>CAMTDV010000116.1:27113879-27817629 GCA_947069175.1 Scalesia atractyloides | reverse complement strand
TTTGGTTGTTTCAGTGTGCGTTTAAATCGAAGACGTTCCACTAACCGAAAGTTGCTTTGTTTAACGTGCCACCTATCCATTAAGGCCTCAAGTCTTATGTTAGGTCTAAATCTTATGTCTAATTAATTCTGTACTCTTAGAATTGTCCACGGCTCTGTCGTTTGTATCTAAATTGTAATTATAGGTTTACGCACGGTTAAACGGTAATCCCCCGGTTAACTTGTTTTTAGCACTCTAAGTCCCCAATTTTGCATTGTTAGATATTATAGTTCATATGTTTCTCATAACGTACCCTAGGATTCATCTGACTCATAATCCGTATCGTTTTGTTACTCGTGTAAGTCGTACGTACAAATTAGGGTTTACTTGATATCGCCACGGTTGTCACATTCTCCCCCGGTTATGAAATTTTGTCCTCGAAATTCATTGTATCATTAGTTTTCTTGTTGGGGAAAAGATGAGGGTATTTCCTGCAAAATTCTTCCTTCCTTTCCCATGTGTATTCCGGCCCTTGCTGGGAGTTCCACCGGACTTTTACTAGCAAGATCTTGTTGCGGCGTAATTGTTTGACCTTTCCGTCTATGATTTCTACCGGTTCCTCCACGAAATGGAGTTTGTCATCAACATGTACATCTTCCAATGGTATTCTAGTTGCCTCCTTAGTAAGGCACTTTTTCAAGTTTTATATGTGAAGACATCATGAATAGTGCTAAGTTCAGTCGGTAATTCCGATCGATAAGCTACGGGGCCAAACTTATCAACAATATCAGATGGTCTAATATACCTTGGAGCTAGCTTTCCCATCTTTCAAAATCTTATTACTCCCTTCCACGGTGATACTTTTAGAAACACCTTGTCGCCCACTTCAAATGTCACTGCTTTCCAGCGAACATCGGCATAACTCTTCCGCCGATCTCGTGAGGCTCTTAGTCTGTCTCGGATCTTGTCGACCTTATTGTTTGTCTCTTGGATCAATTCAGTTCCCGTAAGTTGTGTATTGCCCACTTTAGCCCACCAAAGTGGCGATCGGCACTTTCTTCCGTATAGTGCCTCATATGGTGATGCCTGAATGCTACTAAGATAGTTATTGTGGTACGAGAATTCGATCAATGAGAGATGTTGTTCCCAACTTCTTCCAAAGTCTAGGACACATGCGCGAAGCAAATCTTCCAACGTTTGGATAGTTCGTTCTAACTAACCATTTGTTTGGGCATGGTTAGCATTACTTAAATCGATTTTAGTTCCCAACGCTTCTTGTAATATCTACCAATAGTGTGAAGTGAAATGACTATCAAGGTCTGAAATAATTGCAATGGGTACACCGTGTCTTTCCACAATTTCTTTAGTATAGATTTGGGCCAATTTCTCGGTTCCGTGAGTAGTAGGAATCGGGATAAAGTGTGCCTATTTGGTTAGCCTATCCACTACTACCCAAATCGCATCATGACCTCGGGGAGTTGTAGGTAAGTGGGTCACGAAGTCCATTGTGATCTGATCCCACTTCCATTGCGGTATTTCTGGTTGTTGTAGCATTCCTGAAGGTTTCTTGTATTCGGCCTTGACTCGAGCACAAGTCAAGCACTTACTCACATATTCAGCTACATCCTTTTTCATCCCTAGCCACCAATAGAATTCCTTAAGATGGTGGTACATCTTATCCGTACCAGGATGAATAGAGTATTTGGAATTATGAGCCTCATCCATGACCAATTGTTGTAGGTCATGAAGAGTAGGGATCCATATCCTATCTTGGGAGTACATTACTTCATCTGTTTTCTTGTCATTCCCTAGTTGACCTTCCTTCAAGGCTTCCATCTGAGCAGTATGAATATGCTCCTTGAGACTATTTGAACAATTATCCCAAGAGCTCGTACTTTAAGTGGTTTCACTCGATCCTTTCTACTCAGGGCATCGGCTACTACATTAGCCTTACTAGGGTGATACTTAATTTCGCAGTCATAATCATTCAATAGCTTTACCCATCTGTGTTGTCTCATATTCAACTCTTTCTGATCGAATATGTGCTGAAAGCTCTTATGGTCCGTATAAATTGTACACTTCGCAGCATATAGGTAGTGCCTCCATATCTTAAGTGCAAATATGATTGTTCCTAACTCTAAGTCATGACTCTTATGGTTCCGTTCATGTACCTTCAACTGTCGTGAAGCATACCCGATCACTAAGTTCCTTTACATCAAGACACACCCTAGGCCTCGTCGAGATGCATCACAATACACTACGAAATCATCATTGCCCTCAGGAAGAGCTAGAATTGGTGCTTCGTACAGCTTCTATATTAAGCGTTGGAAGGTCACTTCTTGTTCGTCACCCAATTCATATCTCCGATTTCTATGAGTCAGGGAGGTTAAAGGTTGTACATTACAAGAAAAGTTTTAATGAAGTGACAGTAGTATCCGACCAAACCCAAATATTGGCGGATTTCTTTCAGAGACTTGGGCGCCTGCCAATTCTTAATGGCTTCAATTTGCTAGGGTCAACACGAATTCCTTGTTGATCCATAATGTGCCCCAAGAATTATACTGCTTGCAACCAAAAATCACACTTCGACAATTTTGCATACAACTTCTCCTGCCTCAATATTTTCAGAATTGTCCTTAGGTGGTGTTCATGCTCCTCCTTACTTTTTGAATATATCAAGATATCGTCAATAAAGACTATGATGAATTTATCAAGATACGGTTTACAAACTCGGTTCATGAGATCCATAAACCTTACAGGTGCATTGGTCAACCCAAAGGGCATAACCAGGAACTCATAATGGTCGTACTGAGTCCGAAAGGCTGTTTTGGGGATATCTTCCTCGTCAACTTTTACTTGATGGTAACTCGATCTAAGATCGGAGAAATAACACCCTCCTTGCAACTAGTCGAACAGGTCAAGTGGATATCGATTTTTAATTATAACGTCGTTCAGCTCTCTATAGTCGATACACATTTGAAAACTCTCGTCCTTCATCTTTACAAACAATGTGGACGCTCCCTAGTGGGAAATAACTTGGACGAATAAAGCCTCGATTTAGCAGCTCCTGCAATTGTGTGGACAATTCCAGCATCTCGGAAGGTGCGAGACGATAAGGTGCTTTGGCCATTGGTGCCGCTACGAGTATTAAGTCGATACGGAATTCAACTTGTCGATTGGGTGGAAATCCAGGAATTCATCCAGGAAAACATTAGGGTATTCATGTACAACTGGAATATCTTTAATGCATTTTTCTTCTGCTCTGCTGCTGACACACTTGCCAGGTACACTTGACATCCCTGCCATAGGTAGTTCAATACCTTTAGGTAAGATATAAAGGGTAACATGGTGCCGGACTTTCCTCCTTATACCATGATCTCCTCCTTGTTAGGAAAGGAATCCTAGCGATCTTCTTTTCACAAATAATCTCCGCCTTGTACTTAGACAACCAGTCCATTCCCACTACCATGTTGAAACTTCTAAGTTCTACCGGTAGTAGGTTGATAAGGAATTGGTGGTCATTAAGAGTTAGAGAACAATTACGAACGATTTAGTGACTAGTTATAGGTTTATCGTTAGCAAGTTCTATGGAGTAGGGACATGTTAGTTCAATAGCCGGCATATTTAATATGGGTAAGAAGTTAATGGTAACATAGCTCTTATCTGCTCCCATATGAAACAACATTGAAGAACACTGACCAAAAACGAAAAAGGTACCTTTCACCGCATTTGGATCCTTGCATGCCTCACCTGATCCGATGACAAAAGCGTGCCCTCGGGCTTGGTTTGAAGTAGAAGTTTGTCCCTTGTTCATTCTTCCCATTGATCCTAGGTTAAGTTTGGGATAATTTCTTTTAAAGTGTCCCATGCTGCTGCATTCAAAACAAGCACGGGGGTAACTCAGTTGTTGGTTTTGTTGTGATGGTCATTGTTGAACTGGTTGGGGTCAAGGGGGTTGGGAACTATTGGGTTAGTTTGGACGGTTTAAAGGTTCCATGATGGTTCTACAATTACGGGCGTAGTGCCCGACCTTTCAGCATTTAGTGCAGACTACTGTTCGGCAATGTTCCCAGGTGGTGTAATTGCATCTATTACACTTTGGTAATGGTCCTTTGTAATTATCCTGGTTTGTATATGTGGTGGTCATAACATAGTTTTGGTTGGTGAATCTAGTACGTTTGTTCGGTTGGGTTCCCTTTGACTTCATAGCATAATCTGGCCTCTTAGCATTGGATGAGTCTCCAAGCATTTTGAGAATATTTCTTCTAACCATATCGAAAGTAATTGTGCCAGCCCTTGATAGGACGCTTTGCATAGTGAGGTGTTCTACAGATAACGATACTCCATACCTCCGGAGTTGATCCCCATATGTAATGTTCGATACGTTTAGATTCCGATATCACCGTATCGGGTAATAAACCACATTGAAACGGTTGGTGTATCCTGCAAGGTCTGCTTCGTGCATTTGCAGATTCTAGAATTCATGTTCTAATTTCTGGATTTCATTCGCCAGACAGAAACGTTCCATTAAAAGTACATTGAGTTCTTCCCACGTCACAGAGTTAATGGCGGATTGCCCACGGGTTTGAACAATGGTATTACACCAATTCAGCGCGTGATCTGCAAATGTGCACGTGGTATACTTCACGGCATACTCCACGCGGGCAATAGCTAATGTTACTGACGGATTCAGTTTCTCGATCCATTTGACAACTCTGGTAGGGCTATCCACGCCATTAAACTTCATGGGTTTACATTCCATGAAGTGTTTGTACGTACACCCCTGCCTTATGTTGTTCTGACCCACTAGAACAACGTAAGGATTAGGCTGGGGAATTCATGAGTTTGCGTTAATACCAACGGTGACCTGTGCTACTATAGTCAAAATCACCGCCTGTAATTGTTGCTTTGTCATCTTGGCAATTTCAGCCTCAGTCATTGGATTTGCTCGTTTTGGGGCCATTTCGATAAATTTAAAATGCTTATATATTGGTACTTATATCATATATCAAATGGTATTGCATCACAACTGTTAACAATCCCATAACCACATGAACACATATAAACAATAGTCACTATTATACCTATAAATGTTGTTGTACAATGATCAAATTGGCACGCAGGCCGAATCTACTAAGGATTTGTGTTTGTAACGTACTGGTCAAAATTTGTCATCACGTGATGTACACACATACTATCAAGATCGAGTACTAGTAATATACTATGTCATACATCCCTATGTGGACATTGGCATACAACCACCCAATGCTTGATAGGATGTCAATAGATATATATACATAAGAAACCGCTCACTCTATCAACATATCTGAAGCGCCAACCATACGAAACCTGCCACTAACAATGCAACAATCATCAAACATTAATACAGCAGGGTTTGGGAATGTACCTGCCCATAATTGTACTGCACCAAAGACTATTGGACTGTCATTACAGCCTGTTGAGTGCCAATGATATAATCGTACATACCACTCATATGGTGAGCATCCTCTACCCGTACAATAGTGAGTGCCACTATCTGGTCAAATAGATATCTGACCCAACGGATGGTCTGAAGTGAAGGTGGTCGCTCCTCGGGTGGTGCTGGTATACCCCATACAAACGGGTTAGGCTCCTCCGCTGGGCGGGAGGGCTCTCCCCACTCACGAGTATGGAATAGATACGAGAACTCCGGTGCGGTTATCACATTTAGTAGAGCTTTGCATCCAATCATATGCTTGGATCCTCCACTATCTACATACTATAGGCTTTCTAGGCATGTAGAGAATCCCTTTAGTGGCCATGAATGCGCATGCAATTATTTTCATCTTCAGTTATATTCCAAGGATCATTGTTTTTTATAACACTATCATCGCCCTTTTCACAAACTGTTGTTTGTACTAGGTTAGATATACTCTCTACATTTCGTAATGTCAGAATTTTTTAGGTTGTTTTTAACAACTTCCTCAGTTTTACTGAATTTCTCTTCAACTCATCACATAACTCTTTTGCACTATTATAGTGTAATAGCTCTGCATAGACCTCATTTAGTATAGCCTACGCAAATATATTAAAACTTTTGCCATCTATCTCAAACTTGTGGAAATTTAGCACAGAGTAATTTTCCGGTTTCTTTGACTCGTGCACATTAGGATTTTCAACACAAGGTGTTATTGGAATATATGGCCCATACATTATAGACTTCTAACATCCTAAGTTTTGTTAAGCAAGATAATGCACCATTTGACGTTGCCAGGTATTATAATTTGATCTGTCAAGCATCAGTGGCTTTCTATTACGACCGGAGATAAGGGAATCATAGTTATTAAGTGACATTCTCTTTTAATATTTTGAAGAAGAACAGAGTATGTGTAAGAAACTTTTGAGTTCAACACTTGTCTACTCTAAGCTACGAATAGTAGTGGATCTTTGTCAGCTAATCTTTTTATGTTAAATTGATTATGAAATCAAGTTTGACGTGACCAAGCTTTGATACCAATTGTTAGGATCTGAGTTTGACACTTGTAAACATATAATAATAAAACGATACATTTCACAAGTAGGAACTATTATCAACAACTGTTTTTCATGGATTCAAATGTATTACAGAATGATTCTACAATCTTCCCCTCAGCTCAGTCACTCAAAAATACTATTCGTACAAAAGAGAATGTGTTAAGTGATAAAATAGATATCTAAAAGGTGAGATCTATTTAAACTAAGTACTAAAGCTATGTTCGTGATAGGCTGACATCACCTAGATAGTGGCGTCTAACATTCCTAACAAAAAAATATTCCACAGATGTTGCAAACATCTGTGTAAATCTAACATTTGATCTAACTATGCTAAACACTGATACAAAACAAGTATTGTTACATTGGTAAACCTCTGTTTGGACTATCCTCTGTTGCTTTGATCCAAACATCTGTTTGGCCAGACAAATGTTTGGTCTTCTTCATTAGACCTTTGCTCTCAACAGACTTAGCCTTCAACAGACATTGTTTCTTCTTGAACAGTGGTTCCAAGGCTTTGATCAGATGTTTATTTGTCTTCAACAGAAGCTCTGATTTAGGTGTCCAAGATTCACTATCTTTGGGGAGAGAATTGCCTCATCAACTATTTATTTAACAAACTAAAATGTCTAATAAACCCATACAAGGTCCAATAATTCTCAAAAATTCCATTATTTATACTAACATATTGTTGGATCTATTGAACCCTATAAAAGAACAGATGATTGAAAAGCTAAAATGTTCTATATCATCTGATCAACAATAAACAATGCTTTGAAGATTCAACCCTTCCCAAAGGCAAAAACATCAACATCTGCTCTTAAAGGTCTGTTAAGCTAAAGACTATTTTACAAAGATTGTTGAATACAAGCTCTGCTATATGTCGAAAGTCTGCTAAAGAGAACCTCTGTTATTGAAGAATTAAAGAACTGTTGAAGCAAAGGTCTGCTGGACCAACAGAGGTTAAAGCTCATCAGAGTTTCTATCAATAGATGATGGATCAACGGAGTTTAGATTTAATGTAACAGTGTTTTAGCTTAGCGGATGTTAGAGTTTGTTAGGTCGTTAGATGTCACTGTTAAGGTGACGCCAGCTTAGATGCCACAGTGGTTTGATTTGTACTGTAAATAGAATAGTGCATGTACTGTTCTATTTATCACTTTCCTTCTAACATTATGTACGAACAAATTGGAGTGATCTTAGGCTGAGGGGGAGTTGTAACATTTACATGCATACGTGAATTCAAGTTTACAAAAGCATGTTGATGAAAACAATGTCTCTATTGTTGTGATTTGAAAGTTTATTGTTTCTGTTGCACTACTTCATTATTGTTTATCTTCTTTCACTGATTTCCATCTTAAACAATTATAACAATATCAAACTCAGATCTTAACAATTGGTATCAGAGCCAGGTCAATCAAATTCGATTTCACAATCAATTTGATATAGAATAGATCAGCTCTCACTACTATTTCGTTTGTTCATTGTATTGAAAACAGAGTAAAAGTTTATTTACGTTTAAAGTATTTTTAAACAAAAACCTGTTTGTAAACAATCAGAAATGTCTTAAAATCCATACAACATTGGCACCATGTATAAACCTCTAATCCTTGTCAGATCGGAATATAATGTCTAGCAAAGACGGATGGGTCACATACTTGCTTAAAGAGATGGTACCGAGTCCTAAAGACCCAAAAGTTCAAGTTCCAAAGAATCCTGAAACCAACTCCGAGCAAGATTTTGAGAAAATCAGCTAGATGCAAAGGCATGTAGCATCGTTGCTATGGCTTTGCCAAATGATATCTATGTTGGCCTGTTGCATTACACTAGTGCAAAGGAGTTGTGGGCTACTTTGAAAGAGCAATTCGGTGGGACAGAGGAGGTTATTGAAAACAATCGTGAAGTTTTAAACCAACAGTATGAAACATTTTGTCATGTTAAATGATAATCATTAACTCCATCGTTTGAAAGGTCTAGTTGTCTAATAAGTGAATAAAAACTAGTAAATGTTAATTATCCTAATTCAACACTGAATAGCCAATTTCTAAGATCATTACCAGAAAAATGGGACACTACTGCTTTTGTAACTAGAACTGTTGTTGGGTTCAAGGAGATGAGTTTGACTCAGCTTCATGGGAGGCTTCTCACTTATGAGAGAGAGCTTAACCAGAAAAGAAGCTACAAGAGTCAGGAAAAATTGCTAATAACTATGCATTTGGTAGCACAACACTTTTTGGTCAAGAAGAAACCGATGGTGATAGTAAGGATAAGAGCTTTTATCATTTTATTTATAAAACATCTGGTGGAAATTTCAACTCCGATTCTTAGTCACCCAGTTATGCTTTTACAGCAAATGGGGAAAACCAAGTTTCTGACAACTTAACTTTTGAGTTAAATGATCTTCAACATTTTGACCCTATTGATTTGGAAGAAATGGACATCTTGCACCAACTGGCTTTGTTGAGTGTTAGGACTAGCAATTTTTACAAGAAAACTAATAGAAAGTTTCCAAGGTTGCATGGGGGTTTATAAGTTGGGTTGGATAAGTCAAAAATCAAATGTTACAAGTGTAATAGGCTAGGTCATTTTGCTAGAGAATGCAGGAGCAAGACAAGTGGCCCTATTGTGACATATCCAAGTCCTAGACCTCAAAACACTCAAAACACTATCCATTATTCCCAATATACCCATGCTCCACACATGCAAAACACTGCTCATTTTGCTCACCCTGTAAACACTGTTCTGGTATAAGTATGTCCAAACCACTATTCCTTAGATACAATATGTTCAAGACCAAATTCCTCAGGTTCAAGTGCAACCTACACCACAGCTACACAAACCTCTTCTTCTACAGAGACCAGTCAACAGAGCTTCTTTACACAAGGCTTTTTTGATTGGAGTAGCTAGCCTGAAGAACTAACTGATAAAAATTTTGCCCTGGTTGCCAATTCTAAAAAGAAAACTGATGATTTTTGTTTTATTGGACTAGGCACTATTTTGGAAGGGGTTGAGTCTGAGGAAGTAGTGTCCAATATTGTTGAGGTTTGCGAAAATGTTGCAATAGATGTTTCAGAAGAGAAATTTGGTGAAGAAATAGACCCTCTATTAGACCCATGGGATTCTAGTGTTTGTGAAGGAGAGTGTGATTGTGCTATGATGGCTATTGCTAAGGTATCACCTCAAGTCCTTAAAGACTTATGTTCAGACAAATGTATTATTATTTTTGCTAACATTAAGAGGTAAATGAAAATCTTAGAAACAAGATCTTAAATGATGAAATTCAGTTTGAAAAACTTACAGAATAGTGAAATCAAAACTGTTTGAAAGGGATAGTGAAATCAGTAGTCTCAAACATGAATCAAGCATAACCAAGGATCAACTCCAAACAATGATAGAAAAATATCAAAGTTGTAAAAAGGAGCTTGAATCTACCCAGATCACCTGTGAAAAATGGGTTGAATCTTGCAAAGGCTATGAGTTGATGTAAGAATCGCAAATCAAAAGCAATGTAAAATTTGGTGTAGGTTTTCGAAAACATGACCAAGTTTCTCAAAACATTGTTGTAAATGATTATGGTTTGGTTGAAATTATTCCAACAAACTTGGCTGGTCAAGAAATTAAAGTCACTGAACCTAATGGTAAGAAAGTTGTTCTAGAAAGACCAGAAGGATCCTCAACTTTTGAGGAGATTGAGAAATATCAATTCAAACCTACCTGGTCAGATGAGTGTGGCATTCTTAAAAACTTTAAGCGAATAGATTTCTCAACCATTGAAGGTGTAAAACCACCTCAAGTCAAGATCATTCCCTTAAAAGTCCTTCCAGCAAATGTTACATCATTTGTTGACAAAAAGGGTGAAAAGGGGAAGAAGAGAGAAAAGATAACAAACTTGTTTTGTGCTTTTTGTGAAAAGAAGAATCATGTTACTAAAAACTATTTTCTTTTAAAAGCATATGATGTTAACAAAACAAGTGTGATTATTGATGCACCTCACTGTACCATTTGTGGCAAGAAAAACTACAAAACTCAAGAGTATGTTTATCTCACAAATTTTAATGTCAAAAGAAATGAGTCTAAATCTAAAACACTTGAGAGTTCAAGAAAAGAAAAGACCAAACAGACCTTTGTCCCAGTCCAAACATGTGTTAGCAAACAATTGGATATAACATCTGTTCCTAGAGAGGTTCAGGTCTAGTTGCACCACCAGCTAATAAATTTCCAAGAGGATATGCCAACAAGCTTATAAGAGTTTACCACTTGGCTATGAGGTCTACAAAAGACCATCAAAACCAAGAGTAAACAAGCATCCTTATGGTTATAATCATTTGACATGAAATGGTTCACAACAGATGTTCCAAAATCTGTTCAAAACTCTAACCATTCTCCTGGACTTGAGGCTGAAATGTCTGTGACCCCATCCAAAGCCATTTTGGCTTTGGACACTCACCATAACTAACATGTTACTGATGTTTAGGGAGCTTCTACTTGCCTTGATAGATTATGGTATGTTGATAGTGGAGGCTCTAGGCACATGAAAGGATTTAGAGCCCTTCTCAAAGATTTTCTAGCACATGGAGGGG
This sequence comes from Scalesia atractyloides, assembly GCA_947069175.1. Lineage (NCBI taxonomy): Eukaryota > Viridiplantae > Streptophyta > Magnoliopsida > Asterales > Asteraceae > Scalesia > Scalesia atractyloides. The sequence goes on along the minus strand of CAMTDV010000116.1, from coordinate 27,806,560 downwards.
GTGATATATCCTTTGGTAACAACTCAAAAGGTAAGGTGTTGGGGTCAGGGACAGTTCAAGCAGGGAAACTCAAGTTTGAAAATGTCAATCTTATTGACAAACTTAAGTTCAATTTTCTTAGTGTGTCATAAAAGAGTGACAAAGGTTATGGGTCATTCTTCACTAAGAAGCATTGTAAGATTGTTGGGCCAGAAATGGTTAAAAAAATTGAAACCATCATTGTTGAGAGCAAAGCACAGCTTGTTGCTCACAGGAGTGGCAATGTGTATGTGGTTGATATGTTGAAGGATAATAAAATGACTAATGCCTGCTGTTCTCAGTTGCCTCTAACAAAGAGACAAAATTATGGCAAAAAGACTTTGTCACACAAATCTCAAAACTATCACCACACTCTCTAAACAAGGTCTTGTAAGTGGTTTTCTATCAAAACAATTCACATGTGATGAACATTGTGTTTCCTGTTTAAAAGGTAAACAACATAAAAGTTCATACAAATCAATTGAAGAGTCTAAAACAAGTCAGTGTTTAAAATTGTTACACATTGACTTGTTTGGCCTTGTTAAAATCATGAGTCTTAAAAAGAAGAGGTATTGTCTTGTTATAATTGATGATTTTTCAAGGTTTACATGGACTTACTTTTTGCACTCCAAAGATGAGACTGCAGGTATTTTGCAAGATTTTGTAAGAAAAGTTGAAAAGCAATTTGACTTGCAAGTAAAAATCTTCAGGGGTGATAATGAAATAGAGTTTAGAAATAAGGAGTTGGATGATTTTTGTGTGTCAAAAGGGATTGTAGGCAATACAGCTTCCCAAGGACACCAGAACAAAATGGGGTGGTTGAAAGAAAGAATAGAACTCTAATTGAAGCTGCTGAACTATGCTTGCAGACTCAGGTTTACCACTGTCTTTTTAGGCAGAGGCTGTAAACACTGCTTATTATATGCAAAACAGAGTTTTAGTTAACCCCAGACATCAAAAGACTGCTTATGAAACTCTATACAAGATCAAACCTCTGATCTCTTATTTCAAAATCTTTGGTTGCCCATGTTTCATTTTAAACTTAAAAGATTCCATTTCAAAATTTGCAGCAAAAGTAGATTGTGGTTATTTTCTAGGATACTCAACCATTGCCAAGGCCTATAAAGTGTTTAACACAAAGACTAGGTGTGTGGAAGAGACCTTGAATGTAAAGTTCAATGAACTTTCTTCATTAAAAATCGTAGCAAATCCTGCTGAATTATTTGATGTAGATAAATTTACATTTGAAGATGTGTCTATCAAGACTAACACTGCAGGTACACCAAAATATTCCCATCAAGATTAGGGATATGACATTGTGGTTCCACAATACAAAGTCACTTCGTCCTCCAGAGGAATAGATGTTCAACACAACTGTCAAAACTCTGCCACTACTGCATCAACTGTTGTTGATCCTCAAACCACTGCTAGCTCATCAAGTCAAACACCTGTTGACAAAAGTCCATTTTCTATGAACAAAAGTCAACCTATTTTACCCCTATCCCACCTATACCTCCACCTTCATTTCAAACAGATGTTGGCTCTTCAAAATTGCCAGATCATGTTTACAAGCTTAAAAAAGCTTTATATGGCTTGAAACAAGCACCTAGAGCCTGGTTATGAAACTCTTTCCACTATTCTCTTATCCATAGGCTTCACAAGAGGTGATTGATAAAACATTGTTTTTAAAATGGAGAGGAAAGGATTTGATGCTTGTCCAAATCTATGTGGATGACATCATTTTTGGATCGACATGCAATGCCATGTGTGAAGAGTTTAGAGAACTCATGACAACAGAGTTTGAGATGAGTGCCATGGGTGAGATTCATTGCTTAATTGGTCTCCAAGTTAAGCAGATGCAAAATGGTACATTCATTCATCAGAGCAAATATGTCAAAGAATTGTTAACAGATTTTATATGAATGATTGTAAACCATGTAGCACACCCATGGCCACTTCAAAATTAGTCACTATTGATAATAAAGATGACTTGATTGATCAAACTCTTTACAGAAGCATGATTGGGTCTTTATTGTACCTAACTGCATCAAGAAGACATCATGTTTGCAACATGTGTCTATGCCTTAGAAAGTCAAACCTTATAGTTGTATAAAGGATATTCAGATACACAAAATGTGCTCCCACACTTGGTATCTGGTTTCCTACTAATGGAAATATTGAGCTTTCAGGTTATTCAGATAGTGACTTTGTTGGTTGTCATGCCACAAGGAAGTCCACATCAGGAGGTTGTCAGTTTCTAGCCAATTGCTTAGTTTCTTAGCAAAGCAAAACAACAAGTTGCAGTTTCAACATCCATAGTAGAAGCTGAGTATATTGCTGTTGCTAGTTGCACTGCTCAACTTCTGTGGCTTCAAAACCAATTACTGGATTTTCGTGTAACTGCTCTAAAGACTCCTCTCATGTTAGATAGTTAAGCAGCTGAAAACATCATCAAAAATCCACTCACATTCCACAACAAAGCACATTGACATCAGACAACACTTTATGAGGGATTGCTATGAAAAAGGTTTGATTTCTCTGCATCATGTTCCAACTAAGGATCAACTAGCAGATGAGTTGACAAAAGCTTTAGACACATCTACCTTTGAAAGTTTGATCTCTAGGATTAGCATGCTAAACATGGATTAAAAGCAACACTTTGTTTTCCATGAATAAAAAGAATTAAAATGTTTTTAGAAAATCAATAATTCATCCTGAAAAATAGTTTTAAATTGAAATTCTTTAATAAATCCTTAAAGTCTGTTTTAAACCACTATTTTAAAACCTCATATTGGTTTTCATTCTACCCACTGCTGAAAGGTATCCTCTGTTCTCATTTACTACTGTTTGTCCTAACCTCTGATATCTGTCCTCTGATAGAGTAAAATCACCTATGTTCCTATACAATGTTCCCAAATTCAGTTGCTTCCCAGGAGAGGTTCCATAACAACTATCATCCATTATCCAACAAAGGTTGCCACATGGACAGATATTAGCCATCAGATCTTTTGAAACCGTAGCCACGTCAGCATTCACTTTTTCCCTTTATATATCCCTGTTCCATTCCAAACAGAGCTTTTCACTGCCGTCTCGAATTCAAAATTCCTTAAAGCGGTTTCCATTACTCTCATCTTCTTCACCATTCCTCACATTTTTCTCTGATCATGGCTCCGCAAATTAAACTGCCTTATAACTACCTTCCTACTTTCGAGAAAAACGACAATAGTACTTCCTTTCACTCAATAATTGATGTTCTCACATCATCCAAATACAAAACCATCATGCTTGCCGATGCTCCTATTTATGTGGATACTCTCCTATAATTTTGGGCAAACGCTAAAATTGAAACTCAAAAAAAAATCCATATGATACACTTCAAAGATCGGAGAAAGTCTTGTTCAAGTATCCCCACCTTCAATATCCACAACATTTGCCTTGGATGACCAAGCAGGTAAGGTTTCTTTTGAAAAGCATGAACTCCACACTGAGTTCATAGAACGCGGGTGTGAAAGTCAATTGACAGGTATTACAATTTTTAAACCAAAATTTTCTGCTAATGAGATATTTTTTCCATACGCTGCTTATTTGTCTTTCTACCAAGACCACTGTCTTTAAGGAGATTCCACAAAACATTCAAAATCTGGGATATGCTATTTTGACAAAGTCATATTTTAATCTCTCAGGCATTGTTTTTGGACTTGATGGCAAATATCAATAAAACAAAAAACAGATAAAGCTTTTCTTTTGTATCCTAGACTCTTAAGCTATTACCTTCAAAAGCAAGTACCTGAAAAAGATTTTCAAGAAGGTGTAGTTTTTAGAATGAAGAGTACTAATGAAACTTTTACTAGAATACTAAATCAAGAGTCAAAAGTTTCCAAAACACAAGCAAAGGGGGATGAGACTATTTTGGATGTGTCCACATCTACTGTTCAAACCTCTGCTGTTGAGCCTACTGCTCCTAGTGATCATGACACCACAACCAGTGTTGTGAAACCCGCACTAGCCAAATCCAAAAAGAAACCTTCCAAATCGAAAAAGTCCACCAAAACAAAACAAAATAAAAGGGCACCTCTGGAAGATGAGATCCCAAAGGATAACCTTGTGGTAACAAAAACACCACCAAAAACCACTGTTCCTACTTCCTCACAACGGTTAGAAAGATCTCAACCCATCCAAATTCCTCCTGCATCCTCACAAAAGGATCAGTTTGTAAGCACAGGAACACCACATTATGAAACAGATCTTTCAATTGAAAATTTGTTTCACAACCCTCTCCTAGGGCAAATTCTCTTTCTACCCCACAACCATCTCCCTCAATTCCACCTACATTTATACCTCTGTTTCATGCAATTGATAAAACTCAAACACAAATTAGTTCCTCTCAATCACCAGTTAAATGGAGTTACCCCCACAATTGACTGAGTCTGAGAAAATCAAGTTGCTAACCCCGAAACAGTTGAGGAGGCTACACCCCATGAGTTACAAGTAACTCGTGGTGGTAGTTTAAGTGAAGCAGCCACTACAATTGATGACACAACAGTGTTTCAGTTGGACAGTGGTTACATCCATAAGTCTTCCTAAAGGCAACAACTGTTGAGGCTACAATGGTAACCTCTGCTCTAGTTGGAAGTCCTCAGTACCAAGACCAAGGGGCCTTTGGTTCTGATAACATGGAGTTTTCTCCTGTTGAGGATCCAAATACAACTACCTCTAGTAGGAATTCAGATGATCCTATTAAAATAGGTGATGAATTGAGATATAAGGAATTGACGGAGAGAACGACATCCATGGAGTCCTCAATCGATAAAAGGAAATCCATGATGAAGCAGATGTTACAAAATTTACAAAGTCAACCATCCACTCAGCAAATTGCCAATGAGCTATGGAAATCTGTGCAACCTATCATTCAAGCTCAAAGGAATTAAGCTGACCTCAACCACAATACTCATATGGAACTTATCAGAAATATGGTTGAGGCCAGATACAAAGTTACACAAGTAGACATCAAGGCCATAAGAGAACATTTAGTAAATACCACTGGCTCTGCCCCTGCAAAAATCCTTCAAGAAGAAGTAGAAGATGATGCCAAAAAGGGGGAGAGTGATAAACTGAGAAAATTGTAGCCAGATTCAAAGGTGCAACAAAAGCCAGGGTCTACTCAGAATCAAACTTCTGCTAAGGCATCAGATGCTGGAGTTCAAAAGGGATTGGTAAGACCCTGAACAAACAAGCAGAAGAAGTTGCCATAGAAAAGTAGAAAAGGCAAGATACACTAGAAAGCAAGGCATCTAAACTGATTGAAAAAGAACTGGCTAAGCAAATGGAAAAAGAAGATATTGGCACTTCAAAAAGGAGAAAGTCGGCTAGAAAAGTCAGACAGCCAATTTCCACCCCTCCTAAAACCACTGTTATGCCCACAACAAGTGTATCCTTTGCTCCAATCAAAACCAAACCATCACCAAAATCACCACCAGATTGTGTTACAAAAAATGTAACATCCGTAAAAAAAACCGGATTTACCAAACCCGCTCCGTTTATTAACCGATCAATCAGTTAAAAATTTTGTTGCGTATTTAATGCCCAAATTAATTTTAAACGATACATAATTAATAAGTAAATTGGAATATATAATTTATATTTGAAAAAGTATTAAAAATAGTGGTTTAAAAATAAAACAAGGCTGCCGGGTTTCGAACCCGGGCCAGCCGGGTCAAACTGGTCAAACAACGATTTAACTCTCATCCATCAAACCACTGCGCCACTTGTGTTCTTTAGTAACATATCCAGACAATTAATTCAAATAATGAAACAGAAATCAAACCCAGTCAACTGACGCGCCCAAATCCGTTGACGCCGGAGAATCCGACAATTTCGTCAAACGTCGTCGGTTATCTATGACTTAACGTAAACATTAACCTCAACAACGGTTATAACTGATGTCCAGTCCGCGACACAAGTTATAACCGCCGGAAAATTTTTAACCGACGAATTAAGACGGAAAACGGACCAAATTCGTCAATGTTCTGCCCTATAAATACACCCTCTAACCTCTTTTAGCTTTTTCGTTCACAATCACACTCTTTCCCGACATAATTTCACTCGCCGGAGAACTTCTGCAACTCGCCGGAAAACCGAGCCCTTCACCTCTGTGCCTTACTCTAAAAACTGAACACCCAGAGCTCATACCGAAGCCACCCACACTCATATCAAGCTCCCTGAAGACCCTCTGCCGCAGGACACACGTCGCCGGAATAACCTGCTGACATCGGAGTTTCGCCGGCCAAACAGAGGAGTCCTGTTCGGTATATCTTAGGCTTAATCTCTCATTCTTTTTATTAATCTCGCATGTAATTAATCACAACACACCAAAGAACTGATTATTTCTGTCAAAACAGTCGGACACCGTTTCTGGTTGAGTCCAACGAAGAAGATGAAGTTTTCAGTTGCATATAAGTTTAATTTAAATCAATATATATCTCGGGTTAGACACACAGTCCAGCGGTGGACTGTGTGCAAATAAACACGCATACGTCCCGAGTTCGACTCTTGTCCCACGCACACTCGCCTTAATAAAAATGTTCCTTTTTTTAAACTGAACCGGATTCATGGCAAATAGATGTTAAGTTTAATAAAAACCGGAATAATAACCAAGATAGACACACAGTCCAGTGGTGGACTGTGTGAACGTTTAAACCACACGTCGCGAGTTCGAGTCCAGACTACCGCACCGGTTCTGGCAATTATCAAACTTTTATATAAGGCATAAATGAAATTATTTAGTTTGTATATAAGTATAATAAAAATCAGATTATTTAACAAGTTAGACACACAGTCCAGCGGTGGACTGTGTGTCAACCTAAACCACAGGTCCCGGGTTCGAGAGGTCAGCATCGGTTCGAGGCAATAAAATTGTTTTTAAAAATAAATGATTTTCGGTTTAATTCAGTTAGTATATAAATATAATTAAAAACAGAAATATATTTCAGGTTAGACACGTAGCTCAGTTGGTAGAGCTGCGTGCACGCGAACGGGAGGTCTCGGGTTCGAGCCTCACCCGGCGCACACAATTACACAGTCTGACCGGTCAACAAGTCAACGGTCAACAAGTCAACGGTCAAAAAGTCAACATTTTTTTTATTATTTTTATTTATTTATTTTATTTAAAAATCAATTAAAAATACTTAAAAATAACATTTTTAAAGTTAGAAAATAGCCTTAAACTCACAAAAATATATCTAATAATCCTACAAAAATTGATTTAATAAAATCCACTTATTTACCAAACCATTATGTTATTATCTAGGTTAGTTTCACTCGAGGTTAAATCAAACTTCGTGCGCATTCAACATCATCAACCGAACGCACCCAATGTGAGTGAATCTTACAACTCCCCTTTTTAATTACACGTTTTGGTGTGTGTCATGTGTCATTAAAATTAACTCGTTTATTTAAACTTGTGCCATACCATATTGTGATCTAAACTTAGAATGTATATATTGTTTGTAGTTATGTATTTCATATTGTCAAGTTATATGCAAATCATTCATTAGGCCCATCAGTTCCTCGTGGGAGATGAGTTGAGCAACGCGTGCCTCAAAACAATCCATTATTGTATGTGTGTGCATTATCTAATGATTAAGTGTTTTGTGAATAAGTTTACATCTATATTTACTCATATGTGGTTGTGCACTTTATTTTATAATCAAATAAATAAACTTATTCAAATGTTTTTCATAGGATTCACTCGCCAACTTTTTGTTGACCAAAAAAACCATTTTTACACATGATACAGGTGAACAGGATGAAGCAAGGAAAACATAGGAAATGCCTTAGAAGAAAACAATGAAGCCTAGAATGATGTTTAGGACATGATGTAATTATGATTGTATATTTCCCATTAAATTGTAATAATGAATATGAAACGTTATAATAAATGTCATGAGCTTTGATGATAACCCAATCATACCCCGATCACTTTTTCCGCTGTGGGTCGGGGTGTGACAAAAAATGTACCAACAGATGTTAACCAAACCTCTACCATGATTACTTTTCCCACTTTACCCAACCATTATCCACACCACCAAGAATACCAACACGACCACCATCACCAAAAATCAAACTCACATGCAAAAGGAAAACTTTTGTAGTTCAAGAAGATGATGAGGGAATTCAATCACCAATTCCTTAATCATATTCCCCCATTCCAGCCATACCAATCTCATCACTGCCATCAAATACCACTTCACTTCCACCCTATCAACCATCACCTGCCATTTCACTGGCTTCTAAATATCCTCTAGAGATTCATGCTATTAAAGGAGAAATTGAATCTTTCTATAATATAGAGGATCAATTACAAAGATCCTTTGCATCCCTATTTGGCTATCGAAAGCCTAAAAACGTGGATGAATATCTAAAGCTAAAGGCAAAACAGGCTGAGAACATTGTTAGGAGGTGTGCAAAGGGAAGGATGACAGGACTCTACAAGGGATTTAGTCACTAAATCTTGGCAAGGTGAGAAAGATAGAAGATTTTGCCAAAGACCTATACAAGTCCATGTCTGAGAAGCCAAAAATGCTTACCTTGATGAAGAACTGAAACATGATTACCTTGACCACATCATGAAGCATAAACCATATAAAGCATCAAGAGCACAATTCAAAGACTGGTCATCAGATGCTCTTAAGGAAGAAAATGATAGAATCCAAGAAATGTTCAAAGATCCTTTAGACAAGCTAACTCCACCTGTTTGGAAGAAAGGTAAACAAATTGATCAAAACAAGGCTTTGAAGCTAAAGAGAATGAAAAAAGAGCTCATAGCTGCTAAGTATAGTACTACTAGAGTTGTTGCCAGATGGTCAGAATGCAAGGTTGTTAAAACCCATAAAAGACTGGAACTGTTAAGAGAAAAGGATCCCACAATTCCAAGAAAGCCAGTTTACCAAGTAGTGGTTACCCCACAACAGACCCATACTCCTAAAAAGCAGTTCACATCATCTAGCTTATCCATGACTACCTTATCCATGATCAGTTGTATGAAGAACATAGAAAATAGGGAATCAAGAACCAACTGCTCTTTCACACTGATCCTGCAAGTGAAAAACTTAGAGATACTGTGAAGAACCTTCTCAGCAGACCACTTTCACCAAACTCAATGTAACATTCGTTGTAAAACGGGTTTCAAAACCCCGCTCCGTTTAAAATTCAAGTATATATTAAATATCCCAATACGCATTTATTTATTTTATAATTTGTATTAGTTAATTTTTACGGCTAATAAACAAATCATATAGTTAATGTATTAACTAAATGAAAAGTAAAATAATACTAATAAATAAAAAGTTAAAAAATATATAAATAAGAAAAGGGGTAGCCGGATTTCGAACCCGGGTCCCCAACAAACTCTCACACAACTTTCACCACTACACTACACACACACATCTGAATTATTCCTAAATCAAATGAATCTTATATCTGACTAGCGCGCTAAATTCAGTTTCAAAAGAAACCCCCCGCTAGTAATCAGTTGTAACCCCCCCCCAATTCATTAACAAAATTCTGTTTCAATTCGTGAATTAAAAAGCATAGAAACAAAAAAAAATTGTCTTCGATCATGAGATTATGCTCAATCATGCAATCAATTAAAACCAAATCGGTTACACATTAAACCGATCATCAAATTCCTTCCGAAACCGATAAAACTGAAATAGGCACCTTCATCTATAAATAGCAAGCCTTAAACCTTAGAGAACTCGCTCATTATCACCATCAAACTCCCTAAACACTCAGAAGCTCCCTGTGCTCAAGTCCACTCTTCGCCAGAAAACCTGGGTGTCGCAGGAATTCCATAGGAACAATCAAAGCATCCCTCTGATCGGTATAGTCACTTATTTTTTTTCATGCATTTTATGATCGGTTATGTAAATCAAACAACCCAACAAGTTTAATTAACCGGGTTTCTGTTCAGTCTTTTATCATGAAGAAGATAAAGTCGGATAGTGTATTTGTATAAAAAACGGTTATAAAATTGGGTTAGACACACAGTCCAGTGGTGGACTGTGTGCAAAGATAAAGTATAGGCCCCGGGTTCGAACCACACACGACACCGGCTTTCTGAAATAAAAACCAACAATTTTTTTACCAAATTAGATTAACTCATAACATGTATATAAATGTAATATAATTTTGGATTATACCGGGTGAGACACCTAGCCCAGTTGGTAGGGCTGGGTGCAAAATACAACGAAGGTCGCGGGTTCCAGACACGGGTTAGACAGCGGTTTAATGACTTTTAAAAATCTTTTTAAGAAATAAATTTCTGAATCAACTTAACTGATATATATATATATATATATATATATATATATATATATATTTATAATTAAAATCAAAGTTATAACGGGTTAGACACGTAGCTCAGTTGGTAGAGCTGCGTGCACGTATACGGGAGGTCACGAGTTCGAACCTCACACGCTGCCAAAACTCACACGCATAAACCGGTCAGACCTGTCAGCTCTGACAAGACCAAAAAAATTTTATTACTATTTGTCTTAATTAATTTCATTTAAAAATACTTAAAAATAAGGTTTTAAAGTTTAAAAATTTCATTAAACACCACAAAAATAAATCTTAAAAACATAATAAAAAGCATTAATAGAAATGTTAATCTCAAATAAAAATGTATTTATTTATCGAATTATTACATTATTATTAGGTTAGTTTCCCTCGTCAAGTAAATCCTAAATCGTGCACCATCGCTATCAATTCCAAGGAACGCACCCACTGTGAGTGAATCCTTACAAATTCCCCTTTTTATTCATGTTTTGGGGCGTATCATGTGTCGTTTATGTATTTCGTTTATACAAACATTGTGCTACTACCATTATATGATCTTACGTGTTATGTAATGTTATTTGTTGTACTGTGTGTTTACATTTTTTCTCAGTTTCGTGTAATCATTCACATTAGGCCCATCAGTTCCTCGTTGGAGACGAGTTGAGCATCGCGTGCCTCATTAGATCAGCTTTGTTTGATTGAGCCTTGATCTCATTGTTCATCATTTGTCATGCTTGGGTGTACATTGGTTGATATTATGTGGTTTGTGGTTAGATTTATATATGCGTATACTCTTATTTGGTTATACACATTTTTATAATCAATATAACTATTTCTTTCAAATGTTTAAATGAGATTCACTCGCCAACTTTTGTTGACCCAAAACCCTATTTTTACACATGATACAGGTGGACGGGTTGAAGCAAGGAACACATAGGAATTTGCATTAGAAGAATAATAAAGAGTTCATGAATGTTGTTGTGCTTGTATGATTGTTGTAATTTTTCCTTTAAATTGGAAATAATAAATATGAAACTTTATTATAGTAAATGTCATGAGCTTTGATGAAAACCCAATCATACCCCAACTACCATTTCCGCTGCGGGTCAGGGTGTGACACTCAACAGCAATAAATCTTCATCAAAGAAAACCAACTAATTCAAAATTTCTAAAATGGAAGTCATCCTCAAACACCCATCAATTGACTTTGCTCAGATCAGATAGTGAGATTCAAAGGCTGAAATGGAGGATGCATATGGTCTGAATACAGATGACCTCCAAGACTTATTGAACCTTGAATTACAAAGGGATTTTGAAGATATGTTTTCCTTGAACTTTGAATTACAGTTCAAAGGGCAAATCATGGAAATGTTGATGAGAAATAAAGATCTGAAATAAAGAAGAGTTTTGGCATCATCTATTCTAAGGGGAGATTGTTGGATCTATTAAACCTTATAAAAGAACAGATGATTAGAAATCCAAAATCCTCTATATCATCTGATCAACAATAAACAGTGCCTTGAAGATTCAACTCCCCCAAAGGCAAAGATATCAACATATTCTCTTAAAGGTCTGTTAAGCTAAAGACTGTTCTACAAAGACTGTTGAATACAAGCTCTGCTTAATGTCTAAAATCTGCTAAAGAGAGCCTCCATTATTAAAGAATTAAAGAACTGTTGAAGCAAAGGTCTGCTAGACCAACAGAGGTTAAAGCTAATTAGAGTTTCTATCAACAGATGACGGATCAACAGAGTTTATATTTAATGTAACAGTGGTTACCTTAGCAAATGTTAATGTTTGTTAGGTCGTTAGATGTCACTGTTAAGGTGACATCAGCTTAGATGCCACAGTGGTTTGATTTGTACTATAAATAGAATAGTGCATGTACTATTATATTTATCACTTTCCTTCTAACATTTTGTACGAACAAATTGGAGTGATCTTAGGCTGAGGGGGAGTTGTAATATTTACATGCATATGTGAATCAAAGTTTACAAAAGCATGTTAATGAAAACAATGTCTCTGTTGTTGTGATTTGAAAGTTTATTGTTTCCGTTGCACTACTTCATTATTGTTTATCTTCTTTCATTGATTTCCATCTTAAACAATTACAACAATATCAAACTCAGATCCTTACACATATATAAAATCAGCTTGGTATGTCCAATTACATAAATACACAACTCTAGTTTAAAAACCCCAAATTCAAGTGTTCAAGAACCCTAGAATCACAATAATCTAAATCTGGGTTTGTTTGCCCTCTATCACAGAAATAAATAGTAGGCTCTTGTAGAGCATGAAAAAATAAAGATGTTCGGCTCAAGAATTACCTAATATTGTTGAGAAATTAAGGAGAAATCACGAGATGAAGTTACGAGCCCTAGATTCCTTCTTGTTTCATATCCATGAGTTTGGATGATTGCGAACGAGTTTGAGAATGGGGAATGATAGAAAATGATTAGAAAAGTCATTTGGTATAAGTTTTGTTGTCTATAATTGACAAATTTGTCAAAAATCATTTTTGGGTTCTTTGTAGACTTTAATGGCGTTAAATGGTGCTTAACAAGGGTTAAATGTATCAATCTTTGTAGACATATATTCCATTTCTCCACCACCCCGTGTCGTTTAAGATCAATAAGGTCTCATTTGGTTGTGTTAAACGACAAACATTGTTTGGTCAGGTTTAGATGGGCATGGGTCACACAGGTTTAGAGGAAATGTTTATAAATGAATTTTAATAATATAATGATTAACAAATCTAAAATTGTGACTTTCAAGATTTAATAATTATGGACTTGTAGTAAAAATGAATTTTTACAAAATACACGTCTAAGATAGCATTTTTAAGAAATATATTTTGTACATGTGGAGTTATGTATATATAAATATGGTGTGATATTGTGATAAGTCGTGAAATAGACTTAATGTGGAGTTATGTGTGTAAATACGTGTACATACATATATATGTGTATATATATATACTATTATACTTGTTAATGGGAGATCGGCTCCTCCGATGAGCAACCGATCTGATCTAACTCAGCTAGCAGAGGCGGAATTCATTGCTAGAGAGAATGACAAACGAACAAGTGAAGTCTACTGTTTAACTGCTCTAAATGTATTGATTGACATGCAAAGTACAAGGCAAGTAAACAAATCAGCAGGGTCTCGCCGTACCAACTGAACTAACACTAACTAGTTCTGACACAACACTCCTCTATTTATAGGTCGACATGACTCGCACTGGAGTGTGTGAAACGAAGACTATGACTCGTGCGAGTGGTTGCCTCGTACGAGTCATCTGACTCACTCGTACGTGTCTATTACAAAACATATAAAATAAACAGTAACATTTATAAATTTAACGTTTAAGCCCTATATACAATATCGACATATCCTAGACGTAGGTAATAGACATAATGCACCAACAAACTCCCCCTGGATGTTGTCGTAGTATGGAGAGTCTTCAAAAATCTTCATATGATTTGACGATTAACGACCAAAAAACCGCTTCGGTGGCTTGCAACGCTCCTCAAAAGCTATTGGCATTTGATCTGTTGGAGGAGGTCGGTTCACTGTATTTCCAAACCGAAAACTTCTCAGTGATGCTATGCGAGCTCGCTCCGCTATTCTAGCTTCCTTCTTTTCCTTCTTCTTTTGCTCGATCTCCTCCAGCTTCCTCCAAGAAGTGTTCCATGTCGATCCAGAATGTATATCGTTGGCAAAGCAGACATTAACAATCTTCTGAAACTGGAGTGCTTGCTCTTTATCTTTCTCTTCGTAGTTGATCTTGCTGTAGAACAAGCAATCTATATCTTTCTTTGTACAATTTACAAGCCACATCGGGTCTAGTACTCGAATGCCACGCCACAGCCCATATATTCTTTTGTGTGCTATGACGGCTTCGGTTAGCTCCTCAGTTATCTTCCACGAGTCATCAGGGTGCACGCAAATCACAGCCTCTCATGTATTAGAATCATAGTGCCACCACTTGAAGATTTTGTGGAAATCCTGCTCCATCTGAATCATAGGCATATTCTTCATAACTTTTGGCCTCTTCACGATGAGCGTAACACCCTTCTCTTTAGAAACTGGATCTATCTTTGTAATGCATCTCGGAAAGTGAGGTTTCCAGTGAACAAATCAATGCAAAGCTTCAAGCTTAATCAACTTCCATAGCCTCTGGTCGTGAAATTTCATCTTTAGATTGATCATCTTCGTTTACACCAGCTCTTTGATGTCCCAATAAGGAAAGGATTTGATGTTGCTCAAATACCTAAAGTACTGGATTCCAAACTCTCTTTTGATCACGTAAATATTCAGTTCTTCAATCTAACCCCAGCTTATAGTGTCCCCTAGAGAAATATCTGCGTCACGTGTAAAGAACGCTAAGGGACGCTTGAATTTTCGCTCTGCTGGTGAACTCTTGAACCACTTTTTCCTCATTTCGGCAATTTCAGCTCTATTCAACTGTTGAGGAATAGTTCCCTGTTTAGCAGCTTCTTCAACTTTACGTTTCAACATATCGGCATTCTCTGCTGCAAACAGTTCAGTGAAAGTTGGGGAGTCATCTGTACCCTGATCGGCAAGATTAGAAACATCGTCATCAGAATCATCCTCCACGAAAACTCGATCATAATCGTTAGCTTCTTCAACATGTTCAAATACATAATCTATTAGCTCAAAAGCGTTAATCTCGTTCAGCTCATCTTCGAAATCAAACTCGAACTTTTCTTCATCCACGCCTAACATTTCGGCAATCTCTTCCTAAGAATAGCTGTGGATAAATTCTCCCTCTTCAACATCATGCTCAAGATAAAAAAAATCTTTGGTTTCGGCACGATAGTAACAGTAGATGTATCAATTACCGAGAAGATTCGTGCCTGCTGAGCATCAGAAGGACCTTTAGTTCTGTCCTTATCACCTTCCTCAGTCGTTTGATTTGCAGAGTCGTCTAGATACACAGAATAATCAATCTCTTCATTTAGACCAGACTCTGTTACACAAATACCCGTACCACCTACATTATCATCATCATCACCACTATCCGAATCAGAATCACCAAATAAGCTATCATCTAAATCTTCATCTTCCTTCTCAACACCTTCATCAAATTCTTCAACCGCTGCCTCAATCTCCTTCTCTATCTTCTTTTTCTGAAACCATTCGTGATGTCTCTTAGATAGATCTGACATATCAATGTCCACATCCTTAGGTTTTGCTATCAGCACAAACTTATTTGACACTGTATACAACACGATATCTGTGATAACTGGCACAGATTCAGCTTCTGGCGCAGTTTCGACATTCACGGGATCCTCTACCACTTTCGCTTTTCCTTTGCCTTGCGCATCTGATAGTTCTTTAGCAAGACGTTCTCTTTCAACAACACGCTCTTTGGCTTCAGCGCGTTCAATCTCGTCTATCTCCGCAGCGATATTAACTCCTAGCTTTTTCGTCAGAATTTTCACAAACAGATTCATTCTTCTATCACTTTTAAGACGTTCCTCCTCGTATTAAGCCATTCGGAGTCGTAAACGTTCATTCTCTGACACAATGCTGGCGAGCATGGCTTCTAGTTGTTGTTTATCTTCATTAAGCACATTAAGCTGCTCCTGTAACTCCGCAATTTTGACAGTGATTAACAAGACTTGTTTCTATAGTTCTTCAACGCGTGGGTCATTAAACATGTCTGTAGTAAAGTCTTCGCCCGCTGGAATATCCCCGAAATCAAAGTGAGACTGGGGCTGTGAAGTATGAGGTGGCGGCTACGGTGTAGCCTGCCGTGGTGTTGGTTGTGGTGGTGGCTGAGGAGTAGCCTGTCGAGGTGGTGATTGTGGTGCAGATTATCTTGGTGGATATGGTGGATTTGCAGAGTTGGTTCAACAACAACCTCTTCTTCAATCGACTGCTCTTGCACTGTCTCTCTGGATTTAACAGTAGGAGAATCAGAGCTTCTAGCTGCTTGGCGCTTGAAACGCCGTGTCTTTTTCCTTGCTGGTGTGCGTACAGGAGTGTCATAGTCAAAACCCGAAGGTATATACGTAGTATCATCCTCTCCTGCCGCTTTACGCTTTTTCTCTTCAGCTTTCCTCTTTTTCTCTGCCAGACGCATTGCTTCTATCTTTTTGGCTCTCATTCTTTCACCTGCTCTTCTATCTTCTAAATTAGTGCTAGAAGATGATGCGTCTTCAGCCACTTTATCTCCACCAAACGCTTGCCTCTCAATGTCTGCAGCAATATCTTCAATATTTTCTTTGTTTTCTGGTTCATCTCTTAATCCAGAACTTTCAGCTGCTTGCCTTTTCTTTTGAGATGTAGAAGTAGAAGATGTAGCTGCCGCCTTTCTCTTTGCACCCTTTTCTCCATCTTTAACAAACCAAGAACTACGCTTAGCAATAAAACTGTCTAGCACAGTCAGCTCCTCATTCTCATCCTCACTGTCTTCCCTTATCCATTTTCACAGAGCCGGAGCAATGTAATCTTTGTCAACGATAGCACCAAAAAATGGTTTGGCATTTGGAAATGTCTTTAAATGCAAATTCATCTTCTTGAGAGTTGAGACATCCATGTGTTCAAGCGTTAACACGTCGTCCTTTTTCTTCTACAAGTTCGGGTGCAGGTGATCTAGCAGCATCTGTATAAAACGTGGGTACTGCAGGAACTTTTCCCTCTGTATATTATGCACCATCTGTGTGAATATAACCTTTGAAAAGTTATATGGCAGATTCAAAACCAATGCAGTAATCATACACATTTGGTAATCAACCAAATCATCAAACCCTCCTTTCGATGACTGAAAGCGTGAATAACAACAATGTATCGAAATGGCGCGCTAAGGTTTCCCTTCTTGAAAGGAGCTACGTTTACAAATCCGGTGTAACCCATTCAGTAACCATATACTCCGAAAACCCTGTTGGATCGTCTTCGTTATCTTTAAAATCCAAAACCTTCCTGCTCAAATCTTCCGTAATCTTCACCTGAATATCCTCATCGTCTATCTTCACAGCAGAAACTATTGCATTCTCTTCAGCATCAAACTCTGCCACGTTCCAAAATACTCAACATGAGATCTATATGCAGTATGTCGATCAGTAAGAGCTTTGGTAATTGGGATTCTGCTCAAAAAATCTAACACCTCTTGATAAGCAGCAATCTCTGGAATAGAATCATCAAGCAGACAACATATATTGTGAGACGGAGAGAAAGACGTTTTCTTGACCTGTACACATAAAGAGTTCAAACCGTTAGAAAAATTTTTACAAACTTCAACTTATAAGGTTATTTGTACGAATCATACATTTGTACGAGTCAATACTTAGACAAAAATTCAAGTTTGATCAAATCATTACCCGTACGAGTCACTACTTCGTATGGGTGACTAAAGACTTAGACTTTTCAAAAGATTTTTTCAAACTTGCTTCGTACGAACAATGCTTCGTACGAGTCAATAATACTTAACAGATTTTAAAACTCAGCTTATACGAGTGGTCCTTCGTATGAATCATAAACCGTACCAAATAACACCAAGTTTAAACCGAACTTAAAACATGTTATTTTTAACAAATTGATAGTTGATTTATAGGCTATAGGGGCCGATATTGACGATTTTAAGTTCAATTTTAAGTTTTACCGGTCCAATTTCCCTAAATCTGCGTTTTATGTCTGTTTGGTCTAAATCTGGCATTATAAGGGAAAGAACATGCAATAGTACCTTTCCCGTCGTAAGAGGTGTGCGAATCAACCTCCCCAATGTAATGATACACGGTATATGTTAAGAAAAATCAAAGTTTAGAACTGGATCGCACAAAATTCTCTCTCAATCGCACAATGACAATAATTGGCTCGTGCGAATAAGGAAGCCTTTTACACTAATTCAATGTCACTCGTACAAACCAAAGACTTGTGCGAATGAACACCAAATGCCATTCGTACGAGTTAGTGATACTCGTACGAATCAGTTATGATACTTTTTAAACTTTTTAAACATTTTGACTTTTTATGCAATATTATCTATTTAAAACCCACTTAGTTAACCAGGTCCAAGTTAATGAACCTGGTTTCCTGATTTGCCTACCAAGTCCAAGTTAATGACCTTGGTTGACCATGTTTGACGAAAACAGATTTATTTTAAATTGTAAAGTTTCAAATTAATGAACTTTGTTGACGTTCAGGTAAATTTTTGTTTTAAGATTAGCTCCTAACCCATGGTTTTCAGATTTCTTTCAGCAAGATGTCACCATGACTTCAACTATCTGTGTTTTCATCATCGGTAGATTAAAACAAAACTAAAAAGATAAGGAAACTGAAAATCTTTTTGGGTTTTACGATTTTTCCGAAAAGAAATAACAAGTAAAGAAATAATACATATTTTTGTGAATTTTGTGTTAAGAAGATCATATCACGTTTTAACAAAATCACCAGTACCGTTGATCTTGGTATACTCATTAAGCTTTTAACCATATTTACCTTGATTGCCAATATACTTATCCACTTAAACCTCTTCTCATTTCTCAACTATTTCAAGATATGTTAGGTAATTTTAAGAACATGAAATAACTATGTGTCCCATCTCAGAATATACTACCGTATCGAGATTCCTAGAATTTCATATTATAGGTGAATATATTTAATTGATATCTGTAAAGGGGTGAATTGCGAGACCCTGAGAACTCAGGTTAGTATTTCCATACAGACAAAGAGATGAAGGCTCGTCTTTAGGTGGTGTTCCTTAAAGGAATCTTTTGAACTGCAGATGTCACAAAGTTTATGACATGATCATTTTTTATGTAGCTTTTGTAGGCTAAAATTGCGTAAAGTATTATACAAGTTATAGGTCATTGCTGACGCAAAATCAGAAGAACTCGGATAATACTCCAGATATCGATTAAATATAAAAACCTAGTATCGCAGAATCTGGCATTCTCTCAAACAAAATTTCAGAGTACTAAGTCAATATATCCGAGAGATGTTAACCCACAAGTTATTCAGTTTTTTCTTTTAGGTTTATATCTTGAAAACAGTTTACTAAATGAGTGAAGCCTATTGGCACATCCTCAGTAAGACCTGTTTAATTACTTGTATAATCATTCCATATCTTTAGCATACTATGATTGTCATGTTGATGTAATATAATTTCTCTTTTTCACAAAAACTCATTTTTGACTTTTATAATGTGTTTGTATTTTCCCAAAATTTCTCCCCCTAAAATCAAAAACATATTTTTGGATTTTTTAAGAAAGAATGTACAGAAAAATTCGTCAAACTGATGAGAGGTCATGTCAAGTCGTCGTCATCTTCAAACTCAACCTCATGTATATCCCCTGATGTCAGATTTCGTAAACCATTTAATTTTAAAAGATTTTTAAATCTTGTACGATCAAATGCTTTGGTATAAAAATCTGCCTTTTGGTCATCAGTGTGGATTTTTTCAATTCTAACCAACTTTTTCTCTTAGCAATCACGGATAAAGTGGTGTCGAATCTCAATATGTTTAGTTCGAGAGTGTTTACATGAGTTTTTAGTGATATCGATTGCAACCTGGTTATCTACATATATAGGCGTATCAACAAATTGTAGTCTGAAGTCTCTCATCTGCTGTTGGATCTAGAGTATCTGGGAACAACAGCTGGATGCTAAAACTTATTCATCGTCACAGGTAGAGAGAGCGACCGCAGTCTGTTTCTTGCATTGCCATGTTACCAAACGGGGTTCCGAAGAACTGGCAACCAGCCGTCGTAGATTGGGTGTTATGTTTGCAGCAACCGAAATCAGAATTTGAGTAACCTGCAAGATTGAAGGCGTCGTGTCTAGGGTACCACAAGCCGGTGCTTGGAAATCCCTTCAAATATCTCATGATACGTTTGATGGTGAGCAAGTGCGAATCTCTTGGATTGGACTGATAACGGGCGCACAGACACGTTGGATACATGATATCTGGTCGAGAAGCAGTGAGATACATCAAGGATCCGATCATGGAGCGGTATAATGTCTCGTCAACTTTGACTCCATTAAGATCTGGACAAATGTCGTGATTAGGAGCTAATGGGATTGATATTGGTTTAGTTCCTGCCATATCGAATTTCTCCAATATGTCATGAACATACTTTGTCTGATGGATGAAGATACCATCAGGCAGTTGATCGACTGAAGTCCCAAAAAGAACTTCATCTCCCCCATCGCGCTCATTTCAAATTTGCGCTTCATGACTTCTTCAAAGTCTTTACACAGCTTGTCATTTGTCGATCCGAAGATGATATCATCCACATATATTTGTACAATAATCAAATGCCCATCCACTTCCTTCGTAAAGAGGGTAGAATCTACAGTTCCTCTGATAAAGCCGTTGTCTAGAAGATGTGGTGACAGCGTTTCATACCAAGCTCTCAGGGCTTGATCTAGACCATATAAGGCTTTTTTTCAGAAGGTAGACTTTGTCTTTGTGTATGGGATCGACAAACCCCGGTGGTTGGCCGACATACACTTCCTCTTTGGCTTTTCTGTAAGAAAGCAGATTTGACATCCAATTGGTACACCTTGAAACCTTTCCAAGAAGCAAAGGCCAAGAACATGCGGATTGCTTCAAGACGGGCGACTAGGGCATAGACTTCGGTGTAATCTATCCCTTCTTGCTGATGAAAACCTTGTACCACGAGTCGAGCTTTGTTGCGCACTACTATCCCTCTATCACCACGCTTTCACTTGAAGACCCATCTAGTGTTTATCTTTTTGTGATGATCTGGTAGGTCAACAAGCTTTCAGACTCCTAGTTTCTGGAATTGAAGCAATTCCTCTTGCATTGCGTCCACCCAGCTCTCTTCTTTCAACGCGTCTTTCAGTTCCCAGATTCTACCTGAGAAACAAAACAACTAATAGAAATTCTGGTTTGTAGTGGAGCAATACGAGTATAAAAACAGCTTAGATCCTTATTGATCTGATTGCGAGTTTGCACTCCTGTTTGTAAGCTGCCTATAATATTCTCCGAATGATGATATGAAAGCGTCCTCGGCATCACTTCGCTTGGAACATCTACTTGTGTTTGCAAATTTGTGATGACTTCATCCACAACCGGTACAGACGATGAAGCTTCATTGCTGATGTTTGATTGATCAGCTTGATTATTCAGGAAGCTTTCAATCTGCTCAGATCCTTCATCGGAACTGGATCCTCCATCATCAAAAGTCGGTTCCAGATTAGAGTCGGCATTGGCTGTTGCTGGGCAGATGATTCGGCAGCATGGACAATTGGTACAGGTACAGATTCTTGACGAGTAGAGCTCAGACCTACATCAGACGTGTTGACAGGAAGTGACGGGGAAATCACCAACGGTCTAGTAACTTGTTCTTGATTAGATATTTGATGCTATTGAAAGAGCATAACAAGTTCTTCTTCTGATGGCACATCAGGTAGGTCGAAAGAATTCCACAAACCATCGTAGTTGAATTGCCAGGGATCCATAGGTGTTTGCGTTGGCGTAGTATATCTTTGACAATCAACATGCTGCGCAAGAATAACCTGGTTCAGACTCGGCAAGAAGACACGTTTCTGTGGAGTAGCATAACCCATTTGGCACCAAATTTACCAGTCGGGTCCAATACAGTACACGGTGATCCAAAAGATTCCAAAAATGAAAGGTTGGGCTTTCGCTGATTTAGTAACTCGAAACACGTCTTGTTGCGAGGCTTAACTGTTAACACGCGATTCAAGGTGTAACACACTGACAAGACTACTTCACTCCAGAAACTGATTGGCAATTTCGAATCGGCTAGCATGGTTCTAGCAGTCTCGATCAGTGTGCGATTCTTTCGTTCAGCTACTCCATTTTGTTATGGAGTATAAGGAGCACTGAATTCATGAAGAATCCCCTTTTCATAGCAAAACAAGAGCATCCGTTTGTTCTTGAACTCTGTATCGTTGTCACTGCGGATTCTCTTGATTGGCAAGTGATACAGATTTTCGAGTTTTTAGAAGAGAATCATTAGAGTCTCAAATGTTTCATCTTTACTCCCCAGAAAGAAAACCCATGAGAATCTTGAATAATCATCTATAACGACAAGGCAATATAGATCACCAGAAATGCTTTTGATGTTTACTGGCCTGAAAAGATCCATATGTAGCCTCTCTAGTGGTAGCTTGATATAATTCAACAGCTTTCGTGGGTGTGATTTCTTATCCTGCTTCACCTTTTTACAACTCAGAAAATCATCGGATAATTGAAATTTCTTCAAATTAACACCCTCCACTAGGTCGTTATGCACAAGATAATTCATCTTTCTCAGATGAATGTGCCCCATCTTTCTATGCCACAGAATAGACTCTTTCTCGGTAGCTTTAGAAACAAAGCATTGAACCTTCTTTGATGTTGTTGATGCGACACTCATATCGAGAACATAAAGATCATTTTCTCTTGTAGCACGCATGAGAATCCATTCCTCTGGAATCTTGAAACCCGGCTTTAAGATCAAGCATTCTTTATCATTGAAGTGCATTGTGAATTTCTTGTCACAAATCTACGAAATACTGAGTAGATTATTCTCAAGTTCCGTGATGTAGTTCACTTTATCAAATGAAACAACCCCATTCGTGAGAATTCCTTCACCGACTATTCTTCCTCCTTGCGTTCCGGCAAAACCTACGTACCCTCCGCCGATAACTTTAACGTCGTGTAACAACGCAAGCATCCCTGTCATGTGCCTGGAAGCTCTACTATCCATTATCCATTTAGACATTATCGATCGCGGGAGTCCCTGCACACATGCGGAAGAAACTATTTAAACAAAGAAACCCAAGCCTGCTTGGTCTTGGGTGGGTTCAGAATGTCAAATTTCGGACCTACTTTGTTTCTGGCGTTCTTTTTAAGCTCGGTTTTGTTTGGAAGAGAAGGTTTCGATTCTACCTTGGACGGTTTTACTTTTGCCACTCATTTTTACGTTTTCAGATTTGCCTTTTTAGCATAAAATTTAGAATCCATTGATGATATTTAGTTGATGTTTCACCAATTTCAAATTTAGAATGACGTTGAATAATTGGTTTAACATTTTTGTAGGATTCATGTGTTCTTTTCAAAATTTACTTTGGCGCAATCATATGTGTCTTCTGTTTCTCGTCCTTGGTGAACTTTTTAGAATGAGAAACAGGTTTTGGAGATTCTTGTGAGCAATATCTTGCAATGTGCCCAACATTTTGACATTTGTAACACGTCCTACTGTCCTTTCGAACGGAGGATTCCAAAACTTGTTTTCTATTCTCTTTCTTGAAATCATCATTTGATTGTGTTCCGATGATTTCTTTTTCCTTCTCTGTTGTTGTTCCAAAGACAAAATTGTTCTTTGTAAAGTTTAGTTTTTGGAACTTATTGTTCATTCCTCGCTTTTGGAAACCCAACCCTGCCCTCTTATTCTCAGGATAATCTATTTTTATGATAGTAGGGTCGGTTGTCACATTTTGATTTAGAATAGAATGATACATCGTGTTTATCTAAATCAGCATGACTTACCTCCACAAGCTTGAACAATTTATCAACACGATCCAGATTCACGTTCTAGATGGGAAAGTCCTCATCAGAAAATAGTTTATCAGATACATGCATTTTATAAACTACGACGTTTGGATCGTTGTTTAAACTATCTTCCAATGTTTCAACATCAGATTCAGACTTGTCAGATTCACTTTTTAACACATTTTCAACCATTGTTTTAACCACCTCAGAGTCACATTCAGATTCAGATGTTGTGTAAGTTACGTCGACGTTTGTAGGCAGCTCATTTGATTGTTCAGTTTTCAGTTTTAGATTGGGCGTCTTTTCCACCCCTGATGGCTTTTTACAAGCATAGTTATTCCACATAGGGGGTGGAACACGATCGTAACTTGCACTCTTGTTATCATCTTTTTTAGATTCATCTTTGGTTTCAATTTTGGGTAAAATGTGATCAATGACGTAAGAGCTTGTGGAATAACTGACTAACAACTTGTTAACCCGTTCAGTTTCTATTCTTACCTTCTCAAGCTCACTCTTTAGCTCAGCGATAGTATTTAAGTGAATATTAATGGCCATTTGCTTGTCCATTACTGTCACTTTGAGCATAGAAAGAGTCCCATCATTTTCTCTGAGTGCTTTTTCATATTGTTTAACAGTTCTGCTCAATTTGTCGTACGCTTCTTTAGTTGATTTAAAATCACTCGACAAATTGTCTGTTAAACTTTTGAGCTCAGTATATCGTGTGTCTTTTACAACACATTCATTGCATGGCTTAACACATTTTAAACATGGTTTGTCTAGTACAGACTCACATTTGGACTTTTTACCTCGTTAATGTTTTTCATGCATGCTTTGTTAATCTCATCAGCCAACTTCTCCATTTGTTCATCAACTTGCTGTTCAACATTAGGCGTCTTCTGTTCTTCGCAAGATGATCGATGACTTGATCCGAAGTAACCTGCAAAAGTTTTCGACATATCGTTAGGCAGAAGGTGTTTAAACGCATTGTTTAAAATTTCTTCCTCTTCTGATGATGTGTGATAGAAATAATCATCTTCTGGAACCTCATCAAAAGATGCCTCTGATTCTTCTTCAGGTTCTTCGATTATTTCAGCAACCAACGCCAAACTCTCATTCTTGGAAATATATTTGTTCCAGTTAAAGCCCTCATCTTCTTGAGTTACCACTAGCGCTTTGTGTTTGGTTTCTGGTTGTCTATCTTTGATCTGCACAACACATTCCTGATGTAATCCACACACACTTCCTAGAATGTAATCTATACACACCTTTAGGAATATGTCCGGACCTTCATCATGGAAAACATCTTTCCATGATGTTACATGGTGTTCGGAATACTCCACATTCCCTAACAATATCAACTTTGACTTGGTCTTCTCGTATACTTTGAATTTATTTGACTAAAATTGACAAAGCCACAATTACTTACTTGTTACTACACTTAGATTACATATGAGTTTCAAGACCCCTATTTTATTGTTCTTGAATGTTTTGGGGGAAAACACGCTTAAGAGAAATCATAGTGTTTTTACTATATTTTACACATGAGTCTTCGTGACCCCACTTTGAATAAAGTTTTATGGCACCAGTTTGTGCACATCATGGTATTCTATGGAATCTTTACCGGATGCCATAATCATTTGCCTCGATGAGGGCAGAAAGAAGTATTGATAGATCTATCAGGTTTGATCACACACGCCGGCGACTAATGCGGGAAATACCTTCAAAATTGTTATTAGGGGAACTAATGTCTTATGTTGACTATGAGCTTATGGTATTAATATATGTCATGTTCTTAGCTAGTTTATGAATCCGAAAAATTGATGTTTAAAATTTACATATCATGGGCTTTTATGTGAATTGGGATGCAGTCTGCCTAGGTGTTTGTTTCTAAAAAGAGAATCTACGCTTGATTTGTCTTTAATTTTAGAAAGGGAGTTTCACGTGGTGAACTTGCCTAAGTGTTTTGATAGGGAAATTTGGTATAAGAAATTATTCAGAAGGAAAACTTATTATGATAAATATGCCAGGTTTGCGCAAATATTCATAGGGAATGATTTACAAAGTTTTCCAAATATTATGGGGAATGCCTTTCGAGGATTTCAGGGAAAAAAATTATAAAGCTTTTCTAAAATAATCTAAGGAATGTCTCACGAGAATTCCAAGGAAATTAATTGATAAAAGTTTTAAAAGGAAGTGTGTGATATAAACTTCCCTAAGTTTAAATAAAAGTGCATTGGTTTAGATTTTACTATTATTTT
This sequence comes from Scalesia atractyloides, assembly GCA_947069175.1. Classification (NCBI taxonomy): domain Eukaryota; kingdom Viridiplantae; phylum Streptophyta; class Magnoliopsida; order Asterales; family Asteraceae; genus Scalesia; species Scalesia atractyloides. Next base: position 27,780,448 of record CAMTDV010000116.1, on the reverse strand, counting down.
CTATGTGAACTTACCAAGCAGTGTGTTAACACTTTTTAGCAAGTTCTTCAGGCATTAAAGTATGTCACGGAATCGATTTAAGCAAGCATGTGCAATACATGGATGCTTATTTGGAAGATTTTCTACGTAGTAAATGCGTTTTGTAGCTAAATGCAAGAAAATTGTTTCAAAACATAGTCTTGGGATTTGTAAAACTTTTAATTAACAGTATCCAAATTTTTTATCTAAAGTAGTGTTTGCTTAACCTTATGCCTTATATACAATGACGTTACCCCATGTGTGCACCTTCTGCTACGATTTTTCGGGTGTGACAGAAATATTGAGAACCCTCCTTTCGTATTTTCTACTATACCTGAACAACATAGTGAAGTTGAACAAAATTCATACATTGATCTACATCTTAGGAAAATAAGCAAAAAGGACCCAAGACCCGATATTGTGATTGAAACCCAACTTACAAGCCAAACGAATAACACCATTTGTAGATGAAGTTGCAACTAAAAAACTACCAAAGTCTCCACTACAACCACCAGAGTCATTATACAACAACTGCTGACTCTATCTGATAAAGAACCACAATTTGAACTACAAACAACTTTCAACCAAGTTCATCTTCTAATCCCGATAACTCAAGTAATATTTTGCTTGACATAGATCGATTGCGGGTTATTCATGACAGGTATCGTGTGGAACAAAAAAGGAAGAGCATGAGGATAGTGAAGATGATGACGAGATTGTCAAGTTGAAGAAAAAGGTTGATATGCTTGAAAGTGATGTTGTCATTAAAGATGTTAAGATTCTTGATCTTGCAAAGAGAAATGAAGAGAAAGGATAAACAGATTAAGGAATTGGAGACAAATCTAGGAGATTTGACAATTGTAGTTCTTGATATGAAGCTGAAATTGTTTCAAAGATTTGGTAAAAAGTCTACTATGACAACGAAGAAGACCAACTCCACTAATCGAAAAATAAGTGGTTCAGATACAAATAGTGTTGAGAAGCTTCATCCAATCGTAAAAGAAAAATTAGCATGGATGAAGTGGCGATGCAAAAATATATTGAAACTTACCCGGCTTCTCAAAGAAAATTTGTTCCCAAGACAATGAGACCTAAGTAGCCTAAAGAAACAATCGTAATGCCCAATGTGTATCATGAAGGTCATGATTACTTCAGAGATCCTGTTCCAACACTTTCAAAGTTTGTTAGACATGTATGCAGGGGAAAGGAACCAAGAATTGGAGATTGTTCTGGGATCTCTCAATGTTATTTTGATGATGATAAGTATATGTGGACGGTGAAAAGAAAAAGTTACATGATTGACTATTATGCAAAGGAGAAGGACTTTAAAGCATGGCACCAGTGGATTTGCAAGAGTTATATGTTGCTTTGTTTTTCAATCGAAGAAATGTCATGAAAAGAAGTTCGTGGCGTGACAAGCTTATCAAGGAATCGAAGATTGGTTTTAAGAACATGAAGACAACTCAATCTTATATGAAGAGAGAATCCTGATGTTCTGGATCCACAAACACCTAAACCCACAGAGTGAATAGAAGTAGTTTGTTATATTATTTTAGTTTTCATTTGTATAAACTTGATTAATTTTCCTCAGGTTTACCTCTTTGTGAACATCATGTTTAAAATATTTAGTGTAAAGTGTTTTTATATGGATGAACGGATAGTTTAATATACTAAGTCTTATTGGTTCGGATAACAATTGATTCGAATGTTTTGATGAGTTGAATAATCAAATGTTGCTATGAGGATTTCAAAAGATAGCCATAACTTGGAAAAATATACGAACTAACTAACTCGAGCTGAAACAGAAACTGAAATAATCGAATTAATTCGATTAATTTGTAAGAACATAAAAAAATTATCTACTATGATAATTTGCAAGAAAATAAAAATTTTTATACATACTATAAACACGTTTGTCCAAAGAAAACTAAGCCTTCCTAAAAAATTCCCCAAATCCCCCCCTCCCCTCTTTCTTTGTCAGTCTCACACAAAATACGCATTACTAAACCTCTCTTTCTCTCTCACCGGACATTATCAAACAGGTGAATCCAGTCGCCTCCGTCGCTGATCCCGTGTCTAACCGTACGCCCGTGAGTCTCCTTCGATTCGTTTTCGCAACACTTCTCTCGTTGTTATTTCCGTTTTCCGCCGGCGCCTGTTTCTTCTCCGCCGAGGCGTTTTCTCCGGCGTCCTCCTGATTGCTAACTTGCGCCGTGTTTTGTTTGGTTTTGTTTTGTTCCTACACCGACGCACATAATACGTATAGATGTACATATGTTTGTGGAAGGAACGGTGAGTCTTCTCGCTGAATTGTGATACCGTTGTTTAGGAGTCAGTCATACTCTCTGATTCTGAAATTTGACCTAGCTTTAGTGTGTGGATTTATGACTGTTTGCCGTTTTTAGGTTTTGCCATGGTTTTTGATGTTTTATGCACGTACTGTGACCGATCCATTGTTTAATCAATTGGATTTAGTTGTTAATGCGATTTTGTATCGATTTGATAGCTATTTATTCTATAGGAAGGTTTAGGCTCCTCTAATTGTATTTATTGGATGTTCGACTATATGTTTGCCAGTAACATCATTTATATAACTTTTTAACTGTATCTAATATTATGATTATGTGAAGGTGATTGGGAAAGAAGGCGCTCAATTTGAATGAAGCAGTGCAAGTGGAGTAACTGAAGGGAGGATGGCCTATTTTGGAAACTACACGAATGGAACGGTCGCAGCAGACAGTGTATTAAATGACAAGAGCCACCATGGAAGTATTGATAGAGCTGAAAATAACGTCAGCAATGATGATTTAGATGCAACATTAAGCATCGACAAGGTGTTTGAAACAAAGATGGAAGATGGACGGGACGGGAGTGATGGTGAACCATATGCTGTGAGTAGGATGCAGTACGACACAACAGCTGGTAATGGTGAAGGTAGCTTATCAAATTTACAAGCTTCTACTAGTATAAAAAAGGCCGCTGGGAGGTGGGGCTCGACTTTTTGGAAGGACTATCAATCCATGCATCAAAAACCCGAGTTAGAGTCCATGCAGGAATCAAAAAGCAGTTCTGGATATAAAAATGAAGAAGGATCTGACAATGACTTGTCAGAAGTGGATAAGGCACATAAAGGTCAAAATGTGGATGGGATGTTGTCTGATGATTACTACGAACAGGAGGAAGATCAAGGCAATGCCTTGCGCCACAAATTTTTAAATAATACTGATGGCTATCGTTCAAAATCGCAGTCGAACCTGACTGTAGCTGCTTCCAATAACTTCGGGCGTGGGAAGAAGTCAAAAGCTTCATATGTTGGTGCATATGAAGACGATTTTGAGGATGAGGACGATGATGTTGATGGTAACTCATGCGCCTTATATTATCTTAGATTCTTAGATTGATATGGAGTTTTGGACTTTGGTTAGAAAGTGAATTTCACCTGTCATTTGCATATTCACTCTCCCTGAAACACAACTTGCTTTCCTTGAATTTCTGCAGAAGATGACCCTGATGATGTGGATTTTGATCCAAACTTTGGCACCGCAAGCGTTGGAAGAGAGTACAAGGTTAATTAATTCTGCCTTATTTTAGTTGTGTGGTTTCTAGACCTTGATAATGCGACTGCTGATACTACTCATTGGTTGTTTTTTGTTTATATTATCAGCTTATATACATTCATCCTAGTGGTATTTTTGTTTTTGTACTACTGCTTATAAAGAATGTGAAACCCACTGCTTCCTGCCTGTCACTTAAACTTTACTGGTGCCACATGATTAAATATGGACTTGATTTGGTTTTAGTTCCAGCTCATAGAAGGATCTTGATCAAGTTCACTTTAGGGTTAAGGTGATTGCGGGCGTTATTTTGATTATGTTCTACAAAGCATCATCTTGAACTAGGTGGTCATGTTATCATATGGCGCTTATTCTTTTAATCATCTAATCTGGGACTAAGGGATGTTTAAGCAGACCCATAAGTGACTCATTTGAATATATTAACATAGTTATTATTAGATCATGTATACACATCTGAGTTACGAATCCAGTAATATTATTTCTACGATTTATTTTGTAATTGATTTATTTTTTTGTTCCGGTGATATAATTGCTCATGTAGGATTGGAAATATTACGTTGGGCATGAGAGATGATTGTTGAACTCTAGTTGAGCATATCTGAATAATTCTTGCTGAGTATTGTAACACTTAGTTCCTCAGTTACATGCTTAAACGGAGGTAAATTAGATGGCCTTAACTAATTAATTACTAATTATATCTCTTATGTGTAAAAGTCATTAGCTTTATATTTTTTAGCGTGTGCTATTGCACACCCACACACGAAATTCTTCGTGTAACAAACGTGGATCACCAAAGATCGTATAAGTTTCTATACATCATACTGCTTTCTACTCCTTGCAAGTTTATCATCATACTGTCACATGATATGTGTGATCATTTTTAAGCTATTCAACTTGACATAAACAGTAGATGAGTTTTCTTATAACATGTGATTGAATCTGGACTTCAGTTGGCAACTGTGACATTAGCAACCTTATTGTTTTTTAGTGTGCAATTTTGTTCTGGCTTTCATATTATTTGAAATTTTAATTGCGGTAGAACAAACAGACCTCTGATATTCTATAAGAACACGATGAAGACTGGGAAGTTGGAGACTTTGATGAAGTCGATAATTCTGACGATGATGAATTAGACATTTCAGTTGATGATGATGACGACTTTTATAAGAAACCAAGGCGGAAGGGTGTGCGTGGCAATGTGAAGTTTGGTAGAGAACCTAAATTATCTACAATTTCCAATCGGAGGAAAAGAGGTAGAACAATTTTTGAAGAGGAATACTCATCAGCAAATGATTCAGAGGATGATTTCGAAGATCACTTTAAAAGTACAGGCGGGAGAAGCAGACATATCCACAAAAAAACTAGCGGCCGATCCATCTTTTCAAAAGCTCCTGGAAGTAATAATGAAGTGCGAACTTCTACTCGAACTGTGCAGAAAGTATCGTATGCTGAAAGTGAAGAAAGTGAAGAACATGATGAAGATATCAAGAGAAAGAGGCAAAAGGTTTGGAAATATCGAATATTCTTTTTCATACTCCTATTTCAGCGATCATATGCATGCTGCATTACATAGTTCTAAATGCTTCATTTGATATATAGATCTGTTTTGAGGTCCATTGAGCAAGTTGTTTTTGGGTCAGAGTTGGCTTTGAGTTAAAACGCTTTAAAATTATGTGCATAGATGTAGGTTGAAAACTGTCTAAACATAGTTTTATTCATAAACATTTGGTATGACCTGGACACTTTTAAACAAACAAAAACACAAATGAACAGTTTATGTGGTTTTTCATCTAAAAATTATGATATTTCTCTTATTCTCTACTTGTACATTCTCCCTTCTATGAGTTTTTTCGTTCTAATCTAATAAGATTATAGAATTATAGAATAGTTGCATATTTAACAATACATACCGCTAATACGCTATGCAGTTACTGCGGTAAAATATCGGATATCGGTCAAGGACCGAGATTTGAGATATAGGTTATCTCGGTGAGATATCGGTGGGATATCGGTAATTTTAATATAATGCAGAATTTATATATATAGCAATTTAACACTGATAATTCAGTGATGTATCGGTGATATATCGGTCAAATATCGGTGATATATTGGTTATATTGGTCAAATATCGGTGATATATCGGTCAATATCGCCGATATTTTGACCGATATTTTACTAGGGGACCGATATGACCGATATATCACCGATATTAACTGCATAGCTAATGCATCACAAAAGACTTGTGGCTTTCTTTTCAAGTTGGGCTAGTGGATGGAGGTTGTATCATGAAATTACTTGTATCTTGATGTACTACTGGTAATTGGTGGTGGTTTGCTACTTTCAAGGTGTACAACTTCATGTCATGGTTATACCTGTACCTCAATGTAACACTATGCTATGATACGCCTGGTGGTGATGTGCTCAAACATATGTGTTTAGACACATTGATCTTGGCCAGTAAATGCTTTACATCGAGACTTAAGCTATTTATAGTTATGCACCATGAAGTTGGAAAGTCGAATACATGGAGTTTGAATAATAATTCTTTTTATTACTTTCTGACTTCTTCAATTTAGTCGGGTTTTTCTGGGGTTATATGGTGTGTAGCGTGTAGTATCAATGTTTCCTTCTTTTTCTTATGCTTTCTTGATGTGGTATTCTCATTTTATATTGCTTTTCATAATGTGTTTATTGTTTGTGAGGTAAGGAGGGAAATGAAGAGGAAGATCGTGACACTATTGAGAAAGTGCTATGGCATCAACCAAAAGGAATGGCTGAAGAAGCTGAACGGAACAACAAATCAACAGAGCCTTTATTGTTGAGCCATTTATTTGACTCGGAACCAGATTGGAATGAGATTGAATTTTTTATCAAATGGAAAGGTCAATCACATTTGCATTGCCAGTGGAAATCATATTCGGATTTACAAACAGTAAGTTTTTAGTCTGTATTTTTTGATTTGTTTTCTTGATATAATATGGTGTTTGATATTCTTTATGGTAACTTGTACCTTTTTGTTGATGATCAGTTGAGTGGCTTTAAGAAAGTTCTGAATTACACTAAAAGGGTAACGGAGGATATCAAGTACAGAAGAAAAGTGTCTCGTGAGGAGGTAATGTTGACCATCATTCTTTTTGGGAAAATTATACCATTTTTCAGGCGGTAACCTTTGGCGCGAAAATTGACGAGTTTTGTACTTAATGTTTCGAAATCATGCACATTACGTCCTTTGACCCTAACCCAGTTGGTTTTCTTGTTAAATTTGGTCAAACAGGGGTAGTTTAGTCTTTTTACCCATTCATTTAATATTATTTAAAAAATAAAACAAAATACTTTTAGAAGTTATTATTATTATTATTATTATTATTATTTTTATCATCATCATCATTATCTCTAAACTCTCTCTACAACTCTCAAACTTCACCCACCACCACCACCGCCTCTCACCACCACTACTTCTCACCACCACCACCTCTCACCGCCACCACAACCACCCACCACCCCACAACCCTTCACCGCCCCCATCCACCACACCCACCACACGTCAGCCTTCACCGCCCCCACCCACCCCACCCACCTCTGCCTTCACCAGCCACCACAAATCACTCTCCACATCTTGGTAAAGGAAGCCGTTTTTTTACTCCAGCTGGAATCAATAACTGATCATTTACCATAGTACATACACACCCCTAGCCATGAACATGCAGCTACACTGAAATTGCACATGCTATTGTTAATGTGCAATTGTGCTAATCCGCTTATTCAATGCCTGAATATGCTCACGTCAACAGAGAGAAGTTATCCTTAAAGGCCGTTAAAGAACCTCAATGGCAATAAAAATTCAGAAGGAACAAATAAAAGTAAACTTCAATGTATGTTCCTTGTATTCTTGTTATAAACTGGTTTATAATGAAGAAACTGTTCAAACTCATTTGAGGAGAGTTTATTAAGGACACAAAATATATATAAAAGTATGTCAAACACATAGCAGAATATCTAGAAGTTAATTCATCCTTGCAATCACATGATAACTTGCCTTTGTTCTTTTTAAGAATACTTGAAACTACATGGTTTGTTGCCAAAACATTAGTATCAGTTTGAGGATGGTTAATCTCAAAACAGAGATACAGCTTTCGGGTAAATTAGTTCAATGATGGGGGGATAGGCGCAGCATAAATTTTATTTCATGCTTTTAGGACTCTCCTGTCACTCCCACCCACTCTCTCCATCTGACTGTCTCTCTCTCGAGTCTCTCTCTCTAGATTTATATTTGAAGGCTGATGAGAGTGGTGGATTGTTGAGATGCAGTTGATGATGGTGGGTTGGTGACACTGAGAGAGTGGTGGATGGTGGTTGCGGTGCTGGATGGCGGTGTTGATGGTGGGTTTTTAGAGAGAAAGAATAGTGTGGGTGGGAAGGGAGGAGCGGATTTATATATTTTACAAAAAAAAGGGTTTATTAATATATTAAGATGTGAGACAACAATACCCTTATATGGGGGTCCACATGATCAAATTTAACAAGAAAAACTAACTGGGTTAGGGCCAAAGGACGTAACGTGCAAGATTTTGAAACATTTACAAAATCCGTCAATTTTCGTGCCAAAGGACACTGCCGGAAAATTTTTCCCTTCTTTTTGTTCCCAGTTAATCTCTTCCCTTCTTTGTCTGTTTATCTTAATTTTGTTTGATGTATAAGCAAGCAAGAGGCATTTAATGTTGTGTAAGACACCAAACCTTAACTTGTAGTTACCTATTTAAGGTGAAAGTTGTTACTGTTCACAAGGATATAACAGAAACACGATTACGTAATATTGAGAGTCCCCTTTGTAGTGTAGATTTACAAAACTGAAAAATCTCACTTGTGAAACTTGATTATATATATTGACAGCTACCTCCTTATCATACCGTAAAATTGAGACCTTTTATATAATGTTCTTGTAGCAGCTATCTAGTTTTGAGGAGTGTCTTAAATATGTAGTTTTGTTTTCCTACGTAGATTGAGGTAATCGATGTGAGCAAGGAGATGGATTTGGATTTTATTAAGCAGAATTGTCAGGTTTGAATTTTATGTGATCCTCCTGTTCTATTGCATTATTCTTTTCTACTTTCTTTGCCTCAGATTTTCAACTGACTCAATTAGGTGGAGCGGATAATTGCTCTGATAGACTCAGCAAAGAAGGGTCTGGAACACCAGAATATTTGGTCAAGTGTCAAGGTCTCTCTTATGCTGAAGCTACATGGTATGTAGATGTTTTATTTATTTATTTATTCATCATGTAACATGGAATTTAGCATATGTATGTTTTTTACTGTAATTTTCAAGAGACAGAAGTGCTTTTGTTTGAACAAATAAATTTTTATCTATGCTAACATAAATTTTGTAACTCTTTATGGTCCATATGGTTTACTTCAATTTAGATGTAAGGTTAAGTACAAGTATGTGTTTAAGATATTTGATTAGTAACCGATTAGTCTGCTTGTTTGTTACCCTTAACAACAGTGCTGCATATTTATGTTTCCTTTTGTTTAACACTTGGAATTTAAATAAATTCACATCCATATATGGGAATGGGAGTGGAATATTATTTTATTTTGCATATATGGATAACGTTTTGTATGTTGGTAATTGGTTATAGTAATTGCCTAAATATGTTTGTTCTTGTATATACATGTGAAAAAGGAATGATATGTGTAATGTTTTACATAAGTGGGGAGGTCTCAGCTTTTTATAACCTTTTGGCTTTGCATTCGATGTCAAGGAGTCTTTAGTAGATCTAATTTGGGGATCAATTGCCGGAATGCTTATATTTGGTGTTGTGTGACATCTTCAGGGAGAAGTTTGTTGATATTGCTTTTGCTCAGGCAGCTAATGATGAATATAAGGTACCTTTTGAAGATGTATGTACTCAGTATGCCAAATTTGATAATTTATGTTATTTTTTATTAAAGATTTATTTTTTTGCTCGTCAGTCAGACACTAAAGTTTCTATTGTTTCATACTACAGCTAAATATCTTCATTTAAAGTTATTATCACAGAAGTTGCGATATAATCTCATGTTCTAATTGTGTTTGAACCTAACTCGTGTTCCGTTCTATCTAGGCCATCTCTCTAGCATGTTTGAAGAATGTTTTTAGTATTTAAGGTTCTCAAATTTTCAACTTTGGATGCAGGCTCGTGAAGCTGCCCTGACAGCTAATCAGGGAAAAATGGTAGATTTCCAGCGAAGAAATAGTGAAGGTATGCAGTATATTCTGAACTAAGATTACAACTCCAAATTTTGTAACTAAAGCGTTTTATGAGTCATTACCTCTGCACTACATAACAAATGAGCGTTTTGACTTTGGTTTGGTTTTTAACTAGATCAGGTTTGAGATTTTTCTTAACTAATAAATTCACAGTTCGTTTCCTAAACTTTCATGTATACAATTGTGTATTTGTATATTTTGATCTAAAATTACAACTCAAAAAATATTTTGATATCAAACTTGAGCCAATTATACCGCCTTAGATATTTGGAGATTGCACGTCAGTTATATTTAATGATATGAAGACCTGATTTGTTATTTGTTTGCATTAGTTAATGTTCATATTGCAGTAGTATTGACGTCATGTATATTTCCCCTACTTGAAAGTAATAGAAAAACCCTAGAAGTGGAAAGCAAAAAGATTTTAGTGGAAGTGTGGAACACCTTTTATAGGACACAGACACATGAAGCTAGCTATATACTCAAAGGCAAGAGGATTAATGTTATTAAGTGAATATAGTTAATTACAAAGGTATGCAATATGTAGTTTGGTCACAAGAGATGGTATAATAACTTAATAAGTTACCACACACGTGAATCGGAGAACGGCAAAAGAACATGACATCTTAAAAAACATCTGGCTGCTTTATGATGTGAGAATTATGGAGTCATTGACCTGTGAGAATTATGTTTCTATGGAAGTGTAGTCTCTATTGTATATGTATCACAAGTAACAACGGTTTCGGACTTATGCTTATCGAGTTTCTTTTAGTGGGTGAAGTATATTTTTTTTTCTGCTGCTTTATGATGTTGAAATTGGGAGGGCATGATTTTTGATGCGGTAGTTCTACATATACTTTCCTGTGCTGACTACCAGTGATCGGAACACAATATTTTCTGTTGAAGTTTGTTCTTGTCAATTGATGGATGACATCATCACTCCTGCTCCGTCCACTATGACACCTCTGTCAGTCTGTCTGTTCTTTTGGTCTTATATAGAAACCCAATGATTGCTAATTAGGTTAATGATGTGTGTAAGGATGGAATATTTTCTAGAAACCTTGGTATTATGAATTAAATCAAAATAACAAGAAGAAAAAAAATGATGAAAGATCTCAAGGGTTATCAACCACACAGGCATATGTTATATGATAATAAAAAACATAATACTAGGAAAGGAAGTTTGTTTAATGATATACAATACAGGCTGACTGTATATGACATGATGGGATTACTCATAATAATTAGAGTCCTATATATTATCATGTGACTTTTGTATTGCTTTTCTGACTTATCAACTATACTTTTTGGTCAAATTATATATTTATTCACTTATAGCAAGTTTGAGAAAGCTCGAGCAATAGCCTGAGTGGTTAAAAGGTGGTAAACTTAGAGATTATCAGCTTGATGGCTTGAATTTTCTTGTTAACAGGTATGTTTTTGTCAAATAAAGTTGATAGTACCTTATAGTGCGTTTCTTCTGGAGTTGGGCACTTCTGCTTATAATTTTATTTTACGGTGCAGTTGGAGAAATGATACGAATGTCATATTAGCTGATGAAATGGGCCTTGGGAAGACTGTTCAGTCAGTTTCTATGCTTGGTTTTTTGCAGGTTGTTATACATGTTGGAGATGTTGTCTTCAGCCCAACCCATTAAGGCTAGTCGAGAATTAGAGAGAAGAAGGGAAAGGGTTCGACCGGCCCTAACCCTAATGGGCTTTAAGTGTTTTAGGCCCAGTTGTTTAGTTACTTGTTTAGCAAGGGACTAACCCTAATTCTAGCCTATAAATATATATCTTGTACTTGTAAACATTATCACTCAATAAAATACAAACCCTAGTTGCCCCCGTGGACGTAGGTTACACACTGTGACTGAACCACGTAAATCTCGTGTCTACTTTTCTTATTGCTTTTGTTTATTGATCGTGTGTGTGATCTAAATCCTAACAACTGGTATCAGAGCTCGGGCTCTTGATCAAGAACACACACCAGCAGCCTACCACCTCCTACCTCCAGTCGCCGCCGCAAACCCTAATTAGGGTTTCGCCGCTGTCACCTAGCCGTCGCTAGGGTTTTCCGCCGCCGACACCCACCGACTTGCTGCAGTTTCGCAGCTTTACTCTAGGGCAACTAGGTACCGCCGCCGCCACCTAACCCAGATTAGGGTTTTGTTAGCCGCCGCCTACCACCTTGCCAGAACCGCAGAATCGCCGCCGTCGCCAACCAGATTAGGGTTTCCAGCCGCCGTCGCTCAAACAGAAGGGTTTTCTTTACCGATTTTCGCTGCTGCGTTTTTTGGGTTTTCTGCACGTTTTTCGAGGTCAGATTTCAGGGTTTTTCAGTTTATTCTCTCACGTTCTCTGGTTAGGTTCTGTTATTCAGCAAAGATGACTGATGATGGAAAAGTCAGAATTGAGAAGTTTGATGGGAAGAATTTTGGATGGTGGAAGATGCAAATCAAGGATTTGCTGATACAGAAGGATCTGGATGCAGCCTTAGAGCCTCCTCCTTCACCTGTAACGGATAAGTGGACAGCCATTGACAAGAAGGCTATGTCAACTATCAGGCTCACTCTTTCAATGAATGTTGGTTACAACATTTCTGAACAAACCTCAGTACGAGGAATCATAGAGGCTTTGTCGAATACGTATGAGAAGCCGTCTCCTGCCAACAAGGTGTTTCTGATACGGGAGTTAGTAACACCCGCATGAAAGAGGGAAGTTCTGTTATTGAGCATATTAATTTATTTAATTCTCATTTGTCTCGTTTGAATTCAGTAAAATTCAAGATAGATGATGAATTGCAAGCATGTCTGCTCTTATCCTCATTACCTGACAGCTGGTCAGGAACTATTACTGCAGTCACTGGGACAGTTGAGACCCTCACTTTTGCTAAAGTTCGTGACTTGATATTGAATGAGGACTCAAGGAGGAGGAATTCTAGAGAGACAAGTTCGTTGCTCAGTACTGAAGGGAGAAGGAGAAGTAATAATAGAGGTGGAAATAGAGGAAGGTCAAAGTCAAAACGAAGAAGCAAGTCAAGACCAGCAAAACCAAGAAAAGACATACAGTGCTGGAACTGTGATGAGCATGGGCACTTTAGAAGTCAGTGTACTAAACCTCATAGAGATAAAAAGGAGGTGAATGCTACCACAGCCTCAGATTCAGAGGATGCCCTTATTTGTTGTGTCGAAAATACTGTTGAAGATTGGATTATGGATTCAGGAGCATCGTTTCATGCTACTTCTAGCACAAAGAAGATGAAGAATCTATGAACAGGTAACTTTGGTAAAGTTCGTTTGGCTAATAATCAGAGTCTTGATATTACAGGGGTTGGAGACATTGACTTAAAAACACCATTGGGAACCATTTGGACCTTGAAGAATGTTCGGGTCATTCCTGGTTTGAAGAGGATGTTGATATCCATTGGTCAGCTTGATGATCAGGGATATGATGTCCACTTTGGTAGAGGACAATGGAAAATTGTGAAGGGCAGTATGGTCATTGCTAGAGGAAAGAAGAGGGGTACTTTATACATGGTTGAGGTACCAACCGATGGGGTTAATGCAGTATCTGATGGGCCGAGTCTATCAAAGTTATGGCATCAATGACTCGGCCACATGAGTGAAAAAGGGATGAAGATGCTTGTTACCAAAGGAAAGCTTCCAGAACTGAAAAAGGCCGAGTCTGAGTTTTGTGAACCGTGCATCCTAGGCAAGAAAAAGAGGGTGACTTTTGTGAAGACAGGGAGAGCACCAAAAGCTCAGAAATTGGAGTTGATTCACTCAGACGTGTACGGGCCGACATCAGTTGCTTCACCTGAAGGATCTCGCTATTATGTAACCTTCATAGACGATTCAACACGAAAGGTATGGGTTTACTTTCTTAAACATAAATCTGAATGTTTTTGATAAATTTAAGAAATGGAAAGCTGCTGTTGAACTTGAAACTGATTTGAAGGTGAAATGCTTAAAGTCTGACAACGGAGGTGAATACATCAGCAAAGAATTTACAGATTATTGTGCTGAGAGAGGGATCAAGATGATAAAGACTATTCCAGGAACTCCGCAACAGAATGGGGTTGCAGAGAGGATGAACAGAACATTGTGTGAGAGAGCCAGAAGTATGAGATTAAATGCAGGGCTCCCAAAAATGTTCTGGGCTGATGCGGTTCTTTGGATTTGCCCAAGATCTTTGGAATACATTTATTTCTTGCAGGTCTGGCTTGCTCAAATTTGGAAAATACTTAATGAATACGTATTCATATCAATTAATCTATCTTATCAATCGTGGGCCTTCAGTACCGTTGGGATTCAAGATTCCTCAGGAAGAATGGAAAGGTAAAGCAATTGAGTATGATAACCTGAGAATCTTCGGGTGTAATGCTTATGATATTGATCTTGAAGGTGACAAGTTAGATGCCAGAGCAAAGAAGTACACGCTCGTTGGATTTGGGTCCGATAAAATGGGCTACAGGCTTTGGGATCATGAAAGCAGAAAGCTAGTCAGAAGTAAACATGCCAAATTCAATGAAGCAGAGCTGTACAAAGACAGGAATACGGAGAAGTCAGAGGTTCAGAAAGAAGCGGTTGAGTTTGACACTGACGGTCAAAAGAATGAACCAGTTATAGAACCCGAATCAGATTCTGAAGATGACGCAGGACCAGAGTTTGAAGGTGGATATAATGAGACGGGGGAAGTCTCTGACAGTGGGAGCTCAGAGCATGAAGAAGAACAGCCTCCACAGCAGCCTGACCCGTCAGCAAATTGGGTCAGGAGATCCACCAGAGGTAGTAAACCGCCTAATAAATATAATCCTTCAGTTAATTATATTCTCTTGACAGAAAACGGTGACCCAGAAAGCTACTCCGAGGCAGTCAAGACGAGAGATTTTCTCCAGCGGGAGCATGAATGAAGGATGAGATGAGCTCTTTAGATAAAAATAAGACTTGGGTCTTAGTTAAGCTTCCGCCAGATAAAAGAGCTTTACAAAATAAATGGGTCTTCAGGGTCAAAGAAGAACACGATGGTTCTAAACGGTACAAAGCCCGTTTAGTAGTCAAGGGGTTTCAGCAGAAAAAGGGAGTTGATTATGATGAGATTTTCTCTCCGGTTGTGAAGATGACTACCATCAGGTTGGTTCTTAGCATTGTAGCTGCTGAGAAGTTGCATCTAGAGCAACTAGATGTGAAAACAGCTTTTCTACATGGTGACCTAGATGAAGACATTTATATGGCACAACCTGAGGGATTCAAGGTTGCTAGGAAAGAGGACTGGGTCTGCAAGTTGAATAAGAGTTTGTATGGTCTTAAACAGGCACCTAGACAATGGTACATAAAGTTTGATAACTTTATGGAGAGGTTAGGGTACAAGAGATGTCAGATGGACCATTGCTGCTATCTGAAGAAGTTTTGCAACTCCTATTACTTTACGTTGATGATATGTTAATTGCAGGTTCGGATATGAAAGAAATAAGCAAGTTAAAGAAGCAAATGTCCAAAGAATTCGAGATGAAGGATTTGGGTCCAGCCAAACAGATACTCGGGATGAGTATAACCAGAAGCAAGAAAGATGGCTCAGTGACACTATCCCAGGAGAAGTACATTGGGAAAGTGTTGGAGAGATTTGGTATGAACAGTGAGAAGACCAAGCCTAGAAACACGCCTTTAGGAAGTCACATCAAGCTTACGAAAGATCAGTGTCCCAGAACAGAAGAAGAAAAAGCTGATATGGCTAGAGTTCCCTATGCATCTGCTGTAGGAAGTCTAATGTATGCTATGGTATGCACAAGACCTGACATAGCACATGCAGTTGGAGTTGTCAGTCGCTTTATGTCAAATCCGGGAAGAGAACACTGGGAAGCAGTTAAATGGGTGCTTCGTTATTTGAAAGGTACGTCAAAGATGGGGTTGTGTTTTAAAGGAAAAGATGTGGTTCTCAAGGGTTATACAGATGCCGACCTGGGTGGCTGTAAAGAGACATTTAAAAGCACTACAGGATATGTCTTTACAGTGGGAGGAACAGCAGTGAGTTGGATGTCTAGACTTCAGAAAAGTGTGGCTTTATCTACTACAGAAGCTGAATACATGGCAACAACTGAGGCCAGCAAAGAACTAGTATGGTTGAAAGCTTTTCCGAAAGCTTTTCCGAAAGAATCAAGCTGACTACCCGTTGTATTGTGACAACGAAAGTGCAATGAAACTTGCAAAGAATCCCGTTTATCATGGGAAGACGAAGCACATAGGGATGAGGTATCATTTTGTCAGAGGATTGATCAGTGAAGGAACAATCAGTCTGAAGAATGTCCCAGGTGCTAAGAATCCAGCAGATATGTTTACCAAGGTTGTGGTGCTGGATAAGCTGAAGCTATGCATAGCTTCAGCTGGCCTTCAGGAATAATGCTGAGAAGGCGGGGTAACTAGGGAGATTTGAAGTTCAAGGGGATTTTCATTTACAGAAGTACAGAAGAGATGGTGCAGTTCGAGGTCCGAAGACACAAAGTGGGAGATTGTTGGAGATGTTGTCTTCAGCCCAACCCATTAAGGCTAGTCGAGAATTAGAGAGAAGAAGGGAAAGGGTTCGGCCGGCCCTAACCCTAATGGGCTTTAAGTGTTTTAGGCCCAGTTGTTTAGTTACTTGTTTAGCAAGGGACTAACCCTAATTCTAGCCTATAAATATATATCTTGTACTTGTAAACATTATCACTCAATAAAATACAAACCCTAGTTGCCCCCGTGGACGTAGGTTACACACTGTGACTGAACCACGTAAATCTCGTGTCTACTTTTCTTATTGCTTTAGTTTATTGATCGTGTGTGTGTGATCTAAATCCTAACAATACATTCACCGTGGTTTCTCTTTTGTCTATACATTAACTGGAACTACTGGTCATATTTGGTTATTTTCTTATTGTTCCCACAGAATGCTCAAAAGATTCGTGGTCCATTTCTTGTTGTTGTACCTCTATCGACTTTGTCAAATTGGGCCAAGGAATTCAGGAAGTGGCTTCCTAATATGAACGTAATCATATATGTTGGGACTCGTGCAAGCCGAGAGGTATGTATTTTTTACTTCTAAGTTCCATGTAGTTAAAATTTTACTAGATTAGGATGCTGCATGATCATGATTTTGGTTAAAGTTGTTTCATTGATTTCCATGATGTAACCTCAAATCACTTTGATAACTTTCTATTTCATTCACACATATTAAAAAATATTTTTATGATCGTGACTTAGTACTTAGTTACTAGAGGCTCATCCTGTTGAAGGTACTGTGCTTTTACATACTCAAGAAGCCGTATGTACAAAGAATGATACACACATTACAGCTATATGATGTTGTAGTGTGATATTTCTTGGAGAAGCTAGTGATTACTGAATATAATGCCTCATTTTCCTTGTTGAAATATCCGAATGGAGACCATAAATTCCATGATCAAGAGATTTGGCTTTATTGATGTGGCTTAAGAGAAATCTGTATATTGTTTCGGAAAGATGATTTTATCGTCTCAGATGTGACTGACTACATGATTGTGACTATGTGTTAATGCTATCATATCAAATGATAAATTTTTGTTTCTTTTTTCTGGTAAAGTCTTTCTCAGAATACAATATTTAAGATGAGTGATGGTCATATGAATCTAAGATCTTCATTGAGAATATGCTGACCTATATATATATATATAGTGTGAGGTTCAAATGAGAACTCATATATAATATATTGTGAGGACCACGAAACTTGGTAAAAAACAAATCAAAATCAAATTTTTTACGCAACCATTTTATTAAAATACATCAAAAAAAATTTATATGTATTTGTAAATAAATATTTTTATACGTGAATGTTTAATTTTTAAACATGTGTAAGTTTTTACCATTTACGCGTGTAAAAAATTGGTCGAGAGTAATTTAAAGAGGAAAGATGAATTAATTGGAGATTAAATTAATTTTTAATGCTGTATTTTAATAATAATAATAATAATTAATAATGGTTGATTTTTTTCTTTTATTTTGTTTTTATTAAGTTCTCGCTGTTATCACGATATTTAGAGTTTTCAAGTTAGCCATTCTCTCTCTCTCCTCTCTCTCTCTCTCTATATATATATATATATATATAGATATATATATATATATATATAGATATATATAGAGGGTTTAAGTGAGAACACGAAATATTGCGAGAATCGTGAGAACGATTGAAAAAACCACGAGAACTTGGTCAAAAACGTTTCAAATACAAAATTTCTTTTTATACTTATCATTATTATTCGAATACAATATTATAAATTAAATTTACATATTTAAATTTACATGTATTCGTAAACAAAGAAAATTTACACATGTGTAAGTTTGCCATTAACACATGTGTAAATTAGTTGTATTTACACATCTGTAGAAAACTTATTAAGAGTGATTTTGAAAGGAGAGATGAATTATTTAAAGTATAAATTCTTTTTAATGTTGTATTTTAATTATAATGAGGTTTTGGGTAAAGGGTTACCCCGGTGATTTTATATATAAACAAACAAAAAACAAGTAGCATGGAAACACCCATACTAGTTCAAACATGGGAATTCCCCATGAATGTAAGCCAAAGAAAAAAAAAACACATTAAACTACCAAGAACATCGAAGACAAACTACTAGACAATAATCTAGAGAAACAAGAAAACTGATTAATAATCAGCCTTCTTCATCTTCCATTCGGTTGCTATAAATCTCCCATGTTTCAAGCAATCTTCGCACATTGTGGCAATCCTTGAACTTGACTCCCATTAGCTTATATCGAACCGTTTTCAAAATTGTATCACCTAGAACATCTGGCGGTCTCGTCTGGTTCTTGAAAAGTCTCGCATTACGTTCCTGCCAAATGAAATACGTCGCAGCAGCCACAATAAGCCTACTAATATAGTTGGTCGCTGACTTAGACCCAGCCCGAGCCCCCAGCCAGTCAACGATAGCATTCCACTCTGGGCCAACAGTACTCATACCCCCTTTTCCGCGAACCGTGATCCAAACTTGAGTTGAGTAGTTACAATTGAAGAACAGATGGTTATGGGAATCAATTTCCGCATAGCAAAGAAGACAACACATCATATTCATATTTTTCCTTCTGGAAATATCCTATTGCACAATTTTATCTTGAGTGAGGAGCTTACGACGAATCACCAGCCACATAAAGAAAGCATGTTTTGGAATACACTGCGAGAACCAAACATACTTAACCCAATCCACCTCTGCTGCTCTCTGTCTAACCGAATGCCACACTTGAGACGAAGAGTACGCAACTAACTCATTATCATCCTTCCATAGGAGGAATTATAATGAGGTTTGTATTAAAAAAATTGATTTTGATTGATTTTCTCATTGGTTCTTATGGTTTTCGCATTATATATAGGGGAGGGTTTTTTTTGAGAATGCTAAATATTGCGAGAACCGTGAGAACGAATGAGAAAACCAATCAAATTCAATTTTTTTAATAAAAACCTCATTGTAATTAAAATACAACATTAGAAAAAGAATTTACTCTTTAAATAATTCATCTTACCTTTTAAAATCACTCATAATAAGTTCTTTTACATATGTGTAAATACAACAAATTTACATGTGTATATGGCATAATTACACGTGTAAATTTTCTTTATTTACGAGTGCATGTAAATCTAAACGTGTAAATTTAATTTCTAATATTGTATTCGAATAATAACGAGAAGTGTAAAAAGAAAATTTGAATTGTTTTTTGATCAAGTTCTCGTGGTTTTTTCCACTTTTTCACGGTTCTCGCAATATTTAGCGTCTCATTTAAACCCTCCCCTATATATATACACACACACATATAGGGTAGGGTTCTAGAGTGAACACTAGGTTGAGAGTTAGGTTGAGAGTGAACTGTGTGAACATTGAGTCATTGGATTATATCATCTAGAGATTTTTAAACAATGGCAAGATTGTAATTATAATGTTGTAACTTCCCTTTAAATTAATTGACACAAGGGTATTTGCGTCTTTTGTAAATTGCATTTATTAAACAATATAATCAAAATTCCTAAAATCTTGCTAGTTTCCGTGTATACAAGATAAACAGTTGTTAGTGTATACATATGTGTACAGTCTCGATAGTATCAGTTTATACAAGATACACAGATGTTAGTTTATACACATGTGTACAGTCTCGCTAACTATCAATTTATACAAGATACACCGTTAGTTTATACACATGTGTACAGTCTCGCTAACTATCAGTTTATACAAGATACACAGTTGTTAGTTTATACAGATGTGTACAGACTTTTGATACATCTGTGTATTTTGTAGTCCACGACCTAGTTTCGTTAGGAGTTTCATATACGGTTTGAATCCGGGAGGGACAGTTGGTGTCCAGTTTCTAGTTCCGTTAGGAGTTTCATATATGTTACTAGCAACTGATTCTACACGAGTTTAAAATAATGGAGAAGTAATTAAAAATGTGAGAGAGAGAGAATTAATAGATGAGAAAATTAAGGGATTTTAATTAAGAGAGAGAGAGAGCTAATGTCAATCTTACCCTTTTAATCTAAAAAATAATCAATGGTCAAGATTAGTTCACTCAGTTCATTTTCAAGAAGTTGTTCACAAATGATCCTAATCCTATATATATATATATGCTGCATCTTGATGTTTCTGTAACCGGCCAACTATACTTTCTGCATTCAAGTATTTTACTGAAAAATTTTATATGTTGCATCTTGATGTTTCTGTAACCGGCCAACTATACTTTCCTGGTGGTATATTTTTTTGTTCTTGATGTTTTCTGTTGGGTTAAAAGTTTGGCAGCAGTATGAATTTTTCTCTGAAAAGACTGGCAAGGGTACGAAGTTTGATGCTCTGTTAACTACATGCGAAGTGTTGTTGAAGGATAGGACTGTGCTCTCTAAAATAAATTGGAACTATCTTATGGTTGATGAAGCACATAGATTAAAAAACAGTGAAGCTTCATTGTATACAACACTTAAGGTACTCTCGTGTTATTGGTTCTTATTGGCGACATGGCAGTTCTTGTTTCTTATTTAATCAAATTTTATTTCACAGGAATTCAGCACCAAGAACAAGCTTCTTATTACTGGTGCCCCCCTGCAGAACAATGTAGAAGAACTATGGTAACTTTTTTTCGGCTACGAGTGTTATTCAGTACAATTGCGCTTAGTTAATTAATCTATGAAATTATTCTCTTCAACGATTTCAGAATTTAGTGGATTAATATTTTTTTTTGGATAGGGCCTTACTTCACTTTCTGGACTCGGATAAATTTCACAGTAAGGACGAGTTTGTTCAAAATTACAAGAACTTTGGTTCATTTGATGAAATTGAGGTAGCGATCAACTTTATTAGCAGGCTTGTTAATCTTTTTTTTTTTGGGTAAAGGGTTACCTCGGTGATTTTATATATAAACAAACCAAAAACAAGTAGCATGGAAACACCCATACTAGTTCAAACATGGGAATTCCCAATGAATGTAAGCCAAAGAAAAAAAAACACACTAAACTACCAAGAACATCGAAGACAAACTACTAGACAATAATCTAGAGAAACAAGAAAACTAATAAATAATCAGCCTTCTTCATCTTCCACTCGGTTGCTATAAATCTCCCATGTTTCAAGCAATCTTCGCACATTGTGGCAATCCTTGAACTTGACTCCCATTAGCTTATATCGAACCGTTTTCAAAATTGTATCACTTAGAACATCTGGCGGTCTCGTCTGGTTCTTGAAAAGTCTCGCATTACGTTCCTGCCAAATGAAATACGTCGCAGCAGCCACAATAAGCCTACTAATATAGTTGGTCGCTGACTTAGACCCAGCCCGAGCCCCCAGCCAGTCAACGATAGCATTCCACTCTGGGCCAACAGTACTCATACCCCCTTTTCTGCGAACCGTGATCCAAACTTGAGTTGAGTAGTTACAATTGAAGAACAGATGGTTATGGGAATCAATTTCCGCATAGCAAAGAAGACAACACATCATATTCATATTTTTCCTTCTGGAAATATCCCATTGCACAATTTTATCTTGAGTGAGGAGCTTACGACGAATCACCAGCCACATAAAGAAATCATGTTTTGGAATACACTGCGAGAACCAAACATACTTAACCCAATCCACCTCTGCTGCTCTCTGTCTAACCGAATGCCACACTTGAGACGAAGAGTATGCAACTAACTCATTATCATCCTTCCATAGGAGCTGGTCAGACCTATTCGGATCTGTATAGATATCATCTAGTTGATTTAAAATCGGAACATATCCCTCCAAGCCACTGGCCACCTCCAAACACCACTAACATGAATCTCCTGAACTGTATTATTAAGAGTAAAACCTGCACTTGAGATGGTTCTAGGAGTCAAGAAGTTACCAAGCGGACCCAAGTGACACCACGAATCGTACCAAGCTGAAGTATTACTACCATCACCCAACTTGGACCAAACAAATTCTCTAATAAACGGCCGAAGCTGTACTATTTTCCGCCAGCTCCAACAACAATTCGCCACCGACTTACAAATCCAAAAGCTTTTACCTCTAAGTCTGTACGAATGGATCCAAGCAACCCAAAGAGAATCACGCTCAACAAGAATGCTCCAAATATGAGAAGACATAAGCGCTTTATTAACATCCCCAATACGACGAATACCTAAGCCACCCTCGTACTTTGGAACACAAACAGACTTCCAGGAAGCTTTAGCCTTCCCCTTATGATAGGAACCATCCGAAGACCATAAGAAGTTTCACATTTTGGCTTCTAGATCTTGAATGATACGGTTAGGCAGGATAAAAACTGAAGACCAGTAAATATGCATTGAAGAAAGAACAGAGTTTATAAGCTGCAGCCGACCCGCAAATGAAAGAAGTTTATTCCTCCAATTTGAAATCCGTTGATCCAACCTCTCCACTAAGGCACTACAATCTTTGTACACAAGGCTAGAAGAAATAAGAGGAACCCCCAAGTATTTTACTGGAAGAGACCCCTCCATAAACGGCATGAAAGACAAGATATGGTTTTTAACATGAGCTGGCACATTACAGAAAAACCCTGTGCTCTTTTGAATACTAGGAACTAGACCGGACATGTTTGAAAAATTCGAAAGACACTTGAAGACACACTGCACCGACTCAACATCTCCTCTCGCAAACAAGAATAAATCATCTGCAAAACACAGGTTAATGATACGCTGCCTTTCGCATTTATTGTGAAATTTGAAGGATGTATCAATCCTAGAAGCATGCTGTAATATACACGTTAAAACCTCCATAACCAGCGTGAATAAATAAGGAGATAACGGGTCTCCTTGTCGAAGGCCACGCTTACCTTTAAAATAACCATGCACATTCCCATTAACACAAACAGAATATGATGTTGTGGAAACACAAACCATAATCCAATCCACCATCTTTGTGTTAAAGCCGAACCCAATCAGAACATTTTTCAGGAACCTCCAATCAACCGTATCATAAGCTTTCTGAATATCCACCTTGAAAGCACACCGGCGTAGACCTGAATTTCTATGATAATTATGCATAAGCTCTTGAGTCAGCAAGATGTTATCCGAGATTTTCCTACCAGGAATAAAAGCAGATTGGTTGATACTAACAACCTGATGGAGCACACCCTTTATACGATCAGCAATAATCTTACTAACACATTTGAATAATACGTTAAAGCAGGCTATAGGACGATAATCAGAAACCATAACTGGCGAGGGTTTCTTCGGCACTAGTGCAACAAGAGTATGGTTGATTTGGCCCAGTAATCTGCCTGTATGAAAGAAATCAATGATTGCCATAGAAACATCATTACCTATAATTGGCCAAGCCACTTTAAAGAAAGCAGCAGTGTAACCATCCGGGCCTGGAGCTTTGTCATTACCTATAGAAAACATGGCTTTCTTAACCTCATCCATCGTAACCGGACGGATCACGAGGGAAGCATCAATCGGGTTCACCACCTTAGTAAACAGATCAGGAGTAGGATGCATGGATAAGTCATCTTGGCTACCCAAGAAATTTTCATAATGTTTCACAAAAGCATCTTGAACCGCATCACCCTCATGCACTACACCATTCGTATCCAAAACAACTTGGATTCGGCTTCGATGGTTCCTACTCTTCACTGCTGCATGAAAGAAAGCAGTATTAGCGTCGCCAGCTCTTAACCATTCCATCTTAGACTTCTGCTTTAAAAACCTTTCCTCATCAAGAGACGCTTCTTGAAAGTCAGAATTCAGCTTCCTTTCTCGAGCTCTAAGGTCAGCATTCATGGGATCCTTATCAATATCCTTTTGAAGGTCATCCAGTTTACCATGAAGATTAGCCATCTTCTTATGGAGATTGCCTTGCTTAAAGAGTAAAGCACGTAACGGGGTCTTTAGCATCCGAAGCTTCTTAACAACCCTAAACTGATAAACCCCATTAACACTCATCTTCCACGACTCCTTCACAATTCTTAGAAAATCAGGCTTATGAACCAAAAAGTTCGCAAACTTGAAGGGCTTAGGCTTACTAGTAACAGCTCGTTTAATTGTTAGAACACAAGGAGAGTGATCTGACAATCTATAAGGATGAAAAACAGCCACTGAATTAGGGAACTTAGTAATAAACAGAGTATTGCCCATTATATGATCAATTTTCTTAAGCAAGCCAACACCCTTCTTTGGCTTTTGGTTCCATGTAAAATGGAGACCCGACTGGTTAATATCCATCACCTCAATATCTGAAACACAAGCTTGAAAGTCTCGCATACCCGTTGAAACAGAGGAGGCACCCATAGACTTATCCTCCAGGTATAGAGCCGAGTTAAAATCTCCCATAATCAGCCATGGCTTATCACCTACCATAAGTTTATGCATAGATAACTGGGACCATAATTCTCGCCTAGTGATATAGTAATTAGTTGCGTACACAACCGAACAGAATAACCATTTCTTGTCTTCTTTAACGAATAACTGAATATGCATGACTTGCTACGTTTGAGACAACACCATCAAATCAAAAACCATCGGGTTCCAACCTATGATAATACGAGTTCCTTTATCACAAGAACCCCCATTAGAAGTCCAATCCCAACGAGGGAACACTGAGTTACAGACCTTACTAAGATTACCGACATCAACATGAGATTCTAAAATAGCACAAAAACTGAGATTACTATCTTTAACTATCTTTCGAACCTCCTTTTGATTTAGAGGGCGGTTCAACCCCCTAATATTCCATGAAGCAAGACTAACCATTGGAAACCTCCGGGATAGGAGTGCTTGCCCCTTTTTTAGCATTAGGATTACAAGTGCCTTCCGTGATAAACTCGTCAGTTTCATTATATACTTCCATGACCTCTTCATCATCCGCCTCCTGTTGTCCACCTTCTCCCTCCTTACTCCTTTGACCTTTCTCCGTATTATCATCAATTAAGACCTCAAACGGATTTCTAGACACAACAGTATTTAAAGATTCCGACTTATACAAGATATCCTTCGACTTAGCTCCAACCGGCCTATACTCAAATTTCGACTTTTGTTTGTTAACTTGAAAACCCGTCTTCCGAGCCACTCTCCTGGTATACACTCTCGTAAACCCTTCCTCATCAACAATAGGCTTTTTATCAGGTCTTTGTCCTAGAACATAAGGCTTACGAGCTTTGTCATCACTCACTTGTTTTCCCGGCTTCTTATGATGTTTAGGACAATGCTCATCTGAGTGGCCAAAAACACAACAATGCGAGCACCTACGCGGATTCCATTCATACTCAACAGACATAGTCTCCTTGACATACCCATCACCCTCAAGTTCTGGAATTGCCATAGTAATTTCCTTTTTAAGCTCCTTATCAGCTGACACTTCAATTAAAGCTCTAGCATAACTACTTCGGCCCCAGGACTCCAAGCACATCGAAGTAGTGTAAGAATCTAGATGCTTGGGATCACCAATGGCCGTAGCAATCAAACTAAGACCATCCTCTGTATACGCAGCTAAAAGAACATCATGTATCTTGACCCATAATTGCAGATTCTTAACCTCCTTTTTTATCGGCTTAGTAGTGGGAGTCCACTCACATAAAATCAAAGGTTGTGATCGAATAATCCATCGGCCCTCATTGAGGACAACCATCATACCAGTTTGGTCTGCAAACTTGAAGAAAAAGAAACCATTAGCATTCATCATAGATTTTTGTAATCCAAACCTTTTCCAGTTATTTTTCACATAATACTCCACAACCGGGTAGGCAATTCGATCCCCCAGGAAGTACCCGTATAATGTGTTTGCTAGCTTGTGTTGAACTACCCGAATCGAATCCTTTGGCAAAACCACATCACAATTCTCATGCTGCATTAGACTAGCAAGTTATCTGAAATTAAGTTTTTTGTTACTTGGCTTGGCCACCAAATCAGCATACGATAGTGACTTAGACCCCTTCTCCTCGTCGTTTTGGCTAATACCTGCGGTACGACCATCATCAATCTTTTGATCCGGTTGACCTTGTTCCATGACAGGCACAGTAATCTTGGTCAATTCATCAATACTATTAAACATATCAGGTACTTGTCGAGCAGGAGTCACAATACCCCTCCGAGGCATTAACGTACTACCCTCAACATCTACCACTCTTGAAGCCAAATCCAGGAACGATAATGAATGTTTCCCACGATCGTTGAGCGAATTTCCACTAGGTTTTTTACGTACATTCTTAGTGTCATCATCAACTCCCTCCATCAGCAAACACACTACCAACCATGCAAAAGAAATCGAGAGAAAAACCAGAAACCTTCAACCGAAGAAATTAAGAAAACCCTAATCTAGCAAAACCCTAATCCATAGATCTTCACGAAATCAAATAGAGAACCAGGTAAATCAAGGTTACTGCCACACCAGTAGGACCGAAACACCCAATACACTATTCAATTAGATCAGAAACTGTGATTATGGCCGGCGATAGATGAAGAGAAACAAGAAAACCCTAAAATCTGACCGATTCAGACTTGCTACCAGAGTTCGTATCAATGTATGATTAACATACACTAATCCCAGATCTGTTACACAAGTTATCCACGATCAAAAGATAGGATTACCAAGAAGAACCAAAATCGCCATGCTAGGAGAGAGAATTAAGGTTTTCTTCAAAATTTACCTTTATTATAACCAATTCTAGTTATTATGTTGTTTGGAATAAAAAGCAGCAGGCTTGTTAATCTTGACATGCTGTGTGTGAGATAAACACGGTGACTGAAGTGTGAGTTTTTGTTTCAATAGCTTGCTAATCTTCATATGGAACTGAGACCTCACATTCTGCGAAGAGTTATTAAAGATGTTGAGAAGTCCTTGCCCCCAAAGATCGAGCGAGTTCTCAGGGTTGAGATGTCTCCGCTACAGAAACAGTAATATTCTCTTTCATTTTACTGTGTTCTTAATGGTTTTTATCCGTCAGTTTTTAGCCTCACAGTGACATCCTTTGTTTTTATTCAGGTATTACAAGTGGATTTTGGAACGCAACTTTCATGACTTGAACAAAGGTGTACGTGGAAATCAGGTAGGTTTTATGGTTTTTGCCCAGCAATGCCATTTTTATGTATAAATATTATTATGTTAATTCATGTACTCAAATTGATTGACTTCTTTCTTGAAATAATTAATTTGTAACCGTGCAGGTTTCTCTTTTGAACGTTGTGGTAGAGTTGAAGAAATGTTGTAATCATCCTTTCCTCTTTGAGAGCGCGGACCACGGTTATGGTGGAGACTAGTATTACAGGCAGCAGTAAACTTGAAAGAATAATTCTTAGCAGTGGAAAGCTTGTTATCCTTGACAAGCTTCTTGACCGATTGCACGAGACAAATCACCGGGTTTTAATATTTTCGCAGGTATTTCAACTGCTTTTGTGAGGAATGGGCATGTTGGACATGTGGCTTGTTTTATGATTTATAGGGTTTAAGCTGGTGTTTTGGAGATAGTCAAATATCATAAGTAACGTCCTCTTACATAATTCACAAAAGCAATCCTGAATAGTAAAATCCTTTTGTGTTGACTTGTTTTAGATGCACAAGCCATCTTGTAGTTTTTCAACTTATTATATATATCAAATTAAGTTTGTATGGCTTTTATTGGCTGATCTTTTTCTTTTAATATTCAGATGGTGAGGATGTTGGACATTCTTGCAGAATATTTGTCAATTAAAGGGTTCAAGTATCAGAGGCTTGACGGGAGTACAAAGGCTGAGGTGCGCCACCAGGCTATGGACCATTTTAATGCACCTGGTAGCGATGATTTTTGTTTTCTTCTTTCCACTCGAGCTGGTGGTTTAGGTATCAATCTTGCCACAGCAGATACTGTCATCATATTTGATTCGGACTGGAACCCTCAAAATGATCTGCAGGTTTGGGACTGTATGATATCTATCTCTATTTTTAGATTGTATATCTGATGGATGTTTGTTACATACTGATTTCATGACTTTTGTTAGGCAATGAGCAGAGCTCACAGGATTGGACAACAAGAAGTGGTTAATATTTATAGGTTCGTGACTAGCAAAAGTGTTGAGGAAGACATCTTGGAACGTGCTAAAAAGAAAATGGTATATAACCTATTGGTTATTTTGTAATCATTTAACTGTCCATTGTATCACTTCTCAGCTCTGTTCTATTATGAATTCTCTCCATTGTATCACTAGGTACTCGACCATTTGGTCATTCAGAAACTAAATGCAGAGGGAAGATTGGAGAAGAAAGAAGCAAAAAAAGCGAGTACCTTTGACAAGGTATTCATCAGCAGTACCTCTCGAAAAAGCTTTTCTTTTAAAGGTGTTGATATTTGTTTATATAACCTCTTTAAAATCCATTTTTTATTTGTTGCAACAGAATGAGCTATCAGCTATTTTGCGGTTTGGGGCAGAGGAGCTGTTTAAAGAAGAGAAAAACGATGAAGAAAACAAAAAGAGGCTTTTGAGCATGGACATTGATGAAATTCTCGAAAGAGCAGAAAAGGTCGAACAAAAGGGAGCGGAGGATGAAAAAGGGCATGAATTACTGAGTACATTTAAGGCAAGCATATTTTTGGATACATGATTTGGCAGTTCACGATTTATATACTTTTCGGATTCCTTCTTAAATATGACATTATTTACTGTGTTCTGTGTATATAGATTTACCATTGCATTTGTCATCTTCTACTATGTTTACAGGTTGCTAATTTTGCATCTGCTGAAGATGATGGAAGTTTTTGGAGTCGATGGATAAAACCTGATGCTGTTTCACAGGCTGAGGTAAGCACATTTAGTTATGAATGGAATGATTAGGGTTATGTTACGTATCCAACTGGTAAATAAAAGAAATTAGCTAAGAAGGAAATGGGTCTCCAAAAGTGTATCTCAATGCATAAAACCTCCTAAATCATTTTTATAGATATAATTGAAATAATACGATCTTTGTGATTATAAATGACAACACTAAGATAAAAATTGTTTCAGAAATGATCATCTATTTTGACTCTTGAGTCCTGATACAACACGTATAGTTTTGTCTCGTTAACAAGATGATAAGATTGTTTTACTTCTCTTGGCTAGTTATTATTGTTATAACTTATATTCTGAAGGATGTATCCGAGACTACTAATTTAACTGAATTTTCTTTCTGTAATATAGGAAGCTCTAGCCCCTCGAGCTGCAAGAAACAGCAAGAGTTATGCTGAGGTCATCCCACCAGAACGGGTGAACAAAAGGAAAAAGAAGGGTGTTGAATCTCATGAGAGGGCCACAAAGAGGAGAAATGCTGCTGATCATTCTAGTTATTTGCCCCCACCACTTGAAGGAGCTTCTGCTCAAGTAAGAGGCTGGTCCTATGGGACCTTGCCAAAGAGAGACGCTACTCGTTTTTTCTGTGCGGTCAAGAAGTACGGTAACGATAGTCAAATTAGCTTAATTGCAGCAGAAGTGGGTGGGTCTGTTGAAGCTGCTCCTGTAGAAACTCAGATTGAACTTTTTGATATATTGATAGAGGGATGCAGAGAAGCAGTTAATGTAGGAAGCCTGGACCCAAAGGTTGTCATTCATTATATACGAGATTTCAGATTCAGATTGTTGGTTAATAATTTCAACTGACACCTGGCTTGCTGTCACATGTAGGGACCCCTGTTGGATTTTTTTGGTGTTCCAGTGAAGGCAGATGATTTATTAAGTCGTGTTGAGGAGCTTCAACTTCTGTCCAAGCGGATTAACCGCTACAATGATCCCATCTCACAGTTTCAGGCTTTGATGTACCTCAAACCTGCTACCTGGTCTAAAGGTTGTGGGTGGAACCAAAGTAAGTTATACGATGCCTTTATGATTCTCATGTTATTCTTCTCTGGTGTTAGTACTTGTATTATTAGCCCTTGATGTTTGTTGTCAGAGGATGATGCTAGATTGCTATTGGGGATTCACTATCATGGGTTTGGGAACTGGGAAAAGATAAGGTTAGATGAAAAGCTCGGTCTTTCGAAAAAGATTGCCCCCATGGAACTTCAGCATCACGAAACCTTCCTACCACGAGCTCCCCAGTTAAAAGAAAGGGCTTCTCAACTTCTTGAAATGGAACTTCTTGCTGTTGGTGGGAAAACCTCGGGGGCCAAAGGTGGGCGAAAGGGTTCTAAAAAGCAGAAAGATCTTCCAAACATGCCAGTTTCTCGTAGCAAAGCAAAAGCAGAGCCAATGAATAAATTAAAACTGACACGTGCGCACAAGGAGAATGCTTTGGTTAAAGAGGAAGGTGAGATGTCTGACAATGAACAAGTGTATGAGCAGTTCAAGGAAGTTAAATGGATGGAATGGTGTGAAGATGTCTTGATTGATGAAAAAAAGACACTTGAGCGTCTTCACAGGTTGCAAACCACTAGTGCTGATCTTCCTAAAGAAAAGGTTCACACTATTCTTTAAACTCATTCTTATCATATGCCAGGATGTAGCAAAACGGTCGGGTTAGGTAATGGGTCGAAATGGGTTTGGGTCAAAGCGGGCTGTTTCCATTTGGGCAGCGGCGGTGACGGTGGCAACTAGTAGGTGGTGGTTAGTGCTCGCTTGTTTGGACCCGTTTTGAGTTGGCAAGTTCTGTAATAGTGACACACTTTGATCCATTGTATAATTTGAATAGACCAATCTGTAGACCCAAATGAACCCATAAGCAAACTTAAAATTAACCGATTTCATAAAAATGGTTCATACCAGGCGGTTTAACTTTTTTTATTGCCTCCAGGTGCTTTCAAGAATCAGAAATTATCTGCAGCTTCTTGGGAAAAGGATTGATCAAATTGTTATCGACCACGAGGCTGAAACATCGAAACAAGAAAGTAATATTTTCTTTTTTATGCATAGCATTGTGATTGGGTCCTCGTACTCTGTGTGTTCTAAGTTGCAACGCCTAGGCATACCATTTCCTTCTAATCTATTGAACTAGAGCAGGACTCAGTGGCATGATTACATGGGTCATACAAGCAATTTTCATTATAATCGGGTTGGGTTGGATTGAGCCACAAGTATTTATTATTACTATTACGATTACGATGACGATGATTAATTATTAAAAATTTATCAAGCATTTTTGTAATTATATTAAGTAAAACAATCATAGAAGTTGCATACAGTATAATAAATGCACTTTAGGTGAAGTTTAAACCTGTTTCAGTGTTCAGATTACTACCCATTTGGCACGTTAGACTTAAACACAAACACAAACCAAATAGAACCCATTCATAAGTGGGTTGAAAAATATTCACACCTAGCAACAACGTATTATATACGGGATGGTCATAATGGTTGGATTTGTTTGACAGGGATGACAACACGACTATGGAACTACGTCTCAACCTTCTCAAATTTATCGGGGCCCAAACTTCATCAAATATATTCCAAACTCAAACAAGAAAAGGAGACTGCGGGATCATCATCATCCCGCATAAACGGGAAGAGTCAATCATCTACCTTACTTAACAAAGGGTTAGTAGATATAGAAAAATTTGAAGCATGGAAAAGGAGGCGGCGAGCTGAATCAGATATGCCACACCTCCTGATCCAACTTCAGGTATTCTTGGTCCACCATCTCAAATCCGCCCCCAAAGGACCCGCAACACGGGTTTCGGTTCAAAACAGGTAATTCCGCCTTGATCTAAACGGGGAAATTGTTTGCGGTTTTCACAAATGTTTAGTTGCCTGAAGCTGCAAAGCATCTTCAGAATGCGCACATGTGTGAAAATTTATATCTGCTTGAGTTGAGATGAAACAAAACAAAGGACAAAGTGCATCGAATCATCATGCAACCTTAGTACTTTCTTCCTTTATTCTCCTTATTTTTCTGATATAAATTTAGATAACATGGTTTATTTTGTATATATAACGGGTAGTTAAATGAATTCTATAGTCCATATTGGGTGGGATATAGCTTCTTTGTATTGGTATCTTCAACTTTTGATGTTCGGTTTTGAAATCCAAGTGTTTTGCGATGCTTTTAATGGTTCCATGGATTATTGAATACTTAATGAACTGATAAGGGACGACTATGGAGCAAGATACAACTAACCTCTTAGACTAACAAAAGTCCATGTTTCTATTGGATGGTATTGAGTGTTGCCAGATAAACCCGTTCTAAAACAAAAAGGGTCTTGAATCATCTGGAGGTCACCTAACTGAAAAACATTTCTTCAAACACGGCTACAACAAATAACATCCATTCCCGTTCTGGACACTGAATGGGGCATTAAACTGTGTTGTTATCCTTAATTTGCTCACAAACTTATCCGAAATGAAGTTATGTGTCAACCCGCTGACAATTATGACTAGAACCTTTGCTAATGCTAATTCGAGAATCCATTATAGCTTCATGGTAGATGTTGATTGACCAAAGAGAGCATCAAGGCTAATATCAGCCAATTCACTAGAGTAATTCTACTAAGTTGCTGTTGTTGCTTGTTTCTCTTCCCCTTTTGCGATTTAACAGTTTGAGGCTCCCTGGTTTGTAACGGTGATGATGTGTGAAAATGTGTATATTCACACACAATCGCCAAGTGTACCGGTCACAACGTAGCAAGTAGGCAAGACCATACATCTATTCGTGGACGCTATGCTGCAACTTTCGCTAACTAAGCCTCTATCGACTCCTAGCTTCTATTGGGTTTTATCTAACAACCGCGAAAGCAAATAAAGAAGAAAGCAGGAGAAAGAATGATGGTGGGAAAAACTTGATACGACTAAATTCGAGGAATTGTCTGATAAGAGAAGACACCTAGGAAAAGAATCCTATTGATAAATTCACATCTCTCAAAACTGATTAGTTACCGGATCTAAAGATATGATAAGTCTAAGCCATTACGGAATGCAGATCACCTCCAGGTCTCTCCAACAAAATCGCAATAGCATACCTAAGAAAGCGTGTACAGCTCACCGGTGTAGGGGTTTAGATCACCTCTCGGTCTCACTAAACTAAAAATTCTAAGTACTTGAAATCTGAATATCCTCCTGGTCTCACCAGAAATACTACATCCAAAAGGGTAAGGGATGCAAGTAGTAGTCTTTCTACAGGTTTATGACTTGGAATTGCTAGGAACCTAAAGACGCGCTAGGAATGAATCACTTCCTATCTCAGCGTAACCCGACACGTAAAGATCTAGATAACCCGACATTTTATCTCCTCCAGGGCTCAAGAATGGTAGAACACTAAATCACTAAATAACACACACTTGTTCCTAAGGTTCACTACCCGATCTAGCAAACACCCGTTATAACCAAAAACACCAAGTCAACGATAGTCACGCGAAACCTAGATCAACTAATACACAATCAATTAACCACAGGAATCATGTGGAACAAATATACGGTCATTAATAATTCAGCACGCATATACGTCAAAAACCACAATAGAAAAATAGTTACTAAAACATTCGCCAATCAATTAAACAAATTTAAGAATCTTTCATTCAAACAATATTCATCAAAACCTAGGTATAGTCTTGAGTTTGTATGTATTCCGGACAAAGGTTTCGCTAGGATTAATTAGGTTGAGTTAGGATTTGGTACGATGTGTTTAGAGATCAGGTATGATGTCACGATGCTACATGATGACATCATATGACATGACATCATAATCTTACACGAGGATGAGATTACATAAGTATAAAAGTTGATAGAAGAAATACGTATGAGAATGCATGGCTTCATACGCATGAGGAAAGATTCACACGCATGAAACTCATATGCATGGAAACTTCATCACAAACTTCATACGTACACAAGGCATGCGCATGAGATGGACTCATACGTTTGGACTACAACTTCTATAAATACATCACTCACATGCGTTCAAAGTATTTCTCACGCATCTTCAAGATCCGATCTTAGTAGAGCTCTTAGAAAGGTGTACGATTGTAACAAAACTCTGTCCGGTTGTCGATTGAGGTAGAGCTCTTAGAAAGGTGTACGATTGTAACAAAACTATGTCCGTTCAAAGTATTTACGTCTCGTGTGTACGATTACGGTTTGGTTTAATAGATTCCACACGTTAAACCGGATTCATCGCAGAACTTGTCTTCGATAATGAACCGTTCCGGTTCTCACAAGTGGTATCAGAGAATTAAGAACTTGTGTTCAATATGGAAACTAAGAAAAAAATTTCTTCCTCGATAAGCACCCAAACGTTCAAATGTCGCACTGTTCATATGTTCCAACTTCATGATGTGTCCGTCTTCTTTAACAAGATCTGGTGCTTGAAAGTCAATCAGAATCTACAAAATCTAGGATACATAATCCACTTCTTGTCACCCAAATTTCCTTTCATATTTTCTAGATCATAGTTGAGAAATTAAATTTCAACTATAGTAGTAAAGAAGTAATCGCACTCATTTGATAATCTGTTGCTACGTCGTATCCACCCTTTCTATATCCCAGACACATAACCACCACATGCATCAAAAATTTGTATGGCTTTGGCAAACAACTCTTAGTATAGCTCGTAGCATTTATAAATCTGTCATAACTCATCCTTAGAAAGCAACCTTTCACTTGCTTCTCATCTAGCAACTTTGGATCAGTAGGTTCGTCTTTATATTCAAACACTTCACGAATCAATGCTCCGGTTATCACAATCTTTTTCTTCTGCACTTCAAAATGTAATTCAGTGCCTTCCATTCGTGCATTCTTCCAAAATTTATGTATAATTTTATCATATGTTGCACGCACTTCTGTAATTGCCTTGAAGATTCTTGACTCCTTCAAGAAAGGCATTATAGGTGCGAAAGGTTTAGCTTTTTCGAGCATTTCGTCTAAAAGTGCATATTGTGCTTCAAGTCATGATCCTTATCTTTCTCAGGTTTCACCATCTGCACAAATACACACAAGGATAAATCCGACAAATTTTGCAAGTTTTTCGAGACTTCATTTAGGAGCTCTCTTTGAATCCAACTAGAAATATCATAAGAGAAGAAAGCAACTTCACCGAAAGGGCAGGTCTTTCTTTTAATTACTGATCTTATCAAGTAGTGCTTCGATAAGCCACCGTCCAATAGAGCTTAGTCATGTGTAGATCGAAAAGGTCTCGCGAAGCTGGTCACCGGTAGGTCTAAGAACGGATTGAAAGCTTGATAAGCTGCAAACTATAGACTAATGATAAAATAGATAGATTATACTAATGATAAAATCGATGAAAGTGCAAATGATACGGGTGGATCTTCAGTGAGAATGAATTTATTTCGCAGTGCTAGGGCGTTCATTCCGTTTCTCTTATTCATCGCTCTTCTGATGCTTTTCCATCTTAGGTGAACGAGCTACGATCTCGCAAGGCACTACTGTAGAGCTCTTTGGGCCTGCCGCCGTCTCAATCGATAAACTTTGAAGATTAGCCTGCTGAACGATTCTATCTTTTATTTAAAAATAAAAAATAAAAAACAAAAAAACAAAAAGAGAAAAGAAATTTCCTATTGAACCATAGAGATTATTATTATTTAATTTCAAGATTTATTTTCGTTGAAGAGTTGTCTCTGTCCCTCCGTCCCCCAATTAGCTAGTTGTCCTGTCCGTCGTCAAATCCCTCACTTCGTTTCTGATAGTCCATTAGTAGTCCCTACTGAGAAATCTAGCTGCAATCGAGCTAGCATTGAAATGGAAAAAGTAGAGTGAAAGTAGGACGAGGTCTGCCCTTACACTTCATGTTAGTAGGGTGGATTAGTTAGAGTCGGTCCGTTCTCTTGTTTCAGAAGCTAGGGACAAGGCTTCCTCCATCCTATTCAATAGGCTATCGAGCCAAGCCAGGTCTGCAGCCAGTGATGATAACGAAGTAGTTAATATAATTAGTATAAGTAGTAGTTTATTGGGACGCTCCACTAGATCCATAAGCCCGTAAGGGAAGATGAATAGCCTTTCTTTTTAAGAACCTCGTTCGATCTCGAACTGCATTCAAAAAGGTAAATAAAGCGAGGGATTACCAAGCTAGAAAGAAGAGTTGGTTTTGAGCTAACTTCCATGATAGGGAAAGAGTAAACTCGAGAGAAGAGAAAGCTATATGCTTAACACATGCAAGTCGGACTCTCTTTTTTAGATTCACTCTCTTCCTCTCCCTTATGGTCGACGTTCTCTCCTCCCATCCTCTCCTCTCCCTACCGGTCGCCGAATAGAACTCTTCTTTTCCGTTCTGGTTAGCTTTAGGACTAGACAACCCCGCCGGGAGCCAAGAGAAGTAAGCTTAGGCTGCACATGATAGATCCGATTCCAATTTGGCGAATTACCCTCTTATGTCAGATCTGAAAAGAACCTATTCCTATTCGTCGTAAACAAAAGGCATATTAAAAAAAAGGTCCTACGGAGTCTTGTCCTAAAGTCCCACGCATGCCTGCTCTTTGTATATTGATGTTCTAAAAGTAGTTAATTTAAAACAACTCAAATTACCCTAATTCTAGACTCAAATTATACTTTAGACTCCTAAACTATACTAAACTACTAACCGGCAAATGGACCGATCAATTGTAGAATAGCATTAAGCAAGTCCAGATTATCAAACCCACAGGACTTTCTAATTACTATGACTACTAATTTAGACTCAATTACACACTATGTATATTTTAAAGGGGGGTTTTTGCTAATAGATCTAAATCATCAATTAAACTAAAACAACTAAAATGGAATGACCAAACTATGAACTTCTAAGAAATTTGGGATTTTAATAAAGAGATAATGAACTAGTTATCTAGGTTGGATTTTTAGACCACTACTCCTTTAATTTAATAATAATTAATCATGTTGAATATTTTACCAGGATCTTAACATATTAAAGTTTAGGTTTACTAAACAGGACCCCCGACCCTTCTTAGGAAGACACCTACGATAACCTATCCTTTTTATTTGTTTACCGGTCCTAAAGATTTCTTTTCAGTTATCTTCTTAAATCAGTAAAGTGTCTATTATTAATTACCTCTCAATAATTAACCTAGACCAACTACAATTTTTAGTTTAGATTAACTGATTCAATTATGACAAGGAAACTAGATTTGGGAATTTCTCAAAACCCTAACCTAACAATTTACCAAATTCATTTAGCCAACCAATTGTTATTTCTCAATAAACAAGTTAGGTATAATGACACGTTTGATTTTATAATTAATTCAATTGTTTCCCTGGTTTTATTGGCCAATTTACCGACAACTTCACGAATTCCAAGAACACGAAAAGTAACATAAACCTAATCTATGGAAGACGTCCATCTAAGTTCATGCAAAACAATCAAACAATCACAAAACAAGCAAAATCATGCAAATACTCTAAACTAGATCATTAAATTGTGACCTTTACCAATTAAACATTTAAACCATAAATTAAATTAAGTCAAATCAAAGTTTCATAAAATCCATCATCCAAAACCTAGGCAACTGAATTGAATCTAGCCTAAAAACATGTTTGAAAAGCAAAGTAAACAAAGTTGATAACAAGGTAGCATGATCAAGCAAAACAAGGAAATCAAAGGTCAGGATTGGTATGATAAAACCATGACAAACTCCTGCCTTGAACTCCCTCAATCACCCACACAATCCTTGCAGCTTAGATCCTCTTCTTCTAGCTCCAAATCTCCAGAAAAATGCTCCCAATCAGCTCTAGTTCGTCCAAGACTGTTCCAATATGAGTTTAACTTCAATAATGAGACTTTTAATAACAAACAAGTCCACTTTCAATCTGGTTTCGGAACTTTCTAGATAAAAGACCCTCTCGCCGGTGTGTCGGTCGCGCCCCGCGACCGAGAAGAAAATTTGGAGATAATTCTAACTCTCTCGCGGGCCGCGAGAGAGAAGAGATGTACCGGTCGCGCCCTGCAACCGGGTTGAAAATCCTGTTTTGCATTTCGTTTTCTCGTTTCCGATCCACTCACGTCCCGGCTCGGTTCCTTTCACCATTTTCGCTCGTTTTCCCATCCTTCCAACCGTTTCATGAATCAAGACCTGCAAAAGCATTTGGATTAAAAGTAGATAAATTCTTGACAAACCGAAACGAAAACGCGCTAAAATTATACAAACTCTACAAGATAAATGGATGTATTATTCAATACATCAAATATCCCCACACTTGCTCTTTTTTCGCCCTCGAAAAAGAATTGTGCGTAAACGGAATCATAACCAAATAATTACTCGATTTCACAAATTACGATTATTTTCATTAGGGAACAAGATTTATGTTAACCGCGATTGCAAGTATTGGATCCACTTAAACTCAAAATTTCGGTTCAAACCTCTTATCATGTAAATTTAATTTAAGTGCGGTCAATCCACCTAGGGTCTCACAAGCAAGCTTATGAAACAAAAGGAACGAATTATTTAAACCCTTTCCTAACCGTTTTTTACCAAAATATAAAGAATTTAAAATGAAGCAATTTTCTTTTTCTCTTTTTTTTTCCATTTGAGCATTTGATTCTTTTTGCATATCTAACCTAGAGGCTGTCTCAACCAGAGTCACCATCCCCGAGAGCGACAACATGGGCTTCGATACTTAAAATTTCAACTAATCCTAGAGGGAGTCTCGATGAGAGTCACCATCCCCAAGGGAGATTCCATAGGCCTCGTTTACTTTTCAATCAAGCTCATTTTTCTATTTTTTTTTCTTGTTTTACATGATTAAAAATTCTAAATATTTTAGCTTATAACGGCATTCCTTATACTATTTTTGGCTGTTTCAGTTTTCCATTTCTCCTAGATGAGTACCCACTAGTAGACCGACAATTAAGGTGTATTAAGCTCAAAGAAAATAAGAACCGAATCGAGCCTACTCACATATCCCAAGTTAGACACAAACTCACCCTCTTTTTCTCATATTATTATTATTATTTGAAACCGAATAAAAATTCAATTTTTCTATCATTTTCTGTTTAAATTCATGCAAACTTCTTTTTCAAAAGACATTTTCGGATTTTTTTAAACTACTACACTACTCTAACTATCTCATCCCCACACTTAGATTTTTGCATTGTCCCCAATGCAAGGACGAGACAACCTACTACTCAAAATAAGCCAAACCAAATAAAGAAAGAAAAACAAAATACAAAAAAGGAAGCGACTTAGCTGGTAGTGCAAGACTGTCGATGTGCCAGTCAAACCACTCGTGCTCTCCAAACCGAACGCGCTTCATGTACCACTCTCAATGCTCTCATGTGAACAGAACAACATACAACACCGACCTTGCACCATGCACTTACAAAACATAATAATGATAAAGCAAGATAAATAAATTGTTTTGCAAGATTGTTCAACACATACCCAAACCAACCAACACCAACCCGAAAGTAAATTCTTTAAAAGTACAGACCATCAATAAATTAAAACAGCAGAAAAGAAAAAGAAAGATAAAGATCCTTGGCTGCTTCAATCATCCTCTTCAGACTCTTCAGACACCTCAAATACCTTGTACGGCTGCACGTCCTCCATTCTCGCAAACTGATTTGAACCTGCCTGACCGCCTGGATGCTGAAAGTAAGATGGGATTCCCATATTCAGATTCTGCATCATGTATCTCATCCCATCTTCTAGCCTCCTCTGGCTAGCCTCGTGCATGCGCCTACTCTCTAACATGGTCTGGCGAACTCCGCCGAACTGCTGGTCCACATAGCCTCGCAATTCCCTGAACCCAGTCTCCATCCTGTCATAAAGAGAATCAAAAGTCAGTGGGTCCGGGCGAGGCTCCCGAAGAGGATACTGTC
The DNA here is from genome assembly GCA_947069175.1 of Scalesia atractyloides. Lineage (NCBI taxonomy): Eukaryota > Viridiplantae > Streptophyta > Magnoliopsida > Asterales > Asteraceae > Scalesia > Scalesia atractyloides. The sequence goes on along the minus strand of CAMTDV010000116.1, from coordinate 27,740,411 downwards.
GTCATGGCAGTTCCTGGCATGTAACCGGCCGCTGATATCGAGTGGGGATGCCCGCCTGCATAGAAGATGCAGCTTCGGATCCGGGAGGCGGTTGCACTTGAGGTCCCTGGCGGACTGGTATCCAGCTAACAGACTCTTAGGTCGTCAGAATTCTGGTAGCCTGGAGGTCTCTGATGCTCATGACACAGGGGGCGGGGCCTTCTCTCATTCTGTCCTGGGGGTATCTATCGAACACCCCTAGGCTCTCGGCCAAGCACGTAATCAAGGGCCCGCAATAAACCCTTGCCCCAGGGCCCCCCTTCACAGTCCCTTCATCGACCATGCAAATATTATGGCCAGGTTTGCCAGTCGTCCCTTTACCATACACATCAGACAAAACAAACTCACCTGGTTGACCTTGTTGTCCCCCTGCCCTCTTCCAACCAGTGTAGCGGCAAGAATCTTATGGAGAAACCGGTGAATTGGATCAGTAATATCACTCGCCACCATGTTGTTTGAGTACGGGGCAGAATAGATTGTACCCCAAAATCTGGCGAGCTCGTCTGTCTGGACACTATGGGGGTGCCTCCTTTTGAAGACCCCCTGAAGGCTCGTGGCGAAGTCCAGTGCCTGAACCTCCTCTTCCGAGTATATTTGCGAGGCCACCGCAAACTGTGGGATTGTCATCTCAAAAACTTGCCTCCCCAAAGTAAACGAGACAACATCATTCTCGTTGAACTTACCCTGTTGGTATTCGAATGTGGAGTGAAACTCATAAGTGATCTCTTTGTATTGTCTCGCTCCGCAGTCTAGCACCCTTCGGAACTTGTCCCCTAACAACTGCTCAATCCGACCCCTTTGACCCAAATTATCAATCAAATCCCAATCAATTCTCTTGTAGGGTAGCAACTCACAAGTGACCAGATTTGAAAGCCTCTCCCACTCGTGGGAGTCTAGATCAAACTGCAAAAGAGGACTGTCCACAATTAACGTACTTTGCCCATGGGGAACACCGTCTCCCTGGTAACTGATTCTGCGTCGGCCGAAGTATGAAGGTTGCTGTGGCGCATCGGCGGGGTCACCTCTCTGACAAGGTGTTGGTCCCCGCTTCTTCCTTCCAGCCCTGCTCGAACTACCCTCTCCAGACATCTGCATAAGGCACAAGTAAGACAAGCACGACATTAGACAAAGGAACCCACATAAAACAAATGACCATATAGCATTTCATTCGCAGTCATGCCTGCAACAGATAAACAATTCACCACATAATTTAAGATACATTTGAAAAGGGTGTAACATTATTAATTTAATGAAAACTGAATCTCGCCTGAATGGAGATTGAGTATGGGCGAGATCGAATCTTATATGCGTGACCATTCAAATGTTACTAACCCCTCGAAAAACATATCAAAAACCAAACAACTACCCCCCTCTCGGCACTTGAATTGTCCTCAATTAAACCGAAGTGCCGAAACATGAGCCCACATTGAGTGCAATTCTCAAGATAAAACAGTTTGAACATGGTGGAAATAACGGTTGACGATCTTAAAAATCGGATTTTTAGTAACAATGTTAACCAACCTTCATCCCCACACTCAATGTTGGACCGCACAAAACCCGCTAAGGAAAACCTGCATGTCCTTAATCTACCCACAAAATGTAACAAGTATCACCATCAAAACGCAAGTCAAACCAGTTTAACCCAACCCACAATTTAACCGAACAAGCAACTAGCATAGTATCAAACATCAAAATAAACGCATCAATCATATATATGATGAAGATGTAAGCATAAAAGTTGCGAAAAAGCATACCTTGGTGTAGATCTGTAGGAACTAGTGCACAAAAATTGAAACACCAGTGAAATGCACGGTTGAAAGGGGAAAATCGGATGGAATCACTTAAAGATGAGTTAGGATTGATGTAATGAAGAAAAGGTGGGAGATTTCAGTGAATTTGGGCTAAAAATGGTGAGTTTTGGTGAAAATTAGTGGTGTAGCCGTAATGAAAATGGTGAAGGAAGTGGGAAAATGTGTGTAAAATGGAGTCTAGGGTTTTTTATGTGCAGATAGGGTCTCTCGTGGGTCGCGAGAGAGACCTCTATGTCTCTCGCGCCCCGTGAGCGAGGGATGATCCGAATAATTAATGGCCTCTCGCGTGCCGCGACCGAGGACGCTTGTGCCTCTCGCGCCCCGCGAGAGGCTTGTTTTCACAGAAAGTTTCTTAGTTTTTTCAGTTTCATGCCTTCGAAAAAAATTGTGAAATCTTAATGTTGGCAATTTAGCTTACGGAATCAACCTCACTTTACCAAATTTATCAAACGTGCATGCAATTTTCCGTTCTCCATAAATGTTGCGTGATATGACCTGCAAAAACCAACTAAACCGACCCACACACAAACACACACAATTACGAAACATGAATTAAATAAAAACACGAAAGCGATTAATTACCAAACTGTACATACTCTACCCTCGAGCCGAAACCCAAGAACCTACGTGGTATGAGGTGGAACTTCGAGAAGAGTCTCCTCCGTTTCGGTGGGATCTAGCGGTCCTCCTAAGTAATGTTTCAAGCGATGGTCGTTGACCTCCATGTCCCTCCGTCAACTTCATCTTTCAGCTCGATGGTTCCATATGGGAATACGTCATTGACCACATACAGGCCGGACCATTTTGATTTCAGTTTGCCCGCAAACAGTTTCAATCGCGAATTATATAAAAGCACTTTGTCACTGATTTGAAACTCTTTCACATTCTTCAATCTCCTATCGTGCAGCGCCTTGGTTTTCTCCTTCAAGCTCCATGACCGCTCATACGCCACGTCCCGAAGTGCCTCCAACTCATGAATTTGAAAGAATCATCGCTTGGCCGCTTCGGTGAGGTCCAAATTCACAGTCTTCAATGCCCACAGTGCCCTATGCTCTAATTCGACCGGGAGATGGCAGGCTTTACCGTAAACGATCATGAAGGGCGTGGTGCCTAGCGGTGTCTTATAGGCGGTACGAAATGCCCATAAAGCATCATCCAACTTGTCAGACCAGTCCTTCCGACTTTTGCCTACCGTTTTCTCAAGGATCCGTTTTACCCCCCTGTTCGCGTTCTCCACTTGGCTGCTCGTCTGAGGATGATAAGCGGTGGAGAGGCGGTGAGTGACACCGTACCGCGCCAATGCCTTTTCCATGAAGGCATTGTAGAAGTGCGTGCCACGGTCACTAATAATAGCTCGTGGGGTACCAAAACGGGTGAACAACTTCTTCAAGAATCTCACCACCACTCGGGCATCATTTGTGGGTAAAGCTTGAGTTTCAACCCACTTGGAAACATAGTCAATGGCCAGAAGGATGCACCGGTTCTCGTTAGAGACGGGAAACGGTCCCATGAAGTCAATCCCTCAAACATCAAAAACTTCAAGAATCTGGATTGGATGTTGGGGCATCTCGTCCTTGGATGAGATGTTGCCGGTGCGCTGGCAACGATTACACGTCTTCACAAATTCTAGAGCGTCTTTCACAACTGATGGCCAATAAAAACGGCAATCGAAAACCTTTTATGCGGTGACGTGCGGACCATGATGACCTCCTATCAGTCCCTCGTGCACGTGTCTCAAAATCTCCCCCCTCTTCTCTACTAACGCAACGCCTCAGAATTCTGTCTCCCCCTACTCGAAATAGAAATGGGTCATCCCAGATATGACGTCTGACATCGCGAAAGAATTTCTTCTTTTGTTGCGTGGTCATCCCCTTCAGTACCACTCCATTCGCTAGATAATTCGCGAAGTCGGAAAACCACGGCATCCCCTCCTTCTCCGCCGTCACAAACTCTACTGACTCGTGAGGAAATCTATCACGGATCTCTTCTTCCCTAATTTCTTCTCTACTAGGATCCTCTAGTCGGGATAGACGGTCAGCGGCCACATTCTCTGCTCCTTCTTATCTCTAATCTATATGTCGAACTCAGAAAGCAAGAGAATCCACCGAATGAGACGAGGCTTTGCGTCCTTCTTTTGGAAAAGGAAACGCAGAGCTGCATGGTCCGTAAAGACGATGGTCTTGGACAGGACAAGGTAGGAGCGGAATTTATCAAACGCGAATACCACTGCTAAAAGTTCCTTCTCTGTAGTGGTGTAGTTCTCCAATGCGTCATTGAGGGTTTACTAGCGTAGTAAATTGGGTGAAAATGTTTATCCCGTCGCTAACCCAAAACGGCGTCTACAGCATAATCACTCGCATCACACATGAGCTCGAAGGGCAAGCTCTAGTCGGGTGAGACGAGGATAGGAGCACTCACCAGTTTCTCCTTAAGGATCATGAAAGCTTTCAAGCAGTCGTCATCGAAGACGAAGGGTACATCTTTCTCGAGAAGTCGAGTCATGGGGCGGGTAATCTTTGAAAAATCTCTAATAAACCGTCGGTAGAAGCCCGCATGACCGAGAAAGCTGCGGATAGACTTGACGCTAGTCGGTGGAGGGAGTCTGCTGATAGTATCTATTTTTGCTCGATTTACCTCTATACCCGCTCGCGAGATCTTATGCCCTAGCACTATACCCCCTGTCACCATAAAGTGACATTTCTCCCAGTTGAGCATCAGTCTCGTCTCGACACACCGTTTCATCATCGCATCTAAGTGAGTAAGACATTGATCGAAGGTGTTTCCATAGACAGAGAAATCGTCCATGAAAACCTCCATCGAGGTCTCGATCATGTCCTAGAAGATAGCGACCATGCATCGCTAGAAAGTAGCTGGAGCGTTACATAACCCGAACGGCATGCAGCGATACGCATAAGTACCATACGGGCATGTGAAGGTTGTCTTTTCTTGATCCTCGGGAGCAATCGGGATCTGAAAGTAACCTAAGAATCCGTCAAGAAAGCAATAAAATTGTTGTCCCGCGAGTCGCTCCAACATCTGATCGACGAACGGGAGCGGGAATTGGTCCTTGCGGGTGGCGTCGTTTAGTTTACGATAATCTATGCACACCCGCCAGCCCGTGACTGTTCACGATGGGATAAGCTCCTTCTTTTCGTTCATAACCACTGTCATTCCCCCCTTCTTAGGAACGGCCTGAGTGGGGCTTACCCATGCGGAATTGGAGATCGGATAGATGAGACCAGCCTCCATCAGCTTAAGCACCTCTTTCTTTACAACTTCTTGCATATTTGGGTTCAGACGGCGTTGTGGCTGCACTACTGGCTTAAAGACGTCCTCCATGAGGATCCTATGTGTACAGAAGGTAGGGATAATCCCCTTGATATAAGACAGTTTCCATGCGATGGGTTCCTTATTTGACTTTAGGACCTCGATTAAACGCTCCTTCTCCTCCGTTGACAATTTCGAAGAAATGATCACGGGTAAGCTTGAATTGTCACCTAGGAACGCGTATTCTAAGTGAGACGAGAGGACCTTAAGCTCTACGGCTGCTGGTGTCGACAATGGTGTACTCTCGGTAGCTGCACTCACCTCATAGAAGTCTAGGGTCTCGGGAATCCCTAAGAAATCGTCCCCTATATCCTCACTATGACTCTCCTCGGCTACTAAACTCTCGTTCACTAAGTCGGCTCCGTTAATATAGTCTAAACAGTGATCAATGCACGACATGAATGAGTTCAAGAAGTATACGGAGTGACAAGGGCCACTATCGCTGTCGCCACCACTCAGGTGTTTCATCGACCTTGCGATTTCGAACGTGACGTTCTCGTCCCCGACTCGAAGGGTGATTTTCTCATCATGAACATCTATGAGCGCTTTCGCGGTGCACAGAAATGGGTGACCTAAGATCATGGGAACCTTCTCGTCGGCCTCCATATCGAGGATGACAAAATCTACAGGAAATACAAATCTATCAACTTTGACCAACAAGTTCTCTACGATTCCCCTCGGGTACTTAACAGATCTATCGGCTAACGATAGAGACATACGAGTAGGGGTGAGCTCCCCTAAACCTAAACGCTCGTATAGTGAGAAAGACATCAGATTTATGCTTGCCTCGAGATCGGCTAGAGCATGAGCTAGAGCAATGGAGCCGCCGAATAGGCATGGAATCGTAAAGATACCCGGATCAGTCAGTTTCTTGGGCAACTTGTTTAAAACCACAGCGGAACATCCTCCAGTCAACGGGACATTCGAAAGCTCCCCCAGCCTATCTTTATGTTTTAAAAGATCTTTTAAAAACTTAGCATATTTGGGCATATGCTGGAGGGCCTCGATAAACGGGAGGTTGATTTTTAACTGAGTAAACATGTCAAGGAAATTCCCGTATTCCTTGGCATATTTTTGCTACTTAAGACGTGCTGGGTAGGGTAGGCGTGACGTATCTACGATCGGTGACGGCCTAACCTCTACCGGTTTTCTCTCTCCCCTACTCTCAACTGAAGGTCCACTGGCTGGTGCGGTAATTGCTGGGTCTAACCTGGTGTGCACCCTGGGTGGTGCCTCCATCTCGATTACCTCATCTACCTCTTCATCTCGCTCCTCTACCTCTACCTCCACCCCCTCTCTACCCACCTCCTTCAGAGTCCTACCACTGCGCGTAGTAATCGCCTTCGCGTGTTGGTTCGTGGCGTTGGGCTGGGTATTACCCGCGAACTGGCCGTGTGGCTGCTCTTGCAGCTGCTTAACGATACTACCGACCGATCTCTGCAGATCTAAAAGCGCCGACTGTTGATTTTTTTAAGAGAAGATCATGTTCCGCAAGAGTTTTCTGAGTAGCCTGATCTCTGACAACTAATTGAGATAACAACTCTTCGATCCTATCTAGACTACCTCCTAACCCTCCACTCCTAGTCTGGCCCTCCTGATTAGAAAGCCCTCCACTAAACTGACTGGTGTGACCTGACCCTCAACTATTGTAGTGACCCTGCCCCTGTTCTGATAAGAGCCTGATTGGAAACCATGGGGGTTACCGGAAGATCGATTATTATTATTATTATTATTACTACTTTTATTATTATTTCGCCAGTTTGGATTATAATTGGAAGTATTATTATTAAAGGGATTCGTATGACCTCGGCTCTGACCGGTGATAAACTCGACTTGCTCGACAGTGAGCGTGGGACACTCTAACGTGTCATGACCCCCTCTACACACCTCACACCTGTCTACCTTCTTCTTCAGTTCTTGTATCTCCTTCGTGAGCTCCCTCTTGAAGCTATCTAGAGCAGCAGCTATCGTAGTTTCCAAGCTAACTTGGTGTAGACCCCGGTTAACCAGAGGTGTACGAGAAACAGGAATTGAATTCATGCCGGCAGTGTTGTAATCGACATCAGAATGGGCAAAGCTCTCAAAAAGGTCATTGCACTTGGCTACTGTTTTCTTTCCCATCATGTCGACACCAGCAGAGGTGTCGAATCGAGCACGGGTCTCAGGGGTGAGACCGTTGTAGAATTTCTCTACAAGCGCCCAGTCTGATAGACCATGTTGGGAGCAATGGGATACTAGAGTTTGGAACCGCTCCCAGGCTAGATGGTAGGGCTCGTCAGGCTCCATTCGGAACGAATGGATCTGATCACGAAGGCGGGATGCTTTAGCAGGTGGAAAGTATTTCTTAAGAAAAACATCCCGTAGAAAAGCCCAAGTAGAAAACGTACCGGGTGGTTGAGAGTCAAGCCAGATGGCGGCTCGACCCCCGAGAGAGAACATAAAGACTGGGAGAAAACGGGCATCATTGCCCGCACCCTCGATATTGAATGTATGACATAGACGGGTAAGGAGGTTGATATGTGCGGGCGCATCCACATCATCACGACCGTGGAATTGGCAAGAGTTAGTGATGGCGGTCATGATGTAGGATGGGATTTGCTAGGCTCGGTCATTGTTCATGGGGCGGTAAGGTAATGGGTAAGTTCGCACCAGTGAAGCCGGTGGTGGCCTGTTGGTATACGGTCTGATTATTATTATTATTAGCCATGTCGAAGTTAGGTGGTGGCGGTGGTGGGCTTACATTTCTATGGACTACACGGGGTGATGGGGAACCGGGTGGTGAAGGTTTAGGTGTAAAATCAAAGTCAGGCGGTACAAAGGAATGGGATGAACTTGAAAAAGTTGAGGAAGAAGCACTTACCTTGGATGCGGGAGAGAATGGCGTGTCCGTCGGCGGCTTAGGCGGAGGTCCTTGTGTACGCGTGTGGGGCATCCACTAAACTGGAAACACGATAAACACGAGAAGTTAGCACAAATAATTCAAATATATACAAAAATAAATATTAAACTAATTAAATAATTTAGACTCCTATAACACAAACGAATACAAAATAAACACAAGTGTAAAAGAAAAGCCTAAATCGAGTAATCAACGCAACTGCCAATGAGAGAGTCCCCGGCAACGGCGCCAAAAACTTGTTGTTCTAAAAGTAGTTAATTAAAAATAACTCAAATTACCCTTATTCTAGACTCAAATTATACTCTAGACTCCTAAACTATACTAAACTACTAACCGGCAAGTGGACCGATCAATTATAAAATAGCATTAAGCAAGCCCGGATTATCGAACCTACAGGACTCTCTAATTACTATGACTACTAATTTAGACTCAATTACACACTATGTATATTTTAAAGGGGGGTTTTTGCTAATAGATCTAAATCATCAATTAAACTAAAACTACTAAAATGGAATGACCAAACTATGAACTTCTAAGAAATTTGGGATTTTAATCAAGAGATAATGAACTAGTTAACTAGGTTGGATTTTTAGACTACTACTCCTTTAATTTAATAATAATTAATCAGGTTGAATATTTTACCGGGATCTTAACATATTAAAGTTTAGGTTTACTAAACAGGACCCCCGACCCTTCTTAGGAAGACACCTACGATAACCTATCATTTTTATTTTTTTACCGGTCCTAAAGATTTCTTTTCAGTTATCTTCTTAAATGAGTAAAGTGTCTAATTATTAATTACCTCTCAATAATTAACCTAGACCAACTACAATTTCTAGTTTAGATTAACTGACTAAATTATGACAAGGAAACTAGATTTGGGAATTTCTCAAAAACCTAACCTAACAATTTACCAAATTAATTTAGCCAACTAATTGTTATTTCTCAATAAACAAGTTAGGTATAATGACACGTTTGATTTTATAATTAATTCAATTGTTTCCCCGGTTTTATTGGCCAATTTACCGACAACTTCACGAATTCCTAAGAACACGAAAAGTAACATAAACCTATTATGTGGAAGACGTCCATCTAAGTTCATGCAAAACAATCAAACAATCACAAAACAAGCAAAATCATGCAAATACTCTAAACTAGATCATTAAAGTTGTGACCTTTACCAATTAAACATTCAAACCATAAATTAAATTAAGTCAAATCAAAGTTTCATAAAATCCATCATCCAAAACCTAGGCAACTGAATTGAATCTAGCCTAAAAACATGTTTGAAAAGCAAAGTAAACAAAGTTGATAACAAGGTAGCATGGTCAAGCAAAACAAGGAAATCAAAGTTCAGGATTGGTATGATAAAACCGTGACAAACTCCTGCCTTGAACTCCCTAAATCACCCACACAATCCTTGCAGCTTAGATCCTCTTCTTCTAGCTCCAAATCTCCAGAAAAATGCTCCCAATCAGCTCTAGTTCGTCCAAGATTGTTCCAATATGAGTTTAACTTCAATAATGAGACTTTTAATAACAAACAAGTCCACTTTCAATCTGGTTTCAAAACTTTCTAGATAAAAGACCCTCTCACCGGCCGCGAGAGGGTTGGAGTATATCGGTCTCGCCCCGCGACCGAGAAGAAAATCTGGAGATAATTCTAACTCTCTCGCCGGCCGCGAGAGAGAAGAGATGTACGGTCGCGCCCCGCGACTCGGTTGAAAATCCTGTTTTGCGTTTCGTTTTCTCGTTTCTGATCCACTCACGTCCCGGCTCGGTTCTTTTCACCATTTTCGCTCGTTTTTCCCATCCTTCCAACCGTTTTCACGAACCAAGACCTGCAAAACGCATTTGGATTAAAAGTAGATAAATTCTTGACAAACCGAAATGAAAACGCGCTAAAATTATACAAACTCTACACGATAAATGGATGTATTATTCAATACATCATATATAGAGACACGATTCTCGACATCCTGCCTTTAAAGAGGCGCTTTGATAGACGATCAGTTATCATCTAGTTCCACACCTTGTTCTCAACTGAACTTGTAGACAGAAGCCTCTGGGCATTTCTCAAAAGAGTTAGATCCGCCTAATCAATGTAGTAGTTCAGCTATTCCTTTGACAGACAGTGAAAGTTTCAGGCAAAGACAGAGGATCTGATCCTGTAGTCAACTACCTGGATATTCAAAATAGAATAGACTGGATTAGCGAGATCCGTTTTCATCCGAACCCCATCTTGTTAAGTCCAAGAGGCACGAGCTATATCTTACATACTCAAGCTGTCGATTGTGTCAGTCGGAAGTGCATACGGCGGATCAGCTTCCTCTACCTAGGTACGGATTGGATGCTCCTTGTACTCACTTACAAGATATCATAATTATAAATATTTTGCACGTATGAGAATGTGAACGCATGAACATATTTAAACGTATAAGACTATGTGCGTATGAACACATTTAGATGTATGAGACAAAACATTCGTATGAGACTAAATGCGCGTATGTATACTTTGAACGTATGAAGATACCTAGACATATGAACACATGATACACGTATGAGACTCGTGTCACGTATGAACAATGTAAAATGAACATTTTTGAACGTATGAGCTAATTTTCACACGTATGAGCTTCATACGCATGTATGAAGCCACATACGTTGAATCTAACCTGTTCAATAATCAACATCTCAAATTTTGATGTGTTAATCAATCGAAACATATACTAAGCATTAGACAACACAGTTCATTAAAACCCCTAAAGTTAATTTGAAGTTTAACCATGATTCAAGTTATATATTAGTAGTAAGGGTTCAGTTCATATAATCACATATTTAACAGATTTAATGGATGTTACACCTTGTAATTTATACGAAAACTCACAAGAACTATTTTAACAATTTTGAAAACAATTTAACATGTTTCCCTTGAGTTAGAAAAATTTTCTCCGAATCGTTTTATGTGCGAAGGAGCCCTTATGCGTATGAGTTTGATATTTTATGGCACAAATGGCTCATACACGTGTATGACCTCATACATGCGTATGAATCATCCTCACAACCTTCAACCTTTCAAACTCACTTATGTGCTTGGTATGACACATGCGCTTAGAATTCCTTTCATACGCTTGGATCAACCTCATGCACATGTGAATCATTATGTTTTCACTTTTCAATCCAATTAACTGGTTTGTTCAACCAAGTTCAAATTATTGACCTTGGTTTAACATTTTGGTCCTTTCACTTTCTGATTTTCTCAAGAACTTCAATTTTCAAGTACAAATTACTGACATTGGATTAAAGTTCAAATTAATGACCTTCGTTTTATGTGTTACAAAATCCCAGTTTACCAAACCATTTTTATTAGCCCACAGCTAGTAATAAGAAATAAACGGGAAAATAAAATATTTTTTGACTTTTTACAATTTTAAGCTAAAACACACTGAAAATCTTTTTGGTTTAAAAATAAAAACTGTAAACTATGTACAAACAGTCATATTTTTGTGAGATTATGCTTAAGAAGATGATATTATGAGAAGAAAGATGTAAGAGAGAATTAAGAAAGGTAAATCTCCTAGAATTGACAAACGAGAGACATGTCTGAAAGATAGAAATGGTTTAAGAATGTTCCATTAGAAAGGAATTTTCGGAGTCCGTTATCCTTCTTTACAAGAAAGAAAGACATATCGTTGGGAGACATTAGAAGATGGTGTTGGATTCCTGAATTGAAAGTGATTGCTATTCGTGGAGAATATGGTGTGCAGTATCTCTGGAACATCAATCATATTAAAAGCTTACCATGGTGGAATGTAACGGAGATGTGTAGAATGGGACTGATTAATTATGAGCTTAGTTAGTATAATCAAAGGTTCTGAGGTTTATAAAACAACAAGCAAAGAACATTTCAAGTGGTGGAAGCCTGAGGAGCCAAAACGTATCTTGTCAAAAACTGAGATTGATCCAGAGACAATAGAGCCATAGGTTACGTTGAAATACAAACAACCGAAAACTATTAGAAACATGCCATTGATAGAGATGGGCGGGATTTTCATGTTGATAAGGTGGTGGCATTATGATGAAAAGACTACTGAAGCAGTTATTGTTTTATGCAAGGAGGGAAACTAGAGATCTATAAGATTATATGATCCGATGTGGATTGTCAACATGTTGGAGAAAGATATTGGGATGCTGTTTTATAACAAGATATTCTATTCGAAGGTTGATCGTGATCAGGCGTTGCAATATCAAAGAGTTGTGAATGTTTGCTATAATTATGATATACATTCGGGTAGAATGCGGGATACCAAACAGAAACAATTGAGAAAAGGAAGATACGGAAGAAAAGAAGCGAGAACAGAGGATTGAAGATTGACAAAAAGTTCCTATTTCAGGATATCAATATATGAAGTGGGCTCCAAAGATAGATCAAACGCCAATTGAAAGATTTGAAAGGCGCATACAAAATTATATGAAGAGGTTCTTCGGAAACAAAGGGTAAAGACCAACGAAGACAAGACTATGTCATCATCCAAGGGGGAGTCTGTTCATACATAATGTCTAATGCCTACATCTTAGTTGTGTCTAGTATCAATGTATAGGACAGTAATTCAGTGTGTTTAGGGTTTTAAGATTGAGTTTTGATGTAAAACAGGCTCATACGTGTGTATGAGTCATACACACGTATGAAACCTACTCAACCGTGCGCATGAGGACACTTACACATGAGTGTCCTATAAATAGAACAACCCTCATGCACATGTAAGAACTTTCACACACTTTGAGGTTTGGGAGATTTTGTTCAATCTTAAGGAATTGTTGTTTATTGTGACTGAAACTTTGAATTATGATACAAGTTTGTTACAAGATCATATCATGAATTCCGCGTGTGATTTGATACGTTAGATATCCGTTTATTGAGTTTTTTGTGTTTTTCAACATTTCTAGCCATGAAATACGATCCTACATTTTCTGTGGGGAATGTTAGATGTCATTATCAGGGTGACGTCAGCAGATTGTGAACAGACGTTTTGTACTTAGTATAAATAGATCTCACATGTTAGAGATCTATTCATCACTTAATTTCATTCTCTTATGTACGAACAGAACTATGAGTGATCAGGCTGAGGGGGAGATTGTATAATCATCATACTATACTGTTATCTTTGAAGTTCAATATAAAATTTTTTTAATATATCTTCCTGCTTGTGTGTTTAATATATTTTCTTTACAATTTATAAATTTTTTGAACATAGATTGCTTAAATACACAAGTTTGATAAACTCAGATACTTCACAACCAGATGCTTTGTTATTCTTTCTAGACCACTAAGCCTTGTCCCCGAGATCCTACATGGCATATAATAATCCTGAAACATCAACATGAAAGCAATAATCAGTTTTGTTTGGGATAATCATCCTCATGATCCTCGTCTTCTACCGTGTTGACACTTTGATTGTCATTTCTCGAATATGGCTTGGACTTGTAGGATTTCTGTAAGGATTCCCACTTTCTGTTGGGATGATCATATTTGACAGGTGTGTTGATCCTTTGTTGGATCTTCTTGTCATCTTTAAGCCTTATGAATCTCAAAGCTCGATTTCTAACTTCGTCAAAATCCTTGCAAGGATTTATTACAAGATCTTCAGAGAATGGGGAGTCTTTATGCAATCCCATTTTGAAGGTTATCAAGATTCAGGATTTCTAGTGATACCCGACCGAACTTGCTCACATAATCCCTAACAGATTCGTTAGCACCTTGGGTCACTCTATATAGATCATTGGTTAACCTTTCAAAAGTTATGCTGTAAAAAAATTGGTTATTAACTAAATGAGCAAAAGTGGGACGTTCAGCAACCCTTTTAAGGTTGATCCTATTAAAGTTGAGCCGAATCCTTTGCATAGACACACTTCCTTCAGATCTACTAGAATGGGGTTAATCTCCACTCTCTCTCTATATTGGGCTACGTGTTCCTCGTGATCAGCAGTTCCATCATAGAGTTTCATGTTGGGGGTTTGGAACAGCTTGGGGATCTCTACATCGCATATAGGAGGTGCGAATGTAGAGATCCTGTGGCTGCCTAAGGATACTTCCGGTATGGATTGCACCACAACCGATACACTGGAGATCATTTATCTCAGCTTCTTCAATTCCTAGCCAATTCTGGGCTAACACCTGTGTCGCATGAATTCGTTAGTATTCAAAGAACAATTATTGCTAGTGTTTCCGATATTGGGATCTAATAATATGATCCCAGAGTGATTCCAAGATTCCTGCTAGTTGAGATCCTGATAGATGGAGTTGGGTCAACCGTTTTTGTTCTTGATCACATGGGTAGGAAATCGCCCTAGTGGTTTCATGAGGATCCTGTAGTGTCAAAGTTTAGGATCCTTGGATGTAAGGGTGTTGTTGTCTCCATCAACTTCCTAGATTCCTTTAGCTTTTCAAGTTCCCTGAACAACAATTGGTTGATCTCTTGTTGTTATTTCATTTGCTATTTCACCTAAGTGAATATCGATAGGATCTCATCATTAGAAGCAAGGACTAGTCCTCTAGCATGTATGCCGGATCCAGAAGAGGTGATTCCAGTAGAAGTAGTTTTTCTCTGATATATTGGAGGAAGAGGGAGATGGTTGCTCATTCCAGAGATTGAAGAGGTAACAGAGGATGAAGTCGATTTGGACTCAGATGCCATTTTTAAGAATAGTTTCGGAACAAAATGATTCAACAGAAATTTCAAGAAAGATTTGATGATGAAAAGCATCACTGGTCCCATGGTGGGCGCCCTATTTGTTTTGGTAAAAAAATTAACAAGTTCAATTTGGTAACCAAACTAAAAATGTGAGGTAGTTTGCTCTTTAAAACTATATGTTAGAGTCTCAGGATCCCTATAATAGACTTCGGGATACCGCTTTGTAAAACAGACTTATGAGTTGTAAATTTAATGAATTTGATCTAAGTAGAACGTGTAATGATGGAAAACAACAAAGAGTAACTAAACACACGAGATTTGTTATGGGGATAAGCCCTTGATATCTTGAAAGATGATTGCCAGCACAAAAATCTCGGGAGCTAACAATCTTCTAGCTTCAATCTTATTAAAAAAAGGAAAATCAAATACAATGTGGAGCATCATATCAATTGCTATGTGTTAGAGGGAGTTGTGCGAGTGTTCATGTTTTTCTAAGTCGAATAAACTACTCTATTTAGAGTATAAACATATAACTAAATCCTAACTATGTCTCCGACAAATCTGGGATCTTTAGATGACTTAGTCAGTCTTCAAAGTGACCGTTGTGGGTCTTCTCCACGTATTAGACATGTTTCCAGCAACTCTGTATATGACTTCTTAGGAAAACTCGTTCAAGGAGTCGTTGAGTCCAACCTTACCAATGAAATAATAACAAGGATTATTAGTACCTGGACTCAGGATCCTCAACTTTAGCAGGATACAAAATATCTTGATACCTCAAGATCCCGAGCCATACAAATGACCCCTAACAGGTATATTAAAAACAATCTAGGGAACCTCTAAGTTAGTTGGGCCTATAAGTACATCCTAGAAAATACTTCTTTTATCTAATTAATCTTAATATATAATATTTTAAAAACCAAAAATTCCAAATTTTCTATCATTTTCCATTTATTTTATAAAAGACGTAGTCTCCCATCCCCACACTTAAAATCTACATTATACCAAATGTAGGACAGGAGACTACTAAAAAGAAAAATCAAACAAGAAAATATAAGAGGAACAGACTCGCTTGGTTAGCGAAATCTTCAAATCTTCATTTCTAATCCAAGTACACAGTTGTATAGCATTTTGTTTGCAATCTTCTATGTTCAGCTGGGATTGCCTATTACATAAAGATAACAGCTCCGAAATCCCAGCCCCGAATGGAGATATAGTATGGACGGGTTAAACAAACCTACACAACTAAAAACAAAGCAAACCCGAGCATTATATCAACTCAAAAAGAAAAACCGACTCAAAAATCCACTAACTCAAACTTAACCCAACTAATTTAGACTCGAAATACACACAAGACAAAAATAAAAAATAAACACTACGAAAAATATACAAACTCTGAAACTCGGGTAAATTCTCGAGAGTCATTCCAGAGAGATCATTGATGGGGGGTTTCGCCTTGCAATCCTCAACGACACGTTTAACCGTCACCTTTCTGCCCCGTTAGCTTGGATTTTCCTCAATCCGTTACCCAATTCACTCACCAGTCGAACAAATTTACCTTAGGTTATTTACGCATATTTGACACTTCCTTTGTTCTTATTTTTACAGCTCATAATCGATATACACATTAATCGCTTTCACCGCTTCATCCCTGTCCTCGTTTATAGGGCGTGTAACCTCAAAGAAGATAAAGAATCAGAACAAAAGTCGGGGAGTTACAGAATCACACATGTTTGCACCTAAACGTCGATAAACAATCGGAACAGTATTCCTAAACAAATAAATAAATATAAATTAGGTGAATTTATATGCCATGTGACTTTATTTGTTATGTGACATATATGTTCATAACCGCATATATTTAAGCGTAACAATGTGTTATTGACGAACCTATAACTGGAGTACAGAGTATACCGTAGCCTAAATTTTGAGGACGAAATTTCTGTAACATGGGGAGAATGTGATAACTCGCACTTTTGTCCCTAATGATCGGAAAGGGTTACACATCTTAAACTATTTATTACTATTAGCGTAAATAATAACAACTTATAACGAGCGAACATGTTATTTAATTGACAATCACGGTGACGCCTTGCCACAAATTTTATACGCATATTTTTTTACATGTGTGTATGTATATATAAGCTTTACATATTCGTTTTTATTCAATGAGTAAATACAATTTAAACGGTATATTTATGCGATGATTTATTCGAGCGGATTTATTTTAAACGCGAGAAACAATAGAACGTTCATATACACGGTACAAACCTAACCCACCCACACAAAACCCTAAGGGCCTGTTTGGTATGGGGTAATAGAATGGAGGAAGAAATGAAATGGATGAGGTAATGGAATGAATGATGGAATGGAATGGATCATTACCATTCCATGTCTTGTTTGGTTACCATGTAGAAATGAAATGAATTATTACCGTGTATTGTTTGCTAGGCAAGAAAAAACAAAGGAATAAAATCGGTGGTGAGTAGTGGTGGTGGGTGGTGATAGGTGGCGGAGGTGGGTGGTGGTGTGGCGGCTGCAATGGGTGGCAATGACGTCGAGTGACAGCGGCGATGGGTAGCCGTGGCCGGTGGGTGGCGGTGACGGTGGTGACCATCGGTGGTGGTTAATGGTAGAGGAGGCGGTGGTGGGTGGCAACGGTAGCGGGTGGGTGGCGGTGGTGGCCGGCGGTGTGTTGGCGGAGGCGGTGATGGGTAGCAGTGGTGGCGGTGGGTGTCGGTTTTGGTGGGTGGTGGGTTGTGGTGTTGTTAGTAAATGGTGCCAAAAGGGATGGAATGAAAAAAAATGCGAGGTGGATGGAATGATTTTGAGGGAATGAAATGCCTTATGTAATGGGTGATTCCATTCCATTGACTAACCAAACACCCATTTCTTCATTCCCTCGTAATGATACATTCCATTACGCATCTCATTCCGACATACCAAACACTATATAACCATCTCATTCTTTTCTTCTCCTTCATTTTTCTCCATCAAAACCTAGCCCCATCCTTAATTCTCTCTCATGACTCACAAATCTTCACATCTAGAAAGAGAGCGACAGCTGTGAGAGAGAGGACCGGAGATAGAGAGAGAAACGTGTGAGAGATGGGGCAGCCGACCATGGTGGCGCTCGACAGCAGTCGAGATGGTGTTGCATAGGAGAGGCAACAACAACAACGCCGCGTTAGTGGCATATGGCAGCAAGACGATGACCCCTCTCTCATCTCGCATTTTCGGCCTTGCAGTCATCAGCGACGGCGACGCACCTCCCTCCCTCGTCGACACGCATCATCAACAGCAAAAGCGACAACTCCGGGATATTGGGAGCGGCGACAAGGGTTAGAAACCTTAAGTGATGCTAAAAGGTTGTTTTTCAGGGCAAACCGAGTGACAGCAGGCGGTATTCGAGCATATACAATGAAGACAAGTGGGTGCTTGAACAACCAAAGTAAGATTTCAACCATTTTAACTTTGTTCCTCCAACTTTTGCTAAGATCCGGGTTCGGGGAGTTTGTTTAGATGTAGATTTAACAATTTAAGGTGGTGAAGAGGGTGATAGCAAGCGGACAATGGTGTTTGGTAGTTATTCTCGATTGTTTGATGCTTTTCGCGATGTTTAGATGCAGATCTATGGTCTTGGAGAGTATGGATGCGATACAGGTTCGGGTCAAAGCGAGTCAACGATCAGAACTGGAACGCATAGTTAGAGGTGTGTGTATCGGTTAACGAATGTGTTATTCGTGAGGTATATTTGTGTACCCGACTATCTATTTGTGTGTGTATATATGTTTTAAACAATGTTTAATGTGTGTGGCACTATCAAGCTCTAGAACCCGACATAACTAGCAAACATTGTTGAATTGTAAATTTATTACTTATACGCGGAACGTTGAACATTTGAGTTGTGAGAAAATATATATTGTAGAATATATTTTATATATAAACTTGAACCAAGATATTTAACTTAATTTCTGGACAATTGATATATAGATTTGGACACTACAATTTCGATATTAAAACAGACCCTTGTTTATTGAGATTTGTCGACAACTTGTGTTGTCGGGATTATTATAAAAACGGAGGAAATTTTGCACCATTTTTGTAAAATCTAAAATACGAAATAAGCTTATAAATCAAATTTTAAAATACAATGGTATTTAACTTAGATTAACTCATGCGCTATATAAAATAATAAAATAAGTATAATCCCTTATATTTGTTTGGAATGATTAGTGCAAGGTGCGAAACATAATAAAATTATACCAAACAAAGATAAGCATTCGGAATGTAATCGTAGTATCGAATGAACAACTTAAAATAAATATATATGTATTTATATTTATTTTGACGAATATAAACAAGATGTGAGTATGTCTTTTGGTTTATCATTCGACTACGTGGTTTTCACACTTAAAATTATAAGGATACATTTTTGGTATAAATTATGTATACGTATCCATGCACATTGAATGATAGATGCATTTTCATATAAATATATGTGTACACTGTACACGCTCTCAAGAGTATCTTAGCTTTTCGGTTAACAATTGATCCATTGGGTCGCACATTTGCGATTCGATCGAGCTCGATCACATGCGAAACAACTTTACTCTAGTATTGATTACTTATAATGTGCTACAATTATTAGGGAATGTCTTGGTGAATATTTGCATGATGTGCCAGTTTGTGTCCTTGACACATAACACTTTTGGATATAACACACACTCTTAGGTGAATTCACGACCCCTACTCTTTTAAAAGTTTACAAAAACACAGGGAGAGAAAGCATGTACTACATTACACTAAAGTAATGTTACTGTAAAGTAACGTCATAACGTTATGGCAAGGTAACGTCACTACAACTAAAGTTTTTCTTATATTAGTTATGGTCACGAAAGTGCACATTTATAGCAAGTAAGTCCTTCACCTTGGACCATTGGTATTGGAGTATAGCGATAGAATATTGAGTAGTACTATCGGGCTCGACAAGCCCCACCCGAGTTAGTCGCGCTAACTCGACCGGTGATGTCAAACGGGTGTTAAATTTGCCTATCACATCGCCATGGTCAGTGATAGACTCGGTACTAGGCAAACAACGCATAAACAGACAGCTTTGGTTGCGAACACTTAGTGACATAACACATAGGCCAGCTACCTATAGATATAACAATAACTTCTAATCACTACAAACTACTGTTAATAACCGAATCAGTAAACGATTTACAACTGTGACAAAACCTGTGAATTCACTCATCTACCTTGCACGTCTTTCTCTACTTGCTAAGGTATCGCATATCAGCACTAGGATGCATCATGGAGTAGCTTAACTACATTAGCTATTTTGGTTTTGTAATTATTTACGCTTCCGCAACTCAATGGTATAAACAATATTTTCTCATGAATGAGCAAACAAGAAATTTTTAAACTCATATAGTGGTCGTTCTATATGATTAATGACTATGATCCTGGTTTGTCACATGCCTCGCGGTAAAACTCCGCATGTGGAATTTGAGGGTGTGACAACAGATTTTTTAGCTTCGGCTTCAAGCTCTCTAAGTTGTTCCTGGTGGGATGCCTTTAGATCTTGGCATTCTTTCCTGGATGATTCTAGTTGGAGGCAGAGATACTCTAAATACTTTGCCATATTCTTAGCAGGCAGCTCCATATCAGCGATCTTTTGAACATGCTCGGCCGCTGCTCATCATGAGTGGCAAGGATCTTGGAAATCCTGAAATTAGTAAAATATACTAAATTTTGTTTATACTTACCTCACTTTGAACACTTTGACGTTTTTGGTTATCTCTACCCGATCTAGGTTGTCAAAAGCTATAAGGTCCATAATCTCATATCAGGAACCTTCCGTTTTTTACTTGAGGTAGCATTGGAGCGTAATGGGAGAATCCTAGGTTTAACAACGGAAGGGGTAGGATTCTCTTGTTTTACCAAGGGTTTTTCTTTGGCAAGGCTAAGCAAATGATCGAGACCAAAACGACTAGTAGGTTGGGATCCTAAACCTATTGTCAAAAGTCAGGATCCTGAATATGTAGAATCAGAGAAGAAGCAAAGAGTTGCAAGTACCTGAAGACATGATGGATTCTGAAGCTTGAGATTGAAGGCTGACTTCTTGGAGAGAAGGATCTACTTGGAAGTTTCGTTCTGAATTCGGTAAGTTAAGTACCTTTGTAATCTTGCTATCCGTGTTTTGAATTTTAGGGGCATGAATATGAGCGATATACGAAAAAATTAGAAAGTAGAAAACCATCACCGTTGGTAAGGATCCTGAGAACCCTACCTTTCCGGGTCTATTGAACTTGAAAAAAATGGCTATCTGGAATTGAGTCCCTGCAGACAAAGGAGAACCTGCTCTTCCAGCCTTTTTCATTATTCTTAGCATTTAGCATAATAGGATATTGGCCAGGTTTGATTCTAAGAGTAAAGCGGCGGAATCCAAGGGTCCTCAATTCGTAAACACTTGCGATTTCAGCCATGGTAAAGTCCAAGGATTAGTTGCGATTGAGTCTGTCAATAGTGAACAAAGTCCTCCATTAGAAAGGCATGGCTTGGTAATAGGCTAAAATTGGTTGCGTTGCAGAAGTCATTCACCAAAGGTGAGAAGGGGAAAGTAAAACTGATCGAAAATGGGTAAAAGGGGAAACAGACCTATCTATACTATATTAATAAGCATATCCAAGGGACTACTTAAGGTAATTTGCCACTTCCCTTAAAATACCTTTAATGCATGATGTACAAGTGTTTAAAGCACATGAATATCAAAATTGAATTAACTTTCCGATAATACCCTTGGACGACATCTTCTCTCAAAAACCCAATATCCCGCTCATCCCAGCCGCACACTTTTCAAATCTCATTACATAACCCAATAACCTATCCTTTTCTCTCTCCATTCTCTCTCTAGGTGATTTTGTAGATGTAGGGTTTATGGCATCTTCTCTCAAAATCGTTGATGTTCCAGATTTATTGTTCAAGTGCTTGATCTGACACCAACCGGTAATAGATACTTGCATCCATTGTTATGTTTTTGTTGATTTTTGTTAGCGTCTTACGTTTTTGTTGATTTTGAAGCTCAGATCTGAGTCTTTTTCTCTCTCAAGGGAAGATTTCAGCATGTTTTCATATTGTTTTCTAGAAATGTGAATACAGTTGAAAATGAAGACCGATGAACAGGTGAAAGAGAGAACCCAACGCCAGATCTGTGGTTGTGGGTGGAAGAGAGAACACAACGCCAGATCTGTGGTTAGGGGCTAGATTGGTACCGTTTTTTACCCTATCTATCGTTTTTGTTTGTTAAATTTTATATCTTGTAAGTTTTTTAAACATCTTTGTCAGATCTGTTATAATACTTTCAGAGCTGTGTTGGTTTTGTGTTTTGTAATGTTTTGTGAATGGATCTGCGGAGATAGTATATATTTTTGTTTTCTCCCACTCATCCCAGCCGCACACTTTTCAAATATCATTACACAACCCAATTACCCATCCTTTTCTCTCTCCATTTCTCTCTCTAGGTGATTTTGTAGATCTAGGGTTTATGGCATCTTTCTCAAAATCATTGATGTTCCAGAAATTATTGTTCAAGTGCTTGATCTGACACCAACCGGTAATAAATACTTGCATCCATTGTTACGTTTTTGTTTATTTTTGTTAGCGTCTTACGTTTTTGTTGATTTTGAAGCTTAGATCTGAGTCTTTTTCTCTCTCAATGGAAGATTTCTGCATGTTTTCGTATTGTTTTCTGGAAATGTGAATACAGTTGAAAATGAAGACCGATGAATAGGTGAAAGAGAGAACACGACGCCAGATCTGTGGTTGTGGGTGGAAGAGAGAACACGACGCCAGATCTGTGGTTGTGGGTGGAAGAGAACACGACGCCAGATCTGTGGTTGGGGGCCAGATTGGCACCATTGGTTACCTTATCTAATTTTTTGTTTGTTAAATTTTATATCTTGTAAGTTTTTTTAAACATCTTTGTCAGATCTGTTATAATACTTTCAGATCTGTGTTGGTTTTGTGTTTTTTAATGTTTTGTGAATGGATCTACGGAGAGAGTATATATTTTTGTTTTCTAGAAATGTGAATACAGTTGAAAATGAGCAGGTGAAAGAGACAACATTGCGGGTTGGTTCAAGAACCTTTAAATTCAGCCTTACCATCGTCCTATTTTAGGTTTCTACTTATACAAAATTCACCACATCTAATAACTTATTTACACCAGATTCTTATTTTTTATTTTTTTCTAAAAAGTCTAGGCCCTAATGATGTTCAAGTCCAGGTCAAGGCTCTGGTTTACGATAGCTATGTTCGTCACAATAAGGTAAAATTCTACATGGTGTTACATCACTCACACATGCCACCTTTTATTTTAGTTGATAACCATTGCTAAGAATGGTAGTATACTCTTTTCAGATTAGATCAGCAACTAAGTCTAGCACGTCTGATTATGATGAAGAGAAATAAAAGAAGGTTCAAATTGCGTGATATGTTTTCTTTGCTTTTTATGGTGAAGATAGGTGCTTCTCTCCACAGGGCTTACAAAACACAGGTTATGTGCGGCAGCTCGCCTTATTTAACATATAAAAAAAATTATATGTTAAATATGGCAGGCTGCTGCACATAACCTATGTAAGCCATGTGAAGAAAAGCACTCATCTTCCCCTTACAAAGCAAAGAAAGTTTCAGTGTTAAACGTGTGTTTTCTTGATCAAGGGAAGTTAGTTAAGAAAGTTTCATGATATGGAGAGAAGCACCCATCTTCCTCCTACAAAGCAAAAAAAATTATAAAAAAAGATTATCATGAGAGATCCTCAGAAACAAGTCGTTGTAATTATTGTTACAAATTTATAATGTTTATTTTTTATCGATTAATGTTTATCGTTGTAATTTTGTTAGCAAATTTATAATGTTCAACATATTGCATTTTGTATTTGTATCGATTAACAAAATATGGTTAAAACATTATGTATTTATGATTGATGATGGAAAGATTGATAAACTAATAGCTAAAAAATTAATAAAAGTATGTTGGAATTGAACCCTACAAAAGAACAGATTATAGAAAGCCAAAAATACTACAAACTCTGATCCAAACAATAATGTAACATCTACCCATAATATACTACAACCTCAGTAGTGGTTGTCTACCACCAATAGTGTTTGCCTAACATCTGATGTTATTATTCCATGAAAATCTATCCGTTGCTGAAAGTGTATCCTCTGTTCGTACGACCACTGTTGGTGAAACCACTGTATTCCCAATCCACTGATAATCTATCCTCTGATAGTGTAAAATCTCCTCTGATCATTCCTCTTTCAGAACCACTACTGGTCTCCAGCAGAGGTTTCCAAACAACTGTCATCCAATATCCAACAGAGTTTACACATGCACAGATGATAGCCATCAGACCTTTATAAACCCTGTTTCATCCAAACAGAGTTTCCACTTGCCGTTCAATTTCAAAAACAAAAATCTCTCATAAATTTCTCCATTACTCCTTCTTCTCAAAACCCTAATCACTCACTTCTTCACCGTGAATCTCATTATCAATTTGTGGCGTGTTTAGACAATTTGTATAGTGTTAAGTTTGTTTACCTGTTCTACTTATATAATGACCTTTTTTGACGCGAGCTAGATATATGTCCCGCTAAAAAAAAATAGTAATTTTTTTTGATGTGTACTTTTTGTATGTCTTGTCGTGTGATGTAGGATGCAAACCTATAATGTGACATTTAATTATGTGGTTTTGAAAATATAAAAAAATTCAATTGCCAAGTGTGGTTTTTAATATAATAAATGTTAGTAATAAATTTTTCGTCATTTCAGTTACTGTTTGTTCAGCTTTATCTATTAAGGCTGTAACACGTCCCATCTTTTTAAGTTTGGCGTTTTGTATTTTAATAGCATTTTATAGATAAAGATGGCAAAATTAAACTTTTGTAAGGCACCCTTTTGTTCTATTTTCTTGCACCTTGTTTTATACATTTTAGTAATTATTTGGAGTTAATAATAATACGTGATTAAAGGAATTTTATTATAGTTTTGGTGTTTGGCGTTTGTGGCATTTTGGCATTTTATAAGTAATTAGAGAAATAATGTATTTTATTAGCTGAAAATTAGATAACAAACAACAGAAAATGACACCAAAAAAGTATAGAACAGAAAAAAAATTAAAAATTCTAATCCAATTTCTCATCTAAATCTTCACTGTCATCAGTCTTTTATTCTTGAAGTTTTTGTCCCCTGAACCTTTGAATTCCTTAGATAGGTGCCGATTTCCCTACACAGCTGAAACACCCTACTCTAGGCGAAGCTGATCATTCAACAAAATATGGCGTTTTAGTTATTGGTGCGATATTTTGTTGTTGACTGTTGAAGTGGTTTTGTGGATGTTGGAGACATAGATCGATGCCGTTTTTGTGGATGCTATCATTGGGGTGTGATTGTGAGTGGGTTTTTCCCTTGGATGATATTTGGCCATCATCTTCATGCTCATTCCACTCTTCATCATTTAAAATGGAGTCCAAAATAGCATTTGCACTGGCATAGGTCTCTTCTTCTCATCCAAACCTTTCTCAAGAACAAAGCACACAAAATAACATATTAGTGTCATCAGTCTCTTTTTCTTGAAAATTTATCCATCTCATTCAGCAAAATCTTATTGAGTTATCCCCCTCACCTAAGAATCCATTCAGCGAAACTTCTTGGAGAACAATACTGAATCTCCAAGAAATGACGTTTACCATCTGTGGTTGTTTTAACTTTTTTGTCATTTTAATCACGTTTGCCATCTTTGAGCATGTTAGAACACACAACTTACAGGTTTACCATCTGTTATTTTGAACTTTTTGGCGTTTTAATTTGAACAAGGTGAGGTTTATCTCAATAAAATTTTGCTGAATGAGATGGACAACATTGTTATGCTCACTCAATAATGACCTAAGAATGTTGTCCACCTCATTCAGTGAAACTTTGTCGAGAACAAAAACGAATCTCCAAGAAATGAGGTTTGCCATATGGTATTTAGTAAATTATGGCGTTGGCTTTTGGTGTAATCAATGGAAGGGTCTGAGGTTGTTTATATAAGATGTTTTTTGCGCGTAGTTTGGGCGAGAATTTCGATAATAAATTTCAGTAATAAAGATGGCATGTCCCATCATTAAGTTACTGTTTGTTCAGCTTTATCTGTTAAATCTGCAACACGTCAATCGCATCCACTGATCAGAAACCACTAATGCAAACCACTGATGACAAACCACTGCTAAACACACCAACAGTAGTTGTATAGCAAAACCACTGATTCAACCACTGACTCACTAACCATTGATGTTATACTCAGCAATGGTTGTCCAGCAGTGGTTGTCTACCACCAATAGTGTTTGCCTAACATCTCATGTTATTACTACATGAAAATCTATCCATTGCTGAAAGTGTATCCTGTGTTCCTACTTCCACTGTTGGTGAAACCACTGTTTTCCCAATCCACTAATAATCTATCCTCTGATAGTGTAAAATCTCCTCTGATCATTCCTCTGTTAAGAACCACTGCTGGTCTCCAGCAGAGGGATGGAACCCTATGTACATGTAGTTGTATTTTTATGATCCTGATGCTAAGTTAGATCTCAAACTCCAATGGCCAAATCTTGATCGACGTATTACTCAGATTTTGACACGTGTTCTTTCTACAAACCCATATGTTGGTACATTTCGAAGACTTGCGGAACTAGGACCTCTGGACAACTATAGAGTCACTTTGAATACTTCGGTTGAACTTAACCAAAGGGTGTACAACCGACCAACGGCATCGGAGGTATATAAAATGTTATAAAAACACCGTGAAATATAAATAATTGATCACAAACTACCACTGATAAGAAACCACTAATGACAACCCACTGCTAACACACCAACAGTAGTTGTATACCAAAACCACTGATTCAACCACAGACCCACTAACCACTTATGTTATACTCAGTAGTGGTTGTCCAACAGTGGTTATCTACCACCAATAGTGTTTACCTAATATCTGATGTTATTACTCCATTAGAGGTTAGCAACATCATCAGTGTTTGTCTAACATCTGATGTTATTACTCCATCAGAGGTTAGCAACATCATCAGTGTTTGTCTAACATCTGACGTTAGTAATAGTGTTTGTCTAACATCAGATATTATACTAATTACAATTATTTAATAGTATTGCTTATTTTACTTACTTATAGTTGACGATTATATAGGTTGCTGGTATTTGGGTTGAAGGTAATGACAATATCACTTCGTATAAACGAAGTATTGTTATTTATGGTAGGTCTGAATATAGCCAAACTATTCAGTCGTACCTCAGTTGTTACGATCCATTGTCGTATCCTCTGTTTTTTCCTAATGGTGAGTTGTCACACCCCGACCCGCAGCGGAAAAGGTGATCGGGGCATGATTGGGTTATCATCAAAGCTCATGACATTTATTATAACGTTTCATATTCTTTATTACAATTTAAAGGGAAACATACAATCATAATTACATCATGTCCTAAACATCATTCTAGACTTCATTGTTTTCTTCTAAGGCATTTCCTATGTTTTCCTTGCTTCATCCAGTTCACCTGTATCATGTGTAAAAATGGTTTTTGGATCAACAAAAAGTTGGCGAGTGAATCCTATGAAAAGCATTTGAACAAGTTTATTGAATTGATTATAAAATATAGTGCACAACCACATATGAGTAAATATAGATGTAAACTTATTCACAAAACACTTAATCATTAGATAATGCACACACATACAATAATAGATTGTTTTGACGCACGCGTTGCTCAACTCGTCTCCCACGAGGAACTGATGGGCCTAATGAATGATTTGCATATAACTTGACAATATGAAATACATAACTACAAACACTATATACAATCTAAGTTTAGATCACAATATGGTATGGCGCAAGTTTAAATAAACAAGTTAATTTTTAGTGACACATGACACACCCCAAAACGTGTAATTAAAAAGGGGAGTTGTAAGATTCACTCACATTGGGTGCGTTCGGTTGATGATGTTGAATGCGCAAGAAGTTTGATTTAACCACGAGTGAAACTAACCTAGATAATAACATAATGGTTCGGTAAATAAGTGAATTTTATTAATCAATTTTTGTAGGATTATTGGATATATTTTCGTGAGTTTAAGGCTATTTTCTAACCTTAAAAATGTTATTTTTAAGTATTTTTAATTGATTTTTAAATAAAATAAATAAATAAAAATAATAAAAAATGTTTACTTTTTTGACCGTTGACTTGTTAACCGGGTTTATTGTATAATTGTGTGCGACGGGTGAGGCTCGAACCCGAGACCTCCCGTTCGCGTGCACGCAGCTCTACCAACTGAGCTACGTGTCTAACCTGAAATATTTCTGTTTTTAATTATATTTATATACTAATTGAATTAAACCGAAAATCGTTTATTTTATAAACGATTTTAATGCATCGAACCGGTGCTGACCACCGGTCTCGAACCCGGGACCTGTGGTTTAGGTTGACACACAGTCCACCGCTGGACTGTGTGTCTAACTTGGTAAATAATCTGATTTTTATTATACTTATATACAAACTAAATAATTTCATTTCAGCCTTATATAAAAAGTTTGATAATTGCCAGAACCGGTGCGGTAGTCTGGACTCGAACTCGCGACATGTGATTTAAACGTTCACACAGTCCACCACTGGACTGTGTGTCTATCTTGGTTATTATTCCGGTTTTTATTAAACTTAACATCTATTTGCAATGAATCCGGTTCAGTTTAAAAAAAGAAACATTTTTATTAAGGCGAGTGTGCGTGGGACAAGAATCGAACTCGGGACGTATGCGTGTTTATTTGCACACAGTCCACCGCTGGACTGTGTGTCTAACCCGAGATATATCTTGATTTAAATTAAACATATATACAACTGAAAACTTCATCTTCTTCGTTAAACTTAACCAGAATCGGTGTCCGACTAGTTCGAAGATTTAATCAAGTTCTTTAGTGTGTTGTGATTAATTACATGTGAGATTAATAAAAAGAATGAGAGATTAAGTGTAAGATATACCGAATAGGGCTCCTCTGTTTCGCCGGCGAAACTCCGATGACAGCAGGTTATTCCGGCGACGTGTGTCTTGCGGCAGAGGGTCTTCAGGGAGCTTGAGATGAGTGTGGGTGGCTTCGGTATGAGCTCTGGGTGTTCAGTTTTTAGAGTGAGGCACAGAGGTGAAGGGGTTCGGATTCCGGCGAGTTTCAGAAGTTTTCCGGCGAGTAAAATTACGTCGAGAAAGGGTGTGATCGTGAGCGAAAAGGCTAACAGAAGTTAGAGGGTGTATTTATAGGGCAGATCATTGATGAATTTGGTCCGTTTTCCGTCTTGATTCGTCGGTTAATAATTTTCCGACGGTTATGAATTGTGTCGCGGACTGGACATCGGTTATAACCGACGTCGTTGTTAATGTTTACGTTGAGTCAAAGGTAACCGACGGTGATTGACGAAATCGTCGGATTTTCCGGCGTCAGCTGATTTGGGCGCGCTGTTGACTGGGTTTGATTTCTGTTTCATTATTTGAATTAATTGTTTGGATATATTACTAAACAACACATGTGGCAGAGTGGTTTGATGGATGAGAGTTAAAGCGCTGTTGACTAGGTTGACCCGGCTGACCCGGGTTCGAAACCCGGCAGCCTTGTTTTATTTTTAAACCACTATTTTTAATACTTTTTCAAATATAACTTTTATATTCCAATATACTTATTAATTATGTATCGTTTAAAATTAATTTGAGCATTAAATACGCAACGAAATTTTTAACTGATTGTTCAGTTAATAAACGGAGCGGGTTTGGTAAATCCGGTTTTTTGATGGATGTTACAGTATCCCCTGCTTTTTAGAAATTTCGTCCCGAAATTTAAGTAGTGACATATTTGTCTAAAAAGGATGGTGTTTAGTTTGACAGTTACATACTTAGAAAAAGAGTAAGAGTTTAAATTTTTGTTTGAGGCGGTAACATCCCTTGTAAGGGTTAAGTACCCTGCTACAGGAATCGCTTTTTGTTGCCTACGGTAAAAATATTGATAAGCGGAGTTGATTCACTAAGTATGATTTCATGCGTAAGAGTTTTGATATGTTTGGAAAGATAGGGTTATATCCTAAAACAAAATTTCTAATACTACAACCTACATGGAACTTCTCATAACCGCCTGACAATGCCTCTGATCCTTTGGCAAGAATACTTATATATAGGAAGTACCAGCGGCGTATCCACCATATTCTTGTCAAATTTTCATTGGTTTTATCAGTAAGTCATGATTGGTTCTATGATGTAACTCTAGAACATAAATAAACACCACAACCAATGTACCAAGAAATTACTAAATCCTACATGGAACTTCTCATAACCGCCTGACAATGCCTCTGATCCTTTAGCAAGAATACTTATATATAGGAAGTACCAGCGGCGTATCCACCATATTCTTGTCAAATTTTCATTGGTTTTATCAGTAAGTTATTATTGGTTCTATGATGTAACTCTAGGACATAAATAAACACAACAACCAATATCTGAGTCCAAATTCTGATAGCATACATGTTTGAATGGTGACAGTTCCTCTCTCGTTTGTTATGATGGAGAGGTTAGTTTATGTAAAAATAGAACACAATCCAATTTCTTTAAATGATAAGATGATATGAATGTTAAAATCAGTGAATGTAACACAAATTTTCAGCCAAGACAATACTAAATCCTACATGGAACTTCTCATAACCGCCGGATAATGTCTCCGATCCTTTGGCAAGAATACTTATATATAGGAAGTACCAGCGGCGTATCCACCATATTCTCGTCAAATTTTCATTGGTTTTATCAGTAATTTATGATTAGTCCTATGTGACTCTAAAACATAAACAAACACAACAACCAAAGCTTGAGTCTAAATTCTGATAGTATACATGTTTGAATGATGACAATACCTCTCTCGTTTGTTATGATGGAGAGGTTAGTCTATGTAGAAATGCAACACAATCCAATTTCTTTAAATGATGAGATGCTATAAATGCTAAATCAGTGAGTACAAAACAAACTTCAATCAAGACAATACTAAATTCTACATGGAACTTCTCATAACCGCCAGATAATGCCTCTGATCCTTTGGCAAGAATACTTATATATAGGAAGTACCAGCGGCGTATCCACCATATTCTTGTCAAATTTTCATTGGCTTTATCCGTAAGTTATGATTGGTTCTATGTGACTTTAAAACATAAACAAACTGAAATAGTAATTCGCATTAAGATCCTTGGATAAGATTCCAATTTATAACTGGGATACGGGAAAATTGAGATAACATAAAGAAAACATAAAAACTAAGCGGTTGGAGTCGAATCTTGATTTTTGGTGAAGGGAACCAGTTGGGTGGTTTCGTTTGGGTAGTCATTATCTTCAACAGGATTGGCGTTGATGTTGAAAACTCTTCCTCTTGCTGGTGGCCTAGTGATTAGGTTTCCTTGATTTGCTTGGTTAACTGGGTTTGCTTGAGCTTGGGCGTTTATGATGTTAACCAATCGGGGGCACGTGTTTCTAAAGTGGGTAGGGTCGCCACAGTTGAAACAAGTTCGAACATATGGGAACATGGGGTATTGGGGTTGTTGATAGGTTTGGATCATGTTTTGAGTAGGGGGAGAGATTTGGTTTTGAGAGGTGTGACAAACCTTGCTCAAATGACCATAGCGCCCACAATTCGCCCATAGTCGACAAGGTAAGGTAGATGGATGGTGATAAAAACAGGTGTTACATCGAGGCTGAGGTCCAAGGTATGGTTTCTTATTTGGGTAAGTTGAGTTGGGTGCTACTTGAGTGATTGGGATAGCTTGGATGGGTATGGCTTGTGAAATAGGTTGATTACGTTGGGTGACAACGAAAAGTTTCCCATCTCGTTTTCTCTTAAAAATGGGTTGAGAAGGGGATTCGGTTTGGGTGGAGTTTGAAGTTTCAGTTTACGCTTTATCCTTTTTCTTCTCCTCCTTGAAGTCTTTATTCCGGATGCGGTTCTCGGTGAGTTCTGTAGCTAACTCCATTGCTGCTTCCAAAGTTGCAGGCGTGGTACTTATTACAGAGTCTTGAATTTTTTACGGAAGACCTCGAATGTAGTGCTCGATCAAACGGTAAAGAGGAGTGAACAAATTGGGAACCATTTGATTTAACTCGAGGAATCTCTTGTTGTATGTGGTGTGGTCGCCTTCCTTTTGCTTCAACGAATAGAACTCATCTTCTAATTTCTTGATTTCGCTCCTTGGGCAAAACCGTCTTGTCATGATTTCCTTCAATTCTTCCCAAGTCAAAGTCATAGCGTCTTCAACACCTCGTTTGGCCTTCTCCGTATTCCACCAAGTAAGCGCTATACCATATAAACGACCAGTAGCATATCGCACCTTGCGATCATCGGGGCAATCGCAATTTAGAAAAGTGTTCTCCATTTCTTCAAACCAATGGAGGAGAGCGGTGACACCTTCAGTCCCTTCGTATTTTGGAGGGTCGCAGGATTTGAAATGTTTGTAGGTGCATTTGGTGGTAAT
Source organism: Scalesia atractyloides (assembly GCA_947069175.1). Taxonomy (NCBI): domain Eukaryota; kingdom Viridiplantae; phylum Streptophyta; class Magnoliopsida; order Asterales; family Asteraceae; genus Scalesia; species Scalesia atractyloides. The sequence continues at coordinate 27,708,048 of CAMTDV010000116.1, read as the reverse complement.
TGGGGGAGGATTGACAATGTGTTGATCTTCTTGATTGACGGGATTAGCAGTAAGGGCTTGTTGGACTTGAATTACAATGTTGGGTATTACGGCAGCCATTTGTTGAGCGATTAGGGCAGCCATGCGCTCGCGGGCTTTTCCTGCTCTCATCTTCCTACGGGCGAGGCTAGAAGACATCTACAAGGAATACATATCATGAGTATGAGTTGGATGTTTTTGGGATCATGGGTCGTATTTAGGAATGAACATTCATAAAATAAATATAGAAAAATAAATCTACTACATCCATAGGATGTCTTGGACTTTGCTCGTAATTGGGCCTTGCATGCCGCCATACTTCACCTTCGTAATCATGTGGGCCCCCATGAATACCGGGTTTTTCATATGGTTCGCATGTGTTAGCCTGGTTACGTACACTAAAACCCGGAGAAAATCGAGAAATATGTAACGTATGATATTCGGAATGTGTCCAGGTATGGACACGGTGACACCTCAAAGTGGGGTTAGTTCGAACGACGTTTGGTGTGGCATGCTTTGGCCTAATAGGTCCTTCGTACTCTCATCGTTAGTCCCCAGGTAGGCAAACTGGTCCGTTATATTGGATTTATACGAATGCCAACCTAGACAGGACGTTCCGACTACCGGTACTTGTACCCTTCCGGTTACTACATGCCCGTCGCAGAACTCACTTTGAATGAGATTTGAAAATTTGCGACAAAATCTTTGAATAACGAAAGTTTGAAGATGATTTGAATATATGAACATTGAAATATGTATGATGAATGTGCATGTAAGTATGTATGTTTGACTGTAAGTATAAACAAATATGAAACAAATAAACATCATAAGTTTGCATGTAACCGCATAAACAATTAAGATCTAGTCAACTATAGTATAGGCTCTAAGGGTCTAATAACCTATCCTATATCCCTATAGTCATGGCTCTGATACCAATCTGTCACACCCCGACTCGCAGCGGAAAAGGTGATCGGGGCATGATTGGGTTATCATCAAAGCTCATGACATTTATTATAACGTTTCATATTCTTTATTACAATTTAAAGGGAAACATACAATCATAATTACATCATGTCCTAAACATCATTCTAGACTTCATTGTTTTCTTCTAAGGCATTTCCTATGTTTTCCTTGCTTCATCCTGTTCACCTGTATCATGTGTAAAAATGGTTTTTGGATCAACAAAAAGTTGGCGAGTGAATCCTATGAAAAGCATTTGAACAAGTTTATTGAATTGATTATAAAATAAAGTGCACAACCACATATGAGTAAATATAGATGTAAACTTATTCACAAAACACTTAATCATTAGATAATGCACACACATACAATAATAGATTGTTTTGAGGCACGCGTTGCTCAACTCGTCTCCCACGAGGAACTGATGGGCCTAATGAATGATTTGCATATAACTTGACAATATGAAATACATAACTACAAACACTATATACAATCTAAGTTTAGATCACAATATGGTATGGCGCAAGTTTAAATAAACAAGTTAATTTTTAGTGACACATGACACACCCCAAAACGTGTAATTAAAAAGGGGAGTTGTAAGATTCACTCACATTGGGTGCGTTCGGTTGATGATGTTGAATGCGCACGAAGTTTGATTTAACCACGAGTGAAACTAACCTAGATAATAACATAATGGTTCGGTAAATAAGTGGATTTTATTAATCAATTTTTGTAGGATTATTGGATATATTTTCGTGAGTTTAAGGCTATTTTCTAACCTTAAAAATGTTATTTTTAAGTATTTTTAATTGATTTTTAAATAAAATAAATAAATAAAAATAATAAAAAATGTTTACTTTTTTGACCGTTGACTTGTTGACCGTTGACTTGTTGACCGGTTTTATTGTGTAATTGTGTGCGACGGGTGAGGCTCGAACCCGAGACCTCCCGTTCGCGTGCACGCAGCTCTACCAACTGAGCTACGTGTCTAACCTGAAATATTTATGTTTTTAATTATATTTATATACTAATTGAATTAAACCGAAAATCATTTATTTTAAAAACGATTTTAATGCATCGAACCGGTGCTGACCACAGGTCTCGAACCCGGGACCTGTGGTTTAGGTTGACACACAGTCCACCGCTGGACTGTGTGTCTAACTTGGTAAATAATCTGATTTTTGTTATACTTATATACAAACTAAATAATTTCATTTCTGCCTTATATAAAAAGTTTGATAATTGCCAGAACCGGTGCGGTAGTCTGGACTCGAACTCGTGACGTGTGATTTAAACGTTCACACAGTCCACCACTGGACTGTGTGTCTATCTTGGTTATTATTCCGGTTTTTATTAAACTTAACATCTATTAGCAATGAATCCGGTTCAGTTTAAAAAAAGGAACATTTTTATTAAGGCGAGTGTGCGAGGGACAAGAATCGAACTCGGGACGTATGCGTGTTTATTTGCACACAGTCCACCGCTGGACTGTGTGTCTAACCCGAGATATATCTTGATTTAAATTAAACATATATACAACTGAAAACTTCATCTTCTTCATTAAACTTAACCAGAATCGGTGTCCGACTGGTTCGACGATTTAATCAAGTTCTTTAGTGTGTTGTGATTAATTACATGTGAGATTAATAAAAAGAATGAGAGATTAAGTGTAAGATATACCGAATAGGACTCCTCTGTTTCGCCGGCGAAACTCCGATGACAGCAGGTTATTCCGGCGACATGTGTCTTGCGGCAGAGGGTCTTCAGGGAGCTTGAGATGAGTGTGGGTGGCTTCGGTATGAGCTCTGGGTGTTCAGTTTTTAGAGTGAGGCACAGAGGTGAAGGGGTTCGGTTTTCCGGCGAGTTTCAGAAGTTTTCCGGCGAGTGAAATTACGTCGAGAAAGGGTGTGATCGTGAGCGAAAAGGCTAACTGAAGTTAGAGGGTGTATTTATAGGGCAGATCATTGACGAATTTGGTCCGTTTTCCGTCTTGATTCGTCGGTTAATAATTTTCCGACGGTTATGACTTGTGTCGCGGAGTGGACATCGGTTATAAACCGACGTCGTTGTTAATGTTTACGTTGAGTCAAAGGTAACCGACGGTGATTGACGAAATCGTCGGATTTTCCGGCGTTAGCGGATTTGGGCGCGCTGTTGACTGGGTTTGATTTCTGTTTCATTATTTGAATTAATTGTTTGGATATATTACTAAATAACACAAGTGGCGGAGTGGTTTGATGGATGAGAGTTAAAGTGCTGTTGACTAGGTTGACCCGGCTGACCCGGGTTCGAAACCCGGCAGCCTTGTTTTATTTTTAAACCACTATTTTTAATACTTTTTCAAATATAACTTTTATATTCCAATATACTTATTAATTATGTATCGTTTAAAATTAATTTGAGCATTAAATACGCAACGAAAATGTTAACTGATTGTTCGGTTAATAAACGGAGCAGGTTTGGTAAATCCGGTTTTTTGACGGATGTTACATGAGTCGGGTTAGCATGCTAACATACCACATCATGGAGTATCGATCGATGAGGTTCACAACAATGACAACACCGAAGGAGAAATGGAAGGTACCAACAATTTATTATTCTTTTAAGTGACGATCATAAAAATACCCTAATGCGTTTTATTTTATTAATTGTTTGTTTTTAAAACATCTACTTCCTTGTTTTGTACTCTTCTTGTATATCGATCATGCCGAAGCTACAACTAAAAAATTAGGAAAAGTATATCACCAAAGAATTGATAAACTAACAGAAAAACAAGTGCCAACATATCACGAATAAGAAAACCAACTTAAGTACTATACAATATATCACAAGAGGACTGATAAACTAACAGTAAACGAGTATCCTATTTAAATCGCCACTCCGCCGCATCGCGCGGGTAAATGACTAGTTTATCAAAATAGAGATTGGACTTAGTCGAAGGATCAAAGGGACGAATGACAGTTTGTTCTGGAAAGATTTAGGAGGTGACCAAGTGACTGATACATTTTTCATTGAAGGTACAGAGCTCCTCTTTAGAGGATGGTGATATTTGCTGGTCGGTAAATTCCGGGACATCATAAGAACGTAGGTTCTTCTTCGGAGACATGCTTCGCTAAAAAGGAAAAAGTTGTAAGGTAAAGAAGAAGAAAGGAAAGAGCTGACCTCTGTTCCTTGCAATTCTAAAGGTTATAATGATAAAGGAGTGAATGCAGGGATTGTTGGTTATAAAGAGATTGATAGCCATCAAATCAAAGGGGTAAAAAAGTCTAGGATTCTTATCCTTAACCCCAGCCATGCGATAAGTATCAAGTTCTTATCCTTAGATCTTATCCACACATTGAAATTTTTTCAAAGTTAAAATTTTACACATGTTACACACCTATAAAATTGGGGGCAATTGTTTGGGATAGAATTTTTATAGTCAGCATCCGGACTTCTGCGGGTCTGCGGTAAGATCTTGATACGGTTAAAACATGCCAGGATCCTAGTGGGACTTAGGATCCTGACTATATTTGTTACTATCTTGAAAGGATATTTTGTAGGAATATTCTTTGTTAATGGCCATTAGGGACCTTGCACCTGAATTATCATGGAGTTAACTCAAGAAAACGTGTAGAAATGAAGTTGGAAGTTGCCAACAGTGATTAATTCTTTCATGATCCCAGATGTCTCAGAGCTCTAGTTAGGATTTGTTTTGAATTTTATTATAAAATGGCTTGATTGGATCAACTTAAAGACACGAAACACTCACTACAAAAGTTAACACTCATTCACAAACAACATCATCTGCTGTAACACATAGTTTGATCGATCGAGCCACACACTTGTAATCAATTTTGCATATTAATATTAGTGGAGCTATGTAGTTTACTGCTCTAGGGTTTTTTGTGCCCGAGATCAACTTCACAAAGAAGATCAAGGGCTTTTTCTCCGTCATAAATTCTTCATGTCATCGCATTTGTTTTACTTTCATAACATTTTTCGTGTATAATCGGTTTTATAAAACCAGGATCCTGACTGTGAATTCAAGATCTTGAACATCAAATTTGTTATACTCACTAGCACCTCACCTCGCTATCTACATTTGGTTTTAATATTCATCTTGTCAATTTATAACCAAAACACTAGGTAATGCCTTGGTCTCATGGCAAAGAAAAAAAGCAAACAACAGTCTCTAATTCTATAGCAGAGGTAGAGTACATAGCTGTTGCAAGTTGCACTACACAACTCAAGTGGCTTCAAAGTCAATTTCTTGATTTTGGTATAACTGCTCTAAAGACACCTCTTAAACTGGATCGTCAAACAGTTGAGAACATTATCAAGAACCCAGTTTCACATTCAATAACAAAGTATATTGACATTCGGCATCACTTTGTAAGAGATTGCTATGAAAACAGATTGATTTCACTTCATCATGTTCCTACTGAAGATCAATTAACAGATGTGTTCACAAAAGCACCGGACACATCTACTTTTGAAAATTTGATCTCCAGAATTTGGATGCTAAATAGAGACTTAAAGAATTTTTAGTTTTCTTGAATAAAACATTAAAATGTTACATTGAAATCAAAACTTTTGTTTTTAAAATTCAAGAAAAGATTGTTAAAAATCACTAAAACATAACTTTGTTCAAAGGAGTGAAACATCTATTTCAGTGCCTCAAAATTATGTTTAACCTTTGTTAACCACTGTTTGAAACAAAGAACCACTTATTCACTATCCACTGTTTGACTACAAAAGTAAAACAAATCCATTGTTTTTCATTTTAAGACTTTGTTTTAACCCTACAGAGGTTTCAAACATAGGTTTCCATCTATCTGTTGACAAAAAAATTAAACGGATGTATCAACCACTATTTTTGTCATCCAAACGTCTAATGAGATCCAATAGAGGTTTCAAAACAGAGTTTTGTAAACGGGCCTTATCTTTCTTCACCAAAGGGTTTTCTTAGTGGGACCCACTTTATGATAAACAAAGCTTTGACTTAACAAATAAACGTCTGCCACGTCACTCAAAAAGTAACCGTTGGCCACGTCATCAACACTATTACAAAACCCTAACCAAACGGAGTTTACACTTACCAGTGCGATAAACTCAGAAATCATAAACTTTTCTCTCTACAAACAATCAAAAAGATCATATATTTTTACAGATTTTCTAAAAGATTTACGCTTTTCCATCATCCAAAAGATTTATATGTTCAAAGGGTTCTTCAAAAGGATTTTGCATTCAAAATGGCTGTAAACCTGAAACCACCCCATAACTACATTCCATACCTTGTGAAAACTGATGACAACAAAGAATTTCATACCATTATTGATCTTCTCATATCCTCAAAATATCTCACCCTTCTCAATGCCAATGCACCCATACATCTTGATAATCTTCATGAATTTTGGGCGAATTTCAGATTTCCTACATCATGATAAAAACCCCTTTACTATCATTTCAAAGGCGAAATATGTTGATGTTCAAATCACCCCCAGGAATGATTTCAATTACCTTTGCGCTGAATGATGAGACAGGTATAGAAACTTTTTCTAAAACTGATCTCCACAGTGAAATCATAGAGAAGGGGTATGATGCAGAAATGGTGGTAGCAACTCTTTTTAAACCAAACTTTCCACCAGCAATAAAATTTTTCTTTCATACCTTACTCATATGTTTATCACCAAAAACCACATCTTACAATGAAATTCCATTAAAAACCCATTACTTGGGATATGCCATTTTAACAAATGCAAAATATAGGCTATCCAAAACTCTTGTTCCTTGATATGATTGCAAATATAAAAGCCAATAAAGAAGGAAAACCTAAAGCCTTTATCCTGGACCCTAGAATTATAAGTTTTATTTTACAAAGGGTCTTGCCACAAAACATTTTTGCACAGGGTGAAGCCCTGCAAATTAGAAGTCTTTCCAATAAAACAATTACTCGCATGATGACCAAGGGTCAAGAAAATGTGGGTGAAGAAAATTTATTACAAAACCAGGCAACAGATGTTACAACATCTGTTGCTAAGATCCCTGCTCCTAGTGACCACAGTGCTCAACCCAGCATTGTGGAACACACACCAGCCATTCCCACAAAGATCACTTCTATCCAAAAGCCCAATTTCAAAAGAAAAGCAACAAAAATGGTAACTCTAAAGGATGAGGTGCAAGAGGAACCTGCTATATCACAAATGCAAAAAACATATGTTGTCACTTCCTCACAACAGATGCAAACATCTCAACCTATCCAAAATCCTCACATATCCTCACAAAAGGATTCTGTTGTATGCATAGGGGAACCACATCAAGAGGGAGATATCCCAGTTGATCATTTCCTCTCCAGCCCCTCTCCAGGGCTACTTCTCTTCTCCCATCACACTTGTACTATCCATTATCCAACCATTGTTTGATGCAATAGAACAAAGTGATTTGGGCAAAACTAGTTTCTCTCACTCACTAATCATTGAGAGCTTACCTCTACAAGTGACTGATCCAAGTCATGTCTTTACTAACCCACAAATAGAGGAGGTTATACTTCTTGTGTCTCAAGAGACACTTGGAAGTTGTTCAAGTGAGGCAGCTACTGCACCTGTAGAGACAACGGTCTCACAGATGGACAGTAGATACATAACTCAGACCTCCTTGAAGGCAACAACTATTGAGTCTACAATTGTACACTCTATAACATCTGGAAGTCCCCAAGTGCCAAGAAAAAGGGGGCACTTGGTTCAAAAACAGGTACAACCATCTCTTGTGGGAATTTAGATGATCCTATTAATTTAGGTGATGAATTAAGTTACAAGAATTGACTAATAGAGTAGCCAAGTTAGAGTCTTCAGTTGCTGAGATAAAAGACTTGCTGAAGACCTTGGTGCAAAACTCTAAGCCTCCTCCAACAACTGCAGAGCTTGTAGAAAAAGGTTTGGTTTCATGCTCAATCCTATCTTCAACTCCAAAAGAAATTTGCAGATGCCACCCACAACATACATATGGAAATGACCAGGAATATGATTGAAGTCGGATACAATGATACACAAGCTGGGATCAAAGCCTTTAAAGATCATATTCTCCAAGCAACTGGCACCACTCAAACACCCAGGTATCCTACAGATGATGCCAAAAAGGGGCGAGTAGTGATAATCTCAGAAAGCTTCCACCATCAAATCCTACACCTACAGCCAAAAAGGCCAAAATATCCCAAACCACTTATCAACCGTTCTAAAACACTGTTCAACCGCCCCAAACATTCGTTGCATTTCAAAAGTGCCAAGATATGTTACAAAACTTACCACATTACTACCCCCAATCCAAAAAAACTCGAAAAAGAAAAACAATAACCTTACCCATCAAAATCACAACTGCATCAGTTCCAGCATCATCAACTACATCATCATCTCTTCCATCTGCAGACCTTTCAAGGTTAGCCAGTGTCAAAGAATATCTGGAACTCAAAAGAAGACATACTAAGAGAATGGTTTTGGAAAGAAACCAAGGGAAGGATAACAAACAACTTCAACAAATTATGTTAAAAAATATAGAATAGTGGATGCCTTTCAAGGGTATGCTACAATGATCTACAGGAATCTATCTCATGATCCCCTAACTGATACATATCTAAAAAACTGCTTAAGGAAGATTATATAAATTACTTCATGGAAAAGAAACCATATGATGTTGAAAGAGATCAATTCACAGGATGGCCAACTGAATCCCTACAAGATGAAATAGCAAGGATTTTAAAAGTTAAAGCTATTTCCTTATATCAACCTTTCACCCCCAAACTAGAAGAATGGTAGAAAACCAAATGATAAAAGGGCTCCGAAGATAAGAAAAATGAAGGAAGAGTTGGTTGATGCAAATATGGGCACTATAAAGACAATGGCAAAATGGGATGAGTTAACAACCCTTAAAAACTATAGAGAGCTTGAAATAAATAGAGAAAAGGATCCCTCAATACCCAAAAAGCCAGAATATGATCAACTAGACTTCCCTATAAAAACCTTGGTTGAATTTTTAGAGTTACCATCAATAAGAAATATCTCAATAACTGCAAGGAACTTTCTCAAAAGAAAATTTGAAAAGAAGGATGAAGCCAGGAGAGAAGATCTAGCTGACACCATCATGGGAAGACCTATGTCCCCAAACTCATCAGCAATAACTCTAGTCCCAGTAAATCCCCCTAGCCTCAAAATTCTAAAATGGAAATCAAACAAAGATACCCATGAATTGACATTGCTCAGGGCCAATGGGGAGGTGCAAAAGATTTCAATGAAAAATGCCCTGAGACTAAGAATTAAAGATCTGCAAGACCTAATAAGTCTTCCACTAGAAAGGGATTCATAAGACACAGAGTCTCTGAACTTTGAATTACAAGTCAAAGGACAAATCAGAGAACAATCAATGAGAAATAAAGATTGATCAAATAAAAATCTGTTTTGGCATCATTTGTTCTAGAGGGAGATTGCTAGACCTACAAAAGAACAGATGATATTCAAATTCCAAAACATCAAGAAATAAACAACTTTCCTCCCAAAGATAGTGAATCTTGAACACCTAAATCAAAGCATTTATTGAAGACTAGCTAACATCTGTTTGAAGCCTTGGAACCACTGTTCATGAAGAAGCAAGGTCTGTTCAAGTCCTAAAGTCTTTGAAGCAAAGGTCTGATCATGAAAACCAAACATCTGTCTAACCAAAAAGACAGAGGATGCTTCACAATGTACAAATTAGCTTGATTAACAGTGTTTAGCATAGTTAGATCAGATGTTTGATTCCCAGAGATGTTTGCAACATATGTGGAATCTTTTCTGTTCGGAATGTTAAATGTCACTATTAGGGTGACGTCAGCCAATCAATAATAGACATTTGTACTTAGTATAAATAGATCTCACCTGTTAGAGATCTATTTTTCACTTCACACACATTCTTTTTGTATGAACAGATCTGTAAGTGATCAAGCTGAGGGGGATATTGTAGAATAATGCTGTAAAACTTTTGTAATCATTTGATTCTTGAAAAATTGTTGTTGATATCTTCCTACTTGTGTATTTATTAATTGTATTGCAATCACATTTGCATGCTTTAACTTGAATTAATTGACAAGTATCAAACTTAGATCCTAACAAAATTCAATAGTGTCGTTATCCCTATTGAGTTTGTCACTCTCGATGAAACACCCCTTATTCTTGGTCGACCATTAATAAATATTGTTTGATCTTTACTACAAAAAACATAAAGAAATTTCAGTACAACTTGGGACGACCAAACTACAATAAAAAACATGCAATATCCCCAACCTTTGTTGATACATAATGTCTAATACCTACGTCTTTGTTATGTCTAGAATTAATGTATAGGACAGCAAATCAGTGTGATTATGGTTTTGAGTTTGGGTTTGTATGTAAAACATTCTTATACGCACGTATGCATACGCGCATATGAACATATCACACAAACGCGCATGAGGGCACATGCGTATGTAATGCCTATAAATAGTAGGTCCTCATGTGTGTGGGATAACTTTTCACACTTTTGAGCTTTGGGAGCTTTTAATCATTTCTAAAGATTTGTTGTCTAGTTGATATGAAACTTTGAATTATTATACAAGTGTGTTACAAGATCATGTCATGAATTCGCGCGTGATTTGGTTGGGTAGATATTCAGATATTGAGCTTTTTGGGTTTTTGACATTTCTAGCCATGAAATACGATCCTACAACCTTGCAATGATCTTTCAATTCCTAGAGAAGATGCCTTCTTCATCTCATAATAGACGAAGAAATTTTTGAATAAAATGTATCTCTCTAATTCAAGAAGAACCCCACTGGGACGGTGTGTATAACTGAAGAACGGGACAAACCAAAATCCGCCCTCCAATGAAGATGTTAGTGCATATTCTATGTGTCCGCCACTCTGCGAATAGGCTAGATAGAGCGTGTGTTGAATATCGTATAATTAAGAGTGAAATACGAACGCATGACATGTTCAAGAGGACGAGTAGTGCTCATCCGTATGAATAAGGACTCATCTGTATGAATGAGGAGTAATCCACACGGATGAGTCATCCGCACAAACTACTCATCCTTTCCAAATCATCATGTCTATAAATAGGAAGTGATACATTCAAAGTTGATAAGTTTTGGAAAGTTTTAGGGAAAGGCTAGAGAGACCTTAGATTTCTCACCAACTTGTAAAATGATGTATGCTCCTTTGGTATTAATGGAAGCTTTCTACTTTTGATTATTCTTACGACTTTTCTACCAAATTAGCTTTATCTTATCCAAAATTCTGTCTAAACCCACCGGATCCGAAACTTTCAGAAGAACCACCACTTCTTGAGCTAAAGAACTTCCCAAAGGTTTGAAGTATGTTTTCCTAGGAACAGACTCCAAACACCCAGTCATAATCTCCTCTCACTTATCCAAACAAGAAAGGGAGAAACTGCTTGCAACACTCAAGAAGCACAAGAAAGTAGTCGTCGGGAAGCTGATGGATATCAAGGGAATCAACCCCTCGTTCTGCACTCACAAGATCCTCATGTAAGAAGTCTCAAACCAGTGATACAGCCGCAAAGGAGGGCATACCCAAATGTCTAGGATGAAGTGAAAAAGGAAGTCATAGGTGACGTAGGGCAAATTTGTCCTATCTCTGACAGTCCTTGGGACAGCCCAGTCCAAGTAGTTCGTTCCTAAGAAATGAGGAATGATTGTCATCACCAACGAGAAAAATGAGCTTATACCTACATGAACCATCACAGGGTGGGGCATTATTTATCGCATACTCAACGATCGTACAAGGAAGGATCGTTTTCCCCTTCCTTTCATTCGCCAAATGTTAGAACGTCTCTCTAGGTATATGCATTACTGCTTCTTGGATGGATTCTATGAATACTTCCAAATTTTCAAAGCCCTTGTGGATACAGAGAAGACCACCTTCAGCTGCCCCTATGAGACGTTCGCATACAAGCGCATGCCTTTTGGTCTCTGTAATGCCCTAGACACTTTTCAATGATGCATGGCTGTTATTTTCTACCATATGATAGAAAAGTCCATGGAAGTCTTTATGCAGTTTTTGGAAATACTTTTGATCATTGCTTAGCAAACTTAATGCGAATGTTAGCTCATTATGAAGAGGCAAACTTAGCATTAATTTTAGGAAAAAAATGTAATTTCATAGTACAAGATGGAATCGTGCTTGGTCATAAAATCTCCTAAACTAGAATGGAGGTTAATCGCGAAAAGATCAAAACCATTTCTAGATTACCTCTGCCATCCTCTGTCAGGGCTATTCGAAGTTTTCTAAGTCATGTTGGATTCAATAGGCACTTCATCAAAGCTTTTTCAAAAATCTCTAGGCCATTAACCAAACTCCTCAAGAAAGATGCCCTGTTCGAATTCAACAATGAAGGCATAAAATCATTCCTACTGTTAAAGGAAAAACTGGTTAAGCTTTCCATCATGACTGCTCCTAATTGGACGCTCCCATTCGAGATTATGTGTGGTGCCGGCAATTTCGTTGTAGGAGCACTTATGGGACAGGGAAATTAGAAGCACTGTCATCCCATCTACTATGCCAGCAACATTCTATACGATGCTCAAGAGAATTACACTACAACAGAGAAAGAGCTATTGGCCATAATATTTTCTTCTGATAAGTTTCGATTCTACCTTGTTCTCTCAAAAACCATCGTCTATACTATACTGACCATGTTGCCAATCGTTATCTTTTAAAAAAAACCACATAAAAACCCACCTCATTCGCTGGATCCTCCTTCTTCAAGAATTTGATATCGAGATCTGCGATCAGCAAGGCATTGAAAACACTGCTGCAAATTTGATATCGAGATCTACTATTCCGGCAACATTATAAACATCTTGAAGATCTTGCCCTTGAAAAGACAAGAAAAGAAATTATCAATGAAAAAATTCCTATTAAGTCTCTTGATATGGTAGAATTAAAAGACGATCTTTGTTATGCAAATATCGCTAACTACCGGGCAATGTAAGTTAGTGAAAGGATGGACCCATCGCCAGAGAAGTAAATTCTTTGAAAGGTTTAAGTATTACTTCTGGGAAGATCCTTACCTTTTTAGGATTTGACCTGTCCATGGTCGTAAAACCATTAGTATTATCCATCATTGCCATGAAGGGCCATATGGAGGACATCATGGTGTTATGTTCATAATCAAGAAATTGTTTGACACAGGGTTCTATCGACAGAATATATACAAGGACACACATGCTTGGGTAAAAACTTGCGACACCTATCAGGGAGCGGGGAAGATCTTAGCTAAAAACAAGATGCCCCAAATGGTATTCAAATCAGTGAGGTCTTTGATGTCCGGGGGTTAGATTTCAAGGGACCTTTCCCTATTTCACGTGCAAATAAATATATCCTTGTAGCGGTCGACTACGTGTCAAAATGGGTTGAGGCAGAAGCTTACCCACCAATGATGCAAGGATTGTTGTTAAGTTGCTTAAGAAATAGTTTCACGATTCTGCACGCCCACAACTTTAATAAGTGTCGCGAAACCCACTTCTGCATTCTCCAAATGGGAAAAACCAATGTCATGATACGGTGTTAGCAATCGATTTTCTACTTCATACCATCCCCAAATGAATGATCAAGCTGAGATGACCAATTAAGTGATAAAGAGAATCCTTGAAAAAGAAGTGGGTTAGAATCGAAAAGAATGGGCTGATAAGTTGGACGATGCTCTCTAGGCATTTAGAACGACTTACAAAACCCCCCATCGGCACTACACTTTTCCGCCTCATATATGGTAAAACTTGTCATCGGCTTGTAAAACTTTAACACTAGGCCTATAGGCCCTCAAGAATGCAAAGCTAGATTTAAACAATGCTGGAAAAAACGGATTTCCCAACTCAGCGAACTAAAAGAACTCTGAAATCAAGCCTATGAAAACTCCATAATATATAAGGACAGAACCAAAACATGCATGATCAACATCTAAAAGGGTCAAAGGACTTCAGCGAAAGAGACTAGGTCTCTTATATAATTCTAGGCTCAGACTTTCTCCAGGGAAACTTAAATCCAGATGGACATGGCCTTACAAAGTGATCAAAATATACCCTTATGCCACAGTAGACATAAAGCTTCAGATGGCGACGCTTTCAAAGTAAATGGGCATCGCCTTAAACAGTATGAAGGCTTCCTCGATGAAGAAGGAGAGAGAGCAGCTATCCCTTGAATTAAAAAAAAAGCAAACACAGGTCGTTTCTCCCAGTCACGCCCCGTGCCTTAGACTTGATGAAACAGAGAGTAACATCTCTGATTTGTTAAAAAGTACTGAAACATGTGTTGTGTCAATACAATTGCCTATAGGCTTTTTTTCTAAATCTGATTTATCAAAATTTAAAACAATGTCACATCATCAATAGCATCCCTACAGCGGGTAATTGAAAATCAGAATCTAAAGGTTGCACAAGACAAACAAAGGAGAAAGAAGATTCTAAAACAATAAAGAAGTTGCTGAAGAAGATTGAAGATCAGGGATAAAAGAAGAGCTAAAGAAAGTCAATTAGCCACAACAAAAATAATTTGTTGAACCCAGTACTTAGTACTTCTAGAGCCCTAAATCTAAATGGATCAGTGATGTACTCAAGTCTCTTGAGAAGATAACAAAAGAGAAGGAAGAGCACAACTACATCAATCAAGTTGAAGTGGATAAGAAGACTTGGAATGAAATGCTACAAAAGATTTCAGTTGTTCAAGGGATCAAATCCAAGTACCTATGGCTCCAAGAAAAATGGGACATGTGGGAACAAACATTAAAGCAACAAAAGGAGCAATTGAAGACAATGAAAAGGAAATTGCCCACAATGTTGTTAACGTCAGAAAGCTAGTTGAAAACACCATCAATAACATGTCTACAAAAGCCCCAGTTCCTCCTCTTAGGAAACCAACACAGGTACATATAACTTCTGTACATGCAGATGAAGAAGAAGAAAATAGGAGTAATATAAGCAAACATGCACATCCACTTTCTATTGGTTTTGTTAAGAATATATTTGAAATAGACTTATTTTAGTTTATATTTTATTTTCTTTTCAAAACAAAACGAACCCAATTCGAACAAAGGAAGTAAAACCAGGCAAAAATCAGAAGAATCTTTGAGGTATAATCTAGATACACCCCATGTCTCGCCAAACATGCCCCATGTCTCAAACCCAAAAACAGACAACACCTTCTGAAAACCGCGCTCGAAACCCATATCAAAATTATGGAGACACGTCCCATGCCCTAAAGGCACGCCCCATGTCTGGGCATAAAAGACAAAAAAAAAATTGGGATGTCTCCGAAGATCAAGTGGATCCAAAGAGCTAACCACGGCCCATGTCTGGACCTCCAACAGCCTATAAATAAATGTTATTTTATTGAATAATAAAATAGAGTTAAAATGGTTTTGACTAATGGTTAATACTAGCGAAGTAATTCAACTAGAATTAATAAAAGAAAGGTCAAAGGCTGACCAGGAATAGTAATTCAGCTATAATTAATTACTTGGAGAGGAAACCAAAGGTTAGTGAGCTAAAGTGTAATTATTGGATCTTTACATAGATCCTTAATCTCAAACTTAATTATAGAATACCGAACACGAGCGATTAGGAAAAAAACATAGCCACCATCGCACTCTCTCTCCCTCCTCACTACCGGCCACTGACGGCCACCCCTCACTATCGGCCACCGACGTTCAGTCCCCGTCTACCACCACACTGCCACTATCGTCGCAGGCCACCGTCTCCACGTCGTATGACGGTGTGCCGCTCCATGCATCGCCACCATTGTCCTCTGCCTCGTGTTTTGGTGATTCGAATGGAATCTGTCTCGCGTGTGGGTTCTTGTGGTGATCTTAGAGATTTTGTGATTGGGTTAACTGACGGAGTCGTTCGTTGCTAACATCATGCGAGTCTTGGATTTTTGTCAAGGTATTACCCTAAACCCGCTATGGTTATGAATATATATAAATATCTAAGTAGACTGTAACTGGATCGCTGGTTTTATCCGTGTTTGTATTATCACGCTTCCGCATCTGAACTAAATAATAAATAATAAAGTGTTATTATTATTAATATAAAATTGGATATTATAAATCAAAATAGATGCCTAGAATTTCTAACACTATCGTGTAAAAATCTTTGCCTCTCAGTCCCAAGTGACCCAGTCACATTTACAGAGTTAAGTTTCCAAGTAAATAGTTCTAGTAAATTCGTTTTTCTGACAATTTCTTCTTCTTTGTCTCTTTCCACTTCCTTCATTTTACATTTTTACCTCACCGGAGATGATGTCGGCTAGAAAGGAAATTTGCCACACTATCTTCACTTTCTTCTCCTTCACTTCAATACTAACCATGAAATTTTGAAGGGTCAATTTGAAAAAGACATCGACCAAGCTACCTCAAAACTCGTCGACAACCAAAGTACCTTCGGACCCTCTTGTAGTTTCAACACTGCTTCCAAGTAAAAGAAATAGGGGGTGGTCACCTTCAGGCCTCGAATAAACCTCTGCCCCTGACCATGCCCTCACACAAAAAGTCAAGTGACGTGTGAAGTATAGTCTTGCCTACGGTAGGGCGCAAACTACTACTATTAAGCGCAATCAATAAAAAGCGTATACTAACCAAGCGCAACATCCTTTACGCACGCCAAATGGTCAATACACGTGCAAAAGTCCCTTATGCAACCACATTGTGGCGTGCATGCATACCTTTTCTTCCTCATAAAACCATAACAGATCTGATGATAGCAGCTTACTATTGCAGATATGTTTTCACACCAAGATACCACCTTTATGACTCTAGCTGCTTCTAAATATACGTATACAAGGTTCTATACATAACCATCCAAGAAAACATAAGCTTTTCTGTGAAATTCACATTGAAACTGAGTTCCAAGCTGCTCAACCCTTCGAAACAACTCACTGAGGATTTGTTCCTTTCACCGGCAAAAACTCATGATGATGATGAACTAGAACCATGTTATTCCCCCTTTGATCTTTGCTCGACTCTCTCACTACTTTCTCACTCTAACTTCAAATGACCAAGTTGCAAATGAGGAGGTTCACCCTTGTTCCTTACCCAAAATAGGGTTTAAATGAAAAATTACTAATATGCCCCTCATAGGCCTTGCCAAATTTGTTTCCTAGTTGAGCCATATCCAACAAGGAACCCATATGTATTCCCTTTTATTATCGTTGACCCCTAACAATTTCCTTAAAATTTACATGACAAACATAATTTGAAGATAAAGGAAGATCAAGGGAGTTAGAAGCCTGAACATTGAAGGACGAATCATTCGGTTAGCATTCCCGCTGCTTGGTTTGAGTTTCTTAAGTTTTCCCTCTTCTATTTTGTTTATGAATATGTTTGGATCTAGTTTATTTGACTATAATTTTACTGTGTCTAATTAAACATCTTTATGCCGTTTAGATTAATATAATTCATTGTTTGGATTGACTTGTTTGTTCGATTTATTTATGTGAGTGTGATTGTAGTAAAGTATAGCTGAGAAGTTTATGATTAAATGCTTCCAACCGTCCAAAACCACAAAATCGAGGAATAAGATCCATGCCTGAGTAAGATGATGAAGATACTCTCTTCGAAGCATAGGAACGCTTCAAAGAATTGTTGAGAAAATGTCAACATCAAGGGTTGGAGATTTGGATGCAACTCCAAGCATTTTATGATGGTTTGTACATCCAAGCAAACAAGACAGTGGACACCACAACGTGGAGTGTTAAAGAGTCATGCAACACTAGAGAATGTTGATGCATTGTGGAGAAATTGCCCACTAGTGACTATCCATCAACGAGAACAATCCCAACTTTGAAGAAAGCAAGAATTCATCAGGTTGATTCGAATACGGCCTTGGAATCTAAAATTCAAGCAAGGGTCATTTCCACAAGTCAATACATGCCCCCATCAACATAACAAACACTTCCAACACAAAAACGGGTTTTATCAGAAATCAAAATAGATACCAAAATAATCCATATTACAATACTTACAACCTAGGATGAAGAAACCATTACAACTTTCTGGAGGGATCGAAGCAATTCAACACCACCCGAATTTTCTCAACGTCTATAGAATCAAGGTGCCAGCTCTAGTGCTCAACATGAGAGGAAATTCAGCCTTGAATTGATTGTGAAAAAGTAAATGGATTCAGGTGACTATTGGCTTGTAAGAACTAAAGCTGAGCTAAAACAGCAAAGAAGTGCTAGCCTCAACATTGACAAAAGCGTTGGCCAACTAACCATCAATTATCTGAGAGACCACATATATTGTAGAGCATGTTTCGCTAAAAACGACTCATTTTGACTGGAACCTATATTGGTCAAAACCTATGAAGCACAGGGACGGCTTGGAGCCATGGGTACCCGTCCCGGGGACGGTTTGAGGGCGGAAACGCCATGGGGACGTCCCCAAATATTTCCGAGAATATGGGGACGGCATCAAAACGCTTCCCGGAAATTGGGGACGGCAGTTCAACGTTTAGGGGACGTTTCCTTAATACGTTTAGGGTTTTAACTTTAAATGAAACTGAATTACGACCTTGCAAATTCCATAACGTCAGCCTTTCAACTTCTTCACTTTTCCTATTATATTTAGTCTTCGGTAGAAGCATCATCGATTCATCATCTATATTCATCACTTTTCCTATCATCATATATATTCATCATCGATTCCTCCATCATTATCATGATGGATGGTGATTAGTGACATTAGGGTTTTGTAGTGTACAGATAAACGAAAAGAAGAAGGGTTGTTGTTTTTGCAACGGTAGTTTTGTTGAGAAAAGAAAGTTTGTTGGCTACGTATGTTCAGGAGGAATTAGGGTATTAAAGAAGTGGTGTGAGACACTGTGTAGCGTTGAATTGAGAAGGAAATGTTATATGTGACAGTTATAGTGCTATATAAAAGAGTTCAGCGTTTGAGTTAAATAATAAAACAACAAATACTAATAACAGTGGTAATATGATGACATATCTTTTGAACTTTGCTTAATATATTTTTTTTTTTTTATATTTTTTTTTGTTGTACCCGTATTTCGATTTTTGAGTTTTGCCGTTCCCCGCCCCCGTATCATCCCCGTACCCTAATCCCATACCCGTATTCGTGCTACATAGGTCAAAACCATAGTTATCATAAGCGCAAGCAAATATAAACATAAAAAATAATATTATGTATTGAAAATAACACTTTTTTAATATTCCAAAAGTATTCAAATACCATAATCCTTATAATAAAACCAAAATAATTATGAATCACCAAAATGTCCCAAAACCAAATTGTTCAAACTTGAATCACCAAAATATCCCAAAACTAAATTATTCAAACTTGAAAACAAATAAAGTTCAAAGGGTAAATTAAATCATAAATAATTTATAAGAAGCAATGAGAATGGTTGAATATACTACATAATACTTATAAGGTCAAAATATACTTGTAGTATTGTATGTTTTGCCGGCAGAAGATTATGAACCTTGTTTATCAGATTAGGTTCTTATTTGAATAATAAGATATGATACCTCTTTAAAATTTCAAATATATTTTTTTAAAGATATAAAAAATTTGATTTGATTTGATGGGGATAAGATTTTCAAAAAATAGATAAATATCAATAAATATTATCTGGTATATGTATAAATGATAGGATTTCATAAAAAAAATCACATGGTGTTTTTTACCAAGGAGGGAAAAGCGCATACAGGTCGACTCGCCCAGAAATAACGCCTAGGGGGGAAAAGCGATCGTTTTTTATAACTATGGTCAAAACCAATTTAAACCCGAACCAAACTAGACCGTTTATAAATCAGCGTGTCCTGACTCGAACCTCGTGTGACCCTGCCCGTGTTGTTAGCTTTATAAGGATGAAGGCATCAAAAGTAAAGAAAACAACACAAAATATGTTTTATGATAGGAGATGGAAACATCATCTTTATTACATATCTAATCATTTTATTCAAGTCCAGACTTCTAATTATCTTTCAATCTCCAACACCATGTTTTGATTTCACATATTTGATGATGCCCCACCAATAAAGTTCTTTTCCTTCAAGCTTTCCACAGTTTCCTTGATGCTTTGTTCAAGGGGAATATAGTCTATCCCCAAGCTCTTCACCTTTTCCTTTGATATACGATATATGGGAACAAAAGGCTTGCCATCTGCACACCTACATCTCACCACAACGATTCACTTTATACAATTTCTAACCAAATTTAATACATTAATTATTTGTTGACTAAAAAATAGACAAAAAGATGTTGGCAGGTCAACCCCACCCGTCCAGTTTTCACCAGACCAGAACCCGTTTCATACCATTAAAACAAAAACCGAATCGCAACATTTGACCCAACGGTCAGAAGCCAAACACAAATTTTATAGTGTTATGACGGATCGTTAATACGAAGAAGGGGGGGATTTTGTACAGGTAAGAGACAGACTCGTCGGGTCATGTTGGTTGACTGGAAACACTTATTGTCCAATTTTACGTTGTATCGATAATTAGTATGTTAAATGGAATTACAATTATTCTAATATAATCATGATGACCTAATGTATAGAATAAACTGATTTAGGAGGTTGTATGCATCAAAATTACACTTTCGCTAACTTTATGTCCATTTGGCCAACTTGAACCATTTAATCTTTTTGCTTTACTCATTTGACCGCCAATTTACATAAAAACAAAACACAAATTGACTAATTATTAGGTAAACGCGCTGAAACTCCCCCTATGTTATATATATAGTTGTGGATGAAAATGACACTATATATTTAAGAACCATTAATGAATACAAGTATGCTCACAATTGATACACTCTAATCTACATAAAATTTTATTCACTTGTGAATAACTACAATTCTTAATGGTTCGACAAACACTAGTGAACAAATAAAATGGTTTCTAAATATCTACTTGTCATTTAAGCCACCTATAAAACACACATATCTCAAACTATTTCCTAAACACATAAAATGATAGTAAAAAGTTGAAAAATGCAGAAAAGCTTACTTTTGTGGAAGGTGGGATGAAGGATAAAGCTTGCATAATATCTCAAGTATTTCTGAATAGTGAGCAACTCTTTCCACCAAACAATATCTTCCGTTTGCTGAAGGAACTTCAAAAGCTTGGATGTGGGCATTTGCAACATCCTTAACATTAACCCACCCAAAACTAGCATTTGAATATGTTTGTGACCCTGCATAATGATTTTGAAGTAACAAAGAAAAAAAAACATATAAAGCACACTGAAAGTTTATTACATTCCACGTAACTTAATTGACCAATTTCCTTTTTTGGTCAACACATAGAGATAAAGCGTAGGCTGAATCAGTTGAATTGTTTATGCGTACCATTCAATAGGTTTGCAATTGCTTCAGCACTAGTGTTTAGTGTTGGCTGCAAAAGAGGACCAATGACCATTGCAGGGTTTATGGTAACCATATCTATGGCTTTTTCTTTTGTGAACTTCCATGCAGCCTCCTCGGCCAATGTTTTGGAGAGCACATACCATGCCTTTGATGCCTTGCAAAGATCTGGATCCGAAAACCATGTCTCATCAACTACAACATCAGGATTCCTAGGCCTGCCATTGTAAGCAACTGCGGCCATAGAGGATGTCACGACCACTCTTTTGATTGATGAGGCTTTTGAACACGAACCAAGCACATTCAGTGTCCCTTTCACCGCCGGATCAATCAATTCTGCCTGAAACCAACTCAAACTAATAATTCACCTAAAGACTAACTAATTAATTTGGGGGTTTCCAAGAGTGGGATTTCATTTCAAACTAACCTGTGGATCGGTGACGTTATGGTAAAAGGGAGATGCCGTATGGAAAACACCGTCACAGCCTTCAACTGCAGCATCAAAGGAGCCATCTTCCAGCAGGTTCGCTTGAAAAAGGTGAAGCCTTTCCTTAGCTCCCTCAAGTTTAAGCAAGTGCTCTGTTTTCTTAGGGTCCTCTGCAAAAATCACCAACCAAATCAATCAAATCGCATAAAATAATATTATCAAACAAGTAGAAACTTACTTGGATCGCGAACAGATGCCTTGACAGCGTAACCACGCTCAAGTAACAGCTTAACAAGCCACGAAGCTATGTACCCAGAAGCTCCGGTAACGCACACAGTCTTTCCAGCACCGCTCATTTTCTCTCTCTGTAGGGTTTGTGTGGGAATGAATGTCTTCTTTTTATCTTATTGCACAGGCCCCACCCGCAATTTCATTCAACACCTACTCCACTTTATTTTAGTTACATTCTTGTGGGAGTTTATAACATGTTTATTAAAACCCGTAATATCACCGTGAACCTGTTGCGAATATTGAATTAATTAATCCAAACGTTTGTATTTTTTAACCATATGAGAATGTATATTTTGATATACCCAGCTCAACTTAATATAAATTATATAAACATTGATGTTGAATCAAAACGTAATGTAATCGAATTAATATCATACAGTTCTAACGTAACGTACCAAAAAAAACATAAAATGTATGTAGAGAAATAAATGACATGTGTAATCAAATGTGGGCTTATTATAGCTTTAAAAAAATAGAAACCACAAAAGAAAAACAGGAAACACATTCATATCAAGAGGCAAACATGAGTGTTTTGTAAAGTAAAATGATCAAAATTGGGAGGTGTAAAAATCAATGACTACGTTATTTACTATAAATATATAATAATAATATAATTGTAACTTTATCCGTCTTGCATTTCTTGGAGTCGAAACGTAGAATGAAAATGTATTATATTTAACGACGCTTGGTTTGGTACAAAATTTACATTAAAAAGTAGATCAACTTGAAACGTATATAAATTAACCACGAAAACGTGTTATACTTAAGCCGACTCGTTTCCAAAAAAAGTTGGCGTCTAAACGTAAACCAACTCAAATTTATACTAACATGTGTATAAAAATACCCACGTAAAAAGCTAGTTTTAAAAATAAAGTAACGAAAAGGGTAAACTCGAATGTTAGAAACTCAAACAGTAAATGTAAACTAACTCAAATATATACCAATGTTTTTTTATTGTTTATGTATGCATATGACCACTAATACATGCACACTTTTTTTCTAAATATTATATTTAAATAAGAGAAGGGATTTAAGTTGAATATGTTAAAAGCTTCGGTGTTGCCATGAAAAAGCCACCGACATAACATTTTAACATATATAGAAGTATGTGTTTTTTTCACATTGTAAGGTGTGGAGGGCACAAAGAAAAAAAAAGCACATGATAATTACGTTAGAAGAATGTGAGGTAAAAAACTATGGGTGAAAGTAGTCAAAAAAGGAAGTGTTTTATAAAAAAAAATAAAATAAACAAATAATATACAACTAACCGATCAAAACACCATCAATCAATCACATACCACCATGTCACTACTTCCCTCCCTTTCACGTCTGTGAAATTTGCCATGCCCTCTCATCCACGCCATGACACGAGGAAGTGTGTCGACATGATGGAATACCCCATGCCACTCCAAGCACAAGCGCATCAGCCAGTCATGCTATTCATTTTTTTCTCGCCTATAATGGTAAAATTAATTTCAATTTAAAGCATGTCCCTCTAGTTAAAAGAAAAGGTTTCTAGAAAATTAAAACATTTTATTGTGTCATGAAATTTAATAAAAAGATGTTTAATCTCTTTTTTTTAAATAGACGTTTTCTTTCTAACTTTTTTAAAAATGTTTTTTTTTAATAGAAGGCATATATTCTTTAATAGATATTCTTTTAATTTTCTTAAAGATATTTTTTTAACATATAACATTAAATACATGTCTATGGCATTGTAGCTTAATGGTATTTTGGGGTGATATAAGATTTAGAGATCATGAGTTGAGTTCGATTCCCACAATTGACTTTTTTCCATATTTATTGGGTTTCTCCTAAATTGGTGTATAGGCACATACATATTCCCCTCATGTTTTTTAAACGTTCATAACTCTTTTATACAACATTATGTTTTTTTTAATTACACCAAAAAATTGAACATTTTTATCTTTAATTTGAGCACTCTATTGCTATATAGAATATGAGTACTAAAAAACCCAAAATATTGTGTTATATTTCTATGTTATATAATATTTTTGTGCTAGATTTTTTTACTACATTTTTATGTTACATTTTTTGTGTTGAATTTTTTTGTACTAGATTTTTTTTGTGCTAGATTTTATGTACTAGGTTTTTTGTACTGATTTTTTTGTGCTAATTTTTTCATATTTTTTGAGAATACAAAAGGATGAAAGTTTGCGTTTTAGGACCAAAATGTCCTTCCATCCTACTTATAAGGATTGTTACATGTCTATCTCCACGATTCTTTTAGCATACTTAGACAAAACTCACCTTTTAGTTGATCATTCCCATAATATAATTACCAGTCTTTTTCACACTACTTAGTCTTGACTTACAACTCAATCCATGTTGTCCACCAGTTGCATCCTGCGGCTCATAGGCTAAGTGTCATCGTGTCAACATTGTTTACCTCTACGGTAAAGTGGCTAGACTCGCTCTCTTAATCGTTATCAACAACCACCTAACATGTGAATATGAATAGTAATGAACCACCTAATATATAACATGGCAACATGAATACTAATGAACCACTTTAAATATAACATGAAAAAGATAATAGTTTGATTTAGTTATAATTTTTGTGTATCAGTGCAACTTTCAAAATAAATCACACAAGCAAGTGAATAAAAAATATATAATGTTGCAAGATTTAGGCAACATAGAAATGTTGTAAACATTTTGGGTTCAAGAAAATGTTTCCATATATTAAGATGAATATTATGTAAAGTTGATTTACTAACATCTCACCACAACAACAAAGTACGGTCTCATCCTAATAAGGTTAAAGGGTGTAGGGGTCATGATTGAGACATAATTCGCCACCTAATAACATGAATGGAAGGTTACACCACCCTTGCATGATCCACCATAGTTTGCATGGATTAAACCATGACAACCATTAAAAGACATTACGACCAAGTTTGAACGGCCAAATACTAAGTTCTTAATTAACAAAAGTTACGACCAAATTAAAACTTTTTATACATTAACAAAAGGTACATGGTTATCCGAACAAGATAACCACTTATACTAGTTACAACCGCATCAATTTACAAAAGTCGTGGTAACACAAGTCTTGAGTTAATTTGGACAACTATACTTTACGTACAAAAACAACAAAAGTCTGAACCATTCACATAATAGATCGGAAGTGTGTTCAGGGCGAGAGGTACTAGTGCATTCGATCTCAAGCGCCACGACACATCTAGAGTGGAGTTTTACCTATGAACGCAACAACTAGAGTTATTATCATTTACATATATCGCATCAAATTAACATAGAATCCTAACTTCCAACAAACATGGCAATTATACTAATCATCAAATTCATTCTCGTTCTCCTTTTTACTAATATTAGTGTTATTTCGCTCAATCATTTGTTACGATTTAACTACATAGCATGTTTCTATAACATTCCGCTTATTCGACTCTTTTACTTTGGCTTGAATACATAACATCCGTTCGTGGCCATCTAATTATTCGTCCTGTTTACTACGGTTTAAGACCATAACATTCTCTCATGACATTCTAATTATTCGACCCGTTTACTACGGTTCGAGTACATAACATTCTTTTGTGACATTCTATTAATCGATCCATTTACTACGGTTCGAGTACATCACATTCTTTCATGACATTCTAATTATTTGACCCATTTACTACAGTTCGAGTACATAACATTCTTTTGTGACATTCTATTAAACAAACCGTTTACTACGGTTCGAGTACATAACATCTTTCATGACATTCTAATTATTCGACTCGTTTACTACAGTTCGAGTACATAACATTCTTTTGTGACATCTATTAATTGACCCATTTACTACGGTTCGAGTACATAACATTCTTTCATGACATTCTAATAATTCAACCCGTTTACCACGGTTCGAGTACATAACATTCTTTCTTCTAACAATAATTAATACTTGGTATATAGGATATTGGACAACTATTATGACTTTATTTGTACTAGTAACGTACCTTGGTCGTGAGTTCCTTGCTGATTCGGGTGGCTCGAACCTTCTTTCTTTATTCCTGTACATAGCCCGTTTATATTTAGAATTATCGTTTCATGCTTACTTTACACATTTTTTTTACTAAAACAACACCAAGAACACACAATATATTCACATATTCAAATCATCATCTAGTAGCATCAATTCGTCAAATTACAAGGTTCTTGATTAAGGCATTTCATCAAACACTTGGCGTGCGTACCATTAACAATGCATAACGTACAAGTATCCAAAGCGTGTTCCGACTAGTTCATCTCATGGTTTAATATGACAATCTAAACTTCATAAACCATCTCCATAATCATGTATCTCTTGTCCTATGTCAAATTATCCAACAAAATACCTACTACTTGTAACTTCAACATTTACATTAGACTAATTACACATAATCATCACTAAACTTCATCATTCTACAAATACAAATGAGTTTTACCCCAAATCAACAATATAATCAAAATTAAGCACACTACAACTTCTACATGTTGATGTTAACTAACATTCATGTTCAATTTCATAAAGCATCCACAGATTACACATAACCCATTTCATCAACAATCATTAAAACACAGAATTCAACTTACTAGGTGATAGGAACACTTAGATGATCATAAAACTTAATCCATAGTATCCAGCCTAATTACATTCATATTTTGATGAATTGTAAGGTATGAGGGTTTTTCCCCCCTTCTCCTGCCCTGATCATACACACACATAAAATGTATGTGTGTGGTATTTTATTTCCTTTTTATGTTTTTCACTTTCATATTTGTCATATTTGGCCCGTCATGTTTATATCTTGTTAATAGTATTAACCCACACTATATTAAAAGCTGAAAATTCATAATAAATAATAACACTTTGATAACATAAACGCATTTTTGGAGTGTTATAATTCTACCCCCCTTAAAGAAGGTTTCGTCCCCGAAACCTAAATACGTACCCAATAACGTAGGGTAGTATTTCCGCATCTCATCCTCAAGTTCCCATGTTAAATTTGTCCCCTTCTAGTGTTGCCATTGGACTAGAACTTGTCGAATGGCCTTATTCGGAAGGCGTGTTACCTTGGAGTCTTTGATAGCTATTGGTACTTCAACGTAATTCATCCGTTCATCCAATTCGATATCATCGAGAGGCACGTATGCCGCTTCATCCGTAAGACACTTTCGCAGTTGCGATACATAGAACGTATTGTGAATTCTATCTATTGTCGGTGCTAACTCTAGCCGATAGGCTACCTTTCCAACTCGAGCTAATATCTTGAAAGGCCCAATGTATTTGGGGCCCAACTTTCCTCATTTACGGAATCGGATTATACCTTTCCATGGAGAGACTTTTAGAAACACGCGGTCTCCGATTTGAAATTCAAGTGGATGTCTTCTTCGATCTGCATAAGCCTTTTGTCGATCTTGAGCTGCCCTTAATCGGGCCCATACGAGACCAATTTTCTCGTTAGTCATAGCCACTACGTCCTTGGGCATGATCTCTCTCTATCCCACCTCTCCCCAACAAACGGGAGTTCTACATTTCCTCCCGTAAAACATTTCGTAAGGAGCCATTTGAATGCTAATATGATAGCTATTGTTATACGAAAATTCCACCAATGGTAAGTGGCCATCCCAACTCCCACCAAAATCCAACACACATGCTCTTAGCATATCCACGAGCATTTGTATGGTTCACTCGGATTGGCCATCCGTTTTGGGGTGATATGCGATACCGAAATGTAACTTTGTACCCATTTGATCATTAAACTTTTGCCAATATCGGGATGTAGATCGGATATCTCGATCTGAAATAATGGACACAGGTACTCCATGACGAGGTACAATTTCGTTTGCATAAACTTCCGCCAAGTTTTCCGAGGAAGAGGTTTCTAGGATGGGTAAAAAGTGAGCGCTTTTGGTGAGATGGTCTACGACCACCCATATAGCATCATGTCCTTTCTTCGTTTTGGGGAGTTTAGTTACGAGATCCATTGTCACGTCTTCCCATTTCCATTCCATAATTTCCAATGGTTGTAATTTGCCATATGCTTTCTGATGTTCCGCTTTTACCTGAGAACAGGTTAGACATTTCGCAACGTATTTCACGATACCCCGCTTCATTCCGGGCCACCAATAATCTTTCTTCAAATCCCGATACATTTTTATGGCCCTCGGATGGATAGAGTATCGAGACTTGTGAGCTTCTTTGAGTATCGCGGTTTCACTTCACTAAACCGAGGTATCCAGATTCGGCCATACCTCGTTTTAATCCCATTGGTATTTTCTTCTAATTTATTTACAAACCCCTTTGTCCTTTCTTTCGTCGGGTCTATCTCATTCAATGATTTCATTTGAGCCTCTTAGTCATTTCGAGGAAATGAGGTGTAATTACCATTTTCATGGATTTCACTCGTATTGGGGGCGGGTAGTCTTTTCGGCTCAAGGCGTCGGCCACGACATTTGCCTTGCCCGGGTGGTAAAGATTGTCGCAATCATAATCCTTGATAAACTCTAATCACCTTCATTGCCTCATGTTGAGGTCTTTCTGCTCAAGAAATACTTGAGGCTTTTATGATCCAAATAAATTGTACTTTTCGTCCCATATAAATAATGCCTCCATATTTTTAAAGTGAAAACTACCGCCGCTAGTTCCAAGTCATGGGTCGGGTAATTACCCTCATGTTGCTTCAGTTGTCATGAAGCGTACGCAATAACCCTTCCCCCTTTGCATCAGAACACATCTCAGCCCCTGATGAGAAGCATCAGTATACACAACTAAATCCTCCGTCCCTTTGGGTAAGGTCAACACCGGGGAACTTGACACTTTCTCCTTCAATGTCTGAAAGGCTTTTTCTTGTTCCACTCCCCATATGAACTTCTCATTCTTCTTTGTCAGCTTAGTCATGGGCAAGGCTATTTTGGAAAAATCCTGAATGAATCTCCTATAGTAACCAGCCAAGCCTAGGAAACTTCTCAATTCGCTTGGGTTCTTTGGCGAAACCCATACACAGCTTCTACTATAGACGGGTCCACAAGGATGATCTTTGCATTTATTACATGGCCAACAAACTGTACCTCTCTTAACCAGAAGGCACACTTTGAAAATTTTGCATAAAGTTTCTCTTTACGGAGTGTCTTGAGTACTTTGCGCAAATGATGTGCATGTTCGGTTTCGCTCCGGGAATATACTAAGATGTCGTCTATGAACACTATCACAAATTCATCCAACATGGGCTGACACACCCGGTTCATAAGGTCCATAAACGCGGTCGGTGTGTTAGTCAATTCGAAAGACATTACTAAAAACTCATAATGCCCGTAACGAATTCTAAATGCGGTCTTTGCTACATCCTCCTCTCGTACTCTTACTTGGTGATAACCCGAGCGTAAATCGATCTTGGAGAACCAGCTTGCCCCTTGAAGTTGATTGAAAAGGTCATCAATTCGTGGCAAGGGATAACGATTCTTAACTGTTAACCTGCTTAACTCTTGGTAATCGATGCACATGCACATCGAATCGTCTTTCTTCTTTACAAATAAAACATGTGCTCCCCATGGAGAAACACTTTAGCGTATGAAGTCCTTATCGAGTAACTCTTGTATTTGAGTCATTAATTCTTTCATCTCGGATGGAACCAATCTGTATGGAGCCTTGGTTCCTGGGTTCAGCTTGATTCTAAACTCCACCTCTCACTCGGGTGGGAGTCCAGGTAATTCTTCTGGAAATACATCCAGAAATTCATTAACGACTGGTACATATTCTAATCTAGGCACCTCTCGACCGGTATCCACTACATAGGCTAGGAAAGCTTTTCCTCAGTTTCTTACATGTTTGGCAGCTTGATTGATGGAACAAAGCTTTGGCTCAACGTTTCTTTCTCCTTGTATGCTTACTCGTTTTCCCCCGGGAGATAGGACATCAATAACCTTCCTTCACATTGAATTTGTGCATGATACCTGGCAAGCCAATCCATGCCTACCATGACCTTGAATTCCCCAAAAACCATGGGAATCAGGTCAATAACAAACTCCTCATCCTCTATAGTGATCTTACAGTGTCTACATACTTCATGCACTAAGTAACTCTTACTATCTTCTATTTCTACCTCTAGAGGCACTGGCATCTTTTCAATTTTAAATGAGGGATGATGTACAAGTTCAGTGGAGACAAATGATCTGTCACACCCTGACCCGCAGTAGAAATGGTAGTCGGGGTATGATTGGGTTTTCATCAAAGCTCTTGACATTTACTATTATAAAAGTATCATATTTATTATATCAAATTGAAAAGAAATATTTCAATCAACACACAAACCATACACACACCAAATGTTCTAAACATGATATTCAAGTAATGATTTATTCTTCTTCTAAGGCCCAATCCTATATGTTCCGTGCTTCAACCTGATCACCTGTATCATGTGTAAAATAGAGTTTTTGGGTCAACAAAAGTTGGCGAGTGAATCCTGTTTAAACATTAGAAAGAAATGATATATTGATTAATTCGATAATATATGCATAAACCAAATATGAGCAAACATATATGTAAACAATCCACAAACCACATAATCATCTAGCAAAGTACACATGAGCATGATAAATGATGAACTGTGAGATCAAGGCTCAATCAAACGGAGCCGATCTAATTAGGCACGTGATGCTCTACCCGTCTATACAGGGAACTAATGGGCCTAATGTGAAAACTTGACTGAAATGAGAAAGTATAACCACAAATAACAATAAACAATTTATCACGTAGCACGCTAGTTCATATAATGGTAGTAGCACAAGTATTTGAATAAAAGACATAAATAAACGACACATGATACACCCCAAAACATGAATAAAAAGGGGAAGTTTGTAAGAATTCACTCACAGTGGGTGCGTTCTTGATTTGATACGAGTGCGCACGATTTAAAGATTCCAACAAACGAGAATACTAACCTAAATAATCACGTAATAATTCGGTAAATACAATGCTTTTATTAAATAAATTTATAGTATTTATTACTAATTATTATGTTTAAAAATACTTATTCTATTATATACTTTTATGGATTGTAAGAATTCACTCACAGGTTAATAAAAAATATACCCTTTTTAGGGTTGAACCGATCGGTTTTAAGACTATACGCAGCGTGTGAGATTCGAACTCGTGACCTTTCGTATACGTGCGCGCAGCTCTACCAACTGAGCTACGTGTCTAACTCAGAATATATCCATTTTTAATTACATATATACACTCATTAGATTAAAGCATATTTTGAGATTATTCAAAATGGTTTTATAATTTCATAATCATGCGACGGACCGAACTCGAACTCGCGACCACAGCTTCGTGTTGCACACAGCCCGACCAACTGGGCTGTGTGACTAACCCGGAATTTTTATGATTTATATTAAATTCATACACTTACAGAAAGTTAATTTATATAAGTATTAAAAAGGGTTGGTTTAACGAAGGAAATCGGAACCGTATCTGTGATTCAAACCCGGGACCTTTTGCTTAAAATGCACACAGTCCACCACTGGACCGTGTGTCTTATCCGATAGTATTACCGATTTCAATTTCTTTTATACACAAACCCACTTCATCTTTGTCATTTTAAAACATAACTGGATCTGATTTAATCAAATTTAACTTTGTTTAGTTACCAATTAAACTTTAAACATCTTGATAAGATTTAACTAAAAGAATGAAAAGGATTGAGAGTAAAGCTATACCGAACAAAGATGTTTTCGATCTCCGGCAAAAATTCCGGCGACTGAATTCGATTCCGGCAAGAGTCTTTGACGAACAGAAGTGCTGCAAGAGATTTCAGAGAGTGTGTATGTGAATTCTAAACGAGTCTAGACCCTCTATTTATAGATGATGACAGTCACAGACATTGAATTTTCAATTTGGGAGCTTCGGTCAAAATCAATTATGGCTTAATGATTGCAGATCATAATTGGATGTGTTGACTCCGTTTTTGAGTCTAGATACATGTTTTGAAACAGTTTCATCAGTTAGTTGCGTTGCTGAAAAACGGCAATTTGATTGAATGTCGGATTGTTCTCACCCGTTGCGGGACTTTGAACCAGTTTCAAAGGAAACAAATATATAAAAGGTTATTTGGTTTGGTTTCTTTTAGATGTTGTGCGGGTGTTGCAGTGGTGTGTCCTGTGTGTGTGAACCGGTGCGACCCGGGTTCGAGTCCCGCGGTTCGCACATTATTATTATTTTATTATTTTTATCTTTTTTGTATTATTACTATATTATTTATTATTATATTTTTTTATTCTCTTTATTATTATTTAATATACAAAAGTTTATTACACGATAAACATAAATTCGAAACAAAAGATTAATTTGATTACAAAAAAAATGGTGCAGGTTTTTGAACCAGTTTTACGATAGATGTTACATGATCTACTAGCTCCGGTATCGAATAGTACATACACGGGTATTGAATTTAGTAAGAACATACCTGATACGACATTTCAGGAGAGCCTTTGCTTCTTCAGATGAAATCTGAAACATTCTTCCCCGAGCCCTAGGGACTTCCTCCTTCTTTCCTTCCTTGCCCGTTTTCTGTTGGAGCTTTGGACATTCAGCTTTGATATGACCCGGTTGAAAACAATTGAAACAAGTTCTTGCTGGGTTTGGGCACTTGTAATACGGATGTCCTTCTTGCCCACAATTTAGCATCCTTTCTTACCCAACAAGCATTCTTCCGAGTTGGAATTTCCCATAAGACTTACATTGGGGAACCCCGCTCTTTACATTTTCCTTTCTTTTAAACTCGTGAGGCCTCGGCTTCTTCGTTGGGCTTGGATTACCACTTTTCTCCACTACTCTCTTCTCCCCTCTTTCCACTTGACGCTTGAGCTCTATTTCTCGATCTCTCGCCCAATTGATCAGTTCATTCAACGTCTCACACTTTGAGGGAGTGATGAACTCCCTAAATTACGCCCTCAACATGTCATGGTACCGATTGATTTTCATCCTTTCTGTCTTCACAAACTCTTGACAAAATTTCATTTTGTCGAGAAATATGTTGGTGATTTCGTCGATTGCCTCCCTGCCTTGTCTAAGGCGTAGGAAGTCTTCTTGAATCCTATCCACGACCGATTGTGGGTAATGATATTTCGAGAAAGGCTCCTTGAACTCTTGTCATGTCAATGTTTGGAGCTTATCTTCCCCCAATTCCTTGCAATGGGCGTCCCACCAATCTTTTGCCTAGATTCGGAGTTGGCCCGTTGCAAATAACACCTAATCTTCTTTCTCGCATCTACTTCTTACAAAACTGCCTCCATGTTCGAGATCCACCTTTGGGACAATATGGGATTGATCTCCCCATCGTAAGATACGGGGTTACATGCCATGAAATCCCTATACGTACATATACGAGCCCCCTTTTTACTTTGGACCTCATTGATTAGTTCCTTTAATTCTTCCATTTTGCTAGTCATCATGGCCTCAACTGTCTTTAACACTTGACTCTCTACCTCCTAGGCTAACTGAGGAAGGTTGGCTTGTATGGCCTTTGCCACTTCTTCTGAAATCTTTTCGTTCATTGCTTCTTGACGTGCCATTTCGTCATCATTCAAGTTTTTGTCATCCGCCATCTACATAAACATTTTCCACATTCATTAATTCACAACACTTCACTTCATCACATGCTACTTCGTGCTATCATTATTACGTGTTCATAACTTCCATTTCTAACTTATTATTATCATCATTGATCATAAGGGGCCATACAATATGTAACTTCCAATCGTAGGGATTAAAAGTTCCTAACTTTCCTCAATTACCCTTCCTTATCACAAAATTCCCGAAACGTAATTTCATGACATAATTAAATTCTTTATTATCACTTTGGTAGGTAATACTACCTCCCGTAAGTTTATTGGGCCCCTAGTATATGCCTTAGGGGTCTCGGAGGCTCGATACGCAATAAATATCAAAGTTTGGAAGTTTGATTTTTACTACTAGGACCCGCCGCAAGCTACGGTCTACTTACTGTAGCTTGCGGTGGGGACTTCCTGATTAAATAGGAATCCCTTGCCATAAGCTACGGTCAGATTTGTAGCCTATGGCTGGCATTAAATGGTGGTACAGGTCTCGGCGTAAGCTACGGTTGGCCTACCATAGCTTACGATGGGGATTTTCTAGCAAAAAAAATCTTCCTGCTGTAAGCTACGGCAGGCCACCGTAGCTAACGGTGGGCAGCTGCTGCATAAGTCTGCATGTTTGTCTATTTGTCAACCTAATCATACCGAATTTAAGAAAATAACACTAGATGCTTACCTCCGCCTAGCATCTTGGAGCGAACACATACCTCCTCGAGAGCTTTTGGTTTGAGTGCGAGCGCTTCAACTAGCACTCGCATCTCTCAAACCTTGGCTCTGATACCAACTAACTCAAGTTTGAACGGCCAAATACTAAGTTCTTACTTAACAAAAGTTACTACCAAATTAAAACTTTTTATACATTAACAAAAGGTACTTGGTTATCCGAACAAGATAACCACTTATACTAGTTACAACCACATCAATTTACAAAAGTCGTGGAAACACAAGTCTTGAGTTAATTTGGGCAACTATACTTTACGTACAAAAACAACAAAAGCTTGACCCATTCACATAATTGATCGAAGGCGTGTTCAGGGCGAGAGGTACTAGCGTTCGATCTCAAGCGCCGCGGCACATCTAGAGTAGAGTTTTATCTATAAACACAACAACTAGAGTTATTATCATTTACATATATCATAACAAATTACATAGAATCCTAACTTCCAACAAACATGGCAATTATACTAATCATCAAATTCATTCTCATTCTCCGTTTTACTAATATTAGCGTTATTTCATTCGACCCGTTTGTTACGATAACTACATAGCATGTTTATGTAGCATTCTACTTATTCAACCCGTTTACTGCGGCTTGAATTTAAAACATTTTATTATGTCATGAAATTTAATAAAAAGGTGTTTAATCTCTTTTTTTTAAATAAACGTTTTCTTTCTAACTTTTTAAAAATGTTTTTTAATAGAAAGGTTTATATTCTTTTATAAATAATCTTTTAATTTCATTAAAAAAATACTTTTTTAACATATAACATTAAATACGTGTCCATGGCATTGTAGCTTATTGTCATTTTGGGGATGAGACAAGGCTTAGTGACCATGAGTTTTTGAGTTCGATTCCCACAATGGTTTTTTCCCATATTTATTGGGTTTCTCCTAAATTGGTGTACAGGCACATACATATTTCCCCACGTTTTTAAACGTTCATAATTCTTTTATACGATATTATATTTTTTAAAATTACATCAAAATAGAACATTTTTTATATTTAATTTGAGTACCATAGGGCTATATAAAAATATAACTACTAAAAAACCCAAAATATTGTGTTATATTTCTATGTTATATAATATTTTTGTGCTAGTTTTTGTTACTACATTTTTGTGTTACATTTTTTGTGTTGAATTTTTTTGTGCTAGATTTTATGTACTAGGTTTTTATTCTTACTAAATTTTTTGTACTAAATTTTTTTTGTTATATTTTTTTTGAGAAAACAAAAGGATGAAAGTTTGTGTTTTAGGACCAAAATGTTCTTCCATCCTACTTATAAGGATTGTTACATGTCATCTCCGCAATCCTTTTAGCAGACTTAGACAAAACTCACCCTTTAGTTGATCATTCCTCATAATATAATTACCAGACTTTTTCACACTCCTTGGTCTTGATTTACAACTCAATCCATGTTGTCCACCAGTTGCATCACCTGCGGCTCATGGGTTAAGTGTCATCGTGTCAACATTGTTTACCTCTACGGTAAAGTGGCTAGACTCGCTCTCTTAATCGTTATCAACAACCACCTAACATGTAACATGCCAATATGAATACTAATGAACCACCTAATATGTAACATGCCAACATGAATACTAATGAACCACTTTAAATATAACATGAAAAAGATAATATTCTGATTTAGTTATAATTTTTGTGTATCAGTGCAACTTTCAAAATAAATCACACAAGCAAATTAATCATACAAGCAAGTGAATAAAAAATATATAATGTTGCAGGATGTTAGGCAACATAGAAATGTGTTGTAAACATCTTGGGTTCAAGAAAATGTTTCCATATATTAAGATGAATATTATATAAACCAACATCTCACCACAACAACACAAGTACATGTCGGTATGGTCTCATCCCAATAATGTTAAAGGGTGTAGAGGTTATGGTTATGACATGATTTGCTTCCTAACAACATGAATGAAAGGTTACACCACTCTCCTTGCATGATCCACCATGGTTTGCATGGATTAAACCATGGTAACCACTAAAGGACTATTACGGCCAAGTTTGAACGGCCAAATACTAAGTTCTTAATTAACAAAAGTTACAACCAAATTAAAACTTTTTATACACTAATATTAGCGTTATTTTGTTCGACCCGTTTGTTACGATTTAATTACATAACATCCTTTCGTGGCCATCTAATTATTCGACCTGTTTACTACGGTTTGAGTACATAACATTCTCTCATGACATTCTAATTATTCGACCCGTTTACTAGGATTCGAGTACCTAATATTCTTTTGTGACATTCTATTAATCAATCCGTTTACTACGGTTCGAGTACATAACATTCTTTCATGACATTCTAATTATTCAACCAATTTACTACGGTTCGAGTACGTAACATTCTTTTGTGACATTTTATTAATCGACCAGTTTACTACAGTTCGAGTACATAACATTCTTTCATGACATTCTAATTATTCGACCCGTTTACTACAGTTCGAGTACATAACACGTTCTTTTGTGACGTTCTATTAATCGACCCATTTACTACGGTTCGCGTACATAACATTCTTTCATGACATTCTAATTATTCAACCCGTTTACTATGGTTCGAGTACATAACATTCTAATCATAAGATTGAAACCATTTTTAATCATAAGATTTAATCTAATTCATAAATCAATTCAAGAATAGTTACACCATCATCAATAATTGAAACCGAAAACATCAAAAATCATAACTGTCGCCCCGCCTATAAATAGCGACCTACACCTTAGTTGAACTCGCTCACACACTCCACACCTCTCAAAATTTCTCAGAAGAACTCTCTGTTACAATCAAACCACTTTGCGGAATCTGTTTCATCGCCGGAAAACATCACCGGGATAGTTCGGTTCGCGTCTGATTGGTATAATTCTCTTAAACTTTCTTCCTATATCATTTGATTCTTTGCAATGTTGAATCATAATAATGTTCTGTTTGATCAGTCGGGTTATGTTTTTGAGTTTTCAAAATGAAGAAGATAAGGTTCTGATAGTGTATAAATATAATTAAATTTAGTGTTTTTATCGGGTTAGACACACAGTCCAGCGATGGACTGTGTGCAAACACAAAGCACACATTTCGGGTTTGAATCACACGGGGAGCCGATTTCCGAAAATCAAACCAGTTTTTTTAAAACCTATACAGATCACCTCTGATTAAGTATATATAACTAATATAATTTAGAGTTATTATGGGTTAGACACACAGCCCAACTGGTTGGGCTGTGTGCACACGGAACCGCAGGGTACGGGTTCGATACCGACATGATGCAACGGTTCGATGATAATAAAATCCTTTTTAATTAAATGAATTTATGAAATAACTTAATTAGTATATATATATAATTAAAATCAAGTTTGTTTCGGGTTAGACACGTAGCTCAGTTGGTAGAGCTGCATGCACGTATACGGGAGGTCATAAGTTCGATCCTCACACGATGCCAATAATTCCAAAGTCAAACCGGTCCGACCGGTCAGACCCTGATAGGGGTAAACATTTTTATTATTATTTTTTTCTTTATTATTTTTTAAAAAATACCTAAAAATAAGACTTTTCAAGTTTTAAATTGCAATAAATACAATAAAAATAAACTTAAACTAAGGTTATTTAGGCTAGTTTCTCTCGTCGGTTGAAATCTTAAATCGTGCGCATTCGTCGTCAATCCAAGAAACGCACCCACTGTGAGTGAATTCTTACAAATTTCCCCTTTTTATTCATGTTTTGGGGCGTATCATGTGTCGTTTCATTTAAATATTTATTTTCAAACATTTTTGCTACTACCATTATATGAATTAACGTGCTATGTGATATTTTGTTTATTGTTATTTGTCGTTACTTCTCAATGCAGTCAAGCTGTCACATTATGCCCATCAGTTCCTCGTTGGATACGAGTTGAGCATCGCATGCCTCATTAGATCGGCTCCGTTTGATTGAGCCTTAATCTCACAACTCATTATTTATTTTCTCATTTTAGTGCAATTATTCACACTAGGCCCAACAGTTCCTCGTTGGATACGAGTTGAGCATCGCGAGCCTCATTAGATCAGCTCCGTTTGATTGAGCCTTGATCTCACAGTTTATCATTTATCATACTCATGTGTACATTGCTAGATGCTTATGTGGTTTGTGAATTGTTTACCTATACGTTTGCTCATATTTGGTTTATGCACATTTTTATATTTAAATTAATCAACATGTCTTTTCTTTCAAATATTTGAACGGAATTTACTCGCCAACTTTTGTTGACCCAAACTTCTATATTTTTACACATGCTACAGGTGAACAGGTTGAAGCATGGAACACATAGGATTGGGCGTTAGAAGAATAAAACGTTACTTGGTTGTCTTGTCTAGAACATTATATGTTTGTATGGTTTGTGTGTTGATTGGAATATTTCTTTTTAATTTGAAATAATAAATATGAAACATTATTATAGTAAATGTCATGAGCTTTGATGAAAACCCAATCATGTCCCGACTACCATTTCCGCTGCGGGTCAGGGTGTGACAGATTGGTATCAGAGCTTTTGACTATAGTGATATAGGATATGTTATTAGACCCTTAGAGCCTATACTATAGTCGATTAGATTTTAATTGCTTACTTGTTATTTGGTTACATGCAAACTCATGATATTTACTTGTTTACATTTATCTCACACACAAATGCATGCAAGCACTTCCACTATTGTGTGATTTTGTGTGATATTCAATGTGATATACATATTGTTAACATAACATGCTTACATATATATACATCACACACGTTTCAATTCTCGCATATTTAAACATTTTCATGCTTCTCTTCTCAAGATTTTTGGTGTTTTTATTTTTCAATCTCATCAAAGTGAATTCTACGACGGGCATGTAGTAACTGGAAGGGTACAAGTTCGGTTCGCGTCTGATTAGTATAATTCTCTTAAACTTTCTTCCTATATCATTTGATTCCTTTGGAATGTTGAATCATAATAATGTTCTGTTTGATCAGTCGGGTTATGTTTTTGAGTTTTCAAAATGAAGAAGATAAGGTTCTGATAGTGTATAAATATAATTAAATTTAGTGTTTTTATCGGGTTAGACACATAGTCCAGCGGTGGACTGTGTGCAAACACAAAGCACACGTTCTGGGTTTAAATCACACACGCAGCCGATTTCCAAAAATCAAACCAGTTTTTTTTAAAACCTATACAGATCACCTCCAAGTAAGTATATATAACTAATATAATTAAGAGTTATTACGGGTTAGACGCACAGCCCAACTGGTTGGGCTGTGTGCACACGGAACCACATGACACGGTTTCGATACCGACATGATGCAACGGTTCGATTATAATAAAATCCTTTTTAATTAAATGAATTTATGAACTAACTTAATTAGTATATATATATATATATATATATATATATATATATAATTAAAATCAAGTTTATTTCGGGTTAGACACGTAGCTCAGTTGGTAGAGCTGCGTGCACGTATACGGGAGGTCACAAGTTCGATCCTCACACGATGCCAATAATTCCAAAGTCAAACCGGTCCGACCGGTCAGACCCTGACAGGGGTAAACATTTTTTAATTATTTTTCTACTTTATTAATTTTTTTAAAATACCTAAAAATAAGACTTTTCAAGTTTTAAATTGCAATAAATACAATAAAAATAAACTTAAAAATCTAATAAAAGGCATTAATTAGAAATATTAAATTCAAATAAGATTTATATATTTACCAAATTATTACGTGATTATTTAGGCTAGTTTCTCTCGTCGGTTGAAATCTTAAATCGTGCGCATTCCTCGTCAATCCAAGAAACGCACCCACTGTGATTGAACTCTTACAAATTTCCCCCTTTTATTCATGTTTTGGGGTGTACCATGTGTCGTTTCATTTAAATATTTATTTTCAAACATTTGTGCTACTACCATTATATGAATTAACGTGCTATGTGATATTTTGTTTATTGTTATTTGTCGTTATACTTTCTCAATGCAGTCAAGCTGTCACATTAGGCCCATCAGTTCCTCGTTAGATGTTGAGCATCGCGTGACTCATTAGATCGGCTCCGTTTGATTGAGTCTTGATCTCACAACTCATTATTTATTTTCTCATTTCAGTGCAATCATTCACATTAGGCCTATCAGTTCCTCGTTGAATACGAGTTGAGCATCGCGTGCCTCATTAGATCGGCTCCGTTTGATTGAGCCTTGATCTCACAGTTTATCATTTATCATACTCATGTGTACATTGCTAGATGCTTATGTGGTTTGTGAATTGTTTACCTATACGTTTGCTCATATTTGGTTTATGCACATTTTTATATTTAAATTAATCAACATATATTTTCTTTCAAATATTTAAACGGAATTCACTCGCCAACTTTTGTTGACCCAAACTTCTATATTTTTACACATGATACAGGTGAACAGGTTGAAGCATGGAACACATAGGATTGGGCCTTAGAAGAATAAAACGTTACTTGGTTGTCTTTTCTAGAACATTATGTGTTTGTAGGTTTGTGTGTTGATTGGAATATTTCTTTTTAATTTGAAATAATAAATATAAAACATTATTATAGTAAATGTATTGAGTTTTGATGAAAACCCAATCATGCCCCGACTACCATTTCCGCTGCGGGTCAGGGTGTGACACATTTGACAGCAGTGGCATGCTGTCAACAGTGCAGCCTTACATTCATTAATGAATTGGCAGAGAAAGTGGCGGCCACGCGCGCGTGACAGCTGTCAGTTGCCACTTGCCTGCCACGCGTCCTGCCGATTGGCTGTTAATTATCCGCGTGCTTCACAGTTTCCCATCGCATTAAATGCGATGAATATAAATAGGAGTGAACCGTCTAGGGTTTCATTCACGCCTTCAAACTTTTTCTTCAAATTCTCTAAAATCTTCTCTAAGTTCTTGTGTTCTTGAGTCTTCTTGTTTTCAGACTTCTCTTTTCTTCTTTGATTTCCATGGCGACTAGGGGTCTTTGAAACTGTCTCTTTGCCGGCTCTTAAGTGAAACCAGGCCAGTTTCCAATGCCTGGTTTCCGGCTACCGGTTCTCTAAGGACTGGGATGCCCGATACCCGGCCGAGGGATATACTGCCGCCTATGCTCCGGCCGGCTACATCACTTTATTTCTTGATTTTTTGCTGACGGTAACTTCTGGTTACCGGTTACAAAATTTTTTCTTCAAATTTTTTATTTCAACCGATTCCACATCTCCCAACTGAATCCTATAGAGATGGTGAGGATCAAGCATTTTGAGTTTTGTGTCGGTCAATGGGTGTTACCCCAACCGTTGGCCGTTTCCGGATTTTTTACCAACTCCATTGTTCTATGGGGTTTTATTCTTTTCAACATCGCATTCAAGCGAAGAAAAAGTTTACTCCCCCCCCCCCCCCACAGTCTTTCCATGATTGGAAGACTAAATTTTTTTACATGAAGGCTGGAGTTATTCCCCTCTGGATGCACTTCCGGGGGTGGAATATATCACCGTTGAGACGGTTCCTGTACCGGTAGCTAAGTCCTGGTACAAGGATCTGA
This sequence comes from Scalesia atractyloides, assembly GCA_947069175.1. NCBI lineage: Eukaryota > Viridiplantae > Streptophyta > Magnoliopsida > Asterales > Asteraceae > Scalesia > Scalesia atractyloides. The sequence goes on along the minus strand of CAMTDV010000116.1, from coordinate 27,666,081 downwards.
AGAAGATCCCGGTGATCCAACTGCCAGAAAGGGCATTGGTGGCGGCTGGGATGAGTTTAGTATGGAAACCCAACCGCCGCGAGAGGCCGGTTTATATGGAGGGGGATAAGAGTAAGTACCTTTGTTTTCTTCTTGTATTGTTTCTTGATTTCACCTTGTGCACAAACTAATTGTATGTACTTTTCTTTGCAGGGGTCCTGCTGTATGTGTTGGCCTTCCAAAAGGCGCAGGGGCATATTGAGAACATGGCCCTTGGCCCGGAGGAGCCCACCTGGTATGCCCAAATCTTAGGGAATTTTGAACTCCCCAAGAGTGAAGATTTGTTAGCCCCCGCGCCTAAGACTGGTAAGCCATCATATTTTTAAGTGTCAACATCTTTGTAGATCACTTATTGTGTTGCGCCATTGTGCAGGCACTTTAGAGGACTTGGGCATTGGCCCTGATCCAAAAAAGAAAAGGCGCGCGGGGCCCAGGGCGGCGGCTGAGAAGAGGGTGCCTCAACCCAAGGCAGACCCGCCCAAAGGTAAGCGTAATGTGTCCGATCATTGGAAAGACTATGTAGTAGTCTCTGACTCATTGGAGGGTCTTGCGCCTATAGGTGTGAGGAAACCCAAGCTGGAGCTGGTCGTTATTTCAGCTGCCAACCAGGACGACCCGGTGGAGGTCGAGTCCATCCCGGAGCCCCTCATGCGGAAGAGGGCTCCGAAGAGCGATATCTCCGCGCAGACCTCCAAAAGGCTGCGGAGGGTGATAGGGAAACGCTGGAGCTTGGATGTGCTCGCCGCCAAAATCTCCTTAGGAAAACAACTTTTAACTTGTTTGTCACACCACTTCTTTCTTTTGTATTTATCTAACTGTTTGTCATCTCGTAGGGGGGGTGAAGCAGCTTTTGTGGCTCCCACCACTCCGGCCGTGTCCAAGGGAACTCCAATGCCCCCACCTGTGGGTGAAACCATGCAGGCGTCAAGCGCACACGGTGGGGAATCAACTGCCGGGGCGGCGGAGGTGCAGGTTGAGGTTGAGGTTGTAGAGCTTGAGGTGGTGGTGGAAGAAGTAAGAGTTGTTTTTGAGGAGAGAGAACCTCCGGTTGTGGTTTCCGAGGTTGAGGAGGTGGGTGGAGAGGGTGTTGAGGAGACAGAACCGATTTTGGTTGCCGGTGAGGTGGTGGTTGACAAGGATGCTCCGCAGGGGGTTCATGCAGAAGAGTCGGCACCCGGGGGTGAGGCCAGGGGATCTGGTAGAAGCCCTTCTGTAGAAGGATCTCCAATCTGCCCGGATGAGACCCCGAGTGATTTCTACTACCGGTCATATCATGAAGGCTGCGCTGAAGAGATCCACTCCCCTGTGTGGAAGCTGAAGAAAGGAGATGACTTCTCTCACTGGCCAGCATGCCGTGAGTGGATCAAGGGTACATTCCCCCCAGCAAAGATGCGCGTGCGCTGAACAAGGTCATGAACAAACCTACTGCGCGTACCTCCATGCAGCAGCTAGCCCCACCTCGATCACGCACAAGATCATAAGGGAATGGCGGAGCATGCAGAAAGAGCAAGACAAATTTGAAGCTGCTTAAGCGGAACTGGTCCAAGAGCGAGCCCAAGTGGCTGCGCAAAAATCTGAATTGGCAGACAAGGTTAAATTTGCCGAGACTCAACGGATCGAAGAATGGTCCGTGCTGGGGTGGAAGAAGAGGGCCGAAAGCTCCGCTGCCACACTTGCTGAGGAGCGCAAGTTGTGGAGGGAGGCTTGTGAACGAGATAACAACAAGAAAAAATCCTTAAGGGATCTGGTGGCCCGAATGCGAGGAGAAGTAGAGCGCACGAAGAAGGAGGGGGAGGTAGCTTCTACTGCGGCCGCAGAGGCCGGGCGCACCGCGAGCGCAGTGAACAGAAGGAGGTAAAAATTTGCTCCTCTATTTATGTATTTTGTATGATCAATAAATTGTCATGCTAACCTTGTTGTAAATACTCAGGTTGAAGTTTGCACCTCTTTGGAGGGCGCAAAGAAGGATCTCCATGTGGCCTTGGTGGAAATGGCTGAATTGCAACGTAGGCGCATGGAGGTTAAGGAGCGGCTGTGATTGGCGAAAGCCAAGGTGGACGCGGGCGAGAAGAAACTTGAGAATTCTGAAGCCGCCCGCGCCATCTCTGAGTCGCTGGTGGAGTCGCTGGCCAACAATATGCTGTGGATGCAACAACATGGAGTTGTAAATGTAAGTACTCCATTTGGGTTTCAATTATTTTGTCTGGATTCTAATCCTCTTTTCTTTGTATTGCAGATCGCAAACTCCATCCTGAATTCCACGGAGTTGGACGGCTCAGTGGCCAAACTGATGGTCACTACGCGCCGTGACAGGTATGTGCAGGGCTATGCTGAGTGTGCGCATAATGTCACTCATGCACTGGACGTACAGTGGGACAATAGCCGCGCTGCCACTCATGGAGTTGATACCGACGCTGCCTTCTCGCAGGCCAAGCGGGAGTATGACCGTCTTCAACTCCTGGCTATGGAGTTGGTGAGCGAGGCGCTCCAACACGATGATTTCGTTGATCGCCTTAAAGACATATTTCCGGATGAAGCCGAGGCCGTAGAGAGTGAAGAGTAGTGTAGGATCCTTATTGTACTATCTTTGATGTAGCTTGAATGTAACTGCGCATTGCGCATGTATGTACATATTTCTTCTTTTAGTGAAATGTTTCTTTCCAGTTACAATATTTGCGTGAAAAGAACCAACTTTGTGTAGGTATAGCGAATGAAACTGGTAATGAACTCGTGTATGAATATCCCCTCCCATGTGCATGCAGTAGGTAGTGAATTTCATGAGTCATTGTGTACCATGGTGTTTTCGCGTAGACCCAAAGTGGTTTCGCGCATTTGTAACAAAACATCTAGATAAAGAAATAAGTGTATCCATTGTCTTTATTAATCAATAAGGCATAAGATCCATGTACAAAGTAGACAATAAGATAATATGTTTGCTAATTTACATGTAGCACCTTCGTAGCTGTTGCGCATTCCATGTCCTAGGAATGTTTGTGTCGTCCAAACGTTTAAGGGTGTATCCCTTTCCTAGGACTTCATGGATAACATAGGAACCCTCCCACATAGGTGCGAGTTTTCCAGGACTTTCAACGTTAGACGCTTCGTTGTCGCATAGAACAAAATCATCGGGTAGGAAGGTACATATGCGGACTCGCGTTTTGTAGTATTTCTCGAGCTTGGACTTGTACTTTGCTTCGTTGATTGCAGCGTTTTCACACCTTTCTTCTAAGAGGTCCAAGTCGAGTCTGCGCTCGTCTTCATTATTGTGGCTTTGCGCAGCCAGCATGCGTGGTGTTGGGAGGCCTATTTCTGCGGGAATCACTGCCTCCGTCCCATACACTAGGCTAAAAGGAGTTTCGCCGGTGCTGGTTTTTTGGCATGGTTCAATGAGCCCAAAGGATGCTTGGCAACTCATCTACCCAGCCTCTTCGCGCCGTACCCAATCTCGTCTTGATCCCTTCGACGTTGCTCTTGTTTATACTTTCCACTTGGCCGTTCCCTTAGAGATGCACGACCGAAGTGAAGACATGTTCGATATGCATTTCCTTCATCCATTGTTGTAGTTCTTCGGCTGCAAAGTTGGGGCCGTTATCACTGACTATGCGTAGGGGTAAATCAAAGCGGCATATGATGTGCTCCCAAATGAATTTCCGAACTACAGTTGCTGTGGTGGATGCAGGGGGTTTTGCGTCTACCTATTTGGTGAAGTAATCGACGACGACGATTATGAACTTCACCGCGCCTGGGGCATCTAGGAAAGGTCCCACCATATCGATTGCCCATTGTTGGAAGGGCCATGCTATTGTCACTGGGATCAGAGGATTCTTGGGGCGCAAAGTCTTTGGTGCATGGCGCTGGCATGATGCACACATCCGCAATGTTTCGACTGCATCTAGGTGCATGCCAGGTCAATAGTAACCGACGTTCATGATCTTTGCTACAACCATGCACGGACCGGCGTGAATTCTGCATAACCCTTGGTGTATTTCGCGTATCAAGTATTGTGCGTCTTGCGGGTCAACGCAGCGGAGGAGCGGTCCAAGGTATGACTTCAGGTATAGGATAACGTCCGCCATTACGTAGTTGAGTGCCTTGTTCTGGACCTTCCTTTCTTCCGCTTTGTTTTCGGGGAAGGTCCCGTATTGCAAGAACATTATTATGCAAGACATCCAGGAAGGATTCCCCACTTCGATGATGTTTACTTGGCGAAAAGGAACAAAAGGGTTCTTGAGTACCTCAATGCGCACTTCCCGCGCGACGTGCTTGAAGCTTGTAGCGGCTAATTTTGCTGAGCACATCGGCATATTTATTCTCGCTTCTGTTGACATGGTTATTTTGAAGCTTTGGAATTTGGTTATTAAGGCTTGCGCGTGTTCAAGATATAAAGCCATCGTTTCGCCTTTAGCGTCATATAACCCGTTGACCTGTCCTGCGACTAAAAGGGAATCGGCATGTGCTTCCATATTTTGTGCGCCCATCTTGAGGGCTAACCGAAGGCCTGCCAGAAACGCTTCATACTCAGCTTCATTATTGGTGCTCTTGAATTCCAACCTGATGGCGTAGGTGAACTCTTGGTTGTCAGGGCTTATTAGGCGGAGACCTGCCCCTGCGCCATCATCATTGGATACGCCGTCTGTGTGAAGTATCCATGCGTGATCGTCTGTAACCAGCGCTGGGTTCTGTACAGCTTCACACTCTTGCGCTTTATTTATTGGTACTTCTGTAACAAAATCTGCTAATATCTAGCCTTTTATTACTGGACGTGGTTTGTACACGATGTTGTGTCCACCAAGCTCAATCGCCCATTTTGCTAGACGGCCAGATATGTCCGGTTCAGACAAAATTTGGCCTAAGTGATAGTTCGTGAGAACTGTTATCACATGGCCGGAAAAATACCGACGCAAACTGCGGGATGCGTGGCAAGCTTTTCCATTATAGGATATCTCGTCTCTGGGTCAGTTAACATTTTGCTGATGTAGTAGATCGGAGTTTGGACTCCTGCGCGCTCTACTAGCAGGACTGCGCCCAGAGCGATATCTGATGCAGAAAGGTAAAGTATCAGTCGCTCGTTCTTTTGCAGTGCCGTGAGCGTAGACAGCTGAATCACGCACTCCTTCATTTGTGTGAAGGCTTTCTCCGCATCCGGATTCCACTCAAACTTGTTTTGCTTTACATAATTCTACAAAGTGCTGATGAATGGGAAGGATTTCATTGCGTGGTTGGCCAAGAACCTGTTTAGCAACCAATCGCCCCGCCAACCGTTGCATTTCTTTGATGGTTGAGGGGGAAGGCATACGTTGAATCGCTTCCACTTTCTCAGGATTGTCTTTGAAACCGTCGCGCGTGATGATAAATCCCAAAAATTTGCCTTCTTCCATTCCAAACGAGCACTTGCTGGGGTTCGGCTTCAGGTTTGCCTTGTGCAAGGATGCAAACGTTTTCTGAACGTTTCTCAGCATCTTCTCCTCATCCGAGCTCATGATGACAAGGTCATCAATGCACACTTCTACGGTTTCGCCAATGTCATCCTCGAAGACATGGTCCATTAAACGCTGATAGGTGGCTCCTACATTGCGCAATCCAAAGGGCATCTTTGTGTAAGAAAAGATCCCCTTGTCAGTGCAGAATGCGGTCTTGTCTTCATCCTCTTTCTTCATTTGTATTTAGTGGTAGCCTTTGTAGCAATCAAGGAAGCATTTCCACCTAAATAAGGCGAGGGAGTCCACCTTTTTGTCGATTTCTTGTAAAGAGTAGCAGTCCTTGGGACATGCCTTGTTTAGATCTTTGAAATCAACGCACATGCGCCAATTTCCGTTGTGCTTTTGGACCATGACTGGTTTGGCTACCCATGTCTGATAGCATACTTCTCGGATGATTCCGGCTTGGAGAAGCTCTGAAACTTGCTCATTCAGTGTGCGGGTCTTTTCAGGACCAAAGCTGCGCTTTTTCTGAACTATAGGCTGAACTGAATGGAATGTGTGCGGCGCATGCTCAGTGATTTCCCTCGGTACCCCTGTCATATCCACCAGCGACCAGGCAAAAATATCACATTGCGGAACAAAATTTGTTTTAACCGCGCCTTGACTACGGGGGGCATGGCGGGCCCAAACAGTCTTTTTGTTCCAGGGACTTGTTGTTTAGTACCCATTTCTCTAGCTCGCCATTGGGTGATGACTTCGGTAGCTTTGTCGGTGGTTCCTCTTCGACGGACATGATCTCCTTCCTCGTGTACATGATGGCTACCCCGGTTTCTGTGGGAAAACCACAGGCAGCATGAGGAGCGGAAGTGATCATGCTGAACTCTCTTTGGGCGCGCCGACCAAGTAACACATCATGGCGCAAAGTCACGGGCATGACCATGAAATTGACTGAGACCGTGCGCGAGTGTCGCCTGCTGGAAAGAGTCATCGGAAAAGTGATTTGGCCCAGTGGAAAGACGACCTCGTTGTAGAAACCAGTGAGTGGGAAGTCCACCGGCTCTAAGCGCGTTTTGTCTTCTGGGTCCAGTTGTTGGAAGCACTGTTCATATATGATGTCCATAGAGCTTCCCAGGTCTATGAACATGTAATCGGTGCGATAATGGCCTAAGATTCCAGTTATCACGACCGGACGGTCCTCTTGTGGGCCCCTAGGGACTACGGGGAAGATGACCTGTTGCTCGCCACAGTGAGGCGTGCAACTCTTCTGATGGCCGCGCTTGCGTGATGGGCCACCTTGGATCATATGAACATACTTCATCTTCTTGTTACTCGAGCCCTCGCCGCCTCGAGTAATATGGCGCACCTCATTGCGCACATTTTGAAGTAAGTGGGTGAGCTTCCCACTTTTTAACGCCTTCTCGATCTCCATGCGCAAGGAGATGCAGTTGTCGGTTGTATGCCCCGTATCTTTATGATAATCGCAGAAAAGGTTGGGGTCGTGACCTTTCTTGTTGCGCATCAGCGGCGGTTGCTTGAATTGGTGATCTTCGGTGCTGAGTACCTCCATCGGTGTTTTCGTCAGTGGTGTCCACTAACGATCGCGATTATCTTGCTTTATTGCTCTTTGGGTAGCAATTTTATTGATGGTCGCGCGTGCATCGATCGGAGAGTAGGGAGGGTGTTGGCTGGTTTTATCACACCCCGGATTTCCAACCATTTCAAACACCGGTGGGCCCGGGTGGGAATATCTTGGTGTAAGTTGATATCATCATAGTCAATTAAACACAGTATACAAACCAAATGTTCAAAGTACAAAAATAATATATACAGATGGCTTGTAATGGAAGATCCACAGGCGGATCGTAAAATGTACAAAAATGTATAACAGACTTTAGGGCAGATCTAAGGATTTGCAAGATTCTCTTATATCACTACCGAGCAGCTTCCAGCCTATTTCGTATTGTACCTGCAAGCTTAATCTTTTGATAATACGTCAGATTTCGCTGGCAAATCAAATGACTCATTTTGAAAACATTTAAAAATGGTTTTAAGTACACATGGCACAAAATCTTTTATAACTTGGGAAAGTTACTTTGTAACCTTGTTAACAGATTCACATGTTTGTCCATACATACAGAGCCCAGTACGGAGACCGAGACATGATTAACGTACTCACCACTTAAGAACTCACGAAGGAGTTATCCCCAACTTTGTGTGTAAAGTTTTTTTAGCATGAGCGCTGTCAGGTGTCTGCCTACACCCCGCGCTTAGGTCGTGGCCATTATCTAATGTAATGAGCCGAGGATATCCAGGACACGGTAGTTAACCCCTGATGTTTAAGTTATCAAACGAAACTAATTAAAATGGAATATGTGGATTTACTAGCCATAATCCGGCATTCGGATGATCCCATTTTCGACCAAGCGGTAATAGTTTACCGTAACCCAAGCCCGTACAGGGGAAATAAGTCGAGATTATTTACCTGAGCTAGTCTTGATTTTAAAATGTAGGATTTAATATCTCAGCTGTATCCAAAATGAACTAAGTGCAGATAGCATTTACCGGAAGGCTCTTGTCTGGATTATGGCATAAGCTAACCAATTAAATGCTATCGGTCTTATATAAGTCATAGACTTAGACCGACTAGCGTACATGATCAATAACGGTAAAATACGCTAGATTAAGCGATGACTGGATAGAATGTAGTTTAAACCCAACAAGTACTTTGACTTGTATAATATGGGTAAACCATAAACATTCTTGATTTTGAGACTTAATTGACAAGGTTAAACCCGTTTCGGTTAATTTCCGTAAACTAGTTACATATATTTAACCGTACGCATATCAGCGATATCGGGTAACCGGATAAGTCATGGACAATTCTATATGCCATTATACTTTAAATAAGTTGTAATATCAGTAGGATATTAACTTATATGCCCGTTAAGGTTTTAAAACGAAACTATGCCTCATAAGGGTGTTTTGGTAATTATGTACCATATAAAAGGAACTTGAATATATTTTAATGTTATAATGATAAGTATTCGGGAAAAATATTTAATTTATGATATAATATCAGTAGGAACATGATAATATTTGTAATTTATCATTTATGAACAAACTATGCACCGAAGGGGCATTTTGGTCATTTTACACATAGTATGATAGTTTATTTGGGATTCTGAGTTTATATAATGTACCTACTATAAAAATATTTAAAATAAGTTTTAAAATCAGCAGGTAACAAGTCTTGGTTGGTAAATATGGTTTAATACCATACTATGTGCCGAAACGGCACTTATGTCGTAAAATGACGAATTGTGCGATGTTTTAATGAAAACTGATATTAAAATCAGGTTTATATGTTTTAGATATGTTATTTAATATAACATATCAGTAGGTAAAAGTTTTGATATGAAAAAGTATGATTAAAATCATTTTACGCGCCACAAGGGCTTTATCGTCATTTGTCGATATAATACAAGGACTTGTTCATAAAATCAGTTTATAATCTGATTTGATATCCCAAATAATCCTACTTATGATATTACATCATTAGGTAATTCATTTTCAAGTTCATTATCGTTTAAACCTTATTTTATATAAAAAGGGCATTTTTGTCAAAATGGCATAATTATGGAGCTTTTGCATAAACTCAGATTCTGATTATGATCTTGTAATATAACCTCAGGGGGTTATGCTACATTATATTACGATCATAATGCAACCTTAGATCAGTAGCTAACTAATCTAAATCGGGTCAGAATCAAAAGTCAAAGAAGAAGTCAACTTCGCGACTTTGGTTGCGAACCGACTCTAGAACTGAAATTGACGAGCCGAACATGTTCTTAAATATTTTAATAATTATTACCAACTTGTTTAAGTGTCAAAACATGTTTCATAACATATATAAGCTCAAATTATAACATTTCTGAAAAATGGCATGTTTGACTTTTTAATATTTATACTTTGACCCGTCAATTGGTCTAGCAAACGTGATCTTTAGGAGGTGCCCTTAATAGGGACTAACACCTACCTTATTACGATCACTTAGCCATATTCATTATGAACAAGGCTGGACCATAATGGTCTTAACCGAAAGTCAAGGTGTTTTTCGTAAAACGCTTGACTTTTGGTTATAAAAGCCTATAAACGAAAATGCAAGAGAATGGAACACTTACAAGTGATTCCTAGGATGCAATAGAACTAAGTTGGATGCTCCTTTCAGTTAGGAACTTCCATAGGAGGGAGATAGAATGAGAATGAGAAAGGTGCAAGTTCAAATGGTGTACCTTGGCACCTATTTATAGTTGGAGAGCTTGAAGGAGGTGATGCCAGGTGTTAAGGGGTGTTAGAAGGAGCTTACAAGTGTTCTAAAATGTGGCATAGCAGTTTGGAAGTCCATGGTTTCGAATCAAATGGTTTTTGGCAACATGTGTGGAGGCCAAGGTAATTTTTTGCAGACACAGCCCTCTCGCGCCCCGCAAGAGTTTAGACCAGTGTCTCTCGCGGCCCACGAGCGCCTCTAAGGAACTTTCAAACTTTGTCACATTTAGCCCATCAACTTATTAAACCTCCTAAAACACCTTTATAGCATATTTAGCCCTCTGTAACCAATATTTGGCGTACCCGAGAGTATGCCCGAACATTGTCGAGCTGTCGGTTCGTTAAAAGGTCACTCAGAGGTATAAATTAACATGTTGACACTTTTAACCCCTCTATTATCCAACTTTCACATATTTACAGAATTAATCCCTCTCGTCCAACAAGTGGCACATATAAGAGTTAGGACTTTGTAAAGGATCACCCAGAGGCTCAGTATAAGCATGTTGACTCCGATGTCACTCAGAGGCTGGGCATGTTGACACAAATGGTCACTAGAGGCCAAGTTTAAGCATGTTGACACTAATGGTCACTCATGTAACATCTGATGAAAAACGGGTTCTAAAACCCGCTCCGTTTTTGCACTCAAGTATATGTTATGATTTTTCGTTATGTATTTATTTAAGAAATTAGTTATATTATTAGTATTAGTAAAATAAATAATAATAAAAATATAATAATAATCATAAATAAAATATAGAAAAATAATATGTATTTAGTCCAAAAAATAAATAAAGGGTGGACCGCGGGATCGAACCCGGGTCTCCACCAAAATCAAACACCATACACACCACTGCAGCACACCTAATATCTGTATGAATCAAATAACCCTTTATATATATATATATATATATATATATATATATATATATATATATATATATATATATATATATATATATATATATATATATGCGTCCTTTAAACTGGTTCGGAATCCTGCCCAGCGGGTAAATCATTTCGGCAATCAATTCAAATGTCGTTTTTTTCTTTCAATTAACTGTTGTAACCGTTCGTAATCAAGAGTCTGACTCAATCAATGAGTTAAATGTTTTTAGTTATGAGTTACAATCATCACCCATAATGGGATTTGACCGAAATCAAAAGAAAATCAAATCTTATGACCAAATTCGACCATAAATAGAGGGTTATGAGTTCAGTTAGAATGCACATTCATCCTAAAACTCTTTCTAACCTTCTGTTCCTCAAAAACACCACGCCGGAAGTTGAATCTCGTCGGAATTCCGCCGGAAATTTAAGTGCCTTCATTTAGGTATAATTCTTTACTCTATCCTTTTTATTTTTGTTTTATATAAATCCTATATATACATACATAGCAAGTATCTAATAATAGTAGAAATTTATCAAATCCAATTGGTGTTTCAGTTTATGTAATTTTGGAATGTAGAAGACGAAATGAGAATTTTTTGTTTAAATCAATTTAAAAGCGGTATATACACCAGGTTAGACACACAGTCCAGTGGGTGGGCTGTGTGCGTTCGAGATCAAGGTCCCGGGTTCGAGTTCATACATGTTCCGATCCGCTCCCATATTCAAACCTTTTTAATTAAACTTATATATGAACTGTGCTAGTAAGTATTTAAGAGTAATAAAAATCTTATATCCTCCGGGTTAGACACACAGCCCAATTGGTCGGGCTGTGTGCAACACGAAGCTCAGGTCGCGGGTTCGAGTCCGGTCGGTTACACGCATTCTGAAATTACCAAACCTTTCTAATATAAGAATATTATGGTGTAACTTAGTATGTATGTATGTATATATATATATATATATATATATATATAAATATAGTTGAAAATGGATATATTCCGGGTTAGACACGTAGCTCAGTTGGTAGAGCTGCGTGCACGTATACGAGAGGTCACGAGTTCGATCCTCACACGCTGTGAATAATCACAAACTTGGCCGGTTCAACCCCTAAAATGGGGCATATTTTCTTTATTTTTGCTCCAAAATTCCTAAATTTGTAATAAATACTCTTAAAAATCTAATAAAAGTCCTAAAATAAAAATATTAATTTCGAACAAAAGAAATATATTTACCGAATTATTACGTGAATATTTAGGTAAGTTTTCTCGTCGGTTGGAATCTATAATCGTGTGCGCTCGTTATCAATTCAATAAATGCACCCACTGTGAGTGAATTCTTACAAACTTCCCCTTTTTATTCATGTTTTGGGGTGTATCATGTGTCGTTTTTTTATAATTTTTATTCAAACACTTGTGCTATTACCATTATGTGAACTGACGTGATATGTGATATTTTGTTTATTGCTATTTGTGGTTATACTTTCTCATTTCAGTCAAGCTGTCACATTAGGCCCATCAGTTCCTCGTTGGATATGAGTAGAGCATCGCGTTGCCTAATCAGAGCGGCTCCGTTTGATTGAGCCTTGATCTCACAGCTCATTATTTATTTTCTCATTTCAGTCACGCATTCATAAGAGGCCCATCAGTTCCCTGTATAGACGGGTAGAGCATCGCGTGCCTCATTAGATCGGCTCCGTTTGATTGAGTCTTGATCTCACAGTTCATCAGTTATCATACTCATGTGTACATTGCTAGATGCTTATGTGGTTTGTGAATTGTTTACATATACGTTTGCTCATATTTGGTTATACACATTTTTTTAAATTAATCAACATATCATTTATTTAAATATTTAAACGGGATTCATTCGCCAACTTTTGTTGACCCAAAACTCTATTTTTACACATGATACAGGTGATCATGTTGAAGCAAGGAACACATAGGATTGGACCTTAGAAGAAGAATAAATCATTTCTTGAATGTCATGTTTAGAACATTTGGTGATTGTATGGTTTGTGTGTTGACTGGAATATTTTTTTTAATTTGATATAATAAATATGAAACTTTTATTAGAGTAAATGTCATGAGCTTTGATGAAAACCCAATCATGCCCCGACTACCATTTCCGCTGCGGGTCAGGGTGTGACAACTCAGAGGCTATGTTTAAGCATGTTGACACTAATGGTCACTCAAAGGCTATGTTTTAAGTATGTTGACACTAATGGTCACTCAGAGGCTTGGTTTATGCATGTTGACATCAGAAGGTCACTCAGAGACTTAGTTTGAGCATGTTGACACTTTTAGTCCCTATTAGTTTTTAATAGACTTATAATAAAAAAATATGACACGTGTCACTATATTATTGGACACGATTTTTACGAGGTGTTATAGGTTTCCCTCCAACTCCTTTTATTCTTCTTCCCAAAACTGTTGCTCATGTCCTGGGGACGGTAATGGGGTAGGGGAGGTCTACTGTTATTAAGGTTGCGCTCCGTCTGCGCATAGACCTTTGCTGCCGCCATTAACTTCTCTCAACTTTTTGGGAGGCCGGTAATCCCCGACAAGACTTTGATCATCTCGTCGCAACGGACAACATACTTGAACTGTGCACGAATCAGGTCTTCGTGCACATTCCCTATCTCCAATACCTCTTTATTGTAGCGGGTGACGAAGTCTTCGAGACTTTCATCATCACGCCGCCAGATGTTCATTATGTCAGAGGAATCTCTGACGTAATGCCGCTGTTAGCTGAAGTGCGTCAGGACCTTGTTTTTTAAGGTCATTCCATGACACGAGCTTGCCCGTGGGCAAGTTGTCAAACCATAGGCGCGCAGCGCCTGTAAGGGTTTGGACAAACAAATGACACCACATGGGCAACGTCCAGCCTCCGATTAGTCCTGCGCCGGTGAATAGACGCAGGTGATCATTTGGGTCTGTCAACCCATTGTATTTTCCCACGTTGGAGGGAAGTTTTGCGTGCTCCAGTGATGCAAGCGTGATCTCCTTGATAAATTTTGAGTGTTCGGCTGCTTTAGTCGGCCTGTAGATCAAGTTATAGTTGTACTCCGCCTCCGGGTTGTAAACAGCCCTTGGCGCAGACTTGTACATAGCATGATCCTTTGGTAGCCGGTGAAACACACTGGCACTATCAACCTCGCCATAAGTTCGGTCCTACTTACGTTGGGTGTCCCGCCCCTCTAGAGGACGCGGGCCCAACCGTGAGTGGATGGACACTCTCCTATGAGTGTGAGACTCATGTTTAGGCAGCGATTGAGAGTACTCCGTCTCTCGTGTACGGAGTTGCGATGGGATGCTCGCTCCAGCCGGTGAGTCATAGCTGAGTACTCGCGTTGTAGGCGAAGCATGCACCTGAGTAGTATGCTGCACCGGCGCAGTGGAAGTGTTGGTTTGCGCACAGAGTTGCGCATAAAAGACATTCATAGCCGTTTGAGACTTGATGTACAATTTGAACCCGGGGGTTATCGGGATGTTCACACGACCGGAGTCATGATGATCACCAGCATTCCCGGAAGAAACTTCTTCCAGTTGTTCGTCGAGTCGATAGGCATGAACCGGGTTCTTGCCTTCAGCCCGAGGACCTCGTCGTGCGTTTGATGGAAAATCAGCCATTTGTAAGTGAGGGTTGAGAAAAAACGAAACAAGAAAACAGATGTGAGAGTAAAAAAGAGGATGTCGCCAATGAAGAAACACTGGCAGAACCGATAGGTATCCGGAGATATCTTAGTTACAGCCTAGTTTTTCTGCATAAAAGGTTGTCTCTCGTTTGCTCTTCTAGGTGATCTCACTTCAAGTCAATCTGCAAAACTATCAACGTCGTTAGCTTCGTCACGGATAAGGGGGGGGGGGGGGTTTCTCCGTGACCACACTCCGACGTGAGAATAAGTATTTGTGTTGCAAGATAATAGCAAGTAAGTAGTAATTAGTGAGTAAGCTGGAAAGCATCTCATTTACCTTGTGGTTCGATACTAATTTTATAGCCGAAGATAAGTGGGTTTAGGAGATGGGCTGACGGGCCTTGGGCTCGGCCCATACAACCAGGGATATCCGTTCGGTCCCTCTGCAGTGATCATTAAATGATCTCTGGCAGGAGGTGTGCTTTGTCGGATGTTGAATGGTGCCATGTGTAATGGCAGTTTTCCCTGGTGTCAGACATGTCATCAGCCGAAAGTGGAGATGTGTGACAGTCACTGGCGTGAGTGTGGTTGGTGCACAGTCTGGCCTCTGCATTACTGTTCATGCGACGAAGTCTAACACACGTCCTGCCGAGCGACCATTGGTCACAGCTCTGCCACTTTGTACCCTTGTAAGTAGTGAACGCCTCCTTGCGCTTTTCCCTTCCGCGTGGCTTTCAATGCTTTCTGGCCAGCGCAGAGTTGTGGGGATTACGTACTTTTGTTCCCAAGACTATGAGTTGCGCTCGTGTTTGTCTTGTCCTCTACAAGGTTTGGGACTTCACAGCTAAAGGGTTGTTTGATTCGCGCAGGGTCAAGTGGCCTGCGCGTCAAAGTCTAACTTGTCATTGCGCCAAGTACGCAAGGTTCATTGAGTGATTTGTATTGGTTGGTCTAATTTGCCGTTGCGCTGAGTGCGCAAGGTTCGTTGTGTGACCTGTATGTTGGTCTAACTTATTGTTGCGCTGAGTGCGCAAGGTTCGCTGTATGACCTGTATGAGTTGGTCTAACTTGCCGTTGTGCTGAGTGCGCAAAGTTCGTTGTATGACCTGCATGTATCAGGGATGCAATACCATTGCGCATTGTGCGCAAGGTTGTTATTTCAAAAAAGGCACACCATTGCATGTTGTGCGCAAGGTTATTCTTGTAGTATGTTGTTGTTGAGGGTATGGTTTTTTACGCGGGCGCAAGGTTTTTGGGACCATACCCCTCCAACAAGAATATGTTAATAGGCACTTGGATGTGACCCTGGGTTTAGCCCAGACTAGCAACTTAACTTTTTAAATTAATAATTTATTTAAAGGTATTAATATTTACACACCTCTCTTCTCTATCTCTCCATATATACATAGATATATTTAGAGAGGGATAAAAAGTGAAAAAAGACGTGTATAAAAATAAGATAGGAATTTATTCAATCAAGAAAGTTATAGGTATGTGTCAGCTTTATTCTGCTGCCAATCTCAGAAATCTGTATTTTTGTCTTAAAAAAATCCTTTCATCTCTAGATTCTTATTTGAAGTCGACAACTCGTAAATACACCATTCTCCATTCTACATTTAACAAAAGTAAGTTTTGTTGTTTTTTCAAGTGTTAATTGTTATTTTTTATTTAATATTCATGAATTAAATTGTCAAATGTGTTTTCGATTATCATTCTACAATTTTATGTCATATTGTGAATTAAATTGTTATTGTATATATTATTTTATTTTGTTTGAATTTATTGCTATTTTATGATTTTTATCATAGAAATGCATATATAGAAAGGTATTTTCATAAAAAAAAACTTCTAACCAAGTATCGTGATTTCATTAAATCCGTTCAACTCTAATGAAAATAATAACAAAGGAAAACTTGGATTTTTCTGAAGATGAAATTGTTGGTGAGCATTGCGTAAACCAATTAATGATTATTAGAGTAATACACAAGAAGAAGTAAGAATACGATACATAACAGAAGGTCCCAGTCAACCAAAAGGTCATATTT
Organism: Scalesia atractyloides; assembly: GCA_947069175.1. Classification (NCBI taxonomy): domain Eukaryota; kingdom Viridiplantae; phylum Streptophyta; class Magnoliopsida; order Asterales; family Asteraceae; genus Scalesia; species Scalesia atractyloides. Next base: position 27,649,729 of record CAMTDV010000116.1, on the reverse strand, counting down.
TCCCTACTAGAAAATTTTTAAACAATTCTATTACAACCCCTGATCAAAAAGTTCTGATTTCGTCAGTGATAAAAATACTAATATACAAAGAAATGGGTTAAAGTGTAAAGGCTATAGATCAACTCGTCTTTTTTACATGTGAGCTACTATTGGATCGAACCCAACTCTAATATTTATATCAGCCAATGAACTTGAGCCAGAATTTCTCTAACTTTCTAAGAACTCAGTTATACGAACTATCGAGCAAGTCACAACCAATCTAAACGCTCATACGTTTATCTAACCTAAAAAATAATATCAAATGGTAATTTAAAACACTTAACCTTTAATTGTTTGTTTTATAAAATTAAATTCGAAATATACTATTAAAATTTTCCATAAAAACCCAATCTCGTTACTTATCGAATTAGCTATCATTTTATTATAAAAGATAAGAAGAAAAATGTTTTAGTGCTTTCCATTTGGAGAAATATTCAACATACACTTTGCATACTTATCGACCAGGAAGATAAGAAGCAAATTGTTTTACCGCTATCTATTTGGAGAAAAATTCAACATACACTTTGCATACCTACCGACCAGGATACCCTATATCTAAAAAAGATTCGATACCATTAAAGCTCATGACTCACCACGGCCGATGGTGTTTCCATATATTACCCGATATACACTTTGTATATAAGTATATCTTGTTTAATTAGCATACTTTGTCTTCACGACATAGAACATAGATAATGATAATCATGTAACATGTTAATTTTGTTAAAAAAAACTATAACAATAACATATTCAAATTAAAGTATTTGATATATATATATATATATATATATATATATATATTTGAAAGTTCAAATAAGAAGAAATTATTTTTAAAAATAAAAAAAGAAACTTCAACCAATAAGAATGGTTCATTTCACTTCACTTCACTTAATTTTTGCATTTAATATTAACATAAGGGTATATTGGTAAACCTAGATAGATTAATTTAAAGTGTATGATTAATTGGTAGTTTTCCTTTTTAATAGCTAATTACATTAAATTTGTAACTTATTTTCAAAAAAATATATTTATTTCAAAGAAGAAAAAAATTAATTTAAAGTGTAAGATAAATTACGAGGTGTGTAGGATGAATTGGAGCTATCTAGGATAAATTTCAATATGTGTAGGATAAATTTCAAAACTTATAGGATAAATTTGGATGTGTATAGACAAAAATTTTATTGTGAAGCATGATAGTCTTTATGACTAACTAATTAGTTAAAGATAATAATAAATAAGGTAAGAGAAAAACTATTTAATATTTCATAATTCTTTCTATTTTTTGGAATGATTGAAGTACATATGTAAATCTGTATTTTTTTTGTTGTTGGGCTGCCACATTTGAAAGTTTGGTTTTGGTGTGTTAATGAAATTTACCTTTCAAAAAAATGTTTCACAATTGTATAATTTGTTTTTTTCATCTCAATTTAATTTTTTTCTCAAATGAATCTACCCTATATATATATATATATATAGTAGAGTTATCTTGAGAACGCTAAATATTGCAAGAACCGTGAGAACAAATGAGAAAACCAATTAAAACCAATTTTTTAATACAAACCTCATTGTAATTAAGATACAACATCAAAAAAATAATTTACAACATCAAATAATTCATTTCCTCTCTTAAAATCACCTTTATTAGATTTTTTACACATGTGTATATTTTATTTATTTACAAATTCACGTAAATTTAAATGTGTAAATTAAATTTCTAACATTATATTAGAGTAATAATGATAAGTGTAAAAGATTTTTGAATTTAAATTGTTTTTACCAAGTTCTGGCTGTTTTTTCATTCATTCTCACAATTCTCACAATATTTAACATTCTCATTTAAACTCTTGAGTTTGTGAGAACCATGTGAACTAGGCATTCCAAAAGGGTTTTTCAAAAAAACATTTTCTCAAAAATCTTTAAAAAAAATCAGTTCTGAGTTTTGATACATGCAAACAAATACTGAATCACAATAAAAATTCACAAGTAGAGAGATATTTCAATAACTGTTTTTCACTGATTCATAAGATTCAAAAGTTTTATAGTAATGATTTTACAATCTCCCCCTCAGCCTGATCACTCACTATAACTATTCGTACAAAAGAGAATGTGTGAATTGATAAAAGTGATCTCTAACAGGTTAGATCTATTTATATTAAGTATTAAAGCTCTGTTCGTGACAGGCTGACATCACCCTGATAGTGACATCTAACATTTCTAACAGAAAAGATTTAACAGATGTTGCAAACATCTGTGCAAATCCTATCATATGTTCTAACTAGTCTAAACACTGATAAGATAAATACTTGTTATATCGGGAAACCACTGTCTAAGTTATCCTTTGTTGTAGCTATCCAAACAGCTATTTGGCCATACACACATTTGGTCTTCTTCATCAAATCTTTGACTTCAAAAAACTTTAGCCTTCAATAGATGTAGTTTTTTTTGAACAGTGGTTCCATGTCTTGATCAGATGTTTGCTTTGCTTTTGAACAAATGTTCTGATTAGTTGTTGAAGATTCACTATCTTTAGGGAGAGAATTGCTTTATCAACTATTTATTTCATTGAATCATGTTTTGGCTTTTGAATATCATATGTTCTTTTATAGGTCCAATAGTCCCCCCCCCCAGAACAGACGATGCTAAAACAGATGTTTATTTGATCAACTTTTATTCTCTCATCTGTTCTATTATTTGACATTTGAATTGTAACTTACAGTCAAGAGAAACAGTGTCTTTTGGGTCCCTTTCTAGTGGTAGACTTATTAAGTCTTGCAGATCTTCATTTTTAGGCTAGATGCAGTTTTCACTGCGATCTTCTCCACCTCCCCATTAGTCCTAAGCAGAGTCAATTCGTGGGTGTCTTTGTTTAACTTCCATTTTAGAAATTCAGGACTAGGAGGATTTGTCGAGACCAGAGTTCTTGCTGATGAGTTTGGAAAGACTAGTGTTCCCATGATTGACAACTAGATCTTCTTTCCTGATGTCCTTCTTCTGTTAATATTCTTTTTTAAGAAATCCCCTTGTAGCTCTTGATATGTTTCTTGCTGATGGGAACTCATAAGGCTTAACTAAAGTTTTGATAGGAAAGTCTAGTTGCTCATAATTTGGCCTTTGATGAGCGATCCTTTTGTCTTTGAGTTTCCAATTGTTTATAGCTTTCAAGGGTTGTTGACTCATTCTATTTAGGCATTGTTTTCATGGTGGCTAAATTTTTAGATGCCAATTCTTCCTTCATTCTCCTCATCTTTAGAGCCATTTTGTCATTTGGCTTTTTACCATCTTTCCAATTTGGGAGGGGGGGGGGGGTGAAGGAATGGTATTGGGGAATAGCTTCAACTTTTCAATCCTTACTATTTCATCTAGCAAGGATTCAGTTGGCCAACTTGTAAAGTGTTCCTTATCAGCATTATATGGTTCTTCTCCATGATGTGATTAAGGTAATCTTCTCTGAGCAGCTTTTTGAGATCTGTATCAGTTATGGGTTCATGGGATAGGTTCCTATAAATCATGTTAGAATAGCCTCTTAAAGCTTCTACCTTTTTATATTCTTCTGTTAAAATCTTCATGATTTTCTTATCATCCTTCCCTTGGCTTTTTTCTAAAACCATTCTTTTGGCTTGCTTTAGCTTCAATTCTAAATATTTTTCAACACTGGCTGGGTTAGGAGGGTTTACAGATGGAAGAGATGATGATGATGGTGAAGATGTTGGGATAGAAGATGTTGAGGTTTTGGTGGAAGGTGTTTTAATGGGTGATTTGATAGGTGAAATAAGCATTTTTCTTTTTCTGGTTTGAAGGATAGGTGGTAGTATTTGGTGAGTGGATTTGTTGTAACATTTGTTGGCCTTTTTGTAATTCTAACAGATGTTTGAGATGCAGTGATTTGTGATGGAACAGAGGTTGGAATGGATGGAACAGCAGTTTAAGTTACCTTAGCCTTTTTGGCTGGATTTGTTGGTGGATGCTTTTTCAGGCTATCACTACTCTTCCCTTTTTTGGCATCATCTTCATGATGTCTAGAAATTGGAGTAGCACCTGTTGCTTGAAGGAGATAATCTGTTATGGCTTGGATCTCTGCTTGTGTATCAGAAAATCTTGCTTCCACCATATTTCTGATTAATTCCATGTGAATGTTGTGAGTGGCATCTTCAGACTGCTTTTGTAGCTGGAGATAAGATTGGGCATGGAACCTAACTTTTTCTACAAGTCTGCATTTGTAGGAGTAGACTTTTGTACCAATATCTTCATCATGTTTTTTTTCCTCAGCCACTGAAGATTCTAAATTGGATACTCTAGCCATCAGTTTTGTGTATCTTAGCCATCACCTAAATGAATAAGATCATCAGAATTCCCAGCAGAAGTGGTTGTATCTGGTTTTGAACCAAATCCCATTTGTCTTGGTACCGGGGACTTCCAACTGTCTTTGAGTGTACAATTGTGGACTCAACAGTTGTTTCCTTCAAGGGGGTCTTAAGAATGTAACTTTTGTCCAATTGTTAGACTGTTGTCTCTAAAATTGTAGTAACTGCCCCTTAAAAGACACAGGAGGTGTAACCTCCTTTGCTTGTAGGCTAACATTGAGTCCTGGACTTGCCCTAGTCACTTGTGGAGGTATACTCTCAATGACTTGTTGTTGAGAGGAATTAGGTTTACGTAAGTCAGGGTTATCAGGAGCATCAAGAAATGGTTTTATAGTGGATAACATAAGTGTGGTGGGTGGAGTATAAAAGAGAAGCAACCCTAAGAGAGGGGCTTGATAAGAAATGCTTAAATGAAAACTCAAATCCTTTTGTGAGGATATGTGAGGGGTTTGGATAAGTGGAGGTGTTTGCATCCGTTGTGAGGAACTAACAACAGATATTTGATGCTTTTGTGATACAGTAGGCTCCTCTAGCACCTCATCTTCCAAAGTTACCCTTTTTGGTGTTTTCTTTTTGGTTTTGGGTTTGCGGATTGAAGTGGTCCTTTTGGAAATGGCCGGTGTGTGTTCCATGGTACTGGCTTGGATATCGTGGTCACTAGGAGCAGTGGGCTCGCAACAGATGTTGTAAAGCTTTTTCTTCACCCACACTTTCTCTCATGTGGGTGAAAGTTTCATTTGAAAGACTTTTTTATTTGAAATTCCTCTCCGTTTGCTAAAATTTCTAGTGCCAAGACCCTTCGTAAAAGACAGCTTATCAGTTTTGGGTATAAAAGAAACGCTTTAGGCTTGCCATCTTTCTTGGCGTTGACATTTGCAACCATGTCAAGAAACAGAGTTTTGGATAGCTTAAAATTTGCATTTGTTAAAATAGAATATCCAACATACTGCATTTTCAAGAAAATTTCATTATATGAGTAGGGTATGAAAGAAAAATTTCATAGCAGGTGGAAAATTAGGTTTGTAAATTGTTGCCCCTACCATCTGTCCATCATACCCTCTCTCTATGAACTCATAATTAAGATCAGTTTTTTGAAAAGTTTCATTAACTATCTCATCGTTTAATCCAAAAGTTTTTGAAATCAACTCTGGTGTGATCTGAACTGCAACATCTTTGACTAATGAAATAATGGTATAGGACATTTTATCATGAAGTAAAACGTTTGAATTTGCCCAAAAAGCTTCAATGTTTTTCAAGTGGATGGTGCATTAGCGACAAGAATGTTGTGATATTTGGATGAGGTGATGCTGTAAATGATCCAGTGAAACTCTGTGTTTGCAGAGGACTTAACGAGATATGGAAGGTAATTGTGGGGTGGTTTCAAATAAAGAGCCATCGTGAAATTAGGTCAACTCTTTTGAAAATATTCTAAATAGATAATCTTTTGAGTGAAGAGTGAAAATCTTTTATATAATCTTTGAAACAATGAGATTGTAGAGAAAGAGTTTTTTGAAATTTTCAGAGCTTATCGCACCGGTAGTAGGGATACACTCTCTTTGGTTAGGGTTTTTGTGAGGATCTGCTTTCATCCAATAAGCTCAGGTCTAATCTGTTTAACCTAGTCCAAAACGCACGAAATTCATTTTAGATTAGATGACAAGTATAACAAGATTACTTTTCAATTTACTATTTCATTAAACTCTTACAGTCCTAGAAACAATTCGACAGGGCTTCCCTGTATCATTCGCAAAACCAATTACAGACTTAATGACCACACACACCTATATATAGGACTTCACCTTCATGCGGACTTGATCTAGCCTACTTCATACAAACTAAAACATACTAGCTTCGTACGAAGTGAATTATAACTATCTTCGTACGAACTTGACAATCCCACCTTCGTACGAAGTTAAACATTACATACTGAAATCTAACATTCTGATCTTGTTACAGACTTAATACTACTCGATGACGTAGGCAACAGACATATGCATCAACAGTCTCCCCCTTGGATGTTGCTGCAGTCTCGATCAATCTTCATGATTCTTCATAACTTTAATATCTTTGATGTTTCAGCATAGCATATGACATCAACAATCTCCCCCTTACTTTGAGCTTGAATTGTAAACATTGAATATCAACATACCCCCTTTCATTGAGCTTCCTTTATCATTGTTCAACGCTTCATCTTGCTCTCCCTTCCTATCATCTTCATGTTCAATCTCTTGTAATTATTCAAATAAACATTTCAATTTCAAACTTTGAAATTTTCAACTTAAACACTTATCAACATTTTCAAATTTGAAAATTTAAACATTCAGCTAATGACCTTGGTTACCTGATTTGTCTACCAAGTTTAAGTTAACAATCTTGGTCGAATATTTTTTTTTGAACAAATTAATGTTTATGTCAATTTTAAGTATCAAATTAATGAACTTTGATCACTTCAAAACAATTTTATTTTTCAGACAAACTTTTCAATCTGTTGTACTTCAGAGTTAGTTTTAGTAGTTTCAGAGTTTGAACTTCGGTATCCATTATCAGTAGTAAAAATAAAGATGAAATAAAATATTTTTGATTTTTTAAAATTTATGCTAAAACACACTAAAAATCTTTTTGGATTTTTTAAATAAAAGCTATGTACAAACATATTTACAGACATTTTTGTGAGTTTGTGTAAGAGGATCATATCAGTTTTTGAGACTTAGCACTAGTACCGTTGATCTTGATTAAACTTTAAGTTCTAAATAGATTCACTTAGATTGTCAGTATACTGGTCCACTTAAACTTCTACACATTTCTCAATTGTGTTTCAAGATACGGTAATTAAATGTCTTAAAACTTGACTTAGTAGTGTTTCCCAATTCAGAATATACTCCCTATCAAGATTTCCTGGATTTCATCTTAGATATGAATATATCTAACTGATATCTGCATCTGGGTTATGCGAGGCCTTGAGAGCTCAGTTAGTACCATCATAAAGACAAAGAGATGAAGGCTCGACTTAAAAGTGGTGTTCTATATTTGGAATCTTTTAACCGCTGTTTTCAGATCTTTCGATACTTTCAATTTTAATGCAATTTTAAGGTTTTAAAGCAAAACTATTCTACAAGTTCTAGGCTATTGCTTACACATAATTAGAAGAACTTGTATAATACCTCAGATATCAATTATCTATAAGACCTAGTGTATCAGAATCCGGCAATCTCTCAAACGAAATTTCGGTGTACTAAGACCATAGATTTCATCGTACAGGTGAATATATCTAACTGATATCTGTATCTGGGTTATACGAGGCCTTGAGAGCTCAAGTTAGTACCACCTGATATCTGTATCTGGGTTATAAAGAGATGAAGGGTTGACTTAAAACTGGTGTTCCATATTTTAAATCTTTTGACTGCAATTGTCATATCTTTCGATACTTTCAATTTTAATGCAGTTTTAAGGTTCTAAAGCAAAAGTATTCTACAAGTTCTAGGCCAATGCTTACGCAAAATAAGAACTTGTATAATGCCCCAGATATGAATTATCTATAAAGATCTAGTATCTTAGAATCCTGCAATCTCTCAAACAAAATTTCGGTTTACTAATACCATAAATCTGAGAGATGTTAATCCAGTAATCAAGAAGTTTTTTCTTTATGTTTATATCTTTAAAACAATTTACTGAATGTACGAAGTCTTTTGGCACATCATCAGTGAGACCTATTTAAACAATTTTTGACACTACATTTCTTTAGCATACTGTGATAGCCCACTGATGTACTATCATTTTTCTATTTTTACACGAAAACTGTTTTTGTCTTTTTCATGTTTTTGCGCATTTTCAAATTTTTATATGTTTTTGTATTTTCCATCACATATCTATCCCCCTAAAATCAAAAACATATTTTTGAATTTTTGGTTTTTAAGAAAGAAATTTGAAAGAACTAACAATTTACAAACCGATGAGGATAACTTCAAATCGTCATCCATGACTGCTTCACAATCTTTGTTTATCTTTTACCCCTCATGATGACAAAACCTTGATACCATTGATTTGAAAAAAAAAATCAAATCTGTTTTATCAACTAGTTTTGTCTGTTCAACAGTGAGGGTTCTGTGATTTTGTTCAATCTTTGTCAAAATAATAATAATTTTTTATCAAACCCATCATGGCCTTTTCAAAAAGTTTTTTCATATTAAGATGGTCAATCTCCTCGTCATGTGCTAAGGGATTTCATTATTCGTGATTTACTTCTAGCTAGGAATCCCCTCCGCAATCACAAAAACAATTATTTGAATGATGACACCCAAGTCTTTCTAGTCTTAGGTGCGTTGTCAGCAATTGTTTCATTATTTCCATTCTCATTTTTTTATTCAACTTTTTCTGAACTCTTAGTTGAAACAAATTCTTTAGAAAAATCTTTTTTATTTATCACCCATGTTTGATTTTTTAACATTGCTTTCTTGAAATAAACGTAGAATCTTTTTGTTTGAAACAAATTCTTCACTAGTTTTATAATTTTAAACTTTGATATAAACTTGTTTCACTTTGTAGGCAGATTCTTTGTTTTGTTTACAAACCTGAGTTGAACAAACATCGGTGATTTTTGTTTCAAATCTTCTGAATTTTTCTTAACATCAAAAACATGTTTAGGCTTCTTTTGTGGACATCTTCTAGCAATGTGCCAAGTCTGATTACATCTAAAGCACGTCCTACTGTCTATTATAACAAAGGATCCCTTAACCTGTTCTTGTTGTTGTTGAGCGAAAAATTGCTCATTACATTGTTTATAAATTTGACTTTCTTTTGCATTCTCGGAATTTGCAGGATCAAAAGTCGTTTTCTTTACGAACTTTGTTTTTTCAAACTTGTTGTAATTTTTCTTGTTACATCCCGAACCATTATAGTAATGATTTTTCTGTTGATATTTAGGGTAGGAATTTCTTGGTTTGGTATAATAAGATTTATCTTGTTTGAAGTTTGCATAACTTTGATCACTTGAAAATTTTTTAATTTCAGACATTTCGATTTCGACAAGCTTAAAAACTTTTTCGACTCTGTTTAAATTCACATTCTGAATCGGAAATTTAGTATCAGAATATAGTTGATCAAATCCACACATTTTGTACATCAAAATATTTTTATCATCATTTGAACTATTTCCTGATTTACGAAGATAATTATCATGAAAACTTTCGCCACTTTCAGGTTGTGAACTTGAACTCTCTTTTTCAACCTTTGATTAAGTGTTTTCAAAATCAATTTTATCATTTTCTTTTCCCAAAAAACTCTCAACCATGTTTTTGACAACTTATGATGTAGCATTAGTATCAGATTTTGAATATGTCATATCAATATTATCAGGCAACTGATCTTTTTGTTCAGTTTTTAACTTTAAATTTAGCTCTTTTCCCCCTCCCTAATCTAGATTTTTCTTTGAATAACTATTCCACATCGAGGGTGGAACATGATGATAACCCAATCCTTTGTTGTGATAACCGTACACATCTTCCCTAGTTTTATCTTTCCCTGTAGGTTTGGAAATAATGTGATCCAAGACGTAAGATGTTGTTGAATAACTGGTCAACTTCTTATCAACCCGTTCCGTCTCTATTCTCATAGCTTCTAGCTCTTGCTTCAATTTAGCAATCGTGTCAATGTGAATATTTATAGCCATTTGTTTATCCATGACTGTTGTAACACCCCGACCGTGTAAAACAACAAACCGCGACGGAAACATCGGGAGTCATGTCACAGAACTATTGTTTCACAACACATGGTACATAAAGTTTTGTATTGTTGAATTTAATTATTTACATTGTCTTGGGAGAATGAAATAAAAAAACATAAGTCTTGCAAATTTTAAAGTCACTGAGGCCCAAGTCCGCCCTATGTGAAGCATGCTCAAAGTCAAACATTAGCTCCTGAAACATCTGTGAAAATAAAACGTCAGCATAAAAACGCCTGTAAGTAACACATGTTTTGTGTGAAGATTCATGGCTTTGAATAATTAAAAGGAATGTTCAACTATTATAAAAGTAGCCATGATCCTTTACAAAAATGTTTCTTTTATGAATCATATGAAAATCAAATGATTTAAAAGAAATGATGCATGGTTAACTTAATAACCAAAATAACTCGTGACTTGTAAAAAATATATCATGTCTTGTATTTTGTTTGAAGTGGTTTAGATAACGCTATGTTATGTAATATAATGAAAGCACTTATATATAGGAAGTACCAGCGACGTATCCACCATGCTTTTATCATACAGGTCTCGTCATTTAAATCACTTACCATGAGCCTACAATTAAGATGTCTTGTTTAAACCAATGTTATGTATAAACCAATGCCATGTATAAACCAATGTCTTGTATGGCAAACAAAAGTCTTGTTTAAACCATAAAATAAATGTCTTGTATAAAATAACAAAAATGTCTTGTCTCGTCAAAATGTCTTGTATAAAACATGTGTTTTGAATAAACAAAGGTCTTGCTTAAACAAAAACTCTTATCTTATAAATCAATTGCTTTTATTGTATAGACACATATATATGGATTGTTGGCGAATACATTCAAGCCTTGTTGACTGTCGGATAAACCCTTATAAAGACAAAGGTATATCAAATGTTCATTGGATTCTGTCATTCCTTAAACTCACTTCCAAACAAACCTGGGAAGCGGGAACGGGATTGTCAATCTTATGGTACCATTACATACTACCAATTGGGTTGATCAATCTTGATGAATGTATCATTGTATATTCAACGCACCAACATGTCTTGAACAATGTAAGCATGTCATGAAAATGTTTTGAAATCATGTACTTGGCATACTAAGTCAATATACCAAGCAAAAATGTCTTTGAAATCATGTACTAGGTATCTAAGTCAACATACGAAGCAAAAATGTCTTTGAAATCATGTACGAGGTTTAGTAAGTCAACATACGAAGCAAAAATGTCTTTGAAATCATGTACTAGGTATGCTAAGTCAAATATGAAGCAAAGTGTCTTTGAAATCATGTACTATATGTACTAGATAAGCAAAACATGTATAATGTCATGAAAACAAGAAAGTAGTGATAGGCACAAATGAATCACCCCAAAACATTTGAAAACGTAAAATAGGGCACTATGTACTCACTTGGGATTGTGTAAATGTCTTGTTCAAATGATCAAACAAAGCTCAAGGATCGAAGAGTTCAAGTGTGTCTTAATGTATCGGAATACTATGTTAGGGTGTCGAGACTTTAATCAGAGGATTGGATAGAATGAAGTCTTATAAACCAAATGAGTGTTGGAACTCGTATGATATGGTTTATATAATACCTTACATTCTGATTTGGAAGAGTTTCTAAGTGTTTTGACCCGTTACGACTTGTTAAATGGTTTACGCCACTTTAACGGGTCGCAAGCGTAACTATGGGTTTGGATGATTAAATAAGTCCTATGATGAGTCTTATATGTCAAAACAAGTTTGCTTATGTTATAATATCAGTTTAGATGTCAAAACTATGGTCTTACATGTTTAAAACCATTTTATGCGCCAAAAGGGTGTTTTCGGCATTTTAAAAGTAGATAAAATCAACTCATCATATAACTAACCAAACTACAGGACTATAAGGTATAATCTCAGAGGGTTATTCCCTAAATTACTGTGGTCATAAAAATGCGCTTGGTCGAATCCTAAGATTGACCAAACGGGTCAGATCCGAAAGTTAAAATGGTAGTAAAACCGCTCGACTTACGACTAAGAAATAAGCAATAAACTAGAAATGACGAGCTAGACATGTTTGAACATGTCTAATAATGTTATAAAACTGATACGGTGTCAAAACCTTAAGTTTTAATACCCAAAAACATTTTCGTCGTAAAAACCATTTTATACATTTTTTTACTTTTAACTCGTAAAACTTTGACTCATCATCTCGCCTACTAAACGTGTTAATTAGAAGGTGAAATTTCAAGGGATTAATACCTTCGTGATCATGATCACGTTCCAAAGTTCAATTTGAACTTTTACTTGACCAAAATGGTCAGAACCAAAAGTCAAACAGGAAACCAAACTGTTTGACTTTTAGCTCAAAATAGCTAAAATAATGAAAAAACTAGGAAGAGTACTTACTTGTGTTGAAGAACACTTTCAGACTCAAGGTAGGAGGCTTCCAAAAGCTGGAAACAAGCCCCAAGAAGGATAGAAAGAAGAAATTCACACTTTTCTTTGAAGTGGTGTGAAAAAAATGGATGAATTAAATGGTATTTATAGTGTTTTAGGATCAAGGAGGTGGTGACAAGTGTTACTAAGTGTGGATTAGTATCCTAACATGGGTCAACACCAAATTAAGTGTGGCAAAAGGAGTGTATGGTGTCTAACATTGGAGATATGTGGCAAACTTGGTGATAAAGTAAACTTTGTTTTGACAATTTTGGCCCTTGAACTTGTATTTTCAAGTTTTGTCATTTTTAACCCCTCTTAACCTAATATTTATGTTATATAAAGGCGTTAAGGCATGTGTAACTTGGATTTTGTCCGAAAATGTCGTGGATGTTGGTTAGTTCAATTGTACGGTTACACGTTTCGTAAATAAAGTATAAAACTTTATCTAACACGAAAATGACCGAATTTGTGTAATGATTGACATTTTTGCATTCTTACAAATAATATGCAATTAGGGCTTTATCTTTCGATCTTGCTGTCACACCCCGATTTTCGTTGTTGCGGAAGCGTCGACGAGGTGCGGCCAGAGCAGCAATCGTTGCATTCAACCAAGTAAACGACAAATGTAATTCATAATAAGATGTTCATCCATACTTTTTATTTAAACCAAATTTACAATCAACTACTTGTTTCAAAAACATAGTACAACTTTAACAACATTGTTCAAACTTTAAAACACAAGTTTATACAACATGACAACTAAAAACTGGATGACATCAAACTGCTTGACTTCAAAACTGTTGGTGCATAATGTCTATTGCCTACGTCTAGGATATATCTGTAATGTTTGTAAAGTTTACAAGTTAATGTTTAATTGAGAAAATGTAAATTTTATATGTTTGTTCACTGTGATTCGCACGAAACAGAAGCATGTTTCGTATGAGTGAGTCACTCGTACGAAATACGGTTCCATACAAATCATAAATTTTTGTTTTTGCATACACTTTGGTACGAGTCATGTCGACTTATAAATAGGGAAGTGTTGTGTTAGAGCTCAGTACGAATTTGTCAATTGATAAGGCGAAGCTCTGTCAGTTTGTTTACTTGCGTCTGTAACTTGAACATCATTAATACATCAGAAGCAGTTGAACAGTAAGTACTATCTTGTTTGTCATGTCTACCTCTCTAGCAATGAATTCTGCCTCTGCTAGTTGAGCGAGATCAGGTCGATTGCTCATTTCGGGAGCTCGATCCCCGTTCTCAAGTGGTATCAGAGCCATGAGATCTGATCTACAGATAGACAACAAGTAGTTACTGTTCAAACTTGGATATATCTTCATCTTTATCTTTTTTCTGACCTTTGCTGGATTTTGGACAAATTTCGAACGAATTCATGGACAAAATGGACTAGGATTTTAGTATCAAGTTAATCTTCAATCTAATCAATCCATATCATAATTCAAACATAAAATTGAACTAAATCATGTTGAAATCGATAAAATTTGGTTAGTTTGAAGTTTGAATCAGTTTCGTACAAGTTTCGCACGAAATAAAGTGTTTTGATTTTGGTACGAATCGCATAAAATTCATACGAACCAGCTTAAAATTCATACAAAATCTTGAAATTTTTTTTCAGAATTTCAAACTTGATTCATACAAAATTTGATTCGTACAAAATTTCAACCGCACAAAATTTACTCATTCAAAAACGTATATTTCGTACAAAATGACTTGATTCGTACGAAATTATAGTTTCTTGAGAAAAAATTTGAATCGTACAAAAAATCTGTTTCGTGCAAAATATTTGTTATTTGTTTCATACGAAACATCTTGTCCGCACAAAAAGTTTTCTAAACTGATCTGTTTGTTTTCGAGAAGTGTGTTCTAACTTTTTACAAGAAAAATGTCTGAGGAATTTTACAATGCGTTCGCCACATCGGTTGTTACCACTGCAGCAGCTCAAAACATCAATTTAGAGAATGAAATGGGAACAATGATGAAACCTCCAAAGCTTATGAATCTGGAAGATTTTGATAGTTGGAGTGAAAGGTTTATGAACTGGGTTCAAGCTAACCATTTTACTTGCTGGTTTGCAATCGAGGCAAAATATATCGAACCAATTGGCGAAAACGGTCTTGAAAAGACCTTGCTCAATTCTCTGATGTTGAACGAGAAAGATTTATCAACGAAAAGAAAATGATGAACATTCTTCAGCAATCGATTAAAGAAGACATCTTGGCTTTACTGCAACATGAAGATGATGCACAATCTTTGTGGGAAGGCTCTTCGACTCAAATTTCAAGGCAGTGCTCAACTCCACAAAAGCAAAAGGGCATTATTAAGCAAAGAGTTTGACGTATTCATATTGATCAAAGGAGAAACGGTTAAGCAGCTAATTAAGCGATACTGTCATCTGGTGGTTCATATGAAGAGGATGGGAATTGTGAAGACAAATGAAGAGCTTGTTGATAAGCTAGCTGATTCTCTGCCACAAGGTGAATGGTCAACTTACTTAACCATTTTGAAGAATGGAGTTGAATACAACAATTTCTCGTTGCCTCGCTTTATCGAAAGATTGGAAGGTCATGAATTGGAGATGCAAAAGATGGCTAAAAACAAGACTGTTCAAATGCAACAAGAAGTTAATCTTTATTTCAAAAACAGTTCTGTTCTCAAATCCAAGCGCCAAAGATTAAACTGCGTTCAGTGCATATAGTTCACCAAGCACATCTCCAACTCAGTCAAGTAGTTTCCAATCATTCCCAACAGTCGATCCAAATACTCCTTCAAGTCAACAATCTTCTTTTGGATCAAATCAATCTCAGAACAATCAAACCACTTCATCATCCAATTTAAGTCAAAGAGTTTTGCAATGCAACATCGCTGTTGACTTTCAGAATGCGCAAAATTTTGATGAAAAGACAGCAAAACAACATATGTCTCTACTTGCTCCAGTTCTTGAGTCATATGACAGTCTTGTTGCTGGAAAGATTGGAAATTCTGAAATGACCCGTGAAGACTACGATCAAATTGATCCAGTTGAAATGGAATTGATAGATATAAAATGGTGCATGGCTTCGATCGTTCAACGAGCACAGAGATTTATGGAAATCACTGGTAAAGAAAATTTGGGAGGATTGGATGGGAAACTTGGATTTGATAAATCCAAAGTTACTTGTTTCAAGTGTTGGGAGAAAGGTCACTTTAAAAGAGAATGTCCAATCGAGAGGTTCAAGGAAATCCTAATCCTTTTACTAATGACTATTACAAAAGAGCGATCTATCACCGACCGCAACCAAGAACAAGAATCGTGCCAATTGAAGACAACCAACCTGAAACTAAAGATAAGGCTTTGGTTGTTACACAAGAAGACGAAGGGTTTAATTGGAACAAGTTTATTTCGAAAGGAGAAAGTTTGGCGTTGGTGGCTGAAATTATTGAGGAACCGGAAGAAGAATCGGAGGCATCTTTTGATGAAGGACCTGAGGATGAGGATTATTACTATCATACTTCATCAGAGGAAGAGGAGCTTTTGAATGGTCCATTCAAACATCTTTTGCCTAATGATGTTTTAAAAACTTTGTGCAGGATATTTCGCACCTACTCAACATTCAACAGATGAAGAGCAAAAGACGTCAAAGTTGATGCGAAAAAGGAATTGCTGAAAGAAGACATCATTAAAGCGTGCATGGCGAATGGAAATGAGGTAAACAAGTCATCTGAGAATGAAAAAAACTTGTTCAAAGTGTGATAAACCATGTGGTGAGTGTCTTGTAAAGGACAAAAGGTGCTGAATTGCAAAGTTTAACAAACAATTTGTCAAGCGATTACAAAACACAAAGGAAGCATATGACAAATTGAGTGCGTCTGTTAAACAATATAATAAAGCACTCAGAGAAAATGACGCAACACTTATGATGCTTAAAGAAACAGTGATGGATAAACAAATGGCAATTAATATTCATCTAAACACTATTGCTGAGCTCAAAAGTGAGCTTGAGAAAATGAGAATTGAAACTGAACGAGTTAACAAATTGTGAATTAGTTATTCAACAAGCTCATACGTCATAGATCACATTTTACCAAAAATAAAAAATACTGAGGAATCTAAAAATGGAGAAATAAAAAGTAGTAGTTATGATCGAGTTCCTCCACCCATGTGGAACAGTTATGCATGCAAAAATCCATCTGGGGTGGAAAGGCGCTAAATCTTAAATTGAAAACCGAACAGCTGCCTGAGGATATCGATGTAACTTACACTAAAAATGATGGTGAATGTGACGCTGAAGTGGTAAATAATGTGGTTGACAAAGTGTTAACAAATGAATCTGAAGTCGCTGAGTCTGAAAAATTTGTGAAGTCAAAGTCTGATGATATATCAGAAAATAGTTTAAATGATGATCGCAATGTCATAGTTTATAAAATGAAAGGGTCTGATAAACTATTTTCGGATGAGGATTTTCCAATCAGGAATGTGAAAGGAGGTTATGTAGATAAAATGTTCAAGCTGGTGGAGGTAAGTCATGATGATTTAGATAAACATAATGCATCTTTCTATTCTAAATCAAAAACTGACAACCGACCCTACTATCGGAAAAATATATCCGGAAAATAAACGGGCAGGGTTGGGTTTCCAGAAGCAACATAAAACCAACAGGTCTCAAAAATTGAATTTTACAAAGAAAATTAAGTTTGTATTTGGGAAAACAACCAAGAAGGAAAAAGAGGTCATCAGAACTCAATCAAATGATGATTTCCTTAAAGAAAAAGAGAAACAAAAACAGAAACAGGTTCTGGACACCTCTGTTCATAAGGACAGCAGGACATGCTTTAAATGCAAGAAAGTTGGACATATCGCACGATATTGTTCACAAGAAAGTTCAAAATCAGTTTCTTCTCATAAAAAGTTCACTAAGGATGAAAAGCAAAAAGTACCCATGTTTATGCCGAAACAAATTCTTAAAAGAAAGAATGAATCTCATCAAAATGTTAAACCAATTATTAAACCTCAATCTAAATTTGAAATTGGTGAAACATCACACAAACATCAACAAGAAGATTCAAAATTCTATGTGAAAAGGGCTAAACCACAAACACATAAATGGGTTGCTAAAATTGTTAAAACCACATCATTCAAGGTTGAACTCAAACCTTCTGTTCCAAACAAAATTGAGCTTAAAAAGATTGAGAAGAACAAAGTGGGTCCAAATTTCGACATTCCAAACCCACCCAAGACCAAACAGGCTTGGGTCTCTTTATTTAAATGAATTTTGTTAATCATGTGCAGGGGCTCCAACGTTCGATATTGTCAAAATGGATCATGGATAGTGGAGCGTCTCGCCACATGACATGAATGCTTGCCCTGCTCAATGATGTTAGAGCTATTCGAGGAGGTATGTAGGATTTGCTGGAACGTAGGGAGGTGGGATTGTCGGAGAAGGGATTCTCTCGAACGGAGTTGTATCGTTTGATAAAGTAACTATATCGCCGAACTTGAGAACAATCTGCTTAGTATCTTGCAAATTTGTGACAAGAATTTCACAACACATTTCAATGATAAAGAATGTCTAATTCTAAAACCCGGTTTCAAGATTCAAGAAGAATGGATTCTGATGCGAGCTCCACGAGAAAATGATTTATATGTTCTTAACATGAGCATTGCTTCTACCACGTCAAAGAAAGTTCAATGTTTTGTTTCCAAAGCTACCGAGAAAGAGTCAATTTTATGGCATAGAAAAATGGGGCATATTCATCTTCGAAAGATGAATTTTCTTGTGCATAACGACCTAGTGGAGGGTGTCAATTTGAAAAGTTTTCATCTATCAGACGATTGTCTTAGCTGCAAAAGGGGAAGTAGCATAAGAAATCACACCCGAGAAAGCTATTGAATTCGATAAAGCTACCACTAGAAAGACTACACATGGATCTATTTGGACCAGCCAATGTCAAAAGAATTTATGGAGATCTATACTGTCTTGTCGTTACAGATGATTATTCTCGATTTTCATGGGTATTCTTTCTGGAGAGTAAGGATGAAACTTTTGAAACTCTTATGATCCTTTTCAGAAAACTCGAGAATTTATATCACTTGCTCATTAAGAGAATTCGCAGTGATAATGGAACAGAGTTTAAGAACAAGAAGATGCAAGAGTTCTGCAATGAAAAGGGGATTCTTCATGAATTCAGCGCCCTCTATACTCCACAACAAAATGGAGTAGCTGAACGAAAGAATCGCACGTTGATAGAAACTGCTAGAACAATGTTAGCTGATTCGAAATTACCAATCAGTTTTTGGAGTGAAGCGGTAGCATCAGCATGCTATACCCTAAATCGTGTGCTGACAGTTAAGCCTCACAAAAAGACATGTTTCGAGTTACTGAATCAACGAAAGCCTAACTTAGCATTTTTGGAACCTTTTGGATCACCGTGTACCGTCTTGGACCCGGCTGGTAAATTTGGAGGCAAATCTTTGGAGGGTTTCTTTGTTGGTTACGCTACTCCTCAAAAACGTGTTTTCTTGCCGAGTCTGAACCAGGTAGTTCTAGCGCAGCACATAGATTGTCAAAGATACACAACACCTACGCAGAAGCCTAGGGATCCGTGGCTGTTTAACTATGATGGATTGTGGGATTCGTTTGATCTACCAGATGTGCCAGCTGAAGAAGAACTTGTTATGTTATTTCAACAACATCAGTTATCTAATCAAGAACAAGTTCCTCGACCTTTGGTGATTTCTACATCATTACCAGTTAACACGTCTGATGTTGGTCAAAGCTCTTCTGTTCTAAATCTGGTTCCTGCTACAAATGTTAATGCTGCTGAATCTTCTGCCCATCCAAATGTTTATGCTGACTCTGATCGGGAACCAACTTTCAACGATGGAGGATCCAGTTCTGATGAAGGATCAGAACAAATTGAAGACTTTCTGAACCAACAGGCTGATCAGTCTAATGCTAGGAATAAAGCTTCTTCATCAGTACCAGTTGTCGATGAAATTCTCACAAATTTGCAACCACAAATAGATGTTCCAACTGAAGTGATACCAAGGAAACTTTCATGTCATCCTTCAGAGAACATTAGCTTACAATCAGGAGTGTAAACGCAATCAGATTAACAAAGATCTAAGCTGTTTTTATACTAGTATTGCTCAAATTCGAGTCCAATTTTCTCACAGTTGTTTCGTTTCTCAGGTTGAACCGGGAAGCTGGAAAGACGTGTCAAAAGAAGAAAGTTGGGTGGATGCAATGCAAGAGGAGTTACTCCAATTCCAGAAACTTGGAGTCTGGACGCTTGTTGACCTGCTAGATCATCACAAAAAGATTAATACAAGATGGGTCTTCAAGTGTAAAATAGACGATAGAGGAGTCGTGGTGCGCAACAAAGCTCGACTTGTGGTTCAAGGTTTTCATCAGCAAGATAGATTATACTGAAGTCTATGCCCCGGTTGCATGTCTTGAAGCAATTCACATATTCTTGGCCTTTGCCTCGTGGTAAGGGTTCAAGGTGTACCAATTAGATGTTAAATCTGCTTTCCTTTACGGAAAAGTGAAAGAGGAGGTGTACCTCGGCCAACCACCGGGGTTCGTTGATCCAGTACACAAAGATAAAGTCTACCTCTTATGGTCTTCATCAAGCCCCGAGAGCTTGGTATGAAACATTATCGAGTCATCTTCTGGACAATGGCTTTATCAGGGGAACAGTAGATTCAACCCTCTTCACAAAGGAAGTCGATGGGCATCTAATTATCGTACATATATATGTGGATGATATTATCTTTGGATCGAAAATGACAAGGTGTGTAAAGACTTTGAAGAAGTCATGAAGCGCAAATTTGAAATGAGCGCAATGGGGGAGATGAAGTTCTCTCTAGGACTTAAGGTTGACCAGTTGCCTGATGGTATTTTTATTCATCAGACAAAATATGTTCATGACATATTGGAGAAATTCAATATGACAGGGGCTAAACCAGCATCGACCCCGTTAGCTCCAAATCACGGCATTTGTCCAGATCTTACCGGAGAAAAAGTTGATGAGACTTTATATCGCTCCATGATCGGATCCTTGATGTATCTTACTGCTTCTCGACCAGATATCATGTATCCAACGTGCCTGTGCTCCCGTTATCAGTCTAATCCAAGAGAGTCACACCTGCTTATCGTTAAACGCATAATGAGATATCTGAAGGGTTTTCCAAGCACCGGCTTGTGGTACCCTAGACATGATGATTTTAATCTTGCAGGTTACTCGGATTCTGATTTCGGATGCTGCAAACTGAATACAAAGTCTATAATGGCCGGTTGCCAGTTCTTCGGAACCCGTTTGGTAACGTGGCAATGGAAGAAACAAACCATGGTCGCTCTCTCTACATGTGAGGCTGAATACGTTTCGGCATCTAGTTGTTGTGCTCAGATTCTCTGGATACAGCAACCGATGAGAGATTTCGGTTTGCAATTTCTTGATACGCCTATATATGTAGATAATCAGGCCGCGATCGATATCACCAGAAACTCATGTCAACACTCACGTACTAAACATATCGAGATTCGACACCACTTTATCCGTGATTGCTACGAGAAAAAGTTGGTACGAATTTAGAAAATCCACACTGATGACCAAAAAGCAGATTTTTATACCAAAGCTTTTGATAAAACAAAGTTTAAAAATTTGTTAAAGCTAAATGGTTAAAAAAATATGATCTCAGGGGATGTATTTGAGGTTGAGTTTGAGGATGATGACGACCTGATGTGAATTTGTCATCGATTAAACCTTTTCTGTACATTCTTTCTTATAATTTCTTAAAAAATCCAAAAATATGTTTTTGATTTAGGGGGATAATATTTGAGGAAAATACAAAAACATTTAAAAAAGTCAAAAAGAGTTTTGTGTAAAAAGAGTGATCATAGTAAATAAAAAATGATAGTCAGAGTATGCTAAAGAATTGTATTATTTTAAAGTAATTAAGCAAGTCTTACTATGGATATGCCAATAGATTTCACTCATTCAGTAGATTGTATTTGAGATATAAACCTAAAACAGAAAACTGATTAACTTGTGGATTAACTTCTCTCGGATATATGGACTTAGTACTCCGAAATTTCGTTTGAGAGAATGCCAGATTCTGCGATACTAGGTCTTTATATTTAATTGATATCTGGGGTATTATTCGAGTTCTTCTGATTTTGCGGAAGCAATGGTCTAGAACTCGTATATTACTTTTGCATTATTTCCCCAAAAGCTGCATGAAAAATGATTATGTCTTAAGCAATTATGACATTTGCAGTACAAAAGATTCCTTAATGGAACACCACCTAAAGACGAGCCTTCATCTCTTTGTCTGTACGGTAGTACTAACCTGAGCTCTCAAGGTCTCGCATTCACCCTATAAACAGATATCAATTCGATATATTCACCTGTAAAATGATATTCTGGGAATCTCGATACGGGAGTATATTCTGAGATGGGAAACACAGTTATTTCATGTTTATTAATGATACATTAACATATCTTGAAACAGTTGAGAAACGAGAAGAGGTTTAAATGGACAAATATATTGGCAATCTAGGTAAATTTGTTTAAAAGCTTAAAGGGTGTTTCTAGACCAAGGTACTGATGACTTATATGTATGACTGAAATGATCCTCTAAAAACACAAAATTCACAAAAATGTAATTCTTTGAAAAAATATCTCAAAACTCAAAAAAGATTTCCAGATTTCTTAGCTTGATAGTTTTATTTTTATTTTCTGATGATAAAAACACTGATGGTTGGATTCATAGCAACATCTTGCTGAGGAAAGCTTGAAATCATGGGTTGGGAGCTAATTTTTAGCAAAAAGTTTTCTCAAATGTCAAGAAAGTTCATGAATTTGAAACTTTACATGTTAAAATAAATCTGTTTGGTCAAACATGGTCAATCAAGGTCATTAACTTGGACTTGGAAGGCAAATTGTATAACCAGGGTCATTAACTTGGACTTGGTTAGTTAAGTGGATTTTTAGATAAAATTCCTGATAAAATGAATGAAAAATACAAAAATAAAATTGAAAATTGAAATTGAAAAAGTTCAAGTTTTTTAGTTTTGATTCGCACAAAGTCGAATTTCATGCAAAAAGAGACGTTTTTGTATGAAACAAGAGTTAACATTTTGTGCGATTCGTATTGATTTCGTACGAAACACAGTGAGTATAAATACTCTTTGTTTCGCACAGAAATGAAGTTTCTGTTCTTTGTGCACTGTTGAGCGACTCAGAGTGTTTTTGTGTGATTCGACTCTAAAAACTTCATTTCTTGGTTCTTGTGCTTGTTATTCACATTGTTGAGGTTGATTTGCACACCTCTTACAATGGGCAAGGTAATTTCGTCAAGATCTCACTGATATAATGTCAAAATTTCGTACGATTCGGACTAAAACTTAGATCTAGGGAAATTGGACCTGTAAAACTTAAAATTGATCACAAAATCGTTAAAATCGGCTCCAATAACCTGAAAATCAACTATCAATTTGCTAAAAACAACAAGTTTTAGGTTCGGATTATACTTGGACAAATTTTGGGACGACGATGATTTGGGACGACTGATCTGTTTCGCATGAAATAAGATTTCAAAGCAAAATGCTTAAGTACATATTTTTTTACGAAGCAAGTGAATCGTATGAATGTCATGAACTTCAACTTTCAATTTTGACTAAGTGAATGTTTCGTGCGAAACATAGGTTTTTGTACGAAATAGAGAGAAATTTTAAATTGTTCAAAATCTGTTGATCAAGAGAATGTTTCGTACGAAACATAGGTTTTGTACGAAACATAGGTTTTGTACGAAACAAGAGAAAGACACTTTGAAAGTTTAAAATTTTGATTAATACAGTGTTTTCGTACGAAACAGAGGGTTTAGTACAAATCAGTGAAGAAAGATTGTGAATGTTTGAAAATTTTCTAACGGTTGATTGTTATTTTCTTGAACAGGCCAAGAAATCCGGATTTTCTCCAGTGCATAACATATGCTGTATCACAGATGCGTCAATCCCAGAGATAGCAGCATATCGAAGTATCTTGGATTTTCTTACAAGGATTAGAGTGACGAAAGCGATAACTGATAGACACATGGCATATCTGTCACATGTGGAATATTTCTGGAATGCTGCGGAGTATAGTATTGACGACAACGCCATTATTTCAGCAGTAAAGATTAACGATGTTGATATTCAAGTGAAGATTACTGAAGAGTTGATTCGGAAAATGTTAGAGTTTAAGGGTAACAAGGATGATCCAACAGGCTTCACTGAATATATGGTTAAAGGATGTTTTTATAGGATGGGATATACAGGTTTTGTGAATGCTGCTCCTTACAAGAAAGGAAATCTAAGTGCGCCGTTCAGATATCTTGCGCATGTTATTATTCATAGTTTGGGTCGTAGGAAGGGTGGTTTTGATGACTTGGTGGATTATCAGATGTGCATGATTACTGCTCTAGTGCTGAATCTTCCTTATAACTTTTCAAAAGTTATATTTACTCAGATGATCCAAAACATTCAGAAGGAAAGATTTTTGTAGTATCCAAGATTTATACAGATGATGTTAGACTATTTACATCCGGACTTGAAGAAATCTCTAGACGATGTTCTTAAACATTGAGCATATGGATGTTCAATCATTATGAAAGATGAATGTGCATTTGAAGTCTGCTCCCGTAGCTAAACCTATGTTTGGTGCTATTCTGAATAAAGATTATATTTCACCCGCACCTGGAAAGTGGAGGAAGGACGATAGTGGTGACGATGAAGAGGAAGTTAAATCATTATCGTTGTTTGTGGCAAAGAGAAGTCCATGGTTTGTAAAAGACTGAGAAAAGGGTGGAAAAGCTACATACAAAGGGAGAAAGAGAAAAACTGCATCTGCTGCTGAAAGTTCAGGGTTGAGGGATGAACCTGAAGTTGAAGAAACAGTTGAAAAGATGGCAGAAGAGATAGAACGTCAGGCTTTCGAAGATGACAAGACAGCTGAAGAAGTACTATCATCTAGTACTGATTCAGAAGATAGAAGAGCAGGAGAGAAGAAAAGAGCAAAGAAATTAGCAAAGAAACGTCAAGATGAGCTAAAACGCAAAGCTGAAGAGCGAAAGAGAAACGCGACAGGCGAAGACGACACAACTTATGTTCCGTCTAAATCTGATCCTGAATCAGCTTTTCATACTCCAGTTAAGAAAAGGCAAAGAAGGATGAAGCGATCTGCAGCTCGTATATCTCCGATTGTTAATCCAACAGAAGCTGGTGCTGAAAATAATACTGTAGAAAATGTGGAGGAACAAACACAGAGTATTCCGTCTCCACTACATCATATGCATCCAGAGCCAGATCAGCAACGAGTTGAACCAGAAATACTTCCGCAACAATCACCAGTTCATGAGCCAGAACAAGAACAACAACAACCAACACCGCAACAACCTGAGTCAGAATCCGTTCAACAATCAATGCCTGATCCTGAACCAGTCCAGCAACCAGCGCCACAACAGTCGGCTCAACAAAAGTCTCAACCATCTCATACTCAACAATCTCGTCCTACATCACAGCCGTTTAATTCACAAGCATTTTTTGACGAGATTAATTTAGACGATCTACCAGGAGGAAATGAGTTTCGTTTTGATGATCCTAGAATTGATGATTTGCAGAAACAGGTGACAATGAACGTTGTGCGCATAGCTGAATTACAAGAGCAGATAAACTTGTTAACAGCTGAGAAGTAAGAAATGCTTGAAAGAATTGGAGGGTTAATCATCGATAAACAGCAACTAGAAGCGATGATAGCAAGTATTATTTCTGAAAATGAAAGATTACGTTTGCGAATGACAGAGTACGAAGAAGAACGGTTGAGAAATAATCAAAGAATGGATGTATTTGAGAAGATTCTTGAAAAGAAGTTAGGTTTGAGTATGTCTGCAGCGATTGATGAAATTGAACGTGCAGAAGCGAGGGAGAGAGTTGCAGAACGAGTGGATAAACAACAATCTGATGCGCAGGGGAAAGGTGTGGAGGATTCTGTGACTGATAAAGCTGTGCCAGAAGCTGAATCTGGGCCAGTACAATGTTGGGATATTGTAGTGTTTGAAGAACCGAAGAATTTTATTCTGATAGGAAAATCTATTGATGTGGATATAGCTTTTCTTGATATTTCCCAAAGACATCGAGATTGGTTGATGAAGAAAAAGATGTAAAAAGATAGTAAAGAAATGGCTGAAGAAACAGAAAAGGATGCAGAAGAAGAGGATACTGAAGATGTTGATGTTGATGATAAAGATTCTAGTAGTTCGGATGATGATAATGTTGGAGGATCGGGTATTCGTGTAATAGATTCAAATGTTAATGAATTAGTTGATCTTTCCGAGTACTTGATGATTCTGCAAACTAAACTACTAAAGAAGAAAGGATGGATAAAGCAGATGAGTCGGTAGATGCTCAGCAGACAGGAATTTTCACAGAGAATGTTACATCTTCTGTTCCTGTCGTGCAAAAGCCATTTGTATTATATCTTGACCATGATGTTGAGGAAGGGGAGTTTATTCATAGTTATTCAAAAGAAGAGATAGCAGAAATGCTCGGAATTAGCGGAGGGAAGTTCGATTTTGATTTTGAAGACGAACTGAATGAGATAGATGTTTTCGAACCAAATGCTTATGTTTTTGAAGATATAGAGGATGTAAACGTATATGATAACATTGTCGTGGAAAGTGATTCTGATGAAGATGCTAATGATGCCATACAGGGTACAGACGATTTCCTAACGTTTATCGATTTATTTATAGCAGAAAGCTCTGAGATGTTACAAAGGAAAGTATCGTAAGTTGTAAAAGAAGGAACAATTCCTGAGAAGATGTCTACAGCTGAAATTATTGAACAAAAGAAGAAATGGTTTTGGGAGTGTTCAGCTGAGCGAAAATTTAAGAGACCCCTAGCATTTTTCACCAGAGATGCTGATATTTCTTTAGGGGATATTTTGAGTTGGGGTTTGATTGAAGAGCTAAATGTTTATGTGATTAAAAGAGAATTTGGGATTCAATACTTTCGATATCTGCGCGACATCAGAACACTGCCTTATTAGGACATAAAGGAACTTGTGCAAACCAAGATGATAAATCTTAAGATGAAGTTCCATGACCAAAAGCTGTGGAGATTGATCAAGTTTGAAGCTAAGCATGGTTTTGTCCACTGGAAGCCGCATTATCCACGTCGTATTGTTAAAATTGATCCAGTGACAAAGGAAAAAGATATTACTTTTATTGTAAAGAAGCCACGGGTGATGAAAAACATGCCGCTGATCAAAATGGAGCAAGATTTTTATGCAATCTTCAAGTGGTGGCATTATGATTCGAATACAGGAGATGCTGTTATATGCGTACACCCAGATGAAGATTCATGGAGGATTACAGAGGAATTAACTGAAGCCGTCATAGCACACAAAAGAATATATGGGCTTTGGCGAGGCATTCGAGTACTAGACCCCATGTGGCTAGTAAATTGTTCGAAGAAAGACATAGAATGTTTATTTTATAGCAAGATAAGTTTTGAAGAAAAGGATCAGGAGCAAGCACTTCAATTTCAAAAGATCGTGAATGTGTGCTTTGCGAATTATATTCATTCTGGATCGGATTGTAAAACAACATGAGAAAGCTTGAGAAGGAGTTAAAGAAAACAGAAGAAAAAGAAGCTCGGATTGCTGAACGTTCAAGAATAGCATCGTTAAGGAGCTTTCAGTTTTTAAAACGACGTCCTCTGACTGATCAAACGTCAATTGCTTCTGAGGAACGTCGAAAGCCTGTTAAGAGGTTCTTTGGGCGATAAAGTCAAATCAAATTGAAGATTTTGAAGATTATCCAGACTGCGGCAACATCCAAGGGGGAGTTTGTTGGTGCATAATGTCTATTGCCTACGTCTAGGATATATCTGTAATGTTTATAAAGTTTACAAGTTAATGTTTAATTGAGAAAATGTAAATTTTATATGTTTGTTCACTGTGATTCGCACGAAACAGAAGCATGTTTCGTACGAGTGAGTCACTCGTACGAAATACAGTTTCGTACGAATCATAAATGTTTGTTTTTGCACACACTTCGGTACGAGTCATGTCGACCTATAAATAGGGAGTGTTGTGTTAGAGCTCAGTACGAATTTGTCAATTGATACGGCGAAGCTCTGTCATTTTGTTTACTTGCATCTGTAACTTGAACGTCATTAATACATCAGAAGCAGTTGAACAGTAAGTACTATCTTGTTTGTCATGTCTACCTCTCTAGCAATGAATTCCGCCTCTGCTAGTTGAGCGAGATCAGGTCGATTGCTCATTTCGGGAGCTCGATCCCCGTTCTCAAAAACACACAAACATATTTTTCCAAAGTTGTCCACTAGTTACCTGTAATACATGTTAATATTGAAAAAGTCAACAAAAGCAGGTGAATTCATGTATTTAGATCAAATAATTCTTGAAAATATCTGAAGTATTGAATCTGGTATGTAATTAAATGGAACTTGTAAGATCATTAGTGTTTTGCAAGGATACTAATCTGTATGCTGAATAGGAGGCAACCAAACCTTGACGATAAGTTGTGTCTGAGACACTCGTTTTAGACACAAAAGCAATCTGTAACGATCTGTTTTTATTGCCGTTCAGAGTGGGGCCCACTAAAACCCAATAGATCTATCACTTTTGTTCCTAGGTACTTGTTTATACATTAATGGCTCCTTCGTTTAATTCTATCCGCATGTGATATAAATATTTTCATCTTGAATTCACCTGTTTATACAAGTGTTCTAATCCCATTAGACACTTAGGTTTATGATCGTTTCGTACAAGTATTCATCTTGAATTCGTAATTATACTTGTAGTAGTTTGTTTTCTTTGTTTGTATATATATATATATATATATATATATATATATATATATATATATATATATGTTGTGTTTGAATGGGCCTAGCCCAAGGGTTAAGTGTAAGAATTCAATTTCTATGTTTTTGTATGTATGGGCCTAGCCCAACCAGTTTATATGTGTGGACCTGGCCCAAATGAATTTATTAAAAATGGGTCAAGCCCAAATGGGTTTGTAAAAGTGGGCCTAGCCCAAATTAATCATGAAAGAGGGAGCCTAGCCCAAAATAGTTAATAGAAGTGGGCTTAGCCCAAATTAATCTTATAAAAGTGGACTCTAGCCCAAATTAGTTTATATAAGTGGACTCTAGCCGAATTTAACTTATAGAAGTGGGCTCTAGCCCAATTCAACTTATAAAAGTGGGTTATAGCCCAATTCAGTTTATAAAGTGGGCTCTTGCCCAATTTAGTTTATAAAAGTGGGTTCTAGCCCAATTCAGTTTATAAAAGTGGGCTCTAGCCCAATCTAGTTTATAAAAGCGGGCTAGCCCATATAGTTATTTAATTGGGCTTACATATTTTAAATACTTACTGGTAATAATTTATAAAAAATTAGTTTATAAAACTACTAATATTTTATATAAGTTACTTTTATAAATTCTAGTATGTATACATTTTGTATAGTGTGTGGTGGTTTGTTTGTTTTAACCGTTTCGTTTGTGTCGTCTGCTGCGTTCGCATTATTCGTTTTGTCCGTGTCGTTTGTTTCGTTCGTGTCGTTTGTTTCGTCCGTGTCGTTTGTTTCATCCGCATCGTTTTATTTGTTTGATATGTTCAAATTGTCCTTTTTTGTCTGAATTGTCTTATTGTCCGATTTGTTTGTTTATGTCCATGTTTGGACAAAAATATTTATACTTGTCATGTTTCAGTATATATAAGTTCTTGTACATTTTGTGAAATTTTATATTTTTGTATTTATTCCTACATGATCTAAATACATAATATTTATAACAAAATACACATACATACTTGATCATATCTAGATATATATATTTTATCAAAAAGATATATTCATTATTAGTTTAAGAAAACTCTTGAAATTTTATCTTAAACTTTTTCATCCAAATCTTTGTTTAATCATGATTAAAATCCTTAGTCATTTTTAATCACTAAATCTTTAGTTTAATCACACTTTAATCATAATTTTTATAATGCTCCAAGCGGGTCTTCAAGTCTTGCAAAAGCTTTGAATCATTCATGCACCTCCATATTTGCTAGTAATTCTTAAGTTAAAATTTTGAAAAGATGAAGATGTTGGATGCTTGGTATGGCTGATTTTTTAGAGAGAGCGAAGGAAGGGGGTGAAGAGTTTTGGTTAATGTTGGAAATGAGGAGTGGTGGAGTGTAAGAGTGTTGGTTTTGATTATTGTTTCTTACACTTAACCTACACTAATCATACTCTCCTTGTTCTAACACATCAAAGGAAGGAAAATGGCTAGGTGGGGGACCCGCCATTGCCGTGAGATGGGGGGGGGGGTTTGGGCTTTAATTTTTTTTATAAAAACTTGATATATTTTGCAAACTTTATGATCTTGGATTTTTATATATATATATTAGTTTTTATAAAGTTTAATGGCTCCACACTCTAAAGTGATGTTATAATATGTCAAACTAACTCAATAGACTAATTGTTTCGTTGTTCGGTTGATAAATTCAGTTCGGGTCTCGTACCGGGTTAATACTGACATTTGTGTTGCTTATTTATACACAATTGTCTTTGTACAATTTTATTGTCCAGTTTATTAATCCAACGCTCCGGACTAATAAATTTGTTAATTTGGACTTAGTTCCTGTACCGGCTCTGTTGTTGGGTAGTTACTGAACTAAGCCTGTAGCTTTAAAACCTAAAGTTTAAATAAGGGTTTTGTGCTGATTTTAATACACTATATATTATTTATGATAAATAATATTTATATTTGAATTTCAGACATTTGCTGTTTCGTTCTGCAGAGTGTTGTACACTCTTCAAAATTGTTGTATTTTTCTACAGACTCGACAATTTGGCGTTTTAATAGAAATTTTATGAAAGTAGTGTTCGTACAATATTTAAACTAATGTTTCTATATAATATTTATCACGGACATACTTTATTTCTCGTTTTTGCCTTGTCAGACTGTACTGCGACTAGTCCTGACATGTACAGTGTGTTCGCGTTTCTACCGCGAGTCTAGGATATAATTTTATATGTTTCTAATTGTGGCGGGTTTGTCATCATACTAGGCTATGATTTTGTAATTTCCTATACCTTTAAGACTCAATAAATAAAATCAAGTCGAAAATTACTAATGTAGTAGTTGTTTAAGCTGTACGGATTTACCGATATTTTGCCGTATGTCACAGGAGCGCCCCAAGGTGAAAAGCTAGGACGAATAAATCCTTTGTTTGAAAGTTCTTGGAGTTGTTTTGACAACTCTTGCATTTCAGACGGTGCAAGAAGGTAGGGGATTTGGCAATTGGGTTGGCACCAAGTAAAAGGTCTATACGAAACTCGAGTTGATGTGCTGGGGGTAAACCAGGTAGTTCTTCAAGAATCACCTCAGGAAAATCTCGAACAACAGGGATGTCTTGAATACTCTAACCCTTGCTTTTCTCCTCTATGATATGTGCCAAAAAGGCTACATAATTCTTTCGTAGGTATTTTTGGGCTTTGGTACATGTCATGAGTTTAAGGCTATGAGAGGGTTTCTCTCCACAAACTTCTAGGATTTTGTTTCATTTGTTTCATCCATGTCGTTTTATTTTTGGGCTTTAATTTTTTTTATAAAAACATGATATATTTTGCAAACTTTATGATCTTGGATATATATATATATATATATATATATATATTAGTTTCTGTAAACAAGTTAAGATTACTAGAAACTCTTAACAACGTCCACGACACCTTTTGTTACACCCTGGTCGTAGCGGAAGCCCAAGTGTGTGACTATTAGGTAATCATTGCATCCAATCTAGTAAACAATATAAATTAACAACGATGCCATGTCATTAATAAGTTTCATTCCGTATATACAACCATCAAAAGTGAAATCACATTGTTATCTGTTTCAGATTGCCATTACAAAACATAATTTAAAACACATTGTTCCAAAATAAGACTTTGTTTTCATCACAAATTCATATTGAGTCTTTGACCCCTATATACCAATACGAAGTTGGGATATAAAAGGCAAACCCTCCAAAAGGTGGTACATCGTTGTCTTGACAATTTCCCATACCCGAATCCTATCACCGGCTCATGTCTTGCGTCCTGAAATACATGTAATTTTAAAAAGTCAACATAAAGTTGGCGAGTTCATGTAGTTAATTGTTTTCGTATCAAAATGTCATCCTTGAAATCCTGTATTGAAATCCGAGTATGTTATTAGCATCAATGAGTTTTAAGGATCTACGAGTATGTCGTGAGCACCCTGACATATATGTGTCATAAGTAAGTAACCAAACCGAATAACTTTGACATCATTGGGATCACAAAAGCACTTCGAAGGGTATACCAATCAGGAGTGGAGCGGGTCTCAAACTCAATAGATCTGCTTCTTTTGCACCTTGGTCACTAAGTGATTAATTGTTACCATTGTCATCATCCTACTTATGCACAAATGATCGTGTTATCAACTAAACCCATAGCTAACATATTGTTTGTTATGACATGTATTTCCCCTCGATAGTTTTAAAACTGAACTTTGAAATAATTGAAAGGAGGGACATGAACTCACAGTTTTGCTTTCCGTAAGTCGTACTAGTATCAGTCGGTGTCCGTACACGTGTGTAACCTACATGTGTATTAAGTTTATTAGACACCTAGGCCTCAACGAACCTTGTACTCGTTGTTCATCTTGAATTCTTGTTATGTGTCTCTTTGTTATGATAGAACAACCGTTAATGTTATTGTAGTGTTGTAGTTTGTTTGTTCGATTATTATTGTTATATATATTTTTAAGAAAATATATTTTTATTGTTATCCTTCTTAACTAGTGTGTGAATTGGGCCTTGCCCTTCACACGCACTCGTGCCTTGCATGCGTGTCATTGGGCCTTGCCCATGTCATCTATATCATTGGGCGCAGCCCATGTTTTCTTGTCATTGGCCTAACCCATGTTATCTATGTCTTTGGGCCCAACCCATGTTTTTATGTCATTGGGCCTATCTCATGTTATCTATGTTTTGGGCCCAACCCATGTTTTTATGTCATTGGGCCTAGCCCATATATTTTATGTCTTTGGACCTAGCCCATGTTTTTATGTCATTGGGCCTAGCCCATGTAATTTATGTCTTTGGGTCTAGCCCATGTAATTTATATCTTTGGGCCTAGCCCATGTAATTTATAATTTTTGGCCTAGCCCATGTTTCTATATGTTTTTGGGCTTTTATTCGTTGTGGGCCTCGTCCATAAATATTATGGAATTGGGCCTTGCCCATGACTTCTACAATTTGGGCCTAGCCCAGATTTATTCACAAAGGCCCATTTTCTTATAAGTATTATACTTATAATATTTTTAGCTTTTTATATTCTTAACTTTTCCGGATTCTGATTTCGATAACATATATATATGTTAAACGTCTAAATATATATTTGGACTTGTCGTTGACGTTGTTTATTAGGTGCTTGTTTTCGTCGAAAATCGCCTGTTGTCGTAATAACCTTTTGTGTCGGCGATTCACCAGTTGGTTGTCGACGCGACGGTGTAATCGTGACGTTCGCCTATCGTTCGCATTGTTTCGTTTGTCCGATTATTGTTTTGACGCATTGCAAGAATATATTTCTTAAGTCACCAACACTTGGTATTATTTTCAAGTGTTTGTATTTTTGTATATGATGGGTATTTTTTGCAAATACCCTAAGCTTCTAAATACATACACACACAATACATTTGTATTCATACAAATTCGTTGGTGACAAATGTGTATACATATTTTATTTCCAAGTAAATATATATATTTGTAAAAATATTTATTTTTACTTTTAAATATATGTCTATATATAATCTTGTTGAACACTTGGGTATTTAGGGTTTAAACCTTGTCATTAGCACCTACTTAATGACGATTTAAGTTTCTAATCGCGTTTAGTCCCACTAATAACCCCATTAATCATGTCTTAATCGTGATTAGATTTTTAGAAAATTTCGCCATAGTTTCCCCTAAACTATGGCGTTTTCCACGTTTCAAAAATGTATTTAAAACCTGTTTAAGCCCATAATCAACATCAAAAATCCATCACATATCTTCCTAATATTTATTTTACAACATCAAGATATCATCATCCATGACTTTCTAGTGCTAAAAATCCTATTAAATCATGATGGTTTTCAATATTTATTAACACTTTCAAATCACTACTTTTATCATGTCATTTAATCAAGTTCATACCTTTAACCTCTTGATTACTACACATTTTTAAGATGCTTACAACTTAAATAAAAATGTTTACTTCTTATAAATTCATTCATGTGTAGAAAAATTATCTTTAAGTTGTAGTAATCTTCATGGATGATGTAGTTGATTATCTTGTTTAGATTTAAACCTTATCATGTTTAAATCTTCATTTTTATACTTAATCATACAAGATCATCTAACTTTTATATCATACTTTAACATAAATAACTTCAACATGCTAACTAACTACCATATAAACACATAATCAACACAAATAAACAATATTTAGTGTTATTATTATGGTGTGAGTTAGGGTTTTTGGTTTATCTTTTCTTCATTTTCAAGATGATCAACTTGTACATTATTAATCTAAGCATAAAAATAAGCTAGATTATGGATGAGTTTTCCTTACAAAGGGTGCACAAGTTCTTGATGATCTTAGAAGAAATTTGAAGTTCCAAAGAAGACCTAATGATCCTCCATCCTTGCAAGCTTCTTGAGTGATCTTGATGAGGCTTTAAAGTAGATGAAAGGTGGTGTATTATGGTGGCTAAGTGGTGGTTCAAGGTAGTGGTGGTGGTGGTGGTGATGCCATGAACTAGAGAGAGAGTGAGGGGGAAAATGGTTGCAACTTTGATGAAGGAATATGATGAATATTTTGTGAAATCATGATATATATCAAGTCTTCCTTTCAAGATCAACAACACATCAAGACCATGCTTCCAATCTTCAATTTTTCAACAAAATCAAGTGGGCATGGGGCCCACTTGAAACCGTCAAAGAGTGGGGGGCGGTAAAATGTAACATTTTTTGACACATGTTATAATTATTAGATATTTTGGTCATTAGGCTAAGTATGGTGATTGGGTTTGATCTAGCATCCTTAGCATAAGATTAGGGTTTAGTCTGTTATTATATGCTAATTAATCCACTTAGTCCTCCAATATAAGTTTCGGATGACGAGAATGTCGTTAGATCGCTCATCGTCGCAATAATTGCTAATAAACGAACTTATTTATTTAGTAACGGAAGCTTTTGTTTTCGACCACCACAATTGATATGGTGTCTACTTAGTGCATTTCTGACCTAAAAATGTGTATAACTAGTTCGCTAGATGAATATATGATGAGTTAGGATGGCCGAAATGTCTTTCATTCGATCGTTCGATCGATATTGGCACTTTTATGTTCTGCCGTCGAACTTTTTCGAAAGTTGTGTTTTCGTGACCTCATGTTAGTTGAATGGATTAAGAGTTCCAAATGAGGTTTAACTAGTTCGCTAGATGACTGGATGAGGCTATTGGCTACTAATATACTCGTCGTTTCGACAATCGGTCGCCTTCCGGTCGAGTTGTGCACTGTTTGTCGAATGACCGGAAACGATGTCTTTTGTGCATTCTTGCTATTCTCACATTGTATTAGGATGATTAACATTGTTTTATTCTTATTCTTACATTAGGAATTCTTCGAATTAGTCTTACGGACAAACCGACATTTGTCGCCTTTTTAGTCGAAATGGACAATGTTGCAATTTAGGCGTTGTACCGGAAAGTTATGTATTATTGTAATGGTTGATCTCGAATAACTGTTTTCATTTAAATATGGACTAAGGTATGGCATTAACATGCGGTTATTCCTTGTTCTGATTCGTTTTAGCGGATTTACCGACACAGTTAGTGTCATCGCAATTAGTGCGCCCAACACTTTCTACCAACACTTTTAGGGCATTGTTTTGGTTAGTTTCGCGTCGTAACGGAAACCAGTATATGTTGTGATCAGATTTGCTTGCCCTACGATAAATATGCATGAGATTATAAAATAAAATTATTGATTAAATTGTACGTAATTATCGGTTATTTGCCATTTGTCACGTACTCCCCCTGTTAAGAAGAATTTCGTCCCGAAATTCAGTTTGAGGCATCCACTGAAGGAGCCTTCTTGAACAGGTGGGGGTATTTTGACTGGATCTAATCTTCACGCTCCCACGTATACTCGGGTCGTGACGCGAATTCCAGCGAACCTTCACCAGTTTGATTTGGCTTCTTTGTCTTTTGGACCTTCCAGTCCATGACTTCAATTGGTTCTTCGGTGAATTGTAATTTGTCATCAACATTAATCTCTTCCGCTGGAATGATAAATGTGTCATTAGTTGGACTTTTCTTCAGACTAGATACATGAAATATGTCGTGTACGTTATTGACCTCTGGCAGTTTTAACTTGTAAGCCATTCTACTAATCTTTGCCAAAATTTCAAAAGGTCTAATATATCTGGGGTTGAGCTTTCCGCGCTTCCCAAATCTAGCTACCGCCTTTCCGAGGTGAGACCTTTAACAATACCTTGTCTCCAACCTCGAAGGGTGATGGCTTGCGTCTCTGATCCGCGTAGCTCTTTTGTCTATCTCAGGCCGCTTTATACGTTCACGGATCTTAAATATCTTGTCTGTGGTCTCTTGTACTAGTTTGGGACCAATGAGTTGTCTGTCACCGACTCCCGCCCAACATAATGGCGATTGGCACTTTCGTCCATATAGTGCTTCGAATGGCGCGGCCTTGATGCTGGTGTGATAACTGTTACTGTAGGAAAACTCTACCAAAGGTAAATGAGCATCCCAGTTTCCGCCTAAATCCATCACACAGGCCCGAAGCATGTCTTCTAACGTTTGGATGGTTCGCTCGCTTTGACCATCGGTTTGCGGGTGAAAAGCTGTGCTTAAATCCAAGCGAGAACCAGACGAATTTTGAAATGATTGCCAGATCCGTGACACAAAGCGACCATCTCTATAAGAGATTATCGAGATTGGCACTCCATGACGTGCCACGATTTCTTTTAGGTACAATTCAGCTAGTTTCTCCGTACTGTCTTTCTCGCGGATGGGTAAGAAGTGTGCTGATTTGGTTAACCGATCAATGATAACCCAGATCATGTCATGACCTTGAGAGGTCCGTGGTAATTTTGTAATGAAATCCATTGATATTTGTTCCCACTTCCAAACCGTGATCTCAGGTTGTTGTAATAAACCAGATGGTTTTGGTATTCGGCCTTGACCTTTGCACAAGTTAGGCATTTCCCAACATAGGTCGCAATATCTCCCTTGAGATTCAGCCACCAATAATATTCCTTCAGATCCTTATACATTTTATCCGATCCTGGGTGTATCGAGTACTTGGACTT
The DNA here is from genome assembly GCA_947069175.1 of Scalesia atractyloides. Lineage (NCBI taxonomy): Eukaryota > Viridiplantae > Streptophyta > Magnoliopsida > Asterales > Asteraceae > Scalesia > Scalesia atractyloides. The sequence continues at coordinate 27,612,724 of CAMTDV010000116.1, read as the reverse complement.
GTGTGCTTCATCCAGCACCAAGTCTCGCAACTCACCATATTAGGGAATCCAGATCCTTCCCATGAAATATAAAGTTCCATCCTTGTTTGGTTCCAAATATTTTCCATTCCCCATAGGGATTCCGCTGGAATGTTTTCTGGTTTCAATGCTTCTTGTTGTGTTTCGCGCACTCGAGTTGTGAAGATTGTCTGGATCGTCATTTCTAAAGCTCGCACCCGTAATGTTTTGACTTATTCTTTTCTGCTCAAAGCATCTGCTATGGCATTTGCTTTGCTCGGGTGATACTTGATCTCACAGTCATAATCATTCAACAGTTCCACCCAACGCCGTTGGCGCATATTCAGTTCTTTTTGGTTGAATATATGTTGAAGACTTTTATGATCCGTGAATATGGTACACTTAGCCATATAAATAATGACGCCAGATTTTCAAGGCAAATACCACTGCGCCTAATTCTAGGTCATGTGTGGTATAATTCCTTTCATGAACCTTCAACTGGCGTGACGCGTACGCGATGACTTTTTCATGTTGCATCAACACTCACCCTAAGCCTTGATGTGATGCATCACAGTACACCAAAAAGTCATCGGTACCGTCCGGGAGTGATAGTATCGGTGCTTTACAGAGTTTCTCTTTCAATACTTGGAACACCGATTCTTGCTTTTCTCCCCAATCAAACTTTCTATCCTTCTGGGTAATCAAGGTTACCGGCTCAGCAACTTTGGAGAAGTTCTCAATAAATCTCCTATAATATCCCTCTAATCCTAGGAAATGTCGTATTTCCGTGGGGGTTCTTGGTGTGTTCCAGTTCTTTATAGCCTCGATCTTTGAAGGGTCAACATGTATTCCATTCTCGTTCACCACGTGACCGAGAAATTGTACCTCGCGAATCCAAAATTCGCATTTCGAGAACTTGGCATTTAATTGCTCCTTTATCAACTCCAAAATAGTTCTCAGGTGTTGTCCGTGCTCTTTCTCGGTTCGTGAGTATGTCAGTATGTCATCTATAAAAACGATCACGAACTTGTGAAGGTATGGCTTACGTACCCGGTTCATCAAATTCATGAATACTACAGGGGCGTTCGTTAGACCAAAGGGCATAACAAGGAACTCGTAATGACCGTAGCGAGTCTTAAACGCCGTTTTAGGAATACTTTCCTCTTGGATTCTCAACTGATGATGCCCGGATCTTAAATCAATTTTTGAGTAAAAACTCGACCCTTGCAACTGATTGAATAGAACATTGATTCTTGGTAATGGGTACCGATTCTTGATAGTTAACTTGTTTAGTTCTCGGTAATTGATGCACATTCGGAAGGTTCCGTCCTTCTTTTTCACAAACAGCACTGGAGCTTCCCAAGGCGAGAAACTCGGTCTTATGAAACCTTTGTCAAGCAACTCTTGCAAATGTGTAGATAATTCCTGCATCTCCGAGGGCGCTAGTCGATATGTAGCTTTTGCCACAGGCGCAACTCCTGGCGCTAAATCAATACGGAATTCGACTTGTCGCTGTGGAGGTAGCCATGGCAAGTCTTCTGGAAAGACCTCGGGATATTCCCTCACTACTGGTATGTCTTCGATCGTGCGCTCCTCGGCCTTCTTATCCACCACATGGGCAAGAAAGGCGATGCATCCTTTCCTCAAACATTTTTGAGCCTCCATGCAGTTTATGATTCATAGTGGCGTGTCATGCTTCTCACCGTGAATCATAAAATGTTCTCCGTCGGATAAGGGGATGCGAATTATTTTCTCATGACATATAACTTTGGTTCGATTATTGGATAGCCAATCCATCCCAATAACGACATCAAAGCTACCCAGTTGAACTGGCAATAGATCTATATCAAACTTTCGTTCACCCAATTCTAACGTACATTTCTTTATTATTTCTCCCGATTCTACTAATATCCCGTTAGCTAGCTCAATCGAGTAGGGAACATCTAATTTACTTGATGCTACCCCAAGTATATCTCTAAACTCTTTAGAAATAAAACTGAAATCTGCCCTGGTATAAAAAAGAATATATGCAAAGTGATCATTCATAGGGAACGTACCGGTGACCACGTTCGGATCCTAGCGAGCATCCTTAGCTCCAATTACAAATGCTCTTCCCAGTGCTTGGTTCGCTTTAGGGCAATCTTTCTTGAAATGCCCTTTGTCTCCGCATCCAAAGCACCCTTGATCTTTAGTATTGGTTCCCCGGCACACATCGGTGCGATGTCCAAATTTACCACATTTTCCACACTTGGGGCCTCGACATTCCCCATAGTGGTGGAAAGGACATTTGGGGCATCTCAGTGCGTCCCTAGTATAAGATTTCTTAACCACAGTGTTTGTGGTAGTGGTAACATATGCCTTGGTTTCTTTGACTTCTCTCGTGGGTTGTTTCTTTTTACCGTTATTACTTCCTCGAGAGCCTTTCTTGAAATGGGAAAATTTTCGTTTGTTGGAATCAGTAGTCTCCTCAGTAGATTCTTTCTTGTTCCCTCTACCTTTAGGCAACCTCCCCTGACGTACAGCCTCCTCAGTAAGGCTGACAGCTAGATCAATCGCTTCACCAATCTCAGTGGGTTTTGAAGAGGTAACCAGACTCAGAATCTCGGGGGCAAGTCCCCAGATGTACCTCTCAATTTTCTTAAATTCAGGCTCCACTAAGTATGGCACCACTCGGGATAAGTCATGGTATCGCTGCGTGTAGCTAGTAATGTCTGAACCAATCATTTTTAGATTCCAGAATTCTGTCTCCAACTTTCGAATTTCCGATCTCGAGCAATACTTCTTTCTCATCATCTCTTTAAGTTCCTCCCAGGTCAGGGCGTATGCAGCATCATCGCCCTTAGTTTGGATCTGAAGGTTCCACCAAGATAAAGCTCCATCCACGAAGAGTCCAGTAACATAGGTGACTCTCTGTTCAGTAGGGCACTTGCTCATTCGAATGACTAAATCTGTCTTCTCAGTCCAAAGTACGAAGGCTACAGCACCTCCGGTATCGTCGAAATTCAGAGGTTTCCAGTCTAGGAACTGCTTGTAAGTGCAACCTGAAATCATTGGATACACCATTTAAGCATGAGTAACCAAATAACACGAATAAAATGGATGAGAGTATAGTGCGGTTTTTATAAGTAACCGTGTAGGATTGCCTCCGGTTGAACCTCTAGTACCACCGCTATGCTCGAAGCGGTTAGTCTCGCACTGCTCAATGGCTTGGGATATGCGTTCATTCAGCTCCTCTTGTGTTGTTGGTAGGGTGTTATCGTTTGACCTTCTTCTACGTGGCGACATCGTCTTCTGATATAATATGTCGCTCACAATTAGCCGAATTTTAATAATAATTTCATATTATTATTACTATTAATTTATTTATATATATATATTTTTTATCAAACATATATGTAATAGCACATCGGTACATGATAAATAAATAAAAGAATATATGTATACGCCATACGCAAACCCATCGTCATCATACACATAGCTCATCGCATACATAGTCGCCACATCATAAGATATAAATCATAGTATCACCATGACACAATGCATCAACCATAATATCACCACATCATGACACTATCAACCATAACATAAAATAAATACAATGTAAAATAAAGAAAATACACTTTTATACAATGACAACTTGTTACAATTTGTTCGTGAAGATCCAAAAAGGACTTAGGGATACACAACCCTAGTCAATACACGTTTTTACATTACAAAAGTAAAAATTTTATTCTACATTACTCCTTCACGTCATAATGTTGTCTTTGGGTTGCTTGGATCCATTCGTACAGACTTAGAGGTAAAAACTTTTGGATTTTAAAGCTACACGGTTAGTTCAGTAACTACCCGACAACAAAGCCGATACAGGAATCGAGTCCAAAATAACAAATGTATTAGTCCGGAGAGTTGGATTGTAAATTGGACAATAAAATTGTATAAAGACAATTGTGTAGATAAAATTATATAAGCAACACAAAATGTCAGTATTTAACCCGGTACGAGACCTGTACCGAATTCATCAACCGAACAACGAAACAATTAGTCTAGTGAGTTAGTTTGACATATTATAACATCACTTTAGAGTGTTGAGCCATTAAACTTTATAAAAACTAATATATATATATATATATAAATCCAAGATCATAAATTTTACAAAATGTATCAAGTTTTTTATAAAAAAAAAACCCAAACCAGCCCCCATCTCACGGCAATGGTGGGTCCCCCACCTAGCCATTTTCCTTCCTTTGATGTGTTGGAAGAAGGAGAGTATGATTAGTGTTGGTTAAGTGTTAGGAACAATAATCAAAACCAACACTCTTACACTCCACCACTCCTCATTTCCAACATCAACCAAAACTCTTCACCTCCTTCCTTCTCTCTCTCAAAAATCGGCCATAGCAAGCATCCAACATCTTCATCTTTTCAAAATTCAAACTTAAGAATTACTAGCAAATATGGAGGTGCATGAATGATTCAAAGCTTTTGCAAGACTTGAAGACCCACTTGGAGCATTTTCTTAAGACTTGAAGCTCTTGGATCATCTTTTCTTTATATTATCATCACCCTCATCTTGTTCTTCAAACTAGTAGTAAGCTTCATACTTTATTACTGCATTCTTATATTGTGATATAATATAAAATGTACATTGTCATATTGAATCTTACATAAAAATCATTTAAAAACAATGACAAGAATAAACGTACTAATATGATTATTTAACTTATTTGAGGATTTTGATGATCTTGAAGTTATCTTTTGTAGTAGAAGTGATCTTGCATTTTTATGGTTACAAATGAAGATCTAAACACATGCATGTTCAGATCTAGCAAGATTTACTAACAAAAATGTTATTAACATGATTTTTGCACTTGAAATGGTCATACGTATTATTTGAGTTGAAAATGATTTAAAATATGTTTATTTAAACATGGGAATGTCCTTAGTTTAAGGGAAACTATGGAAAATTTTATAAAATTATTATGATTAAAGTGTGATTACACTAAAGATTTAGTGATTAAAAATGACTAAGGATTTTAATCATCGATTAGACAAAGATTTGGATAAAAAAGTTTAAGATAAAATTTCAAGAGTTTTCTTAAACTAATAATAAATATATATATACATATATATATATAAATATATATATGATCAAGTATGTATGTGTATTTTGTGTATAAATATTACGTGTTTAGATCATGTAGAAATAAATACAAAAATATAAAATTTCACAAAATGTAGAAGAACTTATATATATACTTGAAACATGACAAGTATAAATATTTTTGTCCAATCATGGACATAAACTAAAAAATCAGACAATAAGACAATTTGGACAAAAACGAACAATTTGGACATATCAAACAAATAAAACGACGCAGTCGAAACAAACGACACGGACGAAACAAACGACACGAATTCCTAGAAGTTCGTGGAGAGAAACCCTCTGATAGCCTTAAACTCGTGACATGTACTCAAGCCCAAAAATACCTACCAAAGAATTATGTAGCCTTTTTTGGCACATATCATAGAGGAGAAAAGCAAGGGTTAGAGTATTCAAGACATCCCCGTTGTTCGAGATTTTCCTAAGGTGATTCTTGAAGAACTACCTGGTTTACCCCAGCACGTCAAGTCGAGTTTCGTATAGACCTTGTACTTGGAGCCAATCCAATTGCCAAATCCCCTACCTTCTTGCACCCTCGGAAATGCAAGAGTTGTCAAAACAACTCAAAGAACTTTCAGACAAAGGATTTATTCGTCCGAGATTTTCACCTTGGGGCGCTACTGTGACATACGACAAAATACCGGTAAATCCGTACAGCTTAAACAACTATTACATAGTAATTTTCGACTTGATTTTATTTAATTGAGTCTTAAAGGTCTAGGAAATTACAAAATCATAGCTCAGTATGATTACAAACCCGCCACAATTAGAAACATATAAAATTATATCCTAGACTCACGGCAGAAACGCGAACACACTGTACATGTCAGGACTAGTCGCGGTACAGTCTGACAAGGCAAAATCGAGAAATAAAGTATGCCCATGATAAATATTATATAGAAACATTAGTTTTAAATAATGTACGAACACTACTTTCATAAAAATTTCTATTAAAACACCAAATTGTCCAGTCTGTAGAAAAATACAGCAATTTTGCAGAGTGTACAACACTCTGCAGAACGAAACAACAAATGTCCGAAATTCAAAATAAATATTATTTATCATAAATAATATATAGTGTATTAAAAACAGCACAAAACCCTTATTTAAACTTTAGGTTTTAAAGCTACAGGCTTAGTTCAGTAACTGCACGACAACAAAGCCGGTACAGGAACTGAGTCCAAAATAACAAATTTATTAGTCCGGAGAGTTGGATTAATAATCTGGACAATAAAATTGTATAAAGACAATTGTGTAGATAAAATTATATAAGCAACACAAATGTCAGTATTTAACCCGGTACGAGACATGAACCGAATTTATCAACCGAACAACGATACAATTAGTCTAGTGAGTTAGTTTGACATATTATAACATCACTTTAGAGTGTTGAGCCATTAAACTTTATAAAAACTAATATATATATATATATATAATATATAAATCCAAGATCTTAAAGTTTACAAAATATATCAAGTTTTTATAAAAATAAAAATAAAACGCAAACCAGCCCCCCCCCCCCCCCCCATCACACGGCAATGGTGGCTCCCCCACCTAGCCATTTTCCTTCCTTTGATGTGTTGGAACAAGGAGAGTATGATTAGTGAAGGTTAAGTGTAAGGAACAATAATCAAAACCAACACTCTTACACTCCACCACTCCTCATTTCCAACATCAACCAAAACTCTTCACCTCCTTCCTTATCTCTCTCAAAAATCGGCCATAGCAAGCATCCAACATCTTCATCTTTTCAAAATTTGAACTTAAGAATTACTAGCAAATATGGAGGTGCATGAATGATTCAAAGCTTTTGCAAGACTTGAAGACCCACTTGGAGCATTTTCTCAAGACTTGAAGTTCTTGGATCATCATCACCTTCATCTTGTTCTGCAAACTAGTAGTAAGTTTCATACTTTATTAGTGGATTCTTATATTATGATTTAATATAAAATGTACAAGATCATCTTGAATCTTATATAAAAATCATTTTACAACAATGACAAGAATAAACATACTAATATGATTATTTAACTTATTTGATGATTTTGATGATCTTGAAGTTTTCTTTTGTAGTAGAAGTGATCTTGCATTTTTATGGTTATAAATGAAGATCTAAACACATGCATGTTCAGATCTAGCAAGATTTACTAACAAAAATGTTATGAACATGATTTTTGCACTTGAAATGGTCATATACGTATTATACAAAATATAGATTATTATATAAAACTCATGATCTAGATATTTTTCTGGGTGGCGGCTGAGGATGACGAGATATCGACAACGGATATGACAGGGGATGGTATCTCAAGTATGGCTATGTCATCGAAAACCTCACCGTCTTCGAGCTCATCCTCCATATGGTCGACGTGAAACACCAGGATCTCATCATCGTCATCATCTGACTAGAGGCACCATGGCGAGAGGTATGGCCAAGTGTACTATTACGTGCTCGCCCTCAGGATGACCATAAACAATAACGTCATGTGGAGGCTGCGGAACGACTAACACATCATCTCCCTATGGGGCATCATCCTCCATAGGGTCAATAAGAGCAAATGGCTGAAAATCGTCAAGGTCCTCGTCGTTAGGGACCTTGTGGTCGGCTCCATCCTCATGGGGTAGGGCCTCAGCGTCAGGGCCGTATCCATCATCGGACACGTACTCCATAGGATCCTCCTCGTAGCTTGACGAAGAAGACATAGTCCTGGAAAATATCCGTACAACGCATATATATACATGTTATTAATTTATTATTACTTATGATATATTTTCATATTAATCACCATTTCTCATGCAAAACTTTTTCTTTGTTTTCACGTGTAATCCTAATGTTTCGTGTCAATTCATTACAGACTAATCAGGTATTGATCCTTGCTTGCTACTTATAGTTGACCTCGTGTAATAGATCCTCATGTTATCGTGACACAATGAAAACCTTTTGTCATTTTTGTCATAATTCCAAAAACATTTCTGTTATGTTTTGAACTCTGTTTTCATGTGTGAGCCCTTAGTGATTGTAGACCAAACTTTAATAAAAGCTTTCCCCCGTTCGCTACGATCGGAGCTCTGATACCAACCTGTCACACCCTGGTCGTAGCGGAAGCGCAAGTGTGTGACTATGAGGTAAGCATTGCATCCAATTAAGTAAACAAGTATAACTCAACAACGATGCCATACTGATATAAAGTTGCATTCCAATATTTACAACCAACCAAAAGTGATTTCGTAGTTTAACTGTTTTCAACTTGTCATCATAAACCTGATTTAAAGTATATTTCTTCAAAATAAGATATTGTTTTCATCATAAATGCATAATGAGGTTTTGACCCCTATATACCCATACTAGGTAGGGATACAAGAGGCAAACCCTCCAAAAGATGGCACTCGTTTTCTTGACATTTTGCAATAAGAAGAATTGTATCACCAGCTCATGCCTTGCGTCCTGAAATACATGTACTTTTAAAAGTCAACAAAAGTTGGCGAGTTGATGTAGTTAATGCTTTCGTATAAAATGTCATCCTTATAATCTAGTAATGAAATCTGAGTATGTGATTAGCAATCATGCAGTTTTAAGGATCTATCAGTGTGTCACGAGCACCCTGACATATGTGCCGTAAGTAAGTAACCAAACCGAGACAACTTTGACATCATTGGGATCACAAAAGCACCCCGAAGGGTATACCATCCAGGAGTGGAGCGCGCCTCAAACTCTATAGATCTATACCTTTTGCACCTTGGTCACTACGTGATTAATGGTTACTATTGTCATCATCCTACTTATGCACATTTGATCGTGTTATCATCTAAACCCCTAGCTAACATACTGTTTGTTATGACATGCATTTCCCCTCGATAGTTTTAAAACAAAACTTTTAAATAATTGAAAGGAGGAAAATGAACTCACAACTTTGCGTTTCGTACGTCGTACTTGTCAAAGTTCGGTGTCCGTACACGTGTATAACCTACATGTGTATTAACTTCATTAGACACCTAGGTCTCGTTGGATTTTGTACCAGTTGTCATCTTGAATTTTTATTGTGTATTTTGTTTATCATATTAGAACAAGTTTTAATGTTATCATAGTGTTGGTAGTTCGTTTGTTGGATTAATATTTTTATACATATATTTCTCAAATATATATGTATATATATATATATTGTTATTTTTAGATCGTGTGTGAATGGGCCTCGCCCTTCACATGTCCTCGTGTCTTGCATGCGCGTCATTGGTCCTAGCGCATATTCATGTATGTTATTGGGCCTAGCCCAAGTTTTCATTAGATTGAGCCTATCCCATGTCTTCATGTGATTGGGCCTAGCCCATGTCTTTATGTGATTGGGACTAGCCATGTAATTTATATCATTGGGCCTAGCCCATGTCTTTATGTGAGTGGGCCTAGCAATTTATGTGATTGGACCTAGCTGACACACCCCGGCTTTCCACAGCCAATCCAAACACCGGTGGGCCCGGGTGGGGAATATCATGACGTAAGTTGATATCATCATAGTCAATTAAAAACAGCACAACGAAAGTCTTGAATTTAAATTACTATTTCAAACCAAATGTTCGAAATACAAAATAATATACAGGCTCGTAGTAGAAGATCCACAGGCGGATCATAAATTGTACAAAAGAAAGAATATACAACAGACTTTGGGCAAATCTAGGATTTGCAAGATCCTCTTATTACTACCGAGCACTTTCAGCCTATTTTTGTATTGTACCTGCAAGCTTAGTCTTTTGAAAATACGTCATCTTTCGTTGGTGTGTACACCCAACTGACTCATTTTGAAAACATTTAAAAATATGTTTCAAGTGCGTATCAGCACAAATTCTTTTATAACTTGGGAAAGTTGACGTTGCAACCTTGTTAACAGATTCACATGTGTTTTCATACATACAGGCCCAGTGAGAGAACTGAGACATGATTAACTACACACAACTTACGGACTCACGAAGGAGTTAACCCCAATGACATGGGTAGTTGCATTTGAGCGTCTGTCGGGTGTATGCCTACAACCCGTGCTAAGGTCATGGCCATTATCTAATGTAATGAGCCGAGGATATCCAGGACACGGTAGTTAATCCCTGATATTTAAGTTATCAAACAAAACTGATTAAAACATAATATGCAGATTTACTAGCCACAATCCGGCATTCGATTGGTCCCATTTCCGACCAAGCGGTAATAGTTTACAGTAACCCAAGCCCGTATAGGGGAAATAAGTCGAGCGTATTTACCTGAGCTAGTCTTCGTTTAAACACAAGATTTATTAACTCAGCTGTACACAAAAGCACTAAGTGCAGATTACATTTACCGGAATGTCTCTAGTCTGGATTATGGCATAAGCTAACCAATTAAATATTAACGGTGTTTCTTAAGTCATAGACTTAGACCGACTAGCGTACATGATCAATACGTATAACGCTAGATTAAACGATGATTGAATAGAATGTAGTTTAATCCCAACAAGTACTTTGACTTGTGTAATATGGATAAACTATAAACATTTTGGATTTTGAGACATAAATGACAAGGTTAGACCCGTTTCGGTTAATTTCCGTACACTAGTTACATATACTTAACCGTACGCATATCAGCGATATCGGGTAACCGGATAATTCATGGACAAGTTCTTTATGCCATTATATTTTAAATAAGTTGTATATCAGTAGGATATCAACTTTATGCCCGTTAAGGTTTTAAAATGAAACTATGCCTCATAAGTGCGTTTCGGTAATTTCATATCGTATAAAGGAACTTGAATATAATTTAAAGTTATAACTGTAAGTATTATGGAAAAATAACTTATTTATGATATAATATCAGTAGGATATTAATTATATGTGTAATTTATCTTTTATGACCAAACTATACACCGAACGGGCATTTTGGTCATTTTACACATAGTTTATAAATTATTTGGGATTCTTAGTTTATATCTTGTACCTACTGTAAAATTATTTAAAATAAATTTTTAAATCAGTAGGTAACAAGTCTTGGTTGGTAACTATGCTTTAAAACCATACTATGCGCCGAAACGACGCTTATGTCGTAAAATGACGATTTGTGTGACGTTAATGAAAACTGATGTTAAGGTCATATTTACATGCCTTGGATATGTTAATTAATATAACCTATCAGTAGGTAAAAGATTTACTTTGAAAGATGTGATTAAAACCATTTTATAAGTCACAAGGGCTTTATCGACATAATGCAAGGACTTGCTCATAAACTCAGTTTATAATCTGGTTTGACATCTCAAATAATCCTTCAATATTACATCAGTAGGAAACTCATTTTCAAGTTCATTATCATTTAAACCTATTTTTATGCAAAAAGGGCATTTTAGTCAAAAGGCATAATTACGGAACTTGTGTATAAACTCAAATTCTGATTATGATCATGTAATATAACCTCAGAGGGTTATGCTACATTATTTTATGATCATAATGCAACTTTAGATCACTAGCTAACTAATCTAAATCGGGCCAGAATCGAAAGGCAAAGCAAAAGTCAAACTTTGCAACTTTCGGTTGCAAACCGACCCTAGAACTGAAATTGACGAGCCGAACATGTTCTTACATGTTTTAATAATTATTACCAACTTGTTTAAGTGTCAAAACTTGTTTTATAACATATATAAGCTCGAATTATAACATTTCTGAAAAATGGCATGTTTGACTTTTTAATACAATAACTTTGACCCGTCAATTGGTATAGCAAACGTGATCTTCAGGAGGTGCCCTTTATAGGGATTAACACCTACCTTATTACGATCACTTAGCCATGCTCGTTATGAACAGTGGCTGGACCATAATGGTCTTAACCGAAAGTCAAGGCGTTTTCCATAAAACGCTTGACTTTTGGCTATAAAGCCTATAAACGAAAATGCAAGAGGAAGGAACACTTACAAGTGGTTGCTAGAATGCAATATAACTTAGTTGGACTCTCCTTTCAGTTAGGAGCTTACAGAGGAGGGAGATAGAGTTGTGAATGAGAAAGGTGCAAGTTCAAATGGTGAACCTTGGCACCTATTTATAGTTGGAGAGCTTGTAGGAGGTGATGCCAGGTGCTAAGGGGTGTAAGAGGAAGCTTACAAGCATCTTAAAATGTGGCATAGCTGTTTGGGAATCCATAGTTTCGAATTCATGGTTTTTGGCTATTTGTGTGGAGGCCAAGGAATTTTTCTGCAGACATAGGCCTCTCGCGCCCTGCGAGAGGCACAAGCCTTGCCTCTCAAGGCTCGCGAGAGGCACAAGCTTTGCCTCTCGTGCCCCGCGAGCGCCCCATGGTCAGTTTCAAAGTTTGGCACTTTTAACCCCTTAACTTATAAAACCTTCTAAAACACCTTTTTAGCATATTTAGCCCTCCGTACCAATATTTTGCATACCCGGGAGTATGCCCGGACATTGTCGAGCTCTCGGTTCATTAAAGGTCACCCAGAGGTATAAATTAACATGTTGACACTTTTAACCCCTCCATTATCCAACTTTCACATTTTTATAGAATTAACGTCTCTCGTCCAACAAGTGGCACGCATGAGAGTTAGGACTTTGTAAAGGATCATTCAGAGGCTCATTATATGCATGTTGACATATCAGTCACTCAGAGGCTAGGCATGTTGACATATTAGTCACTCGGAGGCCAATGTTTAAGCATGTTGACATATCAGTCACTCAGAGGCTAGGCATGTTGACATATCAGTCACTCAGAGGCTAGGCATGTTGACATATCAGTCACTCAGAGGCCAAGTTTAAGCATGTTGACATATCAGTCACTCAGAGGCTAGGCATGTTGACATATTATTCACTCGAGGCCAAATTTGAGCATGTTGACACCTTTAGTCCCTATTAGTGTTTAATATACTAAAAATAAAATACAACACGTGTCACTATACTATTGTCATGATTTTACGAGGTGTTACACTGGCCTATGTCTTTATGTGATTGGGCCTAGCCCATGTAATTTATTTTCAAGAGTCCATAATATATATACATATATATAATTCTTCAAAAATATTTTAAGTATAGTGAACCTGGTTCACATGTATAAATACGTTCGTTTCACTTGTATGCACTTGTTTCATGGTATATGCAAATATTGTATTGTACATGTAAATTGTTCTGTTGTATTCATTTTATTATGACTTGCCTAATCATGATTAAGATCGCTAATCGCGTTTAGTCTTGCTAATCACCCTTTAATTATCCCTTAATCGTGATTAGGATTTTAGAAAATTTCGTCATAGTTTCCCCTAAACTAAGGTGTTTTCCCACGTTTTCAAACGTATTTAATCCATGTTTAACCCATAATCACAAATAAACTTCAAATCAAGTTTCAATATACCATTCTTGCATGCGTGATTTGTACATATTAACGCTCATTTCCATGAACTATGTATATATATATATATATATATATATATTATAACAACTTACTTAAAATAATGAAATCTCCACATATATTTATTAGAACATTGAAAACATCCATTTTATTATACTTTCTAATCTTCTACTAGTTTATCCATGTAACATAAACTTGTTTATGTTACGTTTCAAGATCCTTATATTTTAAACCATGTTCATAATTTCTTATAAAAGTTATATTTGTTAAAAATCACTTTCAAGTTTAGTGTTTAAGTTCATGGGTTATGAATGTGATGATCTTGTTTAGATCTAAACATCTTGGTGTTTAGATCATCATTCTTAGCTAAGTTCATGCAAGATCATCACACTTAAACAACTTACTTTAACATAACCTTCAAGATCATACACACTAGTTAACACTAATCAACATATAAACACTTATTTTTGTAAGCTTTTTATGTTGTGATTATGGTTTTGAGCTTTGATTTTTTTCTTAGAGTTCAAGATGATCAAGTTGTACTTTGGTATTCTACATAACATAACAAGCTTAAAAAATAACCAGAAAATGATCTTACAATATTGCAAATGATTGGTGCACTTTAGTTAAGATTAAGAAGATAATAAAGCCTCCAAGCACCTCCTAATGTTTCTCCATGGTTGCTACACCTTAGATGTTCTTGAAAATGGCTTGAAAGAGATATCTAATGTTAGAATAATGAAGGGATTGTGGTGTTTTGGGGCTGCCGAAAGCTAGAGAAAGAGAAAAAGAGCTTTGGTGTTGTGAAGTGTTGTGAGGAAAAGGAAGATGAATGATGAAGTGATGTTATAATCTTCAAACTTTCCTTAGTCAAACAAAATCCTCATTTACCATACTTTTGCATCATCAAATCTAGAGGAATTTAAGGAGGGTATGGCCAATTGGGGTGTTCAAGTATGGCTTTTATTTTTTTCACATACATATGTATGTATGTATGTATGTATGTATGTATGTATGTATGTATGTATGTATGTATGTATGTATGCATGCATGCATGCATGTATGTATGTATGTAGGTATGTATGTATGTATGTAATATATGTTATATAAACATTTAACATGTGTCAAAAAAAATATAAACTTGTATATATTTTCGTAATTAGCTTAATTAGAGTATTTAGGGGTTAGTGGTAGTTTAGGGTTTTAAATAAAGTCTAACTAGTTTATTTGTTTAGTGGGTATAGATTTTTGGATGGTATAAATACCACTAATTCGCTCGTCGGTTCGATATCGGGTGTTATAAAAGTTGCTATATAATACCGGAAGCTATGGTCTTGTTTTACCATCGATGTTATGGCATTTATTTAAGGCATATACGAGGTCAGAATATCTTGGGGTATAATTTGTGCAACCATAAATAGTGTGCCCAACACTTTCTACCAACACTTTTAGGGCATTGTTTGGTTTATTTCTCGTCGTAACAGAAACTAGCATATGTTATGATCTAATTTACTTGTCCTAATACTTGTGATATGGTATACGACTCAGTTACGAAATCAAATTACGATAAAATGCATCAGATTATGCAATAAAAATAGTGATTAGATTGTACGGAATTACCAGTTATTGGCCATTTGTCACATACTCCCCCCGTTAAAAAGAATTTTCTCCTGAAATTCACTTTGAGGCATCGTCTGAAGGAGTCTTCTTGAACAGGTGGGGGTACTTTGTCTTGATTTGATCTTCACGTTCCCACGTGTACTCGGGACCGTGACCTGAGTTCCAGCGAACTTTAACAAGTTTGATTTAACTTTTCCTCGTCTTTTGAACTTTCCAGTCCATGACTTCAACTGGTTCCTCGGTAAATTGGAGTTTGTCATCAACTTGAATCTCATCCACTTGGATGATAACCGTGTCATTAGTCGGGCTGTTCTTTAGATTAGACACATGAAATGTGTCGTGTACATTGTTGAGTTCTTCTGGCAGTTTCAACTTGTAAGTCACGGTACCGACCTTTGCCAGAATTTCGAAAGGCCCAACATATCTCGGGTTTAGTTTTCCGCGCTTCCCGAATCTAGCTACACCTTTCTAAGGTGAGGCCTTTAGTAACACTTTGTCTCCAACCTCGAAGGATAATGGTTTGCATCTCCGGTCTGCGTAGCTCTTTTGTCTATCTCGGGCCTATCATAATACGCCCACGGATCTTGAATATTTTGTTTGGGGTCTCTTGGACTAGTTCGGGACCAATGTGTTGTCTGTCACCGACTTCCGCAAACATAGCAGAGATCGGCACTTTCGTCAATTCAGTGCTTCGAATGGTGCGGCCTTGATACTGGTGTGATAACTGTTATTGTAGGAAAACTCTACCAACAGTAAATGAGTATCCCAGTTTCTGCCTAAATCAATGACACAGGCCCGAAGCATGTCTTCCAATGTTTGGATGGTTGCGCTCGCTTTGACCATCGGTCTGCAGGTGAAAAGTTGTGCTTAAAATCTAAGTGAGAACCAAACGAAGTTTGAAATGATTGCCAGATCCGTGACACAAAGCGACCATCTCTATCAGAGATTATCAAGATTGGCACCCCATGACGTGCCACGATTTCCTTAAGATACAGTTCAACTAACTTCTCTACTGTCTTTCTCACGGATGGGTAAGAAGTGAGCTGATTTGGTTAACCGATCAATGATAACCCAGCTCATGCATGATCTCGAGAGGTCCATGGGACTTTTGTGATAAAAGCCATTGAGATTTGTTCCGGACTTCCAAACAGGGATCTCAGGTTGTTGTAATAAACTAGATGGTTTTTGGTATTCGGCCTTGACCTTTGCACAAGTTAGGCATTTCCCAACATAGGTCGCAATATCTCCCTTGAGATTAGGCCACCAACAATACTCCTTTAAATCTTGATACATTTTATCAGATCCTGGGTGTATCGAGTATTTGGACTTGTGTGCTTCATCCAGCACCAAGTCTCGTAAATCGCCAAAATAGGGAATCTAGATTCCTCCCATGAAATATAGAGTTCCATCCTTGGTTGGTTCCATTTGTTTCTCCGTTCCCCGTAATGATTCTGCTTGAATGTTTTCCGGTTTTAGAGCTTCTTGTTGTGCATCGTGCACTCGAGTTGTAAAGTTCGTCTGGATCGTCATTTCTAAAGCTCGTACTCGTAATGTTTTGACTCGTTCCTTCCTGCTCAAAGCATCTGCTACAATATTTGCCTTGCCTGGGTGATACTTGATCTCACAGTCATAATCATTCAACAGTTCTACCCGACGTCGTTGGCGCATATACAGTTCCTTTTGGTTGAATATATGTTGAAGACTCTTATGATCTGTGAATATGGTACACTTAGTGCCATATAAATAATGATGCCGGATCTTTAAAGCAAATACCACTACGCCTAATTCTAGGTCATGAGTGGTATAATTCCTTTCGTGAACTTTTAGCTGACGCAACGCGTACGCGATGACTTTTTCGCGTTGCATTAACACGCAACCCAAGCCTTGATGCGATGCATCACAGTACACCACAAAATCATCAGTACTGTCTTGGAGTGATATATCGGTGCCTTACATAATTTTTCTTTTAGTACTTGAAATGCCGATTCTTGTTTTACTTCCCAATCAAACTTTTTGTCCTTTTGTGTAAGAGAGGTTAGCGGCTGAGCAACCTTTGAGAAGTTCTCAATAAATCTCCTGTAATATCCCGCTAAACCTTAGAATTGTCGTATTTCCGTGGGGGTTCTTGGCGTTGTCCAATTCTTTATAGCCTCGATTTGTGGGGTCAACACGTGTTTCATTCCTATTCACCACGTGACCGAGAAATTGTACCTCGAGAATCCAAAATTCGCATTTCGAGAACTTGGCATATAATTGCACCTTCTTTAGCAATTCTAGTATAGTCCTCAAGTGTTTCTCATGTTCTTCCTCGGTTCGCTAGTATATCAATATGTCATTTATAAAAATGATCACGAACTTATCGAGGTATGGCTTACATACTTGGTTCATCAAATCCATAAATACTGCAGGGGCGTTTGTTAGACCAATGGGCATAACAAGGAACTCGTAATGACCGTAGCAAGTCCTAAACGCCGTCTTAGGAATACTTTCCTTTTGGATTGTCAGCTGATGATACCCGGATTTTAAATCAATCTTTGAGTAAAAACTCGACCCTTGCAACTGATCGAACAAGTCGTCGATCCTTGGTAATGGGTAACGGTTCTTGATGGTTAACGTGTTTAGTTCCCGGTAGTCGATGAAGGTTCCATCCTTCTTTTTCACAAACAACACCGGAGCTCCCCAAGGCGAGAAACTCAGTCTTATGAAACCTTTGTCAAGCAACTCTAGTAATTGAGTAATTAATTCCTGCATCTCGGAAGGCGCTAGTCGATATGGGGCCTTCGCCACAGGTGCAGCTCCTGGCACTAAATCAATACGGAACTCGACTTGTCATTGTGGAGGTAGTCCCGGCAAGTCTTCCGGAAAGATCTCAGGGTATTCCTTTACTACTGGTATGCCCTCCACCTTGCGCTCCTCGGCCTTTTTATCCACCACATGGGCAAGAAAGGCGATGCATCTTTTCCTCAAACATTTTTGAGCTTTCATGCAGTTTATGATTCGTAGTGGCGTGTCATGCTTCTCACCGTGAATCATCAAATGTTCTCCGTCGGGTAGGGGGATGTGAATGATTTTCTCGTGACATATGACTCCCGCTCGATTATCGGATAGCCAATCCATACCAATAACAACATCGAAACTACCTAGTTGAACTGGTAATAGATCTATGTCTAACTTTCATCCACCCAGTTCTAAGGTACACTTCTTTATAATTTTTCTTGACTCTACCAATGTCCCGTTAGCTAGCTCAATCGAGTATGGAACATCAAACTTACTCGACTCTACCCCAAGTATATCTCTAAATTACTTAGAGATAAAACTAAAATCTGCCCCGGTATCAAAAAGAATAGATGCAAAGTGATGTTGATAGGGAACGTACCGGTGACCACATTCGGGTCCTGGCGAGCATCCTTAGCTCCAATCACGAACGCTCTTCCCCGAGCTTGGTTTTCTTTACGGCAATCTTTCTTGAAATGCCCTTTGTCTCCTCATCCAAAACAACCTTGATCTTTGGCATTTGTCACCTGTTATGCATCGGTGCGACGCCCAAACCTACCACATTTGCCACACTTGGGGCCTCGACATTCCCCGTAGTGGTGGAAAGGGCATTTAGGGCGTTTTGGTGCGCCCCCAGTATAAGATTTCTTAACAGCAGTGTTTGTAGTAGTGGTAACATATGCCTTCATTTCTTTGACCTCTTTTTGGGCTTGCTTTTTGTTACTATTTTTATTACCTCGCGAGCCTTTCTTGAAATGGGAGAATTTTATTTTATTGGAGTCCATAGTCTCCTCTGTAGTTTCCTTTTTATTCACACCACTCTTAGGTAGCTTCCCTTGACGTACAGCCTCCTCAGTAAGGTTGACAACTAGATCAATTGCTTCTTTAGTTTCAGTGGGTTTCGAAGAGGTAACCAGACTTAGAATTTTGGGGGCAAGTCCCCAGATATACCTCTCAATCCTCTTAAATTCGGGTGCCACCAAGTATGGCACCACTCGAGACAAATCATGAAATCGCTGCGTGTACCCTACAATATCTGAACCAACCATCTTTAAATTCCAGAACTCAGTTTCTAACTTCAGAATTTCTGACCTCTAGCAATACTTCTTTCTCATCATTTCTTTAAGTTCCTCCCAGGTCAGGGCGTATACAGCATCGTCGCCCTTAGTTTGGACCTAGAGGTTCCACCAAGTTAATGCTCCGTCTACGAAGAGTCCAGTAACATAAGTGACTCTTTGTTCAGCAGGGCACTTGCTCATCCGAATGACCGAGTCGATCTTCTCAGTCCAATATACGAAGGCTACAGCACCTCCGTACCGTCTTAATTCAGAGGTTTGCAGTCTAGAAACTGCTTGTAAGTGCAACCTGAAATCATTGGATACACCATTTAAGTATGAGTAACCAAAAGCACGAATAGAATAAATGAGAGTATCGTGCGATTTTATGAATAACCGTGTATTACTAGTTGGAGGGTTGCCTCTGGTTGAACCCCCGGTGTTATGTTCGGAGCGGTTAGCTTCGTACTGTGCGATTGCCGGAGATATGCGTTCGTCTAACTCCTCTTGTATTGTCGGTAGTGCGTTAGTGTTGGAACTCCTTCGGCGGGGCGGCATCGTCTTCTAGTATAAAATGTCGCTCACAATATATATATATATATATATATATATATATATATATATATATATTGTCAAACATATACGTATAAAAACATCGGTTATATAGTAAGTAAAATATATTATATATATATATATATATATATATATATATATATATATATATATATATATATATGTATGTATATAACATACGTACACCAATCATCACCATAATCACGTAACTCATCTCGTAGATAGTCACCACATCATAAGACATCAATCACAATATCACCACAACATAATAATAACAACCACAACATAAAAGATATACGATGTGAACTAAAGAAAATACACTTTTATACAATGACAACTTGTTACATTTTGTTCATGAAGATAAAAAAGGACTTAGGGATACATAACCCTAGTCAGTACAAGTTTTACATTACAAATAAGATTTTCTGCTACATTGTTTCTTCATGTCCTCAAGTTGTCTTCAAAAGTCGGGATCTTCAAAGCTGGGTCTTCAAGTGCTAGATCACCAAAAGCAGGTCTGATCCCCAAAAGATAATCATAAACATAATACTGCGGTGGAGGGGGTGGTGGGGATGATGATCAGGGGAGCAAACCGCTATGGTAAGCCACCTCCTCCTCTAGGCCAAAAATGTGCCTATTGGTGACTCTCTGGAAATGCTCTAACTCACGCACTTGCGCCTCTGATGGACAGGATGAGTGGTGAATTGGGCAGTAGAAGGGTGGGGTCGGTGGTGGTGATAGTGGTAATGGTGGTGGTGATGGTGGTGGGTATGATGGTGGGGGTGGTAGTGGTGATGATGGTAATGGGGGTGTAGCTCTGGTAGCGGCATGAGCAGCACGCTGGGTCTATAGCTCCCAGATCCTCCGAAAGATCAAGGAGAGCTGAAGGTCGTGCAATGCCACCCTCTCCTCCACAGGAGTCGGAGGGAAGTGTGAGGGATGGTAGGGGTCAGAAGGGCTCATGCCTGGTGAGGGTATCGGGGTAGGCATACCGGCAGTAGATGGTCTAGGGTGTGTGGTATACATGGGAGGTGGTCCAGCTGGGAATGAAGGTCCAGCCATGTGAGAGGGTCCAGCTGCAAATGGATCGTATATAGGGTGATAAGTGGACCTCTCAGAGAAAAACGAGGATATCTACTCAGGGGCTCGTGGGGTACCGCTCAGTGAGTAGTGTCGTGCGGGTCAAGAATATGGAGCCGGTCCAGTATATGGAGCGGGTCCATGAGTAGGGGTACTAGCAGGAAAAGAGCTAACACGGACAGGTGAGACTGCAGGGGGTGAGTGCATTGGTGTTGGTGAATCTGGGGCGGTGGAAGAGGCATCATCCGCCACATGCTCACTCTGGGTGGCGGCTGTGGATGACGAGATATCGACAACTGATATGACAGGGGATGGTATCTCAAGTATGGCTATGTCATTGAAAACCTTGCCGTCTCCGAGCTCATCCTCCATATGGTCGACGTGAAACACTGGGATGTCATCATCATCATCATCTAGATCGATGAATAGAGGAACCATGGCGAGAGGTATGGCCAAGTGTACTATCGCGTGCTCGCCCTCCGGATGACCATAAATAATAACGTCATGTGGAGGCTGCGGAACGGCTAACACGTCATCTCCCTGTGGGGCATCATCCTCCATAGGGTCAATAAGAGCAAATGGCTGAAAATCGTCAAGGTTCTCATCGTCAGGGACCTTGTGGTCGGATCCATCCTCATGGGGTAGGGCCTCAGCGTCGGGGCCGTATCCATCATCGGACACGTACTCCATAGGATCCTCCTCGTAGCATGATGAAGAAGACATAGTCCTGGCAAATAATCCGTACAACGCATATATATACATCTTAGTAATTTATTATTACTTATGATATATTTTCAAATTAATCACCATTTCTCATGCAAAACTTGTTCTTTGTTTTCACGTGTAATCCTAATGTTTCGTGTCTATTCATTATAGACTAATCATGTATTGATCCTTGCTTGCTACTTATAGTTGAACTCGTGTGATAGATCCTCATGTTGTCACACCCCGACCCGCAGCGGAAAAGGTGATCGGGGCATGATTGGGTTTTCATCAAAGCTCATGACATTTATTATAACGTTTCATATTTATTATCACAATTTTAAAGAAGATCATACAATCATATCATACAAGTTCAACATGTCCTATACATTTTTCTAGGCTTCATTATTTTTCTTCTAAGGCACTTTCCTATGTGTTCCTTGCTTCATCCTGTCCACCTGTATCATGTGTAAAAATGGTTTTTGGATCAACAAAAGTTGGCGAGTGAACCTTGTTAGAAAACATTTATTATTTATTTCTTGTTGTATTTAATATGGAAAAATTGTGCAATAATCATATATGAACAAACATAAATAAAACATACAATAACAAACAAATAGCATACAATAACAAACCAATAGCATACAATAACAAACCACCTTGCATGAATATGTAATATGAATGACAATGTAAATGTTGGCAACGTCTCGTTCACGCTCATAGGTAATGGGGAACGGCTCACGCTCATAGGTAATGGGGAGCAGACGGCCTATGATGAAATGTATGTGCGATCAAGGCTCAATCAAACGGAGTCGATCGTATGTTGGCAACGCCTGGTTCACGCTCATAGGTAATGGGGAACAGCTCAACGCTCATAGGTAATGGGGAGCGGCGGCCTATGATAATGTATGTACCGAAAATGATAAATTTAATCTAAACAATAATCACACAAACAGATGATACATGTTGAATATACATTTAATCATGAATATGATGGATGCACAATAGTTTAAAAGTAATAAATAATAAGACACATGATACACCCCAAAAACGTGATTAAAACGGGGAATTTGTAGAGATTCACTCACCTTGGGTGCGTTCGGTGAATGATGTTGAATGCGCACGAGTTTAGAGGATTGATCGACGAGGAATGACTAACCTAATTAATAACGAAAAGGTACGGTAAATAAGTGGATTTTATTAACAATATAAATAGGATTTTTGGATATATTTTTGTGAGTTTAAGGCTATTTTCTAACTTTAAAAATGTTATTTTTTAAGTATTTTTAATTGATTTTTAATTTAAATAAATAAATAAAAATTTAAAAAAATGTTGATTTTTGACCGTTGACCGTTGACTTGTTGACCGGTTCGGTCGGTTATATAGTTGCACTGAGTGAGACTCGAACCCGTGACCTCCCGTACGCGTGCACGCAGCTCTACCAACTGAGCTACATGTCTAACCCGAAATATTTCTGTTTTTAATTATATTTATACACTAATTAAGTTAATCCGAAAATCATTTATTTTAAAAAGGATTTAATTGCATCAACTCGGTGCTCGCCACAGGTCTCGAACCCGGGACCTGTGGTTTAGTTTGGCACACAGTCCACCGCTGGACTGTGTGTCTAACTTGGTAAATATTCTAGTTTTTATTATACTTAACATCTTACTGTTGTGGATCCAGTTCAGTTTTAAAAAAAGACATTTTATTACAGCGAATGAGTGTGTGTCAAGGATTGAACTCGGGACGTTTGCATATTGTTTGCACACAGTCCACCGCTGGACTGTGTGTCTAACCCGTTTATAATACCGATTTTAATTAATCTTATAACATACACGACTTCGTCTTCTTCGTTAAAAACCCAGACATCGGTTAACTAACTGTTTCTTGTTTAATTCGGTTAACGAACATTATGAGCAATCGTAATGTATTGAACAGAAAAGGTTTGGAGATTGATTGTACCGAACAGATTGTCTTCTTCAGAAATCCGGCGAAGCTCGTCGGCTCTGTTTTGTGAACTCCCTCTGTTCGGATTCAAAAATCAGATTGATTGATTTTATATGAGATTGAACTACTGAGTAACGATTATCAGTAGGTTTAAATGATCTACCGGCAAACTGCGAGATTCTGGAACTTTCAGAAGTTTTCCGGCGAAAACAGAAAATCCGGCAGCGTCGTCTGGAATAGATTCTGGGTGAGGGATTGATGTTAGTAATAGTCTAACAATGGGTTAAAACAGAAAAAGTCGAGGTATTTACCGTGTAGATGAAGTCTCGGTTTTCCGGTGACTTGCAGAGATTTTTCCGGCGAGTGAAATTGCGTCGAGAATTGGTGTGATTGTGAGCGAAAAGGTTATCAGAGGCTAGAGTGTGTATTTATAGGGAAGAACATCGACAAATTTGGTCTGATTACCGTCTTGATTCGTTGGTCAAAAATTCTTCGGCGGTTATGATTAATGTCGCGGACTGGACATCGGTTATAACCGATGGCGTGGTTAATTCTTACGTTAAGTCAAATGTAACCGACGATGATTGACGAAATCGTCAGATTTTCCGGCGTCAGCGGATTTGGGCGCGCTGAGTAACTGGGTTTGATTTCCAAATTTATGTTATGTATTAATTGTTTCAATATGTAAACAAACAACACAAGTGGCGGAGTGGTTGAGCGAGTCAGAGTTAAAACTTTGCTGACCCGGTTGACCCGACTGACCCGGGTTCGAATCCCGGCAGCCTTGTTTTATTTTAATTTCACTATTTTTAATACATTTTCAAATATAAATTTTATATTCTAATATACTTATTAATTATGTATGGTTTAAAATTAATTTGAGCATTAAATATGCAATGAAATTTTTAACTGGATATTCGGTTAATAAAAGAAGCGGGTTTGGATAACCCGGTTTTTGACGGATGTTACAGTATCCCCTACTTTTAGAAATTTCGTCCCGAAATTTAAGTAGTGACATGTTTGTCTCAAAAGGAAGGTGTTTTAATTTGGCAATTGCATACATATAAGGGGGTAAGAGTTTAAATTTTTGTTTGAGGCGGTAACGTTCCTTGTAAGGGTTGAGTACCCTGCTACAGGAATCGCTTTTTGATGCCTATGATAAAATATTGATAAACAGAGTTGATTGCCTGAATACGATTTCATGCGCAAGAGTTTTGATATGTTTGGAAAGATAAGGTTATATCCTAAAACAAAACTTCTACTACTACAACCCACATGGAACTTCTCATAATCGCCTGACAATGCCTCTGATCCTTTGAAAAGAATACTTATATATAGGAAGTACCAATGGCGTATCCACCATATTCTTGTCAAATTTTCATTGACTTTATCAGTAAATCATGATTGGTTCTATGATGTGACTCTAGAACATAACCAAACACAGCAACCAAAGCCTGAGTCCTAATTCTGATAGTATACATGTTCGAATGGTGACAGTACATCTCTCGTTTGTTATGATGGAGAGGTTAGTCTATGTAGAAATAGAACACAATCCAATTTATTTAAATGATGAAATGATATGAATGCTAAATCAGTGAGTATAAAACAAACTTCAACTATGACATTACTAAATCCTACATGGAACTTCTCATAATCGCCTGACAATGCCTCTGATCATTTGGCAAGAATACTTATATATAGGAAGTACCAGCGGCGTATCCACCATATTCTTGTCAAATTTTCATTGGCTTTATCAGTAAATTATGATTAATTCTATGTGACTCTAAAACATAAACAAACACAATCAACCAAAACTTGAGTCTTAATTCTGATAGTATACATGTTCGAATAATGACAGTACCTCTCTCGTTTGTTATGATGGAGAGGTTAGTCTATGTAGAAGTGAGACATAACCCAACTTCTTTAAATGTTTAGATTGAAATACGTTGAGATGTATGATGATATGAATGTTAAATCAATGAGTATAAGACAAAACTGAAATAGTAATTTTCATTAAAATTATTGGATAAATTTCCAATTTATAATTGAGATACGTGAAAGTTGAGATAACATAAAGAAAAACATAAACGAAGCGATTGGAGTTGAATCTTGATTTTTGGTGAAGGAGACTAGTTGGGTGGTTCGTTTGGGCCGTCATTATCTTCAATAAGATTGGAGTTGATGTTGAAAACTCTTCCTCTTGCTGGTGGCCTAGTGGTTGGGTTTTCTTGATTTTCTTGGTTAACTGGGTTTGATTGAGCTTGAGCGTTTATGATGTTAACCAATCGAGGGCACATGTTTCTAAAGTGGGTAGGGTCGCCACAATAAAAACAAGCTCGAACATATGGGAACATGGGGTATTGGGGTTGTTGATAGGTTTGGATCATGTTTTGAGTAGGGGGAGAGATTTGGTTTTGAGAGGTGCGGCAAACCTTGCTCAAATGACCATAGCGTCCACAATTGGCACATAGTCGACAAGGTAAGGTAGATGGATGGTGATAAAAACAGGTGTTACATTGAGGGTGAGGTCCAAGGTAAGGTTTCTTATTTGGGTAAGTGGAGTTGGGTGCTACTTGAGTGATTGGGATAGCTTGGAGGGGTACGGCTTGTGAGGCTGATTGATTACGTTGGGTGACAGCGAAAAGTTGCCCATCTCGTTTTCTCTTAAAAATGGGTTGAGAAGGGAATTCGGTTTGGGTGGAGTTTGAGGTTTCAGTCGATGCTTTATCCTTCTTCTTCTCCTCATTTAAGTCTTAATTCCGTATGCGGTTCTGGGTGAGCTCTGTAGCTAACTCCATTGCTGCTTCCAAAGTTGCAGGCGTGGTACTTATTACAGAGTCTTGAATTTTTGAAGGAAGACCTCGAATGTAGTGTTCGATCAAACGGTAGAGAGGAGTGAACAAGTTGGGAACCATTTGATTTAACTCGAGGAATCTCTTGTTGTACGTGGTGTGGTCGCCTTCCTTTTGTTTCAACGAATAGAACTCATCCTCTTTCTTGATTTCACTCCTTGGGCAAAACTGTCTTGTCATGATTTCCTTCAACTCTTCCCAAGTCAAAGTCATAGCATCTTCAACACCTCGTTTGGCCTTCTCTGTATTCCACTAAGTAAGTGCTATTCCAAGTAAACGACCAGTAGCATATCGCACTTTGCGATCATCGGGGCAATCGCAATTTAGAAAAGTGTTCTCCATTTCTTGAAACCAATGGAGGAGAGCGGTGACACCTTCAGTCCCTTCGTATTTTGGAGGGTCACAGGATTTGAAATGCTTGTAGGTGCATTTAGTGGTATTTGGGGGAGGGTTGATAACATTTTGATCTTCTTGGTTGACGGGATTAGCGGTAAGGGCTTGTTGGACTTGAACTACAATGTTGGGTATTATTGCAGCCATTTGTTGAGCGATTTGGGCAGCCAGACGCTCGCGAGCTTTTCCTGCTCTCATCTTCCTACGAGCGGAATTAGAAGACATCTACAAGGAATACATATCAAGAGTATGAGTTGGATGTTTTTGGGATCATGTGTCGTATTTAGGAATGAACATTCATAAAATAAACATAGCATAATAAATCTACTACATCCATAGGATGTCTTGGGCTTTGCTCGTAATTGGACCTTGCATGCCGCCATACTTCACCTTCGTAATCATGTGGGCCCCCATGATTACCGGGTTTTTCATATGGTTCGCATGTGTTAGCCTGGCTACGTACACTAAAACCCGGAGAAAATCGAGAAATAAGTATGTAACGTATGATATTCGGAATGTATCCAGGTGTCGACACGGTGACACCTCAAAGTGGGGTTAGTTCGAACGACGTTTGGTGTGGCATGCTTTGGCCTAATAGGTCCTTCGTACTCTCATCGTTAGTCCCCAGGTAGGCAAACTGGTCCGTTATATTGGATTTATACGAATGCCAACCTAGACAGGACGTTCCGACTACCGGTACTTGTACCCTTACAGTTACTACATGCCCGTCGCAGAACTCACTTTGATGAGATTTTCAAAATGAAAAATGCGACAAAATCTGGAATAACGGAAGTATGAAGATGAATTGAATATGTGAACATTGAAATATGTATGATGAATATGTATGTAAGTATGTATGTTTGACTGTAAGTATAATTCACTATGTATCACAAAATGTAATATTGGAAGTGTTTGCATGTATTTGTGTATGTAATAAATATGAAAGAAATAAACATCATGAGTTTGCATGTAACCACATAAACAATTAAAATCTAATCAACTATAGTATAGGCTCTAAGGGTCTAATAACCTATCCTATATCCCTATAGTCAAAAGCTCTGATACCAATCTGTCACACCCCGACCCGCAGCGGAAAAGGTGATCGGGGCATGATTGGGTTTTCATCAAAGCTCATGACATTTATTATAACGTTTCATATTTATTATCACAATTTTAAAGAAGATCATACAATCATATCATACAAGTTCAACATGTCCTATACATTTTTCTAGGCTTCATTATTTTTCTTCTAAGGCACTTTCCTATGTGTTCCTTGCTTCATCCTGTCCACCTGTATCATGTGTAAAAATGGTTTTTGGATCAACAAAAGTTGGCGAGTGAACCTTGTTAGAAAACATTTATTATTTATTTCTTGTTGTATCTCATATGGAAAAATTGTGCAATAATCATATATGAACAAACGTAAATAAAACATACAATAACAAACAAATAGCATACAATAACAAACCAATAGCATACAATAACAAACCTGTCACACCCTCAATTTCCACTTGCGGAGTTTTACCGCGAGGCGTGTGAACAAACCAGAATTTGAGACACTAGTAACGTCAAACGACTCTATATGATTTGTTTATACGTTTTCCAAAATCATTTGTTTAACCATTCATAGTTAATTTTAGATTGTCTTAGTTTGGTTTCAATGTTTAGCGGAAGCATTAGTTTTTAAAGTTGAGCGAAAGCATTAAAGTAAAGTAAAGGAACGGGCGCCAACACAAACGCCAAAACTAAAGAAAAACCCAAACAATATTCGTAAATGAGACTCGATAAAAAGATGTCTTGATCAATGCAAGTGAGTGCACCTAGAGCTCCTAGCGTCCTGAGAAACATGTAAAGAAACAAGTGTCAACATTAAAGAAGAGTGAGTTCACAGGTTTTTATATGTTCATTAGCTCGGTTATAAGTTTGTTTCCCCCGTTATCCCTAACCCGGGATAACGACTTAGTTCCATTATTCCCAACTCGGAATAATACTGATGGTTCCATTATTCCTTACCCGGAATAATAATGATGTTCCATTATTCCTAACCCGGAATAATAAAGTTGTTGGTTCCATTATCCCTAACCCGGAATAATATTGTTGATTCGTAATTAAGTTCAATGTTAACATGTAGGTAGCGAGCCTAAAGTTATGTCACGTAAGTGTTTGCGATCGAAGCTGACTGTTGTGCCTCCGTGTTGCCAGGCCTATCACTGACCATGGCGATGTTAGGCCAAATTATTCACCCGTTGACCATACCCGGTCGGCTATCGCGACTAGCTCGGGTGGGGCTTGTCGGGCCCAGTAGTACTACTTATAATTTCCCCGCTATCTAACCCAATACTAACGATCCGAGAGTTTGTCGAGGACTTGTGTGATATAGCTGCTTAGTGACCATAACGTACATTAACATTAACTTAGTTACCGAATAGTTTAATGACGTTAATTACGTATAACGTAAAGAGATAGAGTTGTAGAGTGTATACATGTTTCCCCCCTGTTGTTTAAAACCGGATAAAATTAGGGGCCGTGAACTCACCTTTAGTTGCTCGGTTAGTGTAACACAGAAGTAGCAAATGATGGGACCGTTAATTGCGTACTAACAAGTCAATTGATTTAAAGTTAGTGTGTGAATCACACCAATACAAACCCTACACATAGCTAACACACAATGCGGTACACAAAATAACAAAATCCTAAAACCCAATCATGCATGCAAGTATCATCATACCAGCATAGTGATCAAAACAACCTATCATGAACACAATTCAATCCATGCAACACTTTGGTACATACATTCGCAAGTTATCAAGTTTCAGCTTGTATACTCATAATTTGGCTGTTTTCGAGGATTTTTATAAAATAGTTCCAACGTTCCAAAAATTCCAATTTTTTTACAGAAGGTGAAAACTAAACTATAGAATTTTATGTAAATTTTTCAAGTCCTAACACTTTACTAATTATTCATAATTATTAATATACTAGGCTGCAGTCAGATTCATCACTTTCTGACTGCAGTCCACGGGAGAATTTATTTAAAAATCACCGTTCATCCAATTAACAAAATTCCTGTGGGAGTTTCCTGGAAATTTCCATCTCCAGTTGCTGTACAAATTTCGTGATTCGACTCTCTACAGATTATGAGATCCGACTTGATAAACAACTAACAAATTTTCAGAATTTTCACAGCTTCAGTTACTGCACTTAATTGGCCACTTAAAAATATCAAACGACCTGAGAAAAATATGAACCCAGCGCCATTAGAATCGTTTTTCAAAAATATACGTTTTAGGCTTCAGAAAATCCGTTTTTCGATAAATAATAACCAAGTTACAGCCAGTTGAAGTTGGCTGTAAACACCATTCAGCATCCTGATTTCAAAATTTTATCGCAATATAACACGCTTAAACAATCGAGACGTCAAATATAAACGATCAAGAACAGATTTATCAATTATATATCATCATGTACATCATACTCATGCAAACCCTAATCATAATATGGTTTTTATCACAAAACGCAGCCTAATGGTTCTTGATTCCAACTAATCATCATAATCGCAAACTCGCATAATTTATCGAACTAAACATCATACACTTTCATAATAATCATTCTACCATTACATACAAGCATGATCAAGAGTTTATAAACCCTAATATGACTTTGCAAAACAATGACAATGAGGATTAACGCACCGGGAACGAGATTGGAATTACTTCGGTTTTTGGGGAAAGTTGCGATCGAGAGGAGGAGTAGGAAGGGCTGCCGTCGGCCAATTCTTGGAGCTAGGGTTTCTCTTGTTTTTTTGTTAAAACAACCCTCATGCATACATATCTATGTATAGTGTAAGGAAGGAAAGAAAAGGAGAAGGGTTTGCGGTTTGGTCCTTGCGGCCGCAAAGGGCTTGGGTGGGGCGGGTTGGGTCTTTAACTTGAACCTCAAGCTTTGGTTAATCCCTTGAGTCGCAAGGAAATGAGGTCGACTCGTTTCGCGGATCGGTTCGATTCGTCTATATATTTACTATATATATATTTTTATAACTAAAAATCACGAAATCGAAACATAACATAATAACTCACCGAACTTATAAACGTTTAATACACATAGCACGTAGTTCACTTGATAAGTTCACAAAGTTAGCGTAATTATTTCGAGCGTGTAAATTAAATCTCCGAATCAATTTAGCATAGGAATGAATAACCGTGAAGTAGTGCGTTTAAGATATCTGAAAAACCGGGATGTCACATTATCCCCATGTTGAAAGAATTTTCATCCCGAAAATTGAGTAAACGCGGTTTAGAATGCAACGCACAGGTTTAGAATGCCACGCACAAAGATTTAGTGTTTAGAATGCCACGCACAAAGATTTAGTTCGTTAACAATGGTACACGAAATTACAAGAAATTCCCAGGTTGTCACATCATCCCCATGTTGAAAGAATTTTCGTCCCGAAAATTTAGTTGGTGGTATCATTAGCTTGCTGCTCAGCTGCAAAGAGGTGTGGGTATTTGCTTTTCATTTGGTCCTCTCTTTCCCACGTGAACTCCGGTCCACGCTTAGAGTCCCAACGAACCTTGACGATCGGAATCTTGCTATGCCTTCGAGTCTTGATCTTACGATCCATGATCTCGATGGGTTGTTCCACAAAATGCAGTTGTTCATCCACTTGAATCTCATCCAATGGAATGAATAAGGTTTCATCTGATAGACACTTCTTCAGATTTGACACGTGAAAAACGTTGTGAACGCCACTGAGTTCGGCAGGAAGGTCTAATTGATAAGCTACGGGTCCGATACGTTTCAAAATAAAAAACGGGCCCACGTACCGTGGGTTTAGTTTTCCTCGTTTCCCAAAATGGATTACACCCTTCCAGGGTGACACCTTCAGTAGGACGCCGTCGCCTACTTGAAATTCGAGCGGTTTGCGTCGTTGATCAGCGTAGCTTTTCTATCGATCTCGTGCCGCCGCCATGCGGTTTCTGATTTGTACAATCTTTTCAGTAGCCTCAAGTATCAACTCAGGGCCTGTGAGTTGACTGTCACCGACTTCTGCCCAACAGACCGGTGATCTACATTTACGACCGTATAATGCTTCAAACGGTGCTGCCGATATACTCGTATGGTAACTGTTGTTATACGAGAATTCCACTAAAGGCAGATGGATTTCCCAACTATTCCCGAAGTCTACCATGCATGCCCTAAGCATGTCTTCCAAGGTCTGTATGGTCCTTTCGCTTTGACCATCGGTCTGAGGGTGATAAGCTGTGCTCATATCTAAGCGTGTACCCAACGCTTTCTGAAGTGACTGCCAAAAGTTGGACGTGAAACGAGCATCTCTGTCTGAGATGATGGACGTTGGCACTCCGTGCCGAGAAACTACTTTCTTAATGTAGATGCGAGTCAACTTATCCATCTTATCTGTTTCTTTAATCGCTAGAAAGTGTGTGGATTTAGTTAAACGATCCACAATCACCCAGATGGTATCGTAACCACCCAAAGTTCGCGGGAGTTTAGTGATGAAGTCCATCGAGATCTGATCCCATTTCCACACCGGGATCTCAGGTTGTTGGAGTAGCCCCGATGGCTTCTGATACTCTACCTTGACTTTTGCACAAGTCAAACACTTGCTCACGTAGGTGGCTATATCAGCTTTCATGTTGGGCCACCAGTACGCAGCTTTAAGGTCTTGATACATCTTATCCGAACCAGGATGGACAGAGTATCGGGATTTGTGAGCTTCGTCCATGACTAGCTTTCTGAGGTTTCCGTAGAGAGGTACCCATATACGATTCATGAAATACCGGGCTCCATTGGGTTTTACTTCCCAATCGCGTTCCATTTTTCCCACCGATTCGACCTTGATGTTTTCTTCCTTAACTGCTTCTAACTGCGCGTCGCGTATCTGTTCGGGTAACCCCGAATGAATGGTGAACTGTAGTGCTCGTACCCGACGAGGTTTCAAGTGCTCCTTCCTACTGAGGGCATCAGCTACCACGTTAGCTTTACCCGGGTGATACCGAATGACACATTCATAATCGTTCAAGAGTTCGACCCAGCGACGCTGTCGCATGTTCAACTCCTTCTGGTCAAAGATGTGTTGGAGGCTCTTGTGATCTGTATAGATTGTGCACTTTGTTCCATATAGGTAGTGTCTCCAAATCTTAAGCGCAAACACCACTGCTCCCAATTCTAGGTCATGTGTTGTGTAGTTTTTCTCGTGAACCTTCAATTGTCGGGACGCATACGCGATGACCTTATCACGTTGCATGAGTACGCATCCCAATCCCTGAATGGAAGCATCACAATATACTACAAAATCATCTGTCCCTCCGGCAAGGACAGAATGGGTGCATTGCAAAGCTTCTGCTTCAGCAATTGAAATGCCGCTTCCTGCTTGTCACCCCAAGCATACTTGGTGCCTTTCTGGGTGCGGGTGGTAAGCGGTTGCGCGATCTTTGAAAATCCCTCGATGAAACGTCTGTAGTAACCAGCCAAACCCAAAAATTGGCGGATCTCCATCGGTGTCTTGGGTGCTTCCCAGTTTTTGATAGCTTCAATCTTGGCGGGGTCGACGTGGATACCCTTTTCATTCACGATATGCCCGAGGAACTGAACTTCCCGAATCCAGAAATCACACTTTGAAAGCTTGGCATATAGTTTCTCCTGTTGAAGTAATTCCAGCAGTAATCGTAGATGTTCCGCATGTTCAGCTTCACCTTTCGAGTAGATGAGTATGTCATCGATGAACACAATGACAAACTTGTCGAGATATGGTTTACACGCACGGTTCATGAGGTCCATGAACACCGCGAGTGCATTGGTGAGACCGAAGGGCATGACCAAGAACTCATAATGGCCATACCGAGTACGAAATGCAGTCTTAGCGATATCCTCCTCCCTGACACGTAACTGGTGATAACCGGACCGTAAATCAATCTTGGAGTAGTAGCTTGACCCTTGAAGTTGGTCGAAGAGATCGTCGATGCGAGGTAACGGGTATCGGTTCTTGACAGTAACCTTGTTGAGTTCCCTGTAGTCGATGCACATGCGGAAAGTCCCGTCCTTCTTCTTGACAAAAAGGACTGGAGCTCCCCATGGCGAAACGCTTGGTCGGATAAATCCTTTTTCTATTAGCTCCTGAAGTTGGGTAGACAGCTCCTGCAGCTCGGCTGGAGCTAGGCGGTATGGAGCCTTGGCGATAGGAGTTGCATTGTTCGCCAATTCGATTTCAAACTCCACTTGTCGATGTGGTGGAAGACCAGGTAACTCCTCTGGAAATACATCGGAAAAATCACGGACGACGGGGTTGTCTTCTATACGTTTCTCGTCCTTAGGCTGTTCGGTAACCAGTGCGAGCAAAGCGAAGGAGTTCTTCCTCCGAAGATACTTCTGTGCTTGCATGTAAGAGATGATGTTTGTGACGGCGCCTGCCTTCTCACCTTGCACCGTCAAGATTTCGTCGTTAGAGAGCGGAATACGGATAGATTTTTCGAAGCAGAGAACTTCGGCTCGGACGTCGGATAGCCAGTCCATTCCGACTACCACGTTAAAACTACCCAGAGTAGTTGTCATCAGATCAATCGTAAAGGTGTGACCTGCGAGTTTGAGTTGACAGCCGGATACTATATGGGTCACATCTACAGATTTACCATCGGCTAGTTCTATGATGTAAGGGGTCTCTAGGGATTTGGGCGTGAGATTTAGGTTCTTCCTAAAAGACTCAGATATAAAACTCCTATCCGCACACGTATCAAAAAGCACAGTAACAAAATGTTCATTAAGGGGAAACTTACCGGTGACCACGTTCGAGTCGTTTCTGGCCTCTCCGCGGCCCAACGTAAATGCACGCCCTTTGGCACCTCCTGTGCCACCATTTCCATTGTTGTTGTTGTTATTGTTGTTGTTGTGGTTATTGTGGTTGTGGTTCCCGCCATTGTTGTTGTTGTTGTTACGAAGCTGTGGGTAGTCTCATTTGAAGTGGGCAGTGCTACCACACTGATAGCACCCCCGGTTAATACCCTGCTGCTGACCCTGGTGTTGATTTTGATTTTGTCGGGATATGATTTCCCCGCAACAATCCTTTGCCGCATGTCCCACTTTGCCACATCGTTGGCAGCGATTTCTGGCACAAGGGCCGTGATGATGAAGGTTACAGCGATTACACTGCGGCTTTCGACCTACTTAGCCGCTTGTGTTCTGGTTGTTGTTGGCGGGCTGATTATTGTGACCCCGGTGACTGTTGAAATTATTGAACCGTTTCTGGTTCCCTTGCTGTGACTGGGCTGACGAAGAGTGTCGAGCAGACGAGTCTTCAAACTTTCTTTTATTATCAGGGGCAACTTCAGTCGTACCCCGAGAAGGCAACTTCTTTTGTTCCACCGCCTTATCGGTGAGTTTGTGCGCCAACCTGATTGCTTGATGCTCAGTCGCAGGGTTGCTAGCCATTACCATACCCTGGATCTTGGGGACCAGACCCCCAAGGTAAAACTCGAGTCGTTTCTCCATGGTGTTGGCCAGATCGGGACATAGAAACACCAGGTCATGATGTTTCGCTGTGTATGTTTCAATTTCAGATCCCACCATCTTGTGGTTCCATAATGTTTGCTCCAACTGTTGAACCCTGTCTCGCGGACAGTACTCCTCTTTGATTAGGGCCTTAAACTCGGCCCAGGCCATTGCATTTGCAGCAATAAGTCCACGCGTTTGGACTTGTGCATTCCACCAAGTTAGTGCCCCATCCTCCAACGTTGAGGCAGCATACTTGACCTTGTTGGCCTCCAGACAATTGCACATTTCGAACACTGATTCGGACTTTTCAATCCAGCGGACCAGTCCTATGGGTCCTTCTGCACCCGTGAATTTGCTCGGCTTCGCATCGAGAAACATCTTGTAGGGGTTAAGACCCCCTCCTGCTGACAGAGGATAGGTAGTCAGCGAAAAAGTCTACTAACCCAACTATTATATTTTCCCATGAAAATTTAATAATGGTTACCTGCTGGTTGGTTTTGGACACCTGCCAGAGCAGCATTCACGTGTTCTTGGATCATTGCGGCCAATTCTTCTGGTGTCAGGTTGAGGTTTCCGTGACGTCCAGTTGCCATTTTAGATCTTCGTAAGACAACAAAAACACACACCGATAAGTCTATATATCCAATATAGTTATCCTACTCCATACTTAAATAATTCCTCAAATTATGTCAACCCAAATAAATTAAACAATCAAAAGAAATATTCGATTAAATAAAAATTTCAATGTCTTACAAAATGCCAACCAAACATATCAGTTTACTATAAAATCTCAAGTTTAAACATAAGTAGGAAATTAAATAGACTGAAGGAAAGCAAATGGAATAAGCGAGACGTGTCAGTCTTCTACGTCTCCATCCCCCAAATCGCTATCGTTGCCGTCATCCTCCGCGGCGTTTCCAGCTTCTACAGCTGGGTCTTCCTCCGGATCCTCCTCTGGATCCTCCTCTTCTTCCTCTACCGGCACTGGAGGGGCCGGTGCTGGTGCGGGTTCTAGTACAGGTGCCTGATTCTGTTCTAGTTCTTGAATTCTCCAGCTAGACTCAAGAACTCTGTCTTCGAGCCAGTCAGCCCTTAGCTGCTCAGCACGAAGATCTCTAGCTAAAGTGTTACGAGCTATCTTACTCTCATGTTGCTCTTCGTCAAGCGATCCAGTCTTACCTGTTAATTGTCGTATCATCCATCCCTGTGCTAGGATGGTTTCATGCATTCTCTCTAGTTGTTCTTGTTGCTTTCTTATCAGATCTCTAAGTAGGTCGTTCCCTACTTCTAACGAGTTAACCGGTTCGACCGGCATCGCGATGGTCGGGCGTGAGGACGACTCCTCCCCTAGAGCGAGCCTTTTTCTCACAGCTGAGCGTGTCTCCACGCCATGAGGTGGTGAGGGTTCCACCATAGGTGCCTTCCCCGGCGCCCTTGGTTGCAAAAGTTTGTCGGATGATGATGATGATGACATTGCCTGTTGGGTTGTGTAGTTAGTTACGAGTTGCATTCATTTCAACTATGCATTCATATTTTACATAACACAGTTGTGGTACAACACATAACAAGATATAACAGTTAAGTGCCAAACTAAGTCTAGTGTCGTGTAATCAGCTATAGTTTAGGTCTACTTTTAATGCAAACATGGTTCTCTATAGCTAGAGGCTCTGATACCAATCTGTCACACCCTCAATTTCCACTTGCGGAGTTTTACCACAAGGCGTGTGAACAAACCAGAATCTGAGACACTAGTAACGTCGAACGACTCTATATGATTTGTTTATACGTTTTCCAAAATCATTTGTTTAACCATTCATAGTTAATTTTAGATTGTCTTAGTTTGGTTTCAATGTTTAGCGGAAGCATTAGTTTTTAAAGTTGAGCGAAAGCATTAAGGTAAAGTAAAGGAACGGGCGCCAACACAAACGCCAAAACTAAAGAAAAACCCAAACAATATTCGTAAATGAGACTCGATAAAAAGATGTCTTGATCAATGCAAGTGAGTGCACCTAGAGCTCCTAGCGTCCTGAGAAACATGTAAAGAAACAAGTGTCAACATTAAAGAAGAGTGAGTTCACAGGTTTTTATATGTTCATTAGCTCGGTTATAAGTTTGTTTCCCCCGTTATCCCTAACCCGGGATAACGACTTAGTTCCATTATTCCCAACTCGGAATAATACTGATGGTTCCATTATTCCTTACCCGGAATAATAATGATGTTCCATTATTCCTAACCCGGAATAATAAAGTTGTTGGTTCCATTATCCCTAACCCGGAATAATATTGTTGATTCGTAATTAAGTTCAATGTTAACATGTAGGTAGCGAGCCTAAAGTTATGTCACGTAAGTGTTTGCGATCGAAGCTGACTGTTGTGCCTCCGTGTTGCCAGGCCTATCACAGACCATGGCGATGTTAGGCCAAATTATTCACCCGTTGACCATACCCGGTCGGCTATCGCGACTAGCTCGGGTGGGGCTTGTCGGGCCCAGTAGTACTACTTATAATTTCCCCGCTATCTAACCCAATACTAATGATCCGAGAGTTTGTCGAGGACTTGTGTGATATAGCTGCTTAGTGACCATAACGTACATTAACATTAACTTAGTTACCGAATAGTTTAATGACGTTAATTTCGTATAACGTAAAGAGATAGAGTTGTAGAGTGTATACATGTTTCCCCCCTGTTGTTTAAAACCGGATAAAATTAGGGGCCGTGAACTCACCTTTAGTTGCTCGGTTAGTGTAACACAGAAGTAGCAAATGATGGGACCGTTAATTGCGTACTAACAAGTCAATTGATTTAAAGTTAGTGTGTGAATCACACCAATACAAACCCTACACATAGCTAACACACAATGCGGTACACAAAATAACAAAATCCTAAAACCCAATCATGCATGCAAGTATCATCATACCAACATAGTGATCAAAACAACCTATCATGAACACAATTCAATCCATGCAACACTTTGGTACACACATTCGCAAGTTATCAAGTTTCAGCTTGTATACTCATAATTTGGCTGTTTTCGAGGATTTTTATAAAATAGTTCCAACGTTCCAAAAATTCCAATTTTTTTACAGAAGGTGACAACTAAACTATAGAATTTTGTGTAAATTTTTCAAGTCCTAACACTTTACTAATTATTCATAATTATTAATATACTAGGCTGCAGTCAGATTCATCACTTTCTGACTGCAGTCCACGGGAGAATTTATTTAAAAATCACCGTTCATCCAATTAACAAAATTCCTGTGGGAGTTTCCCGGAAATTTCCATCTCCAGTTGCTGTACAAATTTCGTGATTCGACTCTCTACAGATTATGAAATCCGACTTGATAAACAACTAACAAATTTTCAGAATTTTCACAGCTTCAGTTACTGCACTTAATTGGCCACTTAAAAATATCAAACGACCTGAGAAAAATATGAACCCAGCGCCATTAGAATCGTTTTTCAAAAATATACGTTTTAGGCTTCAGAAAATCCGTTTTTCGATAAATAATAACCAAGTTACAGCCAGTTGAAGTTGGCTGTAAACACCATTCAGCATCCTGATTTCAACATTTTATCGCAATATAACACGCTTAAACAATCGAGACGTCAAATATAAACGATCAAGAACAGATTTATCAATTATATATCATCATGTACATCATACTCATGCAAACCCTAATCATAATATATGGTTTTTATCACAAAACGCAGCCTAATGGTTCTTGATTCCAACTAATCATCATAATCGCAAACTCGCATAATTTATCGAACTAAACATCATACACTTTCATAATAATCATTCTACCATTACATACAAGCATGATCAAGAGTTTATAAACCCTAATATGACTTTGCAAAACAATGACAATGAGGATTAACGCACCGGGAACGAGATTGGAATTACTTCGGTTTTTGGGGAAAGTTGCGATCGAGAGGAGGAGTAGGAAGGGCTGCCGTCGGCCAATTCTTGGAGCTAGGGTTTCTCTTGTTTTTTTGTTAAAACAACCCTCATGCATACATATCTATATATAGTGTAAGGAAGGAAAGAAAAGGAGAAGGGTTTGCGGTTTGGTTCTTGCGGCCGCAAAGGGCTTGGGTGGAGCGGGTTGGGTCTTTAACTTGAACCTCAAGCTTTGGTTAATCCCTTGAGTCGCAAGGAAATGAGGTCGACTCGTTTCGCGGCTCGGTTCGATTCGTCTATATATTTACTATATATATATTTTTATAACTAAAAATCACGAAATCGAAACATAACATAATAACTCACCGAACTTATAAACGTTTAATACACATAGCACGTAGTTCACTTGATAAGTTCACAAAGTTAGCGTAATTATTTCGAGTGTGTAAATTAAATCTCCTAATCAATTTAGCATAGGAATGAATAACCGTGAAGTAGTGCGTTTAAGATATCTGAAAAACCGGGATGTCACAAAACCACCTTGCATGAATATGTAATATGAATGACAATGTAAATGTTGGCAACGTCTCGTTCACGCTCATAGGTAATGGGGAACGGCTCTCGCTCATAGGTAATGGGGAGCAGACGGCCTATGATGAAATGTATGTGCGATCAAAGCTCAATCAAACGGAGCCGATCGTATGTTGGCAACGCCTGGTTCACGCTCATAGGTAATGGGGAACAGCTCAACGCTCATAGGTAATGGGGAGTGGCGTCCTATGATAATGTATGTACCGAAAATGATAAATTTAATCTAAACAATAATCATACAAACAGATGATACATGTTGAATATACATTTAATCATGAATATGATGGATGCACAATAGTTTAAAAGTAATAAATAATAAGACACATGATACACCCCAAAAACGTGATTAAAACGGGGAATTTGTAGAGATTCACTCACCTTGGGTGCGTTCGGTGAATGATGTTGAATGCGCACGAGTTTAGAGGATTGATCGACGAGGAATGACTAATCTAATTAATAACGAAAAGGTACGGTAAATAAGTGGATTTTATTAACAATATAAATAGGATTTTTGGTATATTTTTGTGAGTTTAAGGCTATTTTCTAACTTTAAAAATGTTATTTTTTAAGTATTTTTAATTGATTTTTAATTTAAATAAATAAATAAAAATTTAAAAAAATGTTGATTTTTGACCGTTGACTTGTTGACCGTTGACCGTTGACTTGTTGACCGGTTCGGTCGGTTATATAGTTGCACTGAGTGAGACTCGAACCTGTGACCTCCCGTACGCGTGCACGCAGCTCTACCAACTGAGCTACGTGTCTAACCCGAAATATTTCTGTTTTTAATTATATTTATACACTAATTAAGTTAATCCGAAAATCATTTATTTTAAAAAGGATTTAATTGCATCAACTCGGTGCTCGCCACAGGTCTCGAACCCGGGACCTGTGGTTTAGTTTGGCACACAGTCCACCGCTGGACTGTGTGTCTAACTTGGTAAATATTCTAGTTTTTATTATACTTAACATCTTACTGTTGTGGATCCGGTTCAGTTTTAAAAAAAGACATTTTATTATAGCGAATGTGTGTGTGTCAAGGATCGAACTCGGGACGTTTGCATATTGTTTGCACACAGTCCACCGCTGGACTGTATGTCTAACCCGTTTATAATACCGATTTTAATTAATCTTATAACATACACGACTTCGTCTTCTTCGTTCAAAACCCAGACATCGGTTAACTAACTGTTTCTTGTTTAATTCGGTTAACGAACATTATGAGCAATCGTAATGTATTGAACAGAAAAGGTTTGGGGATTGATTGTACCGAACAGTTTGTCTTCTTCAGAAATCCGGCGAAGCTCGTCGGCTCTGTTTTGTGAACTCCCTCTTTTCGGATTCAAAAATCAGATTGATTGATTTTATATGAGATTGAACTACTGAGTAACGATTATCAGTAGGTTTAAATGATCATACCGGCAAACAGAGAGATTCTGGAACTTTCAGAAGTTTTCCGGCGAAAACAGAAAATCCGGCAACGTCGTCTGGAATAGATTCTGGGTGAGGGATTGATGTTAGTAATAGTCTAACAATGGGTTAAAACAGAAAAAGTCGAGGTATTTACCGTGTAGATGAAGTCTCGGTTTTCCGACGACTTCCAGAGATTTTTCCGGCGAGTGAAATTGCGTCGAGAATTGGTGTGATTGTGAGCGAAAAGGTTATCAGAGGCTAGAGTGTGTATTTATAGGGAAGAACATCGACGAATTTGGTCTGATTACCGTCTTGATTCGTTGGTAAAAAATTCTCCGGCGGTTTTGACTAATGTCGCGGATTGGACATCGGTTATAACTGATGGCGTGGTTAATTCTTACATTAAGTCAAAGGTAACCGACGATGATTGACGAAATCGTTGGATTTTCCGGCGTCAGCGGATTTGGGCGCGCTGAGTAACTGGGTTTTATTTCCAGATTTATGTTATGTATTAATTGTTTCAATATGTAAACAAACAACACAAGTGGCGGAGTGGTTGAGCGAGTGAGAGTTAAAACTCTGCTGACCCGGTTGACCCGGCTGACCTGGGTTCGAATCCCGACAGCCTAGTTTTATTTTTATTTCACTATTTTTAATACATTTTCAAATATAAATTTTATATTCTAATATACTTATTAATTATGTATCGTTTAAAATTCATTTGAGCATTAAATATGCAATGAAATTTTTAACTGGATGTTCGGTTAATAAACGAAGCGGGTTTGGTTAACCCGGTTTTTGACGGATGTTACACATGTTATTGTGACACAATGAAAACCTTTTGTCATTTTTGTCATAATTCCAAAAACATTTCTGTTATGTTTTGAACTTTGTATTCATATGTGAGCCCTTAGTGATTGTAGACCAAACTTTAATAAAAGCTTTCCCCCGGTTCACTACAATCGGAGCTCTGATACCAACATGTCACACCCTGGTCGTAGCGGAAGCGCAAGGGTGTGACTATGAGGTAAGCATTGCATCCAATTAAGTAAACAAGTATAACTCAACGACGATGCTATACTGATATAAAGTTGCATTCCAATATTTACAACTAACCAAAAGTGATTTCGTAGTTTTAGCTGTTTTCAACTTGTCATCATAAACATGATTTAAAGAACATTACTTCAAAATAAGATATTGTTTTCATCATAAATGCATAATGATGTTTTGACCCCTATATGGCCATACTAGGTTGGGATATAAGAGGCAAACCCTCCAAAAGATGGCACTCATTGTCTTGACATTTTCCCATAACCCGAATTTTATCACCAGCTCATGCCTTGCGTCCTGAAATACATGTAATTTTAAAAGTCAACAAAAGTTGGCGAGTTCATGTAGTTAATGTTTTCGTATAAAATGTCATCCTTGTAATCCAGTAATGAAATCTGAGTATATGATTAGCAATCATGGAGTTTTAAGGATCTATCAGTGTGTCGCGAGCACCCTGACATATGTGCCATAAGTAAGTAACCAAACCGAGACAACTTTGACATCATTGGGATCACAAAAGAACCCTGAAGGGTATACCAACCAGGAGTGGAGCACGCCTCAAACTCTATAGATCTATACCTTTTGCACATTGGTCAATACGTGATTAATGGTTACTATTGTCATCATCTTACTTATGCACATTTGATGGTGTTATCACCAAAACCCTAGCTAACACACTGTTTGTTATGACATGTATTTCCCTTGATTGTTTTATAACAAAACTTTGAAATGATTGAAAGGAGGAACATGAACTCACAGCTTTGCGTTCCGTATGTCGTACTTGTCAAAGTTCGGTGTCTGTACATGTGTATAACCTACATGTGTATTAACTTCATTAGACACCTAGGTCTCGTTGGACCTTGTACTAGTTTGGTCATCTTGAATTTTTATTGTGTATTTATTTATCATATTAGAACAAGTTTTACTGTTATCATAGTGTTGGTAGTTCGTTTGTTTGATTAATATTTTTATACATATATTTCTCATATATATATATATATATATATGTATATATATATATTACTATTATTAGATCGTGTGTGAACGGGCCTCGCCCTTCACATGTCCTCGTGCCTTGCATGCGTGTCATTGGGCCTAGCCCATGTCATATATGTCATTGGGCTTAGCCCATGTCTTCATATGATTGGGCCTACCCCATGTCTTTATGTGATTGGGCCTAGCCCATGTCTTTATGTCATTAGGCCTAGCCCATGTAATTTATAATATTGGGCCTAGCCCATGTCTTTATGTCATTGGGCCTAGCCCATGTAATTTATTTTCAAGAGTCCATAATATATATATATATATATATATATATATATATATATATATATATATATATATAATTCTTAAAAATATTTTAAGTATAGTGAATCTCGTTCACATGTATAAATACGTTCGCTTCACTTGTATGCACTTGTTTCATGGTATATGCAATATTGCATTGTATATGCAAATTATTCCGTTATATGCATTTGTTTCATGGTATATGCCAATATTGCATTGTATATTCAAATTATTTTATTGTATGCACTTGCACCATTAAATATGCAAATGTTACTTTGTATATGCAAATTGTTCCGTTGTATACATTTGCATGTACACGTTGTGCATGTACACTACTTGTAACCTTGCAATTTCACCAAGTGTTTTAATGTCCGTATAATATATGTAT
The DNA here is from genome assembly GCA_947069175.1 of Scalesia atractyloides. Taxonomy (NCBI): domain Eukaryota; kingdom Viridiplantae; phylum Streptophyta; class Magnoliopsida; order Asterales; family Asteraceae; genus Scalesia; species Scalesia atractyloides. Next base: position 27,568,861 of record CAMTDV010000116.1, on the reverse strand, counting down.
GAGTATACCCATATGAATTATTATACTTGTTCATCTCCAAGTATTTGAAGGTTCTCATGTGTTGTGTATTGGTATTTAGTTAGTATTTTCCTAACTTTCTAATACATACACATAAATACGTATTTATACATATACACCCAATACAAATTCTCTTAAGAATATATATTTTTATCTATATATGTATATAGGTGTTTATGAATATATATATATATATATACACTTCCATTTTTAACTTATGAAAATATATAGGTGTTTATGAAAACCCTTGGGAGTTTAGGACTTCAAACCATTCCATTAAGACTTGCTTAATCATGATTAAGATCGTTAATCACGTTTAGTCTTGCTAATCACCCTTTAATTATCCCTTAATCGCGATTAGGATTTTAGAAAATTTTGCCATTTTTCCCTAAACTAAGGCGTTTTCCCATGTTTTCAAACGTATTTAATCCATGTTTAACCCATAATCACAAATAAACTTCAAATCAAGTTTCAATATACCATTCTTGCATGCGTGATTTGTACATATTAACGCTCATTTCCATGAACTTATGTAAATATATATTTTAACAACTTACTTAAAATAATGAAATCTCTACATATATTTATTAGAACATTGAAAACATCCATTTTATTATACTCTCTAATCATCCACTAGTTTATCCATGTAACATACTTGTTAGTTTATGTTGCGTTTCAAGATCCTTAAATTATAAACCATGTTCATAACTTCTTGTAAAAGTTATATTTGTTAAAAATCACTTTCAAGTTTAGTGTTTAAGTTCATGGGTTATGAAGGTGATGATCTTGTTTAGATCTAAACATCTTGGTGTTTAGATCATCATTCTTAGCTAAGTTCATGCGAGATCATCACACTTAAACAACTTACTTTAATATTACCTTCAAGATCATACACACTAGTTAACACTAATCAACATATAAACACTTTATTTTTGTAAGCTTTTTATGTCATGATTAGGGTTTTGAGCTTTGATTTTTTCTTAGAGTTCAAGATGATCAAGTTGTACTTTGGTATTCTACATAACATAACAAGCTTAAAAAAATAACAAGAAAATGATCTTACAATATTGCAAATGATTGGTGCACTTTAGTTAAGATTAAGAAGATAATAAAGCCTCCAAGCACTCCTAATGTTTCTCCATGGTTGCTACACCTTAGATGTTCTTGAAAATGGCTTGAAAGAGATATCTAATGTTAGAATAATGAAGGCATTGTGGTGTTTTAGGGCTGCCGAATGTTAGAGAAAGAGAAAAAGAGCTTTGGTGTTGTGAAATGTTGTGAGGAAAAGGAAGATGAACGATGAAGTGATGTTATAATCTTCAAACTTTCCTTAGTCAAACAAAATCCTCATTTATCATACTTTTGCATCATCAAATCTAGAAGAATTTAAGGGGGGGGGGGGTTATGGCCAATTGGGGTGTTCAAGTATGGCTTTTATTTTTTTACGTAACATTTAACATGTGTCAAAAAAATATAAACTTGTAGATATTTTGGTAATTAGCTTAATTAGAGTAATTAGGTGTTAATGGTAGTTTAAGGTTTGAAATAAAGTCTAACTGGTTTATTAGTTTAGTGGGTGTAGATTTTTGGATGGTAGAAATACCACTAGTTCGCTCATCGGTTCGATATCGGGTGTTATAAAAGTTGTTATACAATACCGGGAGCTATGGTTTTGTTTTACCATCGATGTTATGGTATTTATTTAAGGCATATATGAGGTCAGAATATGGCTAACTAGTTCGCTAGCTTTTTAGTTTAGCCAATTGGATAGTAAAAATATAATTTGTTCGCCTAACGGCTCGAATTTGTACGAGTTGAGAACAATGCCGCGTAGTACCAGGAGTTTATGTTTCAGGTATCCCATTGATGTCGCTAAGTTTTTTTGTGTGTGTATATATACGGACTTAGATATGTCTTTGGTATGTCATTTTTCATAATTCTATTCCGCATCAGCAACTTTGCTGACGTGAATAGTGCAATCGTAAATAGTGTGCCCAACACTTACTACCAACACTTTTAGGGCATTGTCTGGTTTGTTTCTCGTCATAACGGAAACCAGCATATGTTATGATCTGTTTACTTGTCCTAATACTTGTGATATGGCGTACGACTCAGTTACGAAATCAAATTACGATAAAATGCATGAGATTATGTAATAAAAATAGTGATTAGATTGTATGGAATTACCAGTTATTTTCCATTTGTGACACTGCGTTCGTTTTCAACCTACAAGTGTTCTAATCCCATTAGACACTTAGGTTTGTGATTATTTTCGTACAAGTATTCATCTTGAATTCGTAATTATATTTATATTAGTTTGTTTTCTTTGTTTGTATATATATACTTCATATATATATATACTCCATATATATATATATATATATATATATATATATATTCCATATCTTTTGTGTTTGAATGGGCCTAGCCCAATGGTTAAGTGTAAGAATTCAATTTATATGTTTTTTGTATGTGTGGGCCTAGCCCAAATGAATTTATTAAAAATGGGTCAAGCCCAAATGGGTTTGTAAAAGTGGGCCTAGCCCAAAATAGTTTATAGAAGTGGGCTTAGCCCAAATTATCTTATAAAAGTGGTCTCTAGCCCAAATTAGTTTATATAAGTGGACCCTAGCCCAATTTAATTTATAGAAGTGGGCTCTAGCCCAATTTAGTTTATAAAAGTGGGTTCTAGCCCAATTCAGTTTATAAAGTGGGCTCTTGCCCAATTTAGTTTATAAAAGTAGGCTCTAGCCCAATTCAGTTTATAAAAGCGGGCTCTAGCCCAATCTAGTTTATAAAAGTGGCCTAGCCCATATGGTTATTTAATTGGGCTTAATCCATGTTTTAAATACTTACTATTAATAATTTATAAAAAAATTAGTTTATAAAACTACTAATATTTTATATAAGTTATTTTTATAAATTCTAGTATGTATACTTTTTGTATAGTGTGTGACGGTTTGTTTGTTTTGACCGTTTCGTTTGTGACGTCCACTACGTTTGCATTATTCGTTTCGTCGTGTTGTTTGTTTCGTTCTTGTACCATGTCGTTTGTTTCATCGGTGTCGTTTTATTTGTTTGATATGTCCAAATTGTCTCTTTTTTGTCCGGATTGTCTTATTGTCTGATTTGTTTGTTTATGTCCATGTTTGGACAAAAATATTTATACTTGTCATGTTTCAAGTATATATATAAGTTTTTGTACATTTTGTGAAATTTTATATTTTTGTATTTATTCCTACATGATCTAAATACATAATATTTATACACAAAATACACATACATACTTGATCATATCTAGTATATATATATATATATATATATATATATATATATATATATATATATATATATATATTCATTATTAGTTCAAGAAAACTCTTGAAATTTTATCTTAAACTTTTTCATCCAAATCTTTGTTTAATCATGATTAAAATCCTTAGTCATTTTTAATCACTAAATCTTTTGTTTAGTCACACTTTAATCATAATAATTTTATAAAAATTTTGCCATAGTTTCCCTTGAACTATGGACTTTCCCATGTTTAATTAAACATGTTTTAAACCATATTCAACACAAATAATAATCAAGTACCAATGACTAATCTTCTAGATCATAAATCTCTAACAAAAAGTGTTATGAACTTGTAGTAACTTTAAACCTTCCAATAATGGAAACTTTATTAACACTTTTTAACAAGACTCTTAGATTATTTATTTTATATAAAAACCCATACTTTATGTAATACATGAAATCTATTTAAGTGTGTAGATATGTTCATAACACTTCCAAAAATGAGTACATGTTCATGACCTTTCCAAAAATGAAAACTTTATTACTTTTTTTCAAAAAAAAAAAAATCTACATCATGAGTTTTAAAAAATAATCTATATTTTGTATAATACGTATGACCATTTCAAGTGCAAAAATCATGTTCATAACATTTTTGTTAGTAAATCTCGCTAGATCTAAACATGCATGTGTTTAGATCTTCATTTGTAACCATAAAAATGCAAGATCACTTCTACTACAAAAGGCAACTTCAAGATCATTAAAATCATCAAATGAGCTAAATAATCATATTAGTATGTTTATTCTTGTCATTGTTTTAAAATGATTTTTATGTAAGATTCAAGATGATCTTGTACATTTTATATTAAATATAATATAAGAATGCACTAATAAAGTACGAAGCTTACTACTAGTTTGAAGAACAAGATGAAGGTGATGATAATATAAAGAAAAGATGATGATCCAAGAGCTTCAAGTCTTGAGAAAATGCTCCTAGTGGGTCTTCAAGTCTTGCAAAAGCTTTGAATCATTCATGCACCTCCATATTTTCTAGTAATTCTTAAGTTTGAATTTTGAAAAGATGAAGATGTTGGATGCTTGGTATGGCTGATTTTTGAGAGAGAGAGAGAGAGAAGGAAGGAGGTGAAGAGTTTTGGTTGATGTTGGAAATGAGGAGCGGTGGAGTGTAAGAGTGTTGGTTTTGATTATTGTTCCTTACACTTAACCTACACTAATCATACTCTCCTTGTTCCAACACATCAAAGAAAGGAAAATGGCTAGGTGGGGGACCCACCATTGCTGTGAGATTGGGAAGGGGGTTGGGTTTTAGTTTTTTTCTAAAAAAAACTTGATATATTTTGTAAACTTTATGATCTTGGAGTTATATATATTAGTTTTTGTAAAGTTTAATGGCTCAACACTCAAAAGTGATGTTATAATATGTCAAACTAACTCACTAGACTAATTGTTTCGTTGTTCGGTTGATAAATTCGGTTCAGGTCTCGTACCGGGTTAAATATTGAAATTTTGTGTTGCTTATATAATTTTATCTACACAATTGTCTTTGTACAATTTTATTGTCCAATTTATTAATCCAACTCTCCGGACTAGTACATTTATTATTTTGGACTCCGTTCCTGTACTGGCTTTGTTGTTGCATAGTTACTGAACTAATCGTGTAGCTTTAAAACCTAAAGTTTAAATAAGGGTTTATGTTGTTTTTAATACCCTATTTTTATAACAATAAAAATTTATTTTTGAATTTTGGACATTTACTATTTTGTTCTGCGGAGTGCTGTACACTGTACAAAATTACTGTATTTTTTTGAAGACTGGACAATTTGGTGTTTTAATAGAATTTTTCTGAAAGTATTGTTCGTACATCATTTACAACTAATGTTTCTATATAATATTTATCACGGACATACTTTATTTCTCGTTTTTGCCATGTCGGACCGCGACTAGTTCTGACATGTACAATGTGTTCTCGTTTCTGCCCCCATTCTAGGATATAATTTTATATGTTTCTAATTGTGGCAGGTTCGTCATCATACTAAGCTATGATTTTGTAATTTCCTAGACCTTTAAGACTCATTTAAATAAAATCAAGTCAAAAATTACTAATGTAATAATTGTTTAAGCTGTACGGATTTACCGGTATTTTGCCATATGTCTCAGGAGCGTCCCAAGGTGAAAAGCTCGGATGAATAAATCCTTTGTCTGAAAGTTCCTGGAGTTGTTTTGACAACTCTTGCATTTCAAACGGTGCAAGACGGTAGGGGATTTTGCAATTGGGTTGGCACCAGGTACAAGGTCTATACGAAACTCGACTTGACGTGCTGGGGGTAAACCAGGTAGTTCTTCAGGAATCACCTCAGGAAAATCTCGAACAACGGGGATGTCTTGAATACTTTTAGCCTTGGTTTTCTCCTCTATGATATGTGCCAAAAAGGCTACATAATTCTTTCTTAGGTATTTTTGGGTTTGGGTACATGTCATGAGTTTAAGGCTATGAGAGGGGATCTCTCCACGAACTTCTAGGATTCACCTGACAAAAGAGGGATGCGAACGATTTTATCAAAACAGATTACTTCAGCATGGTGTTTGGTTAACTAGTCCATGCCTACTATGACGTCAAAACTCCCAAGTTGCATTGGCGTGAGGTCAATGGAAAAAAGATGGTTATTGAGGTTCAATTGGCAATTACGAATAACCGAATCAAGTACAAAAGGTTCGCCACTAGCTATCTCCACTGTTAAGGGTTTTCCTAGTTTGGTTCAAGGGGTTGAAAGATAAGGCTCAAAATCTAAGGATACAAAACTCCTATCGGCACCCGAAGAAAAAAGAACAGAAGCAGACTGATTATTGACAAGGAACGTACTGTTAACCACGTCATTGTCAGCACAAGCCTCATAAGCATTTTTGTTAAATGCTCGTTCCCAGGATAGATTTGCATTAACTAGCTTCAGGCAGTTGTTTTGGTAGTGAGTAAGATCACCACAATGGTAGCAGGATCCAGGTGCGTAGTGGGGTCGTGCAGGATTGGCTTGTGGTTGAACAAGATTCAAACCACTTGATCAGGGCAAGAGCAAAACGACAAGTGTTGGCCAGATGGCTAGATCGTCCACAATTTGTATAATGACGGCACGGTAGATGGGGTTGGTGATGACTATCACACTTGTTGCACAAAGGTGTAGTACCGTCATATTGACTCTTGGTGGGAGACTGTGCTGGTTTATTGGGAGCAGCTTGGTTGGGTTGTGTAAACAAAATGAAATTCTTGGAAGCTTTACTCTTCCTAGACTTCTTAGAGGTTTCGGCCTTATTTCCCTTTTGTTTCCCTTGTGCAGTCTTGGTAGATTGCTTTTTGTCGCCTTGTCGAAAAAGTTTACCCTTCTTGACTTGCGAGTCAGTAAGGGTTGCAGCCAACTCGATAGCATATAAAACGGGTGGTATCCCTATCCTATACCATCCAGACTCAGTTTAATTTGGATCATTCAGCTTCCATAGCGTGCGAGATTTAGAATGAGTGTTTTACGAATCGTATAGCATACAGAATCGGCTATATTTAGATAGCATCCATTTTCGGTTGAATTTAGATCCTGTAATATCACTAATCAGAAGGACTCACAATGGGCGGTATCCGAATTCTGTTTCATCCAGGCTCAGTTGAATTCGGATCCTTTAGATTCCCTTAACAGTGGGATTCAGAATAGGTGTTTTTTTTGGATCCTGTAGCATCCAGACTCGATTTAATTCGGTTAGCATACATACTAAGTTGGTTTCGGATCCTGTACCATTAGTAACCAAAATGATTCAGAACAGATGGTATCCTTATCCTTTACAATCCAGACACGTTTTAATTTGGATCATTAAGTTTCGCTAGCATGTGAGATTCAGAATGGTTGTTTTACGAATCGTATAGCATACAGAGTCGGCTATATTCAGATAGCATCCATACTCGGTTGAATTTGGATTTAACATCACTAATGAGAATAACTCAAAATGGGCGGTATTAGGATTCTGTTTCATCCAGACTCGGTTGAATTCGGATCCTTTAGATTCCCTTACCAGCGGAATTCAAATTAGGTGTTTTGGGATCCTATAGCATCTATACTCGATTAAATTCGGTTACATACATACTCAGTTGGTTTCGGATCATGTACCATCACTAACCAGAATGATTCATATGGGTGGTAACCGTATCCTATACCATCAAGACTCGGATTAATTTGGAGCATTTAGCTTCCCTAGGATGTGAGATTCAGAATGGTTGTTTACGAATCGTTATAGCATCTAGAGTTGGCTACATTAAGATAGCATCCATACTTGGTTGAATTCGGATCCTTTAACATCATTAATCAGAAGGACTCACAATGGGCGGTATCTAGATTCTGTTTCATCCAGACTCTGTTGAATTCGGATCCTTTAGATCCATAACCAGGGGAATTCAGAATAGGTGTTTTTTGGGATCCTATAGCATCAAGAATCGATTTGATTCCATTAGCATCCATACTTAGTTTGTTTTTGGATCTTGTACCATCACTAACCAAAATGATTCAGAATGGACGGTATCCGTATACCATCCAGATTCAGAATGCTTGTTTTACGAATTGTATAGCATACATAGTCTGCTAGATTCAGATAGCATCCATACCCGGTTGAATTCGGATCCTGTAAGATCAATAATCATAAGGACTCACAATGGGTGGTATTCGGATTATGTTTCATCCAGACTTGGTTGAATTTGGATCCTTTAGATTCTCTAATCAGCGGAATTCAAAATAGGTGTTTTTGGGATCCTATAGCATCCATAATCGATTTGATTCGGTTAACATCCGTACTAGGTTTGTTTCGGATCATGTACCATCACTAACCAGAATGATTCAGAATGGGTGGTATCCGTATCCTGTACCATCCAGACTCAGTTTAATTTAGATCATTCAGCTTCCCTAGCATGCGAGATTCAGAATGGTTGTTTTACGAATCGTATAGTATCCATAGTCGCTTACATTAAGATATCATCCATGCTCAGTTGAATTCGGATCCTGTAACATATCTAATCGGAAGAACTCACAATGTGCGGTATTCGGATTCTATTTCATCCAGAGCCGGTTGAACTCCGATCTTTAAATTCCCTAACTAGTAGAATTTAGAATAGGTGTTTTTGGGATCCTATAGCATCCAGACTCAATTAGATTTGGTTAGCATACTTTTTCGGATCGTGTACCATTACTAACGAGAATGATTAAGGGGTGGTATCCATATCCTGTACCAGCCAGACTCGGTTTAATTTGAATCATTAAGTTTCCCTAAAATGCGAGATTTAGGATGAGTGTTTTATGAATCGTACAGCTTACAGAATCAGCTACATTTAGATAGCACCCATACTCGGTTGAATTCGGACTCTGTAGCATCACTAATCAGAAGGACTCACAATGGGCGGTATCCAGATTCTGTTTCATCCAGACTTGGATGAATTCGGATCCTTTAAATTCCCTAAGCTGTGGAATTCAGAATAGGTGTTTTTGGGATCCTATAGCATCGAGAATCGATTTGATTCGGTTAGCATTTATACTTAGTTAGTTTCAGATCATGTACCATCACTAACTAGAATGATTCAAAACGGGTGGCATCCGTATCCTATACCATCCGGACTCGATTTAATTTGGATTATTCAGCTTCCCTAGCATGCGAGATTCAAAATGGTTGTTTTGTGGCATTTGTACATTTTTAATCATTGAACAATTCTGGAACATTTTCGCATTTAATAAAATCTTGTGTTTTATTTGCGAGATGTATATTTACAGATCATTATACAATCCTGGACATTTTTATTCAATAAAATCTTCCATTTATTGGTAAGAATGAAAAAATGTCAATCATTGCACAAATCGGTCATTTTCGTGTTCGATAACGTTTTATACTTTATTTACGAAAGGTGTAACCGTACAATCAAATGAACAGACATCCACGACATTTCCGGACAAAATCCAAGTTACACATACCTTAACGCCTTTATATAACCTAAATATTAGGTTAAGAGGTGTTAAAAGTGACAAACCGCGACAATACAAGTCCAGCTGCCAAAATTGTCAAAAAGAAAAGTTTGCTTCATCACCAAGTTTGGCCACCTATCTCCAATTTTGGGCACCTTGCACTCATTTTGCCACACTTAGTTTGGTGTTAACACATGTTAGGACACTAAGCCACAATTGGTAACACTTGTCGTCACCTCCTTGATCCTAAAACACTATAAATACCCTTTGATTCATCCATTTTTTTCACACCACTTCAAAACACTTCAAAGCAAAGTGTGAAGTTCTTCTTTCTATCCTTCTTGGAGCTTGTTTCCAACCTTTGGAAGCCTCCTATCTTGAGTTCTGAAAGTGTTCTTCAACACAAGCAAGTACTCTTCCTAGTTCTATCATTATTTTAGCTATTTTGAGCTAAAAGTCAAACGTTTGGCTTCCTCTTTGACTTTTGAATCTGACCATTTTGGTCAAGTCAAGGTTCAAATTGAACTTTTCAACGTGATTGCAATTAATCCTTGCGATTGCACCTTCTGATTACCACGTTTAGTAGGCGAGATGACGAGTCAAAGTATTACGAGTTAAAAGTAAAAAAATGTATAAAAATGCATTTTATGACGAAAATGTTTTTGGGTATTAAAACTTAAGGTTTTGACACCAAAACAGTTTTATAACATTATTAGAAATGTTCAAACATGTCTAACTCGTCATTTCTAGTTTAGTACTTATATCTTAGTCGTATGTCGAGAGGTTTTACTATCGCTTTGACTTTCGAATCTGATCCGTTTGGTCAATCTTAGTCATATATTTTGGTTAGTTATATGATGAGTCGATTTTATGTACTTTTAAAATGCCGAAAGCACCCTTTTGGCTCATAAAATGCTTTTAAACATGTAAAACCATAGTTTTGACATCTAAACTGATATTATAACATAATCAAACTTGTTTTGACATATAAGACTCATCATAGGACTTATTTAACCATCCAAACCCATAGTTATGCTTGCGACCTGTTAAACTGACGTAAACCATTTTAACAAGTCGTAACGGGTCAAAGCACTTAGAAACTCTTCCAAACCAGAATTTATGGTATTATAAACCATATCATACGAGTCCCAACACTTGTTTGGTTTATAAGACCCATTCTATCCAATCCTCCGATTATAGTCTCGACACACTAACATAGTATTCCGATACATTAGGATACACTTGAACTCTTCAATCCTTGAGCTTTGTTTGATCATTTGAACAAAACATTTACGCAATCCTAAGTGAGTACATAGCCCCCTCTTTTACGTTTTCAAATATTTTGGGATGATTCATATGTGTCTATCACTACTCTCTTGTTTTCATGACATTATACATGTTTTGCTTATCTAGTACATATAATTTCAAAGACATTTTGCTTCATATGTTGACTTAGCATACCTAATACATGATTTCAAAGAGATTTTTGCTTCGTATGTTGACTTAGCATAACTAGTGCATGATTTCAAAGTTATTTTTGCTTCTTATGTTGACTTAGCATACCTAGTGAATGATTTTAAAGACATTTCGCTTCGTATGTTTACTTAGCATACCTAGTACACGATTTCAAAGACATTTTTACTTCGTATGTTGACTTAGCATACCTAGTACATGATTTCAAAGACATTTTTGCTTGGTATATTGACTTAGTATGCAAGTACAGGATTTCAAAACATTTTTCTTGACATGCTTACATTGTTCAAGACATATTGATACGTTGAATATACATGACATTGGTTTAAACAAGACATCTCAATTTTTGGTTCATGATAAGTGATTTAAATGACGAGAATGGTGTAATATTTTAAAAGCATGGTGGATGTGCCGCTGGTACTTCCTATATATAAGTGCTTTCATTATATTACATAATGTAGCGTTATCTAAACCACTTCAAACAAAATACAAGACATGACATATTTTATACAAGGCACGAGTTATTTTGGTTATTAAGTTAACCATGCATCATTTCTTTTAAATCATTTGATTTTATCAAAGAAACATTTTTGTAAAGGGTCATGGCTACTTTTGAAATAGTTGAATTTCTTTTAACTTTCAAAGCCATGAGTCTTCATCCAAAAACCTATGTTACTCACAGGCATTTTTATGTTGACATTTTATTTTCACATATGTTTCAGGAGCTAATGTTTGACTTTGAGCATGTTTCACATATCACATATGTTTCAGGAGCTAATGTTTGACTTTGAGCATGCTTCACATAGGGCGGATTTGGGCCTTAGTAACTTTAAAATTTGCAAGATAATTGTTATGTTTTTGATTTCATTCTCCCAAGATAATGTAAACAATTAAATTTAATAATACAAAACTTTATGTACCATGTGTTGTGAAATAACAGTTCTGTGACATGACTCCTTGACGTTTCTGTCGCGGTTTGTTGTTTTACGCGGCGGGGTGTTACAGAAAGATTGGTATCAGAGCTCATGGTTATAGGGAATCAGGTTATTAGTAATACTTTGACCTAGACTATAACCTTCCTAGGTCCCTAACACAACTTATCTTGTGTTTAGATCTTAAAACAATACCATCACCTGGTGATTACCAAAACAAATTCACAAGTTACAAATTCGTTTTGCAAATCAATCATCTATCCTTAGATGATTTGTTTTTAGGCTTCATGCCTTAAAAGTCTTCAAAATCTCGTCAAAATTTAGGTTTTAATAATGTGAACACGTGCAATCTGGAAGGGTAGATGCCTGTACCCTGAGTTTTCTGTCTATGTTTTTCGTACAAATCCACATTATTGGACTAGTCACTCTTGGGGCGAGTGTCCACTTATAGGTTAAAGCATGTCTTCGCAATACATTATAACGACCCATTTTCTTTGATTAGTCACTATGTGTCGTTTGTTTGTTTTAGGTAACGAACAGATGATCACAATCCTTATGTTTCAGCGATATTTTAACGTCTCCTTTTGACTATCCAATGTCAATCTCACATGTTTTCTCTCATATTTCCTTATCTTTTAGAATGCCTCCTCGTCGAAATGCTGCTCAGGACGCCGATATGGCGGCAATGATAGCTCAGCAGATAGCTGTGGTGCTACCAAATCTTGTGATTCAATTAAACCAAGCCAACAATTACAACAACAATGCACCTGTTTCGTGCAACTTTAAACAAATTAATTCGGCTAAACCGCTCAAGCTTAGTGGTTTTGAGGGAGCTACTAGGCTCCTACAGTGGCGTGAGAGTCTTGAGAGCACATTCTGTCATGTTCAATGTCCGAATGAGCTCAAAATTGTGATATCCCAGGTTTTTCGGATAACTTACACGTGATATTTGTCGAATAATATATATGCTAAGTATTCAACGTGCATGAATTAAATACGTGTTGTGTGTTGTGTGGATTTTTAGTTATATAGATGTATGTATAATAAATATGCACACGAACCGAACCACGACATAAACATAAACCGAACTCTTTGTGAAACTAGGAAACTTGAAACCCAAGCCTTCGGCTAAAGAAAACAATGATCAAACTTAGACTTAAAACTCTAACTATTCGGCCAAGTCCAAACCCAAACCAAACCAAACCACTCTAATCCTTGGCCGCGATATTAAGCCCAAGACCGCAAATCTATTAAGTTCAAACCACAAACCTAAACCGAGAACAAGCCCAAACATGTCTCGGCCATAAAATCAAAACCAAACCGAAACCCATAGCATGCAACTTTAGTTCTCGGCCACGTGATCAAGACCCAAACCAAACCACCCAAGCTCCCTTGCGGCCGCATACAAACCCAAACCGTAACCCTTCCCTTTTAACCCTCACTCTCCTTGCGCCTATATATACTAACACTCATGCATGCTCTATACACAACACAAAACCCTAGAGTTTCCTCTGCCGTCGGCTGCCTTACCCTCATCATCATCTCGGTCGCAGCAAGCAACAGCTTTCCTGCTCTTTTCTTTCGGTCGCAGCAGCAACCATCGCCATCTTCAGTCTCGGTCGCAACTATCCAGGATCACCGGATTCCTTAACATACTTACGGTTCGATTACCTTATCATTAAAAGTCTAGAATTTATCATATGTTGCTAGATCATAGTCGGGTATATGTGTATTGATTTTGTTGTTTTCGGAATTGTATAATAGAATAAGATAGAGGATTGTATTGTTTCGGATATATATATATATGTACATGCTTGAAAGAATTGATATAAATGTTTCGGATACATGTATGCTTGAAGGGTTAGTTGTTTCGAATATATGTGTGTTGATTGTTGCTGTTCACAGACTGCATGATGGTATAGTTTCGGAGTATAAGTGCTGTTAAGTAATCGGCTGATTTGATCATTGTTCATATGCAGAATTGTTTTCGGAAATCACAAGTTACAAGTATGTTTTGGTTATAATAACTAGAAGTAAGAACTAGAGTTTGTATGGATAGGTTACTAGTATTAGTCTATGATTAAAAATCAGTTCTTGATAGCCTAGATTAATCGCATGAACGGGATTACACGAGTTTATAATAATAACATGCTGAAACAGGATGCTGAGTGAAAGTTACAGCCGATTTCATCTGGCTGTAACTTGGTCGTTAGTTGTCGAAAAACGGATTTTCTGATGTCTAGAACGTAGAGAATTGAATAAGGAATCTAATGGCGCTGGATTCATAATTTTCTGAAGTCGTTTGATATTTTTAAAGGGCTCAACAAGTTCAGTAGCTAAAGCTGTTAAAATGCTGGAATTTTGTTGATTGTTTATCAGGTTAGATTTTAAGATCAGTAGGGAGTTGAGCCATGATTTTTGTACAGCGACTAGGTATAGAAATTTCCGGGCAACTCCAACTGGAATTTTGTTAATCGGACAATCAGTGATTTTTAAATAATTTCTTCCGTGGACTGCAGTCAGAAAGCGGTAAATCTGACTGCAGCTTAATGAATTAATATTTATGGCTAATTGGTAAAGATTTAGGACTTGGAAAAATTATATAAATTTCTATGGTATAAATGTCACCTACTGTAAAAATATGGGAATTTTTGGAATGTTAGAACTATTTTAAAAAAATCCTAGAAGACAGCTGAATAATTGAGTGTTAAGCAGAAAGTTGATAACTTGTGATTGTATGCATTAAAGTGTTGCATGGAATTGAAATATGTTCATGATAAGTTGTTTGATTTCTATGATCACATGAGAATACTTGCATGCATGTTTGAGTGTTAGATATGTTGTTGGTATGTATCACTTTGTGAGTCAATTGCGTGTGGAATTTGTATTGGTGTGATTACACACTGACGTGGAATTAATTGGTTTGTTAGGACGCAACTAGCGGTCCCATCTCTTATAACATCTTTGCTACACTAACCGAGCAAATAAAGGTGAGTTCACGGCCCCTAACTTTATCCGGTTTTTAAACAACAGGGGGAGAAACATGTATACACTCTCAAACTCAATCTCTTTACGTTATACGAATTTAACGTCACATAACTATACGGTAACTAAGTTAATGTTAATGTAATGTTATGGTCACTAAGCAGCTTTATCACTTAAGTCCTCGACAATCTCCTCGGATCGTTAGTATTTGGGTTAAATAGCGGGGGAATTATAAGTAGTACTACTGGGCCCGACAAGCCCCATCCGAGCTAGTCGCGCTAGCCGACCTGGTATGGTCAACGGGTGAATAATTGGCCTAACACCGCCATGGTCATGTGATAGGCCTGGCAAAACGGAGGCACAACAGTCAGCTTCGATCGCGAACTCTTACGTGACATGACTTTAGGCTAGCTACCTATATACATTAATATTGAACTTAATTACGGATCAACTTAATATTCCGGGTTTGGAATATTGGAAACATCAACTTATTATCCCGGGTTGGGGATAATGGAATCAACAACTTGATATTCCGGGTTGGGAATATTGGAAGCAACAACTTATTATTATTCCGGGATTGGAATAATGGAACTGATACGTTATCCCGGGTTGGGGATAACGGAGAGAACAAACTATAACCGAACAAACGAATTTATGAAAACCTGTGAACTCACTCATCTTTAATGTTGACACTTGTTTCTTTACATGTTTCTCAGGACGCTAGGAGCTCTAGGTGCACGCACATGCATTGAACAAGACATCTTTATCGAGTCTCATTTATTAATATTGTTTTGGGATTTTTCATTTGTTTTGGCGATTGTGTTGGCGCCCGCATCATTTCTTATTTATGCTTCCGCTCAAACTTAAAACTAATGCTCTGCTAAATATTGGTAATTGATATAAAATCTAAAATGAACGATTTTGGAAAACGTATTATCAAACCATGTAGAGTCGTTCAACGTACTAGTGTTTCAGATTCTGGTTTGTTCACACGCCTCGCGGTAGAACTCCGCAAGTGGAAATTGAGGGTGTGACAAAAATAGAATTTGCTTAAAATGTAGTCCAAAAGAGGGCCCTCACGTGGTGGAATGGAGTGGTGAGACATAGGGGTGCTGATATTGCAATGGCTCACACGTGGGAAGAGCTTCGAGCTCTTATGATGAAGGAATTCTGCCCACACCATGAGCAAAGAGCACTTGAGAACGAATTCCATGACCTGAAACAGGATAGTGGAAAACATCGTGCCTACACTGACTGTTATGAGGAGCTAAGTTTGTTATGTCCTGCTATGGTCACGCCCTTAGATAAGGCTATTGAAAAATACATTGATGGCCTTCCTAACCCAGTTCAGGACATAGTCACTGGTAGCAACCCTGCTACAGTTAGACAGGCTATTGAGTTGGCTGCAACCTTGACTGACTCGCAAGTCAAGAATGGTAAACTTTTTCGCAAAGCGACAAGAAGCAATCTACCAAAACTACACAAGGGAAACAAAAGGGAAACAAGGCCGAAACCTCCAAGAAGTCTAGGAAGCGCAAAGCTTACAAGAATTTCGCTAATGTTACAAAACCCAACCAAGCTGCTCCCAATAAACCAGCACAGCCTCCCACCAAGAGACAATACGTCGCGCCTGCACCTCTGTGCAACAAGTTGATAGTCATCACCAACCCCATCTACCATGTCGTCATTGTACCAATTGTGGACGATCTGGCCATCTGGCCAATACTTGTCGTTTTGCTCCTGCCGCGAATCAAGTGGTTAAAAATCTTGGTCAACCACAAGCCAATCCTGCACGACCCCATACCCACGGGGAACCTGTGGTGATCTTACTCACTACCGAAACAACTGCCCGAAGCTAGTTAATGCAAATCCAGCCCGGGGACGAGCATTTAATATAATTGCTAATGAGGCTCGTGCTGACAATGATGTGGTTAACGGTACGTTCTTTTTCAATGATCAACCTGCTTCAATTCTTTTTGATTCGGGTGCCGATAAGAGTTTTGTATCCTTAGATTTTGAGCCTTATCTTTCAACACCACCAACCAAACTATGAAAACCCTTAATAGTGGAGATAGCTAGTGACGAACCTCTTGTACTTGATTTTGTTATTCGTAACTGCCAATTGAACCTCAATAACCATCTTTTTTCCATTGACCTCATGCCAATGCAACTTGGGAGTTTTGACGTCATAGTAGGCATGGACTAGTTAACAAAACACCATGCTGAAGTGATCTGTTTTGATAAAATTGTTCGCAACCCTCTTTTGTCAGGTGAAATCCTAGAAGTTCGTGGAGAGAAACCCTCTCATAGCCTTAAACTCATGACATGTACCCAAGCCGAAAAATACCTACGAAAGAATTATGTAGCCTTTTTGGCACATATCGTAGAGGAGAAAAGCAAGCGTATGAGTATTCAAAATATCCTTGTTGTTCGAGATTACCTGAGGTGTTTTCTGAAGAACCACATGGTTTACCCCCAGTACGTCAAATTGAGTTTCGTATAGACCTTGTACTTGGTGCCAACCCAATTGCCAAATCCCCTTACCGTCTTGCACCGTCTGAAATGCAAGAGTTGTCAAAACAACTCCAAGAACTTTCAGACAAAGGATTTATTCGTCCGAGGTTTTCACCTTGGGGTGCTCCTGTCCTATTCGTGAAAAGAAGGATGGATCCTTTCGCATGTGCATCGATTATCGTGAGCTCAACAAACTCACGATTAAAAATCGATATCCCCTACCTTGTATTGATGACCTTTTTGATCAACTACAAGGTGCTACATGTTTCTCCAAGGTTGATCTGCATTCTAGGTATCATCAGCTTCGTGTACTCGATGAAGATATTCCCAAAACTGCTTATCGCACTTGATACGACCATTACGAGTTCACTGTCATGCCCTTTGGTTTGACAAATGCTCCTGCCATCTTCATGGACTTAATGGATAGGGTTTGTAAACCTTATTTAGAAAAGTTCATCCTTGTTTTCATCGACGACATTTTGATATACTCAAAATCCCAAGCCGATCACAAACGTCATCTTCGTCTAACGATGGAACTCCTAAAGAAAGAACTTTATGCCAAATTCTCCAATTGTGAATTTTGGCTGAAGGAAGTTCAATTTTTGGGACACAATTTCAACGAACAAGTGTACATGTAGATTCCTCCAAAATCAGTGCAATTAGGGATTGGAGTACACCTACTACTCCTACCGAAGTTCCTTCAATTCTCGGTCTAGCTGACTATTACCGCCGCTTTATCGCAAACTTCTCCAAGATTGCGGTTCCCCTCGGCTTTGACTCAAAAGAATAAACCTTTTGAGTGGGGACCCAAACAAGAAGAAGCTTTTCAGACCTTGAAACAAAAGCTTTGTGATTCTCCTATTTTATCCTTACCCAATGGCAACGACGACTTTGTTGTATATTGTGATGCATCGAATCTAGGCCTTGGTTGTGTTCTCATGCAAAGAGACAAAGTCATAGCCCATGCATCAAGACAATTGAAAATCCACAAAAAGAACTACACAACTCATGATCTTGAGTTAGGTGTCGTTGTTTTCGCTCTCAAAATTTGGAGACATTACCTCTATGGTATAAAACGTGTGGTTTTCACTAACCAAAAAAGTCTCGAATACATTCTTAATCAGAAGAACTGAACATGAGACAACGAAGTTGGGTTGAACTTCTAAACGACTATGACTGCTAGATTCGCTACCATCCTGGTAAGGCGAATGTCGTAGCTGATGCTCTTAGTCGTAAAGAACGTGTCAAGCTACATTGTGTTGAATTTCGATCTGATATCCAAACACGTATTTTTGAAGCCCAACGTACTTGTGTAACCCAAGGTTTTTTGAAAAACGAACTACCCCATCATATCGAGCTTCAGCTTGAAACAAAAGACAATGCGTTATTCTACTACATGAACCGTTTATGGGTTCCAAGCCAAGACAATCTCCGCACCCTATTGATGAACGAGGCTCACAAATCTCGTTATTCAATTCATCCTGGTGTAGACAAAATATACAAGGATCTTCGTACCCAATATTGGTGGAACGGTATGAATAGCCTTATATGTATCCAAATGCGAACTTGTCTTAAAGTTAAGGAAGAACATCAACATCCATCTGGTTTGCTTGTGCAACCATAAATTCCAATTTGGAAATGGAAAAACATTGCTATGGATCTCATCACCAAACTACCACGTACTTCTAGAGGTCTTGATGCCATTTGGGTAGTCATTGATCGTTTAACAAAGTCAGCACACTTTTTGCCAATTCGTGAGGATCTATCTACTGACAAACTTGCAAAGATCTACGTTGATGAGATAGTATCTCGACATGGTGTTCCTTTGAACATCATATCGAACTGGGATGCTTGATTCTCATTTCACTTTTGGAAGACCATGAAATCTACCATCGGAACCAAACTTAACTTGAGCACTGCTTATCATCCTCAGACGGATGGACAATCTGAAAGAACGATCCGAACATATGAGTATATGCTTAGAGCTTGTGTTATCGACTTTAGTGGTAGTTGGGATTTGCATCTACCTTTGATCGAATTCTCCTACAACCATAGTTGTCACTCCAGCATTAACATGGTTCCTTTCGAAGCTCCATACGGTAGAAAATGTTGTTCACCTGTCTACTAGAATAAGGTTGGTGAAGCTCAGCTCACCGGACCAGAACTTATTCTAGAGACTATAGATAAAGTCAAGAAAATACGCGATAACCTTTTGACAACTAGAATCCATCAAAAGAGTTATGCGGATCAGCGATGCAAGATCTTGGAATTCCAAGTTGGTGATCACGTCCTTCTCAAGGTATCCCCTTGGAAAGGTGTGATTAGATTTGGAAAGAAAGTAAAACTTGCACCTCGATATGTGGGACCATTTAAGATCGTTGAGAGGATCAGAAAGGTGGCCTACAAACTTGAGATACCTCCTGAACTTGGGAATGTTCATCCAATTTTCCACGTGTCCAATTTGAAAAAGTGTTTGGCTGATGAAAACCTCCACGTCCCTCTTGATAAAATTCGCATTGATAACACAATTCACTTTGTCGAGAAACCTGTGGAAATATTGGACCGTGAAGTCAAGAACTCAAACAACAAACGCATACTGATTGTTAAAGTTCGCTAGGAGTCCAAACGTGGCCAGAGTTTACCTGGGAATGAGAGGATCAAATGAAGGCGAAATATCCACATCTTTTATCACTAGTTTCCTCTAATTAAATTTCAGGATGAAATTTTCTAAAGTAAGGGAGACTGTGACATTTGTACATTTTTAGTCATTAAACAATTCCGGAACATTTTCTGTTTAATAATATCTTGTGTTTATTTGTGGGAGAATGTATATTTATCAATTATTATATAATTCCAGACATTCTTATTCAGTAAAATCTGGCATTTTATTGGTAAGAATACAAAAATGTCAATCATTGCACAAATTTGGTCATTTTCGTGTTTGATAAAGTTATACTTTATTTAGGAAACGTGGTACAATCTAACGAATCGACATCCATGACATTTGCGAACAAAATACAAGTTACGCATACCTTAACGCCTTTATATAACCAAAATATTAGGTTATAAAACGCGACAATACATGTCCAGGGGCCAAAATTGTCAAAAAAGAAGTTTGCTTCATCACCAAGTTTGGCCACCTATCTCTAATTTTGGGCACCTTGCACTCATTTTGCCACACTTAGTTTGGTGTACACATGTTAGGACACTAATCCACACTTGGTAACACTTGTCGTCACCTCCTTGATCCTAAAACACTATAAATACCCTTTGATTCATCCATTTTTTTCACACCACTTCAAAGCAAAGTGTGAAGTTCTTCCTTCTATCCTTCTTGGAGCTTGTTTCCAGCCTTTGGAAGCCTCCTATCTTGAGTTCTAAAAGTGTTCTTCAACACAAGTAAGTACTGTTCTAGTTCTTTCATTATTTTAGCTATTTTGAGCTAAAAGTCAAACAGTTTGGCTTCCTCTTTGACTTTTGGTTCTCACCATTTTGGTCAAGTCAAAGTTCAAATTGAACTTTGCAACATGATCGTAATCACGAAGGTATTAATCCCATGCGATTGCACCTTCTATTACCACGTTTAGTAGGCGAGATGACGAGTCAAAGTTTTACAAGTTAAAAGTAAAAAAATGTATAAAAAATGCATTTTACGACGAAAATGTTTTGGGTATTAAAACTTAAGGTTTTGACACCAAATCAGTTTTATAACATTATTAGACATGTTCAAACAAGTCTAACTTGTCATTTCTAGTTTAGTGCTTATTTCTTAGTCGTAAGTCGAGCGATTTTATTACCACTTTGACTTTCGAATCTGACCCGTTTGGTCAATCTTAGGATTCGACCAAGCACATTTTTATGACCATAGTAATTTAGGGAATAACCCTCTGAGGTTATACCTTATAGTCATATAATTTGGTTAGTCAAAATGGTTCTAAACATGTAAAACCATAGTTTTGACATCTAAACTGATATTATAACATAATCAAACTTGTTTTGGCATATAAGACTCATCATAGGACTTATTTAACCATCCAAACCCATAGTTACACTTACGACCCGTTAATGTGACTTAGAAACCTTCCAAATCAGAATGTAAGTTATTATAAAACATATCATACGAGTCCCAAAACTCATTTGGTTTATAAGACCTCATTCTATCCAACGCTTCAATTAAAGTCTCGACACACTAACATAGTATTCTGATACATTAGGACACACTTGAACTCTTCAATCCTTGAGCTTTGTTTGATCATTTGAACAAGACATTTACGCAATCCCAAGTGAGTATATAGCCCCCTCTTTTACCTTTTCAGATGTTTTGGGTGATTCATATGTGCTTATTACTACTTTCTTGTTTTCATGACATCATACATGTTTGCTTATCTAGTACATATAGTACATGATTTGAAAGATATTTTGCTTCATATGTTGACTTAGCATACCTAGTACATTATTTCAAAGACATTTTTGCTTCGTGTGTTGACTTAGCATACCTAGTACATGATTTCAAAGACATTTTTGCTTCATATGTTGACTTAGCATACCTAATACATGATTTCAAAGACATTTTTGCTTGGTATATTGACTTAGTATGCCAAGTACATGATTTCAAAACATTTTCATGACATGCTTACATTGTTCAAGACATATTGGTGCGTTGAATATACGATGATACATTCATTAACATTGATCACGCCGACTGGTAGTATGTAATGGTACCATAGGATTGACAATCATGTTCCCGTTTTTTAGGTTTTTTTGGAAGTGCCTCTAGGGAATGATAGAATCTGATGAACATTTGATAAACCTTTGTCTTTATAAGGGTTTATCTCAAAGTCAACAAGGCTTGAATGTATACGCCAACAATCCAAATATATGTGTCTACCTAATAAAAGCAATTGGTTTATAAGACAAGAGTTTTTGTTCAAACAAGACGTTGTTTATTCAAAACACCTGTTTTATACAAGACATTTTGACAAGACAGGACATTTTGGTTATTTTATACAAGACATTTATTTTATGGTTTAAACAAGACTTTCATTTGCCATACAAGACATTGGTTTATACATAGACATTTGTTTGTAAATAACATTCGGTTTATACAAGACATTGGTTTATACATAGACATTTGTTTATAAAGACATTTGGTTTATACATGACATTAATTTATATATGATATTGGTTTAAACAAGACTTCTCAATTGTTTGCTCAGGTAAGTGATTTAAATGACGAGACGTGTGTAATATGATAAAAGCATTGTGGATACGCCCTTGGTACTGTATCACCCCGACCGCGTAAAACAACGAACCACGGCGGAAACGTCGGGGAGTCATGTCACAGAACTATTGTTTCACAACTCATGGAATTTAAAATTTTGTTTTATTAAGTTAAATGTTTACATTGTCTTGGGATAAACAGGAACAACACATAAATAAATTGTCTTTCACGTTTTAAGTCACTAAGGCCCGCGTCCATTCCTACGTGAACCATGCATCATATTATCAAGCATCGACTCCTGAAATATATGTGAAAACAGAGTCAGCATAAAAATGTCGGCAAGTACATAGGTTTTATGAGTGTGTCAAATTCGTGGCTTTGTATACATATTGCAACACCTCGTCCGACTACAAGATTCGTTAAGTGTTTGATATTGCAATACAATTAACCAACTAAAACAAGTTGGTTAGAGTTGTGAAAACCTTATAGCCATGAATCTTGACCAAAACGTTTCTTTTGTAAAAACCTTGTAATAGATTGATTCAAAAGAAAACTCCGTATGGCATATATCTTTAAGTGAAAATCATTACGTGACATTGTTCAAAACCATTTGTCCGTGTTATAAACCATTCATTCATGTTATAAATCAGTCGTCCATGTCATAAACAAATCGTCTGTGTTTTTCATTGTGAAAACTTTTGATCGTTCTTAAATGAACACATTCAAACCTGTGTTTACTATACCACCAAAGGGTATCTTTAATAGACGACCAAGGGTCTCTTTAACTAGATTAACAAACCAACAAATGATTTGTTAATCAGAAATAGTTTCTGTCATTACCCAAACTTCCACCAAATCCAGTGAACAGACCGATAATGGGATTGTTAGTCATATGGTACCATAACATACTACTGGTCGGCTCGGCCAAAGCTAAAGAATGTCAGTCGTGTTATGGATAACGCATTAACAAGTTGTTCACATTGTTGAAATCGTATTGTTTTATATATAAAACATAGACATTGTTTTTGAAAACTTGAAAATGATTTAGCACATATGAGTCACCCCAAAACATTTGCAAAACGTAAAAGAGGGGAACTATGTACCCACTTTGAAAATCATTTTTATAAATAAACCATGTATATTGTTTTGAAATTTTGAAAATAATTATAGGCACATATGAATCACCCCAAAACATTTGAAAACATCAAAGAGGGAGGGCTATGTACTCACTTGGGATTGCGAAAGTGTTCTTGATCAATGGAATAAACAAAGCTCAAACGTGTCCAAATGTGTCAGATAAATATGTTAGCGTGTCGGGACTACAAATGGGAGATCGGATAGAATGAAGTCTTATAAACCAAACGAGTGTTGGAACTCATGTGATATGGTTTAACAAACTTAACATTCTGATATGGAAAGGATCCAAAGTGCTTTTGACCCATTATGACTCGTTAAGGTAGTTTATGTTACTTTAACGGGTCATTAGCGAACACGTGATCACATGGTTAAAATGTCCTATGATAAGTATTAAATACCCAAACATGTTTGAAAATGTTATAACATCAGTTTATATGTAAAAAATTTGGTTACATGTGTTTAGAATGGATTTATGCGCAAAAGGGCATTTTGGTCATTTTTTTAAGAACATAGAAGTGACTTATCATAACACTAACCAAATGACGTGACCATAAGGTATAACCTCAGTAGATTATTCCCTATACAAACTATGGTCACAAACATGTGTTTGGTCGGATCCTAAGATCGACCAAACGGGTCGGATTCAAAAGTCAAAGCGGTAGTCAAGACCGCTCGACTTACGACCCTAAATAAGCACTAAACTAGAAGTGATGAGTTAGATAGGTCAAAATATGTCTAACTAAGTTTATAAAACTGATTTGGTATCAAACTTGGTGTTTTGATACCAGAAAATAGTTTCGTCGTAAAATGCACATCATGCACATTTTTGACCGAAACTTTGACTCGTCATTTCGACTAGTAAACGTGGTAATCAAAAGGTGAAATCGTTAGGGATTATAACCTTCATGATTACGATCATGTTTCAAAGTTCAATTGAACTTTGACTTGACCAAATATGGTCAGAACCAAAAGTCAATCAGGTTGCCAAACTGTTCGACTTTTATCTCAAAATAGCTAAAAAAATGAAAGAACTAGGAAGAGTACTTACTCGTGTTGAAGAACACTTTCGGAACTCAAGAAAGGAGGCTTCCAAAGGCTGGAAACAAGCTCCAAGAAGGATAGAAAGAAGAACTTCACACTTTGCTTTGAAGTGTTTTGAAGTGGTGTGGAAAAAATTGAAGAATCATGGGGTATTTATAGTATTTTAGTATTAAGGAGATGAGGACAAGTGTCCTCAAGTGTGGATTAGTGTCCTAACATGTGTCAACACCATATTAAGTGTGGCAAAGTGAGTGCTATGTGTCAAAAATTGGAGATAGGTGGCAAACTTGGTAAAGAAGCAAAAATATTTATTATTTTTTTGACATTTTTGGCCCTTGGACTTGTATTTTCATTTGTTTGCCATTTTTAACCCATTAAACCTAATATTTAGGTTATATAAAGGTGTTAAGACATGTGTAACTTGGATTATGCCCGAAAATGTCGTGGATGTCGGTTCGTTTGGTTGTATGGTTACGGAAGGCACTTGTAATCCTAATGCTAAAAAAGGGCCAAGCACTCCTATCCCGGAGGTTTCCAATGGTTAGTCTTGCTTCATGGAATATTAGGGGGTTGAACCGCCCTCTAAATCAAAAGGAGGTTCGAAAGATAGTTAAAGATAGTAATCTCAGTTTTTGTGCTATTTTAGAATCTCATGTTGATGTCGGTAATCTTAGTAAGGTCTGTAACTCAGTGTTCCCTCGTTGGGATTGGACTTCTAATGGGGGTTCTTGTGATAAAGGAACTCGTATTATCATAGGTTGGAACCCGATGGTTTTTGATTTGATGGTGTTGTCTCAAACGTCGCAAGTCATGCATATTCAGTTATTCGTTAAAGAAGACAAGAAATGGTTATTCTGTTCGGTTGTGTACGCAAATAATTACTCTATCACTCGGCGAGAATTATGGTCCCAGTTATCTATGCATAAACTTATGGTAGGTGATAAGCCATGGCTGATTATGGGAGATTTTAACTCGGCTCTATACCGGGGGGATAAGTCTATGGGTGCCTCCTCTGTCTCAACGGGTATGCGAGACTTTCAAGATTGTGTTTCAGATATTGAGGTGATGGATATTAACCAGTCGGGTCTCCATTTTACATGGAACCAAAAGCCAAAGAAGGGTGTTGGCTTGCTTAAGAAAATTGATCGTATCATGGGCAATACTCCGTTTATTACTGAGTTCCCTAATTCAGTGGCTGTTTTTCATCCTTATAGATTGTCAGACCACTCTCCTTGTGCTCTAACAATTAAACGAGCTGTTACTAGTAAGCCTAAGCCCTTCAAGTTTGCGAACTTTTTGGTTCATAAGCCTGATTTTCTAAGAATTGTGAAGGAGTCGTGGAAGATGAGTGTTAATGGGGTTTATCAGTTTAGGATTGTGAAGAAGCTTCGGATGCTAAAGACTCCGTTACGTGCTTTACTCTTTAAGCAAGGCAATCTCCGTAAGAAGATGGCTTATCTTCGTGGTAAACTGGATGACCTTCAAAAGGATATTGATAAGGATCCCATGAATGCTGACCTTAGAGCTCGAGAAAGGAAGCTGAATTCTGACTTTCAAGAAGCGTCTCTTGATAAGGAAAGGTTTTTAAAGCAGAAGTCTAAGATGGAATGGTTAAGAGCTGGCGACGCTAATACTGCTTTCTTTCATGCAGCAGTGAAGAGTACGAACAATCGAAGCCGAATCCAAGTTGTTTTGGATACGAATGGTGTAGTGCATGAGGGTGATGCGGTTCAAGATGCTTTTGTGAAACATTATGAAAATTTCTTGGGTAGCCAAGATGATTTATCCATGCATCCTACTCCTGATCTGTTTACTAAGGTGGTGAACCGGTTGATGCTTCCCTCATGATCCGTCCGGTTACGATGGATGAGGTTAAGAAAGCCATGTTTTCTATAGGTAATGACAAAGCTCCAGGCCCGGATGGTTACACTGCTGCTTTCTTTAAAGTGGCTTGGCCGATTATAGGTAATGATGTTTCTATGGCAATCATTGATTTCTTTCATAAAGGCAGATTACTGAGCCAAATCAACCATACTCTTGTTGCACTAGTGCCGAAGAAACCCTCGCCACTTATGGTTTCTGATTATCGTCCTATAGCTTGCTGTAACGTATTATTCAAATGTGTTAGTAAGATTATTGCTGATCGTATAAAGGGTGTGCTCCATCAGGTTGTTAGTATCAACCAATCTGCTTTTATTCCTGGTAGGAAAATCTCGGATAACATCTTGCTGACTCAAGAGCTTATGCATAATTATCATAGAAATTCAGGTCCACCCCGGTGTGCTTTCAAGGTGGATATTCAGAAATCTTATGATACGGTTGATTGGAGGTTCCTGAAAAATGTTCTGATTGGGTTCGGCTTTAACACAAAGATGGTGGATTGGATTATGGTTTGTGTTTCCACAACATCATATTCTGTTTGTGTTAATGGGAATGTGCATGGTTATTTTAAAGGTAAGCGTGGCCTTCGACAAGGAGACCCGTTATCTCCTTATTTATTCATGCTGGTTATGGAGGTTTTAACGTGTATACTACAACATGCTTCTAGGATTCATACATCCTTCAAATTTCACAATAAATGCGAAAGGCAGCGTATCATTAACCTGTGTTTTGCAGATGATTTATTCTTATTTGCGAGAGGAGATGTTGAGTCGGTGCAGTGTGTCTTCAAGTGTCTTTCGATTTTTCAAACTTCTCCGGTCTAGTTCCTAGTATTCAAAAGAGCACAGGGTTTTTCTGTAATGTGCCAGCTCATGTTGAAAACCATATCTTGTCTTTCATGCCATTTATGGAGGGGTCTCTTCCAGTAAAATACTTGGGGGTTCCTCTTCTTTCTTCTAGCCTTGTGTACAAAGATTGTAGTGCCTTAGTGGAGAGGTTGGATCAATGGATTTCAAATAAGAGGAATAAACTTCTTTCATTTGCGGGTCGGCTGCAGCTTATAAACTCTGTTCTTTCTTCAATGCATATTTACTGGTCTTCAGTTTTTATCCTGCCTAACCGTATCATTCAAGATCTGGAAGCCAAAATGCGAAACTTCTTATGGTCTTCGGATGGTTCCTATCATAAGGGGAAGGCTAAAGCTTCCTGGAAGTCTGTTTGTGTTCCAAAGTACGAGGGTGGCTTAGGTATTCGTCGTATTGGGGATGTTAATAAAGCGCTTATGTCTTCTCATATTTGGAGCATTCTTGTTGAGTGTGATTCTCTTTAGGTTGCTTGGATCCATTCGTACAGACTTAGAGGTAAAAGCTTTTGGATTTGTAAGTCGGTGGCGAATTGTTGTTGGAGCTGGTGGAAAATATTACAGTTTCGGCCGTTTATTAGAGAATTTGTTTGCTCCAAGTTGGGTGATGGTAGTAATACTTCAGCTTGGTACGATTCGTGGTGTCACTTGGGTCCGCTTGGTAACTTCTTGACTCCTAGAACCATCTCAAGTGTAGGTTTTACTCTTAATAATACAGTTCAGGAGATTCATGTTAGTGGTGTTTGGAGGTGGCCAGTGGTGTGGAGGGATATGTTCCTGGTTTTAAATCAGCTAGATGATATCCATACAGATCCGAATAGGTCTGACGAGTTCCTATGGAAGGATGATAATGAGTTAGTTGCATACTCTTCGTCTCAAGTGTGGCATTCGGTTAGACAGAGAGCAGCAGAGGTGGATTGGGTTAAGTATGTTTGGTTCTCCCAGTGTACTCCAAAACATGCTTTCTTTATGTGGCTAGTGATTCGTCGTAAGCTCCTCACTCAAGATAAAATTGTGCAATGTGATATTTCCAGAAGGAAAACTATGAATAAGATGTGTTGTCTTCTTTGCTATGCGAAAATTGATTCCCATAACCATCTGTTATTCAATTGTAACTACTCAACTCAAGTTTGGATCACGGTTCGCGGAAAAGGGGGTATGAGTACTGTTGGCCCAGAAAGGAATGCTATCGTTGACTGGCTGGGGGCTCGGGCTGGGTCTAAGTCAGTGACCAACTATATTAGTAGGCTTATTGTGGCTGCTGCGACGTATTTCATTTGGCAGGAACGTAATGCGAGACTTTTCAAGAACCAGACGAGGTCGCCAGATGTTCTAAGTCATACAATTTTGAAAACGGTTTGATATAAGCTAATGGGAGTCAAGTTCAAGGATTGCCACAATGTGCGAAGATTGCTTGAAACATGGGAGATTTATAGCAACCGAGTGGAAGATGAAGAAGGCTGATTATTTATTAGTTTTCTTGTTTCTCTAGATTATTGTCTAGTAGTTTGTCTTCCATGTTCTTGGTAGTTTAGTGTGTTTTTTTTCTTTGGCTTACATTCATGGGGAATTCCCATGTTTGAACTAGTATGGGTGTTTCCATGCTACTTGTTTTTGGTTTGTTTATATATAAAATCACCGGGGTAACCCTTTACCCAAAAAAAAATGATCGAAATTGTGCAACGATTGACATATTTGTATTCTCATCAATAAAATACAAGATTTTATTGACTAAAAATATTTGAAAATGAAACACAGGGTTTCATTGAATACGAAATTGTTTGTAATTGTGCAATGATTGAAAAGGCACAAATGTCACAGGTACTTCCTATATATATAAGTGTTTTCATTATATTACATAACGTAGTGTTATCTAAACCACTTCAAACAAAATACAAGACATGACACATTTTATACAAGGCACGAGTTGTTTTGGTTATTAAGTTAACCATGCATCATTTCTTTTAAATCATTTGATTTTCAAATGATTTCATAAAAGAAACATTATTGTAAAGGATCATGGCTACTTTTGTAATAGTTGAACTTTTCTTTTAACTTTCAAAGCCATGAATCTTCATCACAAAACCTATGTTACTCACATGCACTTTTATGATGACGTTTTATTTTAACATATGTTTCAGGAGCTAATATTTGACTTTGAGCATGCTTCACATAGGGCGGACTTGGGCCTTAGTGACTTTAGAATTTGCAAGACAATTTTTATGTTTTTGATTTCATTCCCCCAAGATAATGTAAACAATTAAATTCAATAAGACAAAACTTTATGTACCATGTCTTGTGAAACAATAGTTCTGTGACATGACTCCACGACGTTACTGTTGCGGTTTGTTGTTTTACGTGGTCGGGATGTTACATGTTTTATGAATCATATAGCATCAAGAGTCAGCTACATTAAGATAGCATCCATGCTAAGTTGAATTCGGTTCCTATAACATCACTAATCAGAAGGCTCACAATGGGTGGTATTAGTATTCTATTTCATCAAGAGTCGGTTGAATTTGAATCCTTTAGATTCCCTTGCTAGCAGAATTCAAAATAGGTGTGTTGGTGATCATGTAGCATCCATACTCGATTAAATGGGGTTATCATACATATTCAGTTGGTTTCAGATCGTGTACCATCAGTAACTAGAATGATTCAGAGTGGGTGGTATCCGTATCCTAGCATGCGAGATTCAGAATGGTTGTTTTACGAATCCTATAGCATACATAGGCAGTTTCATTTGGTTCCTATAACATAAAAAAGGACTCACAATGGGCGGTATCCGGATTCTCTTTCATCCATACTCGGTTGAATTCGGATCCTTTAGTTCCCTAACCAGCGGAATTCAGAATAGGTGTTTTTTGGATCCTATAGCATCCTGACTCGATTAAATTCGGTTAATGCATACTCAGTTGGTTTCGGATCATGTACCATCACTAACTAGAATTATTCAGAACGGGTGGTATCCGTATCCTATACCATCAAAGACTTGGATTAATTTGGATCATTTAGCTTCCCTAGGATGTGAGATTCAGAATGGTTATTTTACGAATCGTATAGCATCTAGAGTCGGCTACATTAAGATAGCATCCATACTTGGTTTAATTTGGATCCTTTAACATCATTAATCAGAAGGAGTCACAACGGGAAGTATCGGGATTCTGTTTCATCCAAACTCGGTTGAATTCGGACCTTTTAGATTCCCTAACAAGCGGAATTCAGAATAGGTGTTTTTTGGGATCCTATAGCATCTAGAATTGATTTAATTCCGTTAGCATCCATACTCAGTTTGTTTCGGATCTTGTACCAACACTAACCAAAATGATTCAGAATGGACGGTATCCGTATACCATCCAGACTCGATTTAATTTGGATCATCAAGTTTCCCTAGCATGCGAGATTCAAAATGCTTGTTTTACGAATTATATTGCATATGTAATCAGCTAGATTAATATAGCATTCATACTCGATTGAATTCAAATCCTGTAAAATCACTAATCAGAAGGACTTACAACGGGCGGTATTCAGGGTCTGTTTCATCCAGACTTGGTTGAATTCGGATCCTTTAGATTCTCTAACCAGCGGAATTCAGTATAGGTGTTTTTGGGATCGTAAAGTATCCATAATCGATTAAATTTGGTTAGCATCCATACTCAGTTAGTTTCGGATCACGTACCATCACTAACCAGAATGATTTAGAAGGGGTGGTATCTGTATCCTGTACCACCAGACTCGGTTTAATTTGGATCATTCAGCTTCCCTAGCATGCGAGATTCAGAATGGTTGTTTTACGAATCGTATAGTATCCAGAGTGGCCTACATTAAGATATCATCCATGCTCAGTTAAATCTGGATCCTGTAACATCACTAATCAGAAGGACTCACAATTGGTGGTATTCAGATTCTGTTTCATCCAGAGTCTGTTGAATTCGGATCCTTTAGATTCCCTAACTTGCGGAATTTAGAATTGGTGTTTTTGGGATCCTATAGCATCCAGAATCGATTTGATTCATTGAGCATACATATTTAGTTAGTTTCGAATCGTGTACCATCACTATCCAGAATGATTTAGAACAGGTGGAATCTGTGTACTATACTATCCAGACTCAATTTATTGGATCATTTAGCTTCCCTAGCATGCGAGATTTAGAATGGTTGTTTTACGAATCATATAGCATAAAGAGTCGGCTACATTCAGATAGCATCCATACTCAATTGAATTCGGATCTATAGCATTACTAATCAAAATGACTAAGTGTTAGGGGTTTATTTTTAATACTATGGATCACATATCCTTAGATTGGCCTTGATCACCGATCCTTAATAGATGATGCAAGAAGTCTGAGGATCACAATTCCTTATTATTGTTTACATTAACTAACAATTGTATCCTCTGTATAAACTTGTATTCGCAGGTACATAACAAGTAGACTTGGTCAAGCTGGAATCATGGGGAATATGCTCTCTATTCACACGAGTTTGGAAGCCTGTAGCCGTTATGGAGAACGTGTGATACTTGCTTAATTTTTGCATAGTCTGTTATGTATTGGTTTCTAATTTTATAAAGGTTGATGAGCTCATTTAGAATAAAAAAACACACACACAATTCGCACACAGCTACTCTCGAAAACTTCTGTAACACACTAGCGATTACTTGTATTGAGCTTCATCATTCTCCCAAGTTGTAACCTTTTTTGTGTAATATAGTTGGTGATCGGTAGTTTCCATCACCCGAGGTTTTTTGTCGGAGATCTTCTAAAGATCAAGTGCTTTTTCCTCGTATAAATCATTGTGGTTTGTCAACATTTACATTTCATATCTATTAACACAATTGTTCATCACATTAGCACTCTACTTCACAATCAAAGTTTGGTTACATTATCCTTAAACCTATTTTTGACCAAAACAGCTTGCCGCGCACCGTGGGGCAAGTGGTGCTTCAATTCTAAGAATCTTCGCCCCTGCATTCCTAAAGAATGCTGAAAACGCTCAGAAGAAGAAATCATCCATCTTCACATGATCAAAAGCTCATGCTATTTCTTCTTCTTCAACTACTAATAATGATATTTCTATTTTGATGTCGCAGATGAAAGGCTACATGGAGCAGCAAGACAAAACTAACCGAAGGATCCTTCGTGAAATTGATGAAATCAAAAAGTAGAAGAGACCGGCTGAAGATCGGTCTCCACTGATGCCTAGGTCATTGGATTTTGCTACTCCATCATCACCAATCCAACATTCTAAAGGATCCAATGTCCAGTTTCAAGAATCCTCGAACTTCTAGCATGGATCAGTAGTAATGACGCATCCTTAAGGATCCTATTTCCAACCTCAAGGATCCTATATCTTTCGGAGAGGATCACTAGAGACCATTGAGCCTGAAGGATTCTTCTACGAACCTGGAGGATCACAGGGAATGTTC
Organism: Scalesia atractyloides; assembly: GCA_947069175.1. Taxonomy (NCBI): domain Eukaryota; kingdom Viridiplantae; phylum Streptophyta; class Magnoliopsida; order Asterales; family Asteraceae; genus Scalesia; species Scalesia atractyloides. The sequence goes on along the minus strand of CAMTDV010000116.1, from coordinate 27,536,082 downwards.
CAGCATCAAGGATCCTTAGCTCGGATTCAAGGATCCATGGAGTATCCATCAAGGCCTTCAACACCAATGTATCTTGGATCCAACATCTCTCTGGATCAAGGATCTTCAAAGAGTCAATCACTCAGAAGTTCTGAAATCCATGAAGAATTTTCATCCATATGCAGACCATTGCTTCTTCTGGTCCAACTACTGCATCAGATATGTCTTATCCTAGATACACTTCTGGGATACCAACTTCAAACCAATTGGGAGGTAATAACTTTAATACACCTTTTGATACTAACTATACTTACATATAGGGTGTAGGGATCAACCAAGCAATGGCCAGGGAGTTGCAGAAATTCAAGGACATGATATCTAGTGTCCCAGTAGTGGTTAAACCAATTCCTTAGATTTCAGATGGGAGTCACAGAATATCTCGCTTTGCACCTCTCTTGTGCAATGCTGAGATACAAAAGCGTTTCCAAACCCCCAATATGAATTTATACGACGCTACCACTGATCCAGAAGAGCATGTGGATCAGTACAAAGAAAGGATGGAGATCCACCCCATCCCTTAAAGGTTGAAAGAAGCTTGCTTGTGCAAGGGCTTTCGATTTAAACTTACTGGATCAGCACTAAAATGGCTGCTAAGTCTTCCTCCTTATCTATAACTTCATTTTCTCACTTAGTTAACTTATTCAATAATTAGTTTTCTTGTAGTAGAACATTTGAAAGATTAACTAGTGACTTATACAGGATCACCCAAGCTCGTGATGAATCACTTAGAGATTATGTGACTAAATTTGGTAGAGACTCCATGGAAATCCCAAATTTAGACATGCCACTGCTGTGGGAGCATTTAAAATGGGAATACAAAAAGATTCTCCTTTCTATGATGATCTTTTTATGGCACATTGCAGGAACTTAGATGAAGTAAGGAACAGGGCCATGAGGTTTATCTGACTAGAGGATGACAAAAGGATCCAAGACAGGTTATCTAGATCATCAAAACAGGAGAAGCAAGATCCTTCTACAAGAACAATCGGTCCAAGCAAACTCCAAGCATGACAATCTGAATGTTCATCCAGTTGAACAAGAGGAAGATGAGGAGGAGTATCCACATATATCTGAATATTGTTTTTCTGCTAACAATAGTGAATTAATCCTTGCTTTGCAGAATCTAGGTGAGAATGTTAGATGGCCCAAGAAGAACCAAAAGTCTACATCTAACAAGGGTAATCAAAGTGGTGGGCATACCATGAAGACTTCAGCCACCTTGCCGATGAATGCCTTGCACTCTGAAAGGAGATAGGTGACCTACTCAGCGAAGGTTACTTGAAAGAGTTTCTCAGAAGGAAGAAGTCAACGATCGAGGATCTTGAAAAAGTACCCAAAAGAGCTCCTGCACCACCTGCAGACGCTCAAATCATTAAATTCATTTCAGGGGGCTCCGATATATGTGGAAGCTCACTCTCTGCAGTGAAGAGGCATGCTAAGGAAACCAAGCTAGAAAACAGAAACATGCTTATCCAAACCTCCACCCTGACTCAACAGAATATCATATCCTTTGATGAGGATTACCGTGTTGATGATGGCTTAGTCATTACTTTATTTATATCTAACCACTTTGTTCGTAGGATCCATATTGATGGAGGGGGCTCCGTGAATATTATTCAACTCGATGTGCTCAAATGGATGAACATCCCGGAATCAGAAATAGTTCCGAGATCTTCAGTCTTTGTAGGATTCCGCGGCGAGACAAAGAACACGCTTGGGAACATCAAACTCCCAATCTACATTGGGGGGGGTAAACTCTCTACAAAAATTATGTGTCATTGAGTGTTTATCTTGCTGTAATGTGATCCTTGCAGGCCCTGGATACACGATATGAAAGTTGTTCCTTTGACATATCATCAATGTGTGAAGTTACCAACACCATGGGGAGTCGTGAAAATAGAAAGTGATCAACAAGAGGCAAAGAACTGTCACACCTCTTCTATGAAGCAAGCTTCGAAACAAAAATCAACAAAGTAATCAAAGTATCCTCCAAGGGATGTCATAGAGGTAGCAGAACAAGACATCAAGGACGTAATGCTCGATCCTTAGGATCCTAAAATCAAAGTCTACATAGGATCCGAGATCCTTGACAGTATAGAGCAGGATCTAGTATCCCTCTTGAAAAGAAGAAATTCTACCTTTGCTTGGAAACACGAGGATATGACAGGTATATCTAAAGATATTATAACACATAAACTTGGAATTGATAAATCTTTCAGGCCAATTCACCAAAAAAGAAGAAAATTTTCACCTCAAAAGGAACCTTATCATCCAACAGGAGGTAGACAAACTCTTGAAGGCAGGCATGATTAGAGAAGTTAAGTATCCAAGATGATTGGCCAATGTAGTGGTAGTTCAAAAGAAAAATGGAAACTAGAAGGTATGTGTTGACTTTACAGATTTAAATAAGGCATATCCCAAGGATCATTTCCCATTACCACACATTGACTTCCATGGTGGATACAACAGTAGGATATGAATTGCTAACCTTTATGGACGCTTCCTCTATATTCCAACAAATTCAGATGGAACCATCTGACCAAGAGGATACAACATTCATGACTCCTACTGGCATATATTGTTATATTGCAATGCCTTTTGAACTATGAAATGCAGGTGCCACCTACCAAAGACTGGTCAACATGATGTTCAAGGAGCAGATTGGAGACACTATGGAATGTATATAAATGACATGATGGTCAAGTCAAAGAGAGTAGAAGATCATCTTAAGGATCTTGAAGTGGCATTCAATATCCTTGACCAATACAACATGAAGTTGAATCCTTCAAAGTGTCATTTTTGGTGTTAAAGCTACAAAATTCCTAGGATATATGGTGACCAAGAGGGGGGACGAAGCAAGCCCTGAGTAGATTAAGGCGATTGTGAATATAATATTCCATGCCAATGCCAAGGATGTCTAGATATTGACAGGAAGGATAACAGCCTTAAACATATTCATTTCAAAGTCATCAGAGAAGTGCAACGATTACTATGACATCCTGAGGAAGAATAAGAAATTCGAGTGAACTGAGAATCATGAAGCCGCGCTCAAAAGCCATGAAGGATTATCTATCCTCAGCACCAGCACTGATGAAACCAGAGGATGGTGAGCCATTATCCTTGTACTTAGTAGTTGTTTCAGGTAAAGTAGTAAGTGTAGTGTTAGTTAAGGATCACGAAGACCAACAACATCCGGTATATTATGTAAGTAAAAGCCTTCTTGATGCTGAAGCCAGGTACCCTCATTTAGAGAAATTAATTCTTGCATTGATTATGGCTTCCACTAAACTTAGACATTATTTTGAAACACATACAATTGTTGTGAAAACTAACTTTCCTATTAAGAATGTTCTTAGGAAACCTGACATGTCAGGTAGAATGGCAAAGTGGGCAGTCAAACTTAGTGTATATGACATTAAGTATCCAGGACTGCCATCAAGTCTCAAGCTTTGGCAGACTTTGTGGCTAATTTCAGTAGTGATCAACAAAGGGAAGCTGAATTAGAGGTTCAACACCTTGAGGAGACCAAGGATCCTTGGATACTCTTCACAGATGGAGCCTCAAATGTCAAGGGAACTAGACCAGCCATACTACTAAAGTCGCCACATGGGGACATAATACCCCAATCCATTTCTTGTGAGTTTCAGACAACTAACAATGAAGCAGAATATGAGTCCCTAATAGTAGGTTTGCAATTAGTTAAACAGATAGTATCAGGTATCTTCAAGTATACATAGACTCATTGCTAATTAATAACCATTACAATGGCTTATATGCTGTGAAGGGTGAGAAATTAATCAAATATTTAGAAATTGTTAAAAAACTAGCAAATGCTTTCGATTCTTTTAGCATAACGCAGGTACCTAGAGAAGAAAATGCTAGGGCAAATGCGTTGGCAAATTTAGGATCATCCTTAAAGATACCAGAAGACGTGAGGATACCTATTATCCACATTCTTTTTCCCACAATTGAGGAAAACAAAGCATTGGAAATAGTTGAGGATACTGCAATTGTACCTAGTGATGTGCAACCGAATTCAGGATCGTGGATCCTTCCAATTATGAACTACATTCAGAATGGGGAAATTCCCACAGGGGCGAATCCAGCCTTCAGGGTTAAGATATCTCAATTTACTATATTAAATAACATTTTGTAAAAAAGATCTCTTGCAGCTCCCTATTCCGATGCATTGAGGATCCATAAATTCAAGAGGTCTTAAAAGATTTTTATGAAGGAGATTGTGGAAACCACACTGGGCAGAGCATTATTCTCAAGGATCCTCGGTTATCATGGTTTTATCCCCAGAATACTTGGCTTAGTCCTAAGTTGTTTTATATAGGTTCTTCAAGCTTTAAAGGTTTGCAAGTATGGATCCTGAATCCTTAAACCTTAACTGATTTCTTTGGTATTGTAAGTCTTAAGGATATAGAATTCTAAATTGGATTCTCCGATATGTTTTATCCGTATCTTTATTTATCACATTGATTACACCCTAGACCTTTAAATTAAGGATATATTGATCATATAACTTCTCATATATTCCAGAGTCGTTATGATAGAGGATTGGTGTATTTTTGACAGATCCAAAATTCTCTAAGTTTTGTAAAACAAAGCTAATAATAAAAGAAGTTATATCCTTCATTAAGAGAAACATTATTACTAGATTTAGAATTTCTTCTAAAATTATTTATGATAATGGATCCCAATTTATTGGGATAGAACTACTAACTTTTATGACAGTTGGGGGTTTAGAATGATAACATCAACACCAGTCCACTCACAAGCTAATGGTTAAGCAGAATCAAACAATAAGATCATCATCAACAACTTGACGAAGAAGCTTGGATCCAAGAAAACGGAAATCAGCTGAAGAGCAATCATATGTCTTGTGGGCAGATAGAACAACTCCAAAGAATGCCATAGGCCAGACTCCATTCTCCCTAGTCTTTGGAACTGAGGCAGTTATCCCTACAGAAATGGTGGTTCCTACAACTAGAACAAGCTTCCGTGATACTGAAACAAATGCTGAAAATCTGACCCAAGACCTGGATACTGTGGATGAGTTCAGAGATTTGGCAAGAATATCAACAAAGAATGGCTGGAGCATACAATAAGAATGTCAGGATCAGAGGATTTCTAGTTGGTGATTTGGTACTGAGAAAAGCATTTTACAACACTACGAATCTAGCGGATGGCAAAATTAGCACCAAAATGGGAAGATCCCTACTTGATAGAAGCAGAAGTTGGAAAGGGGTCATATCGCTTATTGACTATGGTTGGTGATCTTCTACCAAAAGCTTGGAATGTTGTTCATCTGAAAAGATACATCATGTAAGAAGGATCAAGGATCCTTGGAGATTCAAGTATTCTGACCCAGGATCTAGGATCCTCAAAGGATGTATGATCCTTACTTCAGTAGCATCTCATTTTCATTTTCACTCTCTTTCATTTTATACTTAATATTCATTATATGGAAAAGATGTTAGACCTTTAACATCCATTTTTATCAATTTTTATGCTTTTGCAGAGTTTTTAACATTTATTCACAGAGGATTAAGGGGTTGGCTACCTCTCTCACACGTTTAAGGTATCTTATACCTTCAAAGGTTTAAAGGTTTTCACCTTTAAGACGAATTAGGTTTTGACACCCTGCCAGTAGTGCACGTTTATCCGAGTATGGTTCGAGGCAATGGGACAAGTACACACTTTAGTGACTGACACTTTCATTGTTGTTGGCCATTTGTAGAATCTCAAGTATAATGGTAGACGTATCATACATCCATTATCCTAAGGTTTGTAACATTTTCACGTTAGCTAAGGTTTTTGCATTTTTATGTCACTTACATTAGGCTTGTCCCCAATTCGGGCTAGACCCCAAGGATTGGTGGGCTTGTCGTCGGTTATCATGGTTTTATCCCCATAATACTTGGCTTAGTCCTAAGTTGTTTATGTAGGTCTTAAGGATATAGAATTCTAAATTGGATTCTCCGATATGTTTTATCCGTATCTTTATTTATTACATTGATTACACCCTAGAACTTTCAATTAAGGATATATTGATCATATAACTTCTCATATATTCCTGAGTCGTTATGATAGAGGATTGGTGTATTTTTGACAGATCCAAAATTCTCTAAGTTTTGTAAAACAAAGCTAATAATAAAAGAAGTTATATCCTTCATTAAGAGAAACATTATTACTAGATTTAGAATTTCTTCTAAAATTATTTATGATAACGGATCCCAATTTATTGGGATAGAACTACTAACTTTTATGACAGTTGGGGGTTTAGAATGATAACATCAACACCAGTCCACTCACAAGCTAATGGTTAAGCAGAATCAAACAATAAGATCATCATCAACAACTTGACGAAGAAGCTTGGATCCAAGAAAACGGAGATCTGCTGAAGAGCAATCATATGTCTTGTGGGCAGATAGAACAACTCCAAAGAATGCCATAGGCCAGACTCCATTCTCCCCTAGTCTTTGGAACTGAGGCAGTGATCCCTACAGAAATGGTGGTTCCTACAACTAGAACAAGCTTCCGTGATACTGAAACATATGCTGAAAATCTGACCCAAGACCTGGATACTGTGGATGAGTTCAGAGATTTGGCAAGAATATCAACAAAGAATGGCTGGAACATACAATAAGAATGTCAGGATCAGAAGATTTCTAGTTGGTGATTTGGTACTGAGAAAAGCATTTTAGAACACTACGAATCCAGCTGATGGCAAAATTAGCACCAAAATGGGAAGATCCCTACTTGATAGAAGCAAAAGTTGGAAAGGGGTCATATCGCTTATTGACTATGGTTGGTGATCTTCTACCAAAAGCTTGGAATGTTGTTCATCTGAAAAGATACATCATGTAAGAAGGATCAAGGATCCTTGGAGATTCCAGTATTCTGACCCAGGATCTAGGATCCTCAAAGGATGTATGATCCTTACTTCAGTAACATCTCATTTTCACTCTCTTTCATTTTATACTTAATATTCATTATAAGGAAAAGATGTTAGACCTTTAACATCCATTTTTATCAATTTTTATGCTTTTGCAGAGTTTTTAACATTTATTCACAGAGGATTAAGGGGTTGGCTACCTCTCTCACACGTTTAAGGTATCTTATACCTTCAAAGGTTTAAAGGTTTTCACCTTTAAGACGAATTAGGTTTTGACACCCTGCCAGTAGTGCACGTTTATCCGAGTATGGTTCGAGGCAATGGGACCAGTACACACTTTAGTGACTAACACTTTCATTGTTGTTGGCCATATGTAGAATCTCAAGTATAATGGTAGATGTATCATACATCCGTTATCCTAAGGTTTGTAACATTTTCACGTTAGCTAAGGTTTTTGCATTTTTATGTCACTTACATTAGGCTTGTCCCCAGTTCGGGCCAGACCCCAAGATTGGTGGGCTTGTCTCGGTTATCATGGTTTTATCCCCAGAATACTAGGCTTAGTCCTAAGTTGTTTTATATAGGTTCTTGAAGCTTTAAAGGTTTGCAAGTATGGATCCTGAATCTTAAACCTTAACTGATTTCTTTGGTATGTAAGTCTTAAGGATATAGAATTCTAAATTGGATTCTCCGATATGTTTTATCCGTATCTTTATTTATCACATTGATTACACCCTAGACCTTTCAATTAAGGATATATTGATCATATAACTTCTCATATATTCCAGAGTCGTTATGATAGAGGATTGGTGATTTTTTGACAGATCCAAAATTCTCTAAGTTTTGTAAAACAAAGCTAACAATAAAAGAAGTTATATCCTTCATTAAGAGAAACATTATTACTAGATTTAGAATTTCTTCTAAAATTATTTATGATAATGGATCCCAATTTATTGGGATAGAACTACTAACTTTTATGACAGTCGGGGGTTTAGAATGATAACATCAACACCAGTCCACTCACAAGCTAATGGTTAAGCAGAATCAAACAATAAGATCATCATCAACAACTTGACGAAGAAGCTTGGATCCAAGAAAACGGAAATCAGCTGAAGAGCAATCATATGTCTTGTGGGCAGATAGAACAACTCCAAAGAATGCCATAGATCAGACTCCATTCTCCCCTAGTCTTTGGAACTGAGGCAGTGATCCCTACAGAAATGGTGGTTCCTACAACTAGAACAAGCTTCTGTGATACTGAAACGAATGCTGAAAATCAGACCCAAGACCTGGATACTGTGGATGAGTTCAGAGATTTGGCAAGAATATCAACAAAGAATGGCAGGAGCATACAATAAGAATGTCAGGATCAGAAGATTTCTAGTTGGTGATTTGGTACTGAGAAAAGCATTTTAGAACACTACGAATCCAGCTGATGGCAAAATTAGCACCAAAATGGGAAGATCCCTACTTGATAGAAGCAGAAGTTGGAAAGGGGTCATATCGCTTATTGACTATGGTTGGTGATCTTCTACCAAAAGCTTGGCATGTTGTTCATCTGAAAAGATACATCATGTAAGAAGGATCAAGGATCCTTGGAGATTCCAGTATTCTGACCCAGGATCTAGGATCCTCAAAGGATGTATGATCCTTACTTCAGTAACATCTCATTTTCACTCTCTTTCATTTTATACTTAATATTCATTATAAGGAAAAGATGTTAGACCTTTAACATCCATTTTATCAATTTTTATGCTTTTGCAGAGTTTTTAACATTTATTCACAGAGGATTAAGGGGTTGGCTACCTCTCTCACACGTTTAAGGTATCTTATACCTTCAAAGGTTTAAAGGTTTTCACCTTTAAGACGAATTAGGTTTTGACACCCTGCCAGTAGTGCACGTTTATCCGAGTATGGTTCGAGGCAATGGGACCAGTACACACTTTAGTGATTGACACTTTCATTGTTGTTGGCCATATGTAGAATCTCAAGTATAATGGTAGATGTATCATACATCCGTTATCCTAAGGTTTGTAACATTTTCACGTTAGCTAAGGTTTTTGCATTTTTATGTCACTTACATTAGGCTTGTCCCCAGTTCGGGCCAGACCCCAAGGATTGGTGGGCTTGTCCTCGGTTATCATGGTTTTATCCCCAGAATACTTGGCTTAGTCCTAAGTTGTTTTATATAGGTTCTTGAAGCTTTAAAGGTTTGCAAGTATGGATCCTGAATCCTTAAACCTTAACTGATTTCTTTGGTATTGTAAGTCTTAAGGATATAGAATTCTAAATTGGATTCTCCGATATGTTTTATCCGTATCTTTATTTATCACATTAATTACACCCTAGACCTTTCAATTAAGGATAAGATCATATAACTTCTCATATATTCCAGAGTCGTTATGATAGAGGATTGGTGTATTTTTGACAGATCCAAAATTCTCTAAGTTTTGTAAAACAAAGCTAATAATAAAAGAAGTTATATCCTTCATTAATAGAAACATTATTACTAGATTTGGAATTTCTTCTAAAATTATTTGTGATAATGGATCCCAATTTATTGGGATAGAACTACTAACTTTTATGACAGTTGGGGGTTTAGAATGATAACATCAACACCAGCCACTCACAAGCTAATGGTTAAGCAGAATCAAACAATAAGATCATCATCAACAACTTGACGAAGAAGCTTGGATCCAAGAAAACGAAATCAGCTGAAGAGCAATCATATGTCTTGTGGGCAGATAGAACAACTCCAAAGAATCCATAGGCCAGACACCATTCTCCCTAGTCTTTGGAACTGAGGCAGTGATCCCTACAGAAATGGTGGTTCCTACAACTAGAACAAGCTTCGTGATACTGAAACAAATGCTGAAAATTGACCCAAGACCTGGATACTGTGGATGAGTTCAGAGATTTGGCAAGAATATCAACAAAGAATGGCTGGAGCATACAATAAGAATGTCAGGATCAGAAGATTTCTAGTTGGTGATTTGGTACTGAGAAAAGCATTTTAGAACACTACGAATCCACTGATGGCAAAATTAGCACCAAAATGGGAAGATCCCTACTTGATAGAAGTAGAAGTTGGAAAGGGGTCATATCGCTTATTGACTATGGTTGGTGATCTTCTACCAAAAGCTTGGAATGTTGTTCATCTGAAAAGATACTTCATGTAAGAAGGATCAAGGATCCTTGGAGATTCCAGTATTCTGACCTAGGATCTAGGATCCTCAAAGGATGTATGATCCTTACTTCAGTAACATCTCATTTTCACTCTCTTTCATTTTATACTTAATATTCATTATAAGGAAAGATGTTAGACCTTTAACATCCATTTTTATCAATTTTTATGCTTTTGCAGAGTTTTTAACATTTATTCACAAGGGATTAAGGGGTTGGCTACCTCTCTCACACGTTTAAGGTATCTTATACCTTCAAAGGTTTAAAGGTTTTCACCTTTAAGACGAATTAGGTTTTGACACCCTGCCAGTAGTGCACGTTTATCCGAGTATGGTTCGAGGCAATGGGACCAGTACACACTTTAGTGACTGACACTTTCATTGTTGTTGGCCATATGTAGAATCTAAGTATAATGGTAGACGTATCATACATCCGTTATCCTAAGGTTTGTAACATTTTCACGTTAGCTATGGTTTTTGCATTTTTATGTCACTTACATTAGGCTTGTCCCCAGTTCGGGCCAGACCCCAAGGATTGGTGGGCTTGTCCTCGGTTATCATGGTTTTATCCCCAGAATACTTGGCTTAATCCTAAGTTGTTTTATATAGGTTCTTGAAGCTTTAAAGGTTTGCAAGTATGGATCCTGAATCCTTAAACCTTAACTGATTTCTTTGGTATTGTTATTCTTAAGGATATAGAATTCTAAATTGGATTCTCCGATATGTTTTATCCGTATCTTTATTTATCACATTAATTACACCCTAGACCTTTCAATTAAGGATAAGATCATATAACTTCTCATATATTCCAGAGTTGTTATGATAGAGGATTGGTGTATTTTTGATAGATCCAAAATTCTCTAAGTTTTGTAAAACAAAGCTAATAATAAAAGAAGTTATATCCTTCATTAATAGAAACATTATTACTAGATTTGGAATTTCTTCTAAAATTATTTGTGATAATGGATCCCAATTTATTGGGATAGAACTACTAACTTTTATGACAGTTGGGGGTTTAGAATGATAACATCAACACCAGCCCACTCACAAGCTAATGGTTAAGCAGAATCAAACAATAAGATCATCATCAACAACTTGACGAAGAAGCTTGGATCCAAGAAAACGGAAATTAGCTGAAGAGCAATCATATGTCTTATGGGCAGATAGAACAACTCCAAAGAATGCCATAGGCCAGACTCCATTCTCCCCTAGTCTTTGGAACTGAGGCAGTGATCCCTATAGAAATGGTGGTTCCTACAACTAGAACAAGCTTCCATGATACTGAAACAAATGCTGAAAATCTGACCCAAGACCTGGATACTGTGGATGAGTTCAGAGATTTGGCAAGAATATCAACAAAGAATGGCTGGAGCATACAATAAGAATGTCAGGATCAGAAGATTTCTAGTTAGTGATTTGGTACTGAGAAAAGCATTTTAGAACACTACGAATCCAGCTGATGGCAAAATTAGCACCAAAATGGGAAGATCCCTACTTGATAGAAGCAGATATTGGAAAGGGGTCATATCGCTTATTGAGTATGGTTAATGATCTTCTACCAAAAGCTTGGAATGTTGTTCATCTGAAAAGATACTTCATGTTAGTAGGATCAAGGATCCTTGGAGATTCCAGTATTCTGACCCAGGATCTAGGATCCTCAAAGGATGTATGATCCTTACTTCAGTAGCATCTCATTTTCATTTTCACTCTCTTTCATTTTATACTTAATATTCATTATAAGGAAAAGATGTTAGACCTTTGACATCCATTTTTATCAATTTTTATGTTTTTGCAGTGTTTTTAACATTTATTCACAGAGGATTAAGGGGTTGGCTACCTCTCTCACACGTTTAAGGTATCTTATACCTTCAAAGGTTTAAAGGTTTTCACCTTTAAGACGAATTAGATTTTGACACCCTGCCAGTAGTGCATGTTTATCCAAGTATGGTTCGAGGCAATGGGACCAGTACACACTTTAGTGATTGACACTTTCATTGTTGTTGGCCATATGTAGAATCTCAAGTATAATGGTAGACATATCATACATCCGTTATCCTAAGGTTTGTAACATTTTCACGTTAGCTAAGGTTTTTGCATTTTTATGTCACTTACATTAGGCTTGTCCCCAGTTCGGGCCAGACCCCAAGGATTGGTGGGCTTGTCCTCGGTTATCATGGTTTTATCCCTAGAATACTTGGCTTAGTCCTAAGTTGTTTTATATAGGTTCTTGAAGCTTTAATGGTTTGCAAGTATGGATCCTGAATCTTTAAACCTTAACTGATTTCTTTGGTATTGTAAGTCTTAAGGATATAGAATTCTAAATTGAATTCTCCGATATATTTTATCCGTATCTTTATTTATCACATTGATTACACCCTAGACCTTTCAATTAAGGATATATTGATCGTATAACTTCTCATATATTCCAGAGTTGTTATGATAGAGGATTGGTGTACTTTAGCCCTAGCTGCCCAACCACCTCCTTTGTCCTGCTAGTCCCAGCTTTCAACATGCGCACCGGCTTAGGCTCCTCTTCACCACCGAGCTCAAGGAGTCACTACCTCCACCCAGCAAGATCCCATTTAGACCTATCAAAAGCAAGATCCATAGCCTGTTGGACTATTTTTATCCTTACCCGCATAATGGCTTGAGCTCCGTAGACCTTGGCTTCATAAGCGGCCTTCAGTTGAGCCTTGTTGGCCTGTATCCCTGCCACCATGATCTACTTCTCTAGGTTGTTGACCTCCTTCTCGAGCTGGGAGATCCTCTTGTCCTTGGCAGCAGAGATGGAATGGAGATTAGCTAATTTCTCTTCAGCATTGGCTAGGCGCTTATCCTGGTTAGCCTGGATATGGACAAACTTCTGCAAATTGCAAGACAGGAGAGTTAGGATCATTTATCCTAAGTAAAAGACAAAATTAGTCATAAGCATCAAGGATCCATACCTCAGTGACAAAGTCGTGGAATAGTCGCTCTATCTGGAGATTGTCTTCATTAGACTCACTTGCCTTCTTCCTCTTGGATCCAGCCTTGGCACGGGTGGTCATAACTTTGGACTCTGATTGGCTTTGGCCTTTGGCCAGCTCTTTCTTCATCTAACGAGGGGATATTATGTTGTCGATATCTCCGAGACCAAACTTTGAGCCAGATTTGGATGAGGACCTAGCAGCACCTACTTAGCCAACATAAAAGATAAGTGTTCGTAATCCTTTAGTTTTATTTTATCTTTTAAACATTTCATTATATATGAATACTTACTTGACATTGTGAAGGTGGTGGATGTGGTATCTTCTAAATCCTTTGCTTTTGGCTTGAATGTTCTAACCTTTGTATCTAATCCCCAAAATGCAGCTACTCTTTCTACAGTTCCAGGAGTAACAGTGAGAGAAGCAAAGTTGGTCACTACACAAGTAAATAAAACAGGACTAGTTATCCTCAACAAAAAAGAAAAGAACTCTCTACAGTCCTAACCTAAGGATCCAATATCCTACCCTTAAAGTTACACTTTTTTGGAAGACTATCCCCTAAAGGAATAGTTTTTTTGGTGATTTTGAGGAGTGGGAGCGGCTGCAGAGGTTTGGCTTTGAATAGAAATCGGTGGGATCCGTGAGACAGAAGGTTGTACAGATGTGGGAATTCAGAAAGTGTGAAACTTAAACCCTTATCGCTTATGATCTGTTCAAGAGTGCATAACACCCTCCACAACATCGACATTGCCTGGATGTAGCACAAACCAGTTCATGTAGAGAAACTTTGGGTGAATGCTGGAAAGGGATAAGTATAGCCAATTTGGAATGGCGCAGCAGGGAAAGAAACCCAAATAGAAGATTCCGTATAGCCAAAAGAGCTGAATTCTGAATTGGTGTTTTTGGGATCCTATAGCATCCATAATCGAGATTAGATTAGCATCCATATTCAGTTAGTTTTGGATCGTGTAGCATCATTAATCAGAATGACTCAGAACGGGCGGTCTCCGTATCCTTTACCATTAAGACTCCATTTAATTTGAATGATTTAGCTTCCTTAGCATGCGAGATTCAGAATGATTGTTTAACGAATCGTATAGCATCCAGAGTCGGCTACATTAAGATAGCATACTTACTCGGTTGAATTCGGATCCTGTACCATCACTAATAAGGACTCACAATGGGCCGTAAACGGATTCTGTTTTATCTTGACTCGGTTGAATTCAGATCCTTTAGATTCCCAAACCAGCGGAATTAAAAATAGTTGTTTTTTGTGATCCAATAGCATCCAGAATCGGTTTGATTCTGTTAGCACCCATACACAGTTAGTTTTAGATTGTGTACCATCAGTAACAAGAATGATTCAGAACGCGTGGTATCCGTATCCTGTACTATCCAGACTCGGTTTAATTTGGATCGTTAAATTTCGCTAGCATGCGAGATTGAGAATGGTTGTTTTACGATTCGTATAGCATACAGAGTTGGCTACATTCAGATAACATCCATACGCGGTTGAATTCGGATCCTATAACATCCCTAATCATAAGGACTCACAATGGGCGGTATTCGGATTTTGTTTCATCCAGACTTGGTTGAATTCAGATCCTTTAGATTACCTAACCAGCGGAATTCAGGATAGATGTTTTTTTGGGATCCCCTAGCATCCAGAATCAATATGATTCGGTTAGCATCCATACTCAGTTGGTTTCAGATTGTAAAGTATCACTAACCAAAATGATTCAGAACGGGTGGTATCCGCATCCTGTACCAGCCAGACTCGGTTTAATTTGGATTATTTAGCTTCCCTAGCATGCGAGATTCAGAATGGTTGTTTTACGAATCTTAAAGTATCCATAGTCGGCAGCATTAAGATAACGTCTATGCTCGGTTGAATTCTGATCCAGTAACATCACTTATCAGAAGGACTCACAATGGGCGGTATTCGGATTCTATTTCATTCGTACTCCGTTGAATTTTGAACCTTTAGATTCCTTTACCAGCAGAATTCAGAATAGGTGTTTTCAGGATTCTATCGCATCCACACTCGATTAGATTCGTTGCTTATATACTCAGTTGGTTTCGGATCGTGTACCATCACTAACCAGAATGATTCAGAATGGGTGGTATATGTATCCTGTATCATCCTAATTAGGTTTAATTTTGATCGTTCAGCTTCCCTAGATCCAAAATGATTGTTTTACGAATCGTATAGCATACATAGTCGTCTACATTAAAATAGCATCAATACTCGGTTGAATTCGGATCCTGTAACATCCCTAATCAGAAGGACTCACAATGGGCGGTATTCGGATTATGTTTCACCCAGACTTGGTTGAATTCGGATCCATTAGATTCCCTAACCAACGGAATTCAAAATAGGTGTTTTTTGAACCTATAGTATTAGAATCGATTTGATTCGGTTAGCATCCATACTTAGTTAGTTCAGATCGTGAAGCATCACTAACCAGAATGATTCAGAACAGGTGGTATCCGTATTCTGTAATAGCCAGACTCGGTTTGATTTGGATCATTCAGCTTCCCTAGCATGCGAGATGCAGAATGGTTATTTTACAAATCGTATAGCATCTAGAGACGGCTATATTAAGATAGCATCCATGCTGGGTTGAATTCGGATCCTGTAACATCACTAATCAGAAGGACTTAGAATGGGCGGTATTCGGATTCTATTTCTTCCAGACTCGGTTGAATTCGGATCCTTTAGATTCCCTTACCAGCGGAATTCAGAATTGGTGTTTTTTGGATCCTATAGCATCCACACTCGAGTAGATTCGTTTTGCATACATACTGATTAGATTTGGAACGTGTACCATCACTAACCAAAATTATTAAAATGGGTGGTATCCGTAGCCTGTATCATCTTGACTAGGTTTAATTCTAATCATTCAGCTTCCCTAGCTTGCGATATTCAGAATGGTTGTTTAACGAATTGTATAGGATCCTGAGTCGGCTACATTAAGATAGCATCCAGACTCGGTTGAAATCGGATCCTTCAAATTCCTTAACCAGTGAAATTTAGAATGGGTGTTATTTTAGGATCCTATAGTATCCAGAATCGATTTGATTTTTGTAGCATCCATACTCTGTTAGTTTTGATTCGTGTAGCATCACTAACCTAAATGATTTAGAACTTGCGGTATCTGTATCCTTTATCATCAAGACTCGGTTTAATTTGGATGTTTTAGCTTCCCTAGCATGCGAGATTCAGAATGGTTGTTTTACGAATCATATAGCATACAGAGTCGGCTACATTAAGATAGCATCTATACTCGGTTAAATTTGGATCCTGTAAAATCAGTAATCAAAAGGACTCACAATGGGCGGTATGCGGATTATATTTCATCTAGACTCGGTTGAATTCGGATCCTTTAGATTACCTAACCAGCGGAATTAAGAATTGGGGTTTTTTGGGATCGTATAGCGTTAGAGATTGATTTGATTTGGTTAGCATCCATACTCAGTTAGTTTCGGATCGTGTACCATCACTAACCCGAATGATTCAGAACGGGCAGTATCTGTATCCTTTACCATCAAGACTTGGTTTAATTTTCATTACTTAGCTTCCCTAGCATGCGAGATACAGAATGGTTGATTTACGCGTATAGCATCACGAGCCGGCTATATTCAGATAGCATCCATACTCGGTTGAATTCGGATCCTGTAACATCACCAATCAGAAGGACTCACAATGGGCGGTTTCGGATTTTGTTTCATCCTGATTCGGTTGAATTCAGATCCTTTAGATTCCTTACTAGCGGAATTCAGAATAGGTTTTTTCAGGATCCTATAGCATCCAGACTCGATTATATTCAGTTAGCATACATACTCAGTTGGTTTCGGATCGTGTACCATCACTAACCAGAATGATTTCAGAATGGGTGGTATCCGTATCCTTTATCATCAAGACTCGGTTTAATTTGGATCATTAAGTTTCGATGTCATGCGAGATTTAGAATGGTCGTTTTACGAATCATATAGCATACAGAGTCCGCTACATTAAGATAGCATCCAATTATGATCCTGTAACATCACTAATTAGAAGGACTTATAGCCTAACCAGCGAAATTCAGAATAGGTGTTTTTGGTATCCTTTATCATCTAGACTCGATTAGATTAGTTTAGCATACATACCCAGTTGGTTTCGGATCGTGTACCATCACTAACCAGAATGATTCAGAA
Source organism: Scalesia atractyloides (assembly GCA_947069175.1). Classification (NCBI taxonomy): domain Eukaryota; kingdom Viridiplantae; phylum Streptophyta; class Magnoliopsida; order Asterales; family Asteraceae; genus Scalesia; species Scalesia atractyloides. Next base: position 27,518,794 of record CAMTDV010000116.1, on the reverse strand, counting down.
CCAGAGGTATCCTTATCTTGTACCATCCAGACTCGGTTTTATTTGGATCAATAAGTTTCCCTAGCATGTGGTATTCAGAACGGTTGTTTTACGAATCGTATAGCATCTAGAGTCGGTAGAATTAAGATAGCATTTATGCTCGGTTGAATTCGGATCCTGTAACATCACTCATCAGAAGGACTCACAATGTGCGGTATTCGGATTCTGTTTCCAGACTCAATTGAATTTGGATACTTTTGATTTCCTATCCAGCGGAATTCAGAATAGGTGTTTTGGGATCCTATAGCATCCATACTAGATTAGATTCGTTTTGCATAGATACTCAATTGGTTTCGAGTCGTGTACCGTCACTAACCAACATGATTCAGAACGAGTGGTATCCATATCTTGTACCGTCCAGATTCGGATGAATGTGGATCAAGCAGCTTCCCTAGCATGCGAGATTTAGAATGGTTGTTTTACAAATCGTATAGCATCCAAAGTCGGCTACATTAAGATAGCATCCATACTCAGTTGAATTCGGATCCTATAACATCACAAATTAGAATGGCTCACAATGGGCGGTATACGGATTCTGTGTCACACCCCCAAATTACCATCGTCAGAGTTGTTCCGCGAGGCGTGTGACGTACGGGGATCTAACCACTGATCATATTGAACTAACAATAAATAATATAAAACAAGTCATTATGTCCAATATGGATAGTGAATTTCGAATTAGCATTTCAAACATAATATGTGTTCAGCGGAAGCAAACGTAAACATCTCAAACAATTGAAAGCAAAATGTTTTAAAATGTAAAGTATTAATGTTATCAAACAAACCACATGCCTCATGACACTTCAACTCCTCAGACTGCAAGTTTCCATGCAAGATATATCTAACTACCTGCAAGCATGCAGAAAAAGTGTATCAGCGATTAAGCCGGCGAGTTCACAGTTTAGTTTAATGTAACCAAGTAGGTGTTTAGTTTAAAGACATGTCAACAATAAACTCGATACCCAAGTGACTGTTATGTTTGCTTGCCCACATCAATGCCTATCAACATTGGTCATGTGTTTAAGGTCCTTAGTTCACGCCCGTCCTCCCAGTTATGGTGTGAGGTTTGTCAAGCCTAATAGCGCTATCAACTAATACCCCGTTGCCTCCAAGGCAACTAGTTCGGTAGTAAGTAGGGACTCTCATGATAGAGTTTGAGTTTATTAACTAACATCAAAATTAAACTACAACATTTATAAAAAGTATTCCTCCAAGGAATAGTAGTTTGTCCCCCGGGGACGCATGCTGGTGAAAGTGTAGTGAACTTTAGTTTGCTCGGTAAATGATAACGTGCATTTATGCATTAAGTAAGTGTTAGTTCCATTACACGCGACCTAAGGTACGTTTAAATGTAAGTATGTATACAAGTAGAGTGTTTGCAATACCCTAAGTGTCCAAACAACTTAGTGTTTTAGTGATCAGGTTAATATGTTTATTATACAGTACCACACAATAGCCATGGTTTCTTTGTGGAAATAAACTCTATCAAATAAGTCCTTACAAAATAAATTCTTTCAATCACACAAGTCCTTACAAAATAAACTCTTTTAATCACATAAGTCCTTAGAAAATAAACTCTTTGAATCACATAAGTCCTTACAATCAAATAAGTCCTTAGAAAATAAACTCTTTGAATCACATAAGCCCTTACAATCAAATAAGTCCTTACAAAATAAACTCTTTCAATCACATAAGTCCTTACAATCAAATAAGTCCTTACAAAATAAACTCTTTCAATCCATAAGTCCTTACAATCAAATAAGTCCTTACAAAATAAACTCTCTCAATCACATAAGTCCTTACAATCAAATAAGTCCTTACAAAATAAACTCTTTTAATCACATAAGTCCTTACAAGAAAATTCAGACTCCATATGAACACATTCAACAAATCTGGACACTCAGCAACCTTAACATATTCGGACTCATAAACTCTTACAAATTCGGACAACCATGCAATATACATAAGTTTGGATTCTACACAAACTATTAAACTCGGATTCAACATATAAAAAATCCGGATTGCTAATAAATTAACAATTTCGGACTCCTTAGATTAAATACAAACTCGGACTGCTTGCTTATATCCTTGTTAAACTCGGACAAGGGTAAGCATGTTATCATGTGAGTGTTCTGGTAATCCAACCTAAGTAGACTCATTTAACTAACCCTAGTTAAATGCAGTGCCATGAATGTATGTCTAAATTAACTGTAGTTAGGTTAAATATTAACCTGAAAGGTTGTCACATTCTGTTTCATCAAACCTTAGTTGAATTCGGATCCTTAAGATTCCCTAACCAACGGAATTAAGAATAGGTGTTTTTTGGGATCCTATAACATCCAGAATCGATTGATTAGCTTAGCATCCATAGTCAGTTAGCTTCAGATCATGTTCCATAACTAACCAGAATGATTCAGAACGGTGGTATTCATATCCTGTACCATCCAGACTCGGTGTAATTTAGATCATCCAGCTTCTCTAGCATGCGAGATTCAGAATGGTTGTTTTACGAATCGTATAGCATACAGAGTCGGCTACATTCAGATGGAATCCATACTCGGTTGAATTCAGATCCTGTAACCTCCATAATCATAAGGACTCACAATAGGCGGTATTCGTATTCTGTTTCAACCAGACTTAGTTGAATTCGGATCCTTTAGATTCCCAAACCAGCGAAAATCCGAATAGGTGTTTTTGGGATCCTATAACATCGAGAAGAGATTTGATTCCGTTAGCATCCATACTCAGTTAGTTTAGGATCGTGTACCATCACTAACCAGAATGATTCAGAATGGGTGGTATCCGTATCCTGTACCATCGAGACTCGGTTTAATTTGGATTATTCAGCTTCCCTAGCATGCGAGATTTAGAATGGTTGTTTTAAGAATCGTATAGCATCCAGAGTCGGCTACATTCAGATAGCATCTATACTCAGTTGAATTTGGATACTGTAACATCACTAATCAGATGGAATCACAATGGGCGGTAACCGGATTTTGTTTCATCTAGACTCGGTTGAATTCGAATCCTTTAGATTCGCTAACCTGCGAAATTCAGAGTAGGTGTTACTTGGATCTTATAGCATGTAGAATCTATTTGATTTACTTAGCATCCATACCCATTCAGTTTTGGATCGTGTACCATCACTAACCAGAATGATTTAGAACGAGTGGTATCTGCATCCTGTACCATCCAGACTCGGTTTAATTTGGATCATTCAGCTTCCCTAGCATGCAAGATTAAGAATGGTTATTTCACGAATCGTATAGTATCCAAAGTCAGCGACAGTAAGATAGCATCCATGCTCAGTTTAATTTGGATCCTGTAACATCCTTAATCAGAAGAGTCACAATGGGTGGTACTCGATTCTGTTTCATCCAGACTCGGTTGAATTCGGATCCTTTAGATTTCCTAACCAGCGGAATTCAGAATAGGTGTTTTTGGGATCCTATAGCATCCATAATTGGTTTAATTAGGTTAGCATCCATACTTAGTTAGTTTCGGATCATGTACCATCATTATCAGAATGATTCAGAATAGGCGATTTATGTATCTTGTACCAGCAAGACTCAGTTTAATTTGGATCATTAAGTTTCCCTAGCTTGAGAGATTAAGAATGGTGGTTTTACGAATCGTATAGCATCCAGAGTCGGCTACATTCTGATAGCATCAATACTCGGTTGAATTCGGATTCTACTACATCACAAATTAGAAGACTCACAATGGGTGGTATCCGGATTCTGTTTCTTCTAGAATAGGTTTTTTTGTTTCGTATCGTTCACCATCACTGACTAGCGGAATTTCGAATAGGTATTTTTAGGATCCTGTAGCACTCAGAATCAATTTGATTCGGTTAGCATCATACTCAGTTAGTTTCGTATCGTGTACCATCACTAACCAAAATGATTCAGAATGGGTGGTATCCGTATCCTTTACCATCCAAACTTGGTTTAATTTGGATCATTCAGCTTCCCTATCATGCGATATTCAGAATGCTTGTTTTACGAATCGTATAACATATAGAGTCGGCTACATTCTGATAGCATCCATACTCGATTGAATTCGGATCCTCTAACATCACTAATGAGAAGGACTCACAATGAGCGGTATCCGCACTCTGTTTCATCGAGACTCGGTTGAATTTGGATCATTAAGATACCCTAACCAACAAAATTTAGAATAGGTGTTTTTGGGATCCTATAGCATCCAAATCGATTTGATTCGCTTAGCTTCCATACTCAATTTGTTTCGTATCGTGTACCATCACTAACCAGAATGATTCAGAACGGGCGGTATCCGTATCATGTACCATCCACACTCGGTTTAATTTGGATCACTAAGTTTTGCTATATTCGGTTAGCATACATACTCAGTTAGTTTCGGATCGTGTACCATTACTAACATGAATGATTTAGAACGAGTGGTATCTGCATCCTGTACCATCCAGACTCAGTTTAATTTGGATCATTCAGCTTCCCTAGCATGCAAGATTAAAAATGGTTGTTTCACGAATCGTATAGCATCCAAAGTCAGCGCAGTAAGATAGCATCCATGCTCAGTTGAATTTGGATCATGTAACATCCCTAATCAGAAGAGTCACAATGGGTGGTGCTCGATTCTGTTTCATCCAGACTCGGTTGAATTCGGATCCTTTAGATTCCCTAACCAGCGGAATTCAGAATAGGTGTTTTTGGGATCCTATAGCATCCATAATCGATTTAATTAGGTTAGCATCCATACTTAGTTAGTTTCGGATCATGTACCATCATTATCAGAAGATTCAGAATAGGCGATTTCTGTATCTTGTATCAGCAAGACTCGGTTTAATTTGGATCATTAAGTTTCCCTAGCTTGAGAGATTAAGAATGGTGGTTTTACGAATCGTATAGCATCTAGAGTCGTCTACATTCTGATAGCATCAATACTCGGTTGAATTCGGATTCTACTACATCACTAATCAGAAGACTCATAATGGGTGGTATCCGGATTCTGTTTCTTCTAGAATAGGTCTTTTTTGTTTCGTATCGTGCACCATCACTAACTAGCGGAATTTAGAATAGGTATTTTTAGGATCATGTAGCACCCAGAATCAATTTGATTCGGTTAGCATCATACTCAGTTAGTTTCGTATCGTGTACCATCACTAACCCGAATGATTCAGAATGGGTGGTATCCGTATCCTTTACCATCCAAACTTGGTTTAATTTGAATCATTCAGCTTCCCTATCATGCGATATTCAGAATGGTTGTTTTACGAATCGTATAACATATAGAGTCGGCTACATTCTGATAGCATCCATACTCGGTTGAATTCGGATCCTCTAACATCACTAATGAGAAGGACTCACAATGAGTGGTATCCGCACTCTGTTTCAGCGAGACTCGGTTGAATTTGGATCATTAAGATACCCTAACCAACAAAATTAGAATAGGTGTTATTGGGATCCTATAGTATCCAAATCGATTTGATTCAGTTAGCTTCCATACTCAATTGGTTTCGTATCGTGTACCATCACTAACCAGAATGATTCAGAACAGGCGGTATCCGTATCATGTACCATCCACACTCGGTTTTAATTTGGATCACTAAGTTTCACTATATTCGGTTAGCATACATACTTAGTTAGTTTCGGATCGTGTACCATTACTAACATGAATGATTTAGAACTGGTGGTATTCGTATCCTTTACCATCCAGACTCGGTTTTATTTCGATCATTCAGCTTCCCTATCATGCGAGATTTAGAATGGTTGTTTTATTAATCGTATAGAATCCAGAGTTGGCTACATTCTGATAGCATCAATATTCGGTTGAATTCGGATCCTTTTAACATCACTAATCAGAAGGACTCACAATGGGCGGTCTCCGGATTCTGTTATATCTAGATTCGGTTGAATTTGGATCATTTAGATTCCCAAACCAGCGGAATTTAGTAAAGATGTTTTTGGGATCCTATAGTATCCAGAATCGATTTGATTCGGTTAGCATCCATACTATGTTAGTTTGGTATCGTGTACCATCACTAACTAGAATGATTCAGAACGGGTGGTATCCGAATCCATTACCATCCAGACTTGGTTTAATTTGGAACATTCAGCTTCCCTATCATGCGGGATTCAGAATAGTTGTTTTACGTATCGTATAGCATACAGAGTCGGCTACATTCAGATAGCATCCATACTAGATTCAATTGGGATCCTGTAACATAAAGGACTCACAATGGGCGGAATCCGAATTCTGTTTCATCCAAACTCGATTGAATTCAGATCCTTTAAATTCCCTCACCAGCAGAATTCAAAATAGGTGTTTTTGGTATCCTATGGCATATAGAATCGATTTGATTCGGTTAGCATCATACTAAGTTAGTTTCGGATCGTGTACCATCACTATATAGAATGATACAGTATGGGTGGTATCCACATCCTATACCATCCCGGCTCGGTTATATTTGGATCATCTAGCTTCCCTAGCATGCGAGATTCAGAATGGTTGTTTAACGAATTGTATAGCATCCAGAGTCTGATACAGAGAGCTTCCATACTCGGTTGAATTCGGATCCTGTAACATCACTAATTAGAGGGACTCATAATGAGCGGTAACCGTATTCTATTTCATATAGACTGGATTGAATTCTGAACCTTGTGATTCCCTAACCAGTGGAATTTAATTTAGGTGTTTTTGGGATCCTATAGTATCCATAATCAATTTAATTCTATTAGCATCCATACTTAGTTAGTTTCGGATCATTTACCATCACTAACTAGAAAGATTCCAAACGGGTGGTATCCGTATCCTGTACCATCCAGACTCAGTTTAATTTTTATCGTTCAGCTTCCTAGCATGCGAGATTCAGAATGGTTGTTTTACGAATCGCTTAGTATACAGAGTAGGCTACATTCAGATAGCATCCATACTCGGTTTAATTCGTATCTAGTAACATCACTAATTAGAAGGACTCACAATGGACAGTATCCGGATTATGTTTCATCCATACTCGGTTGAATTCGGATCCTTTAGATTCCCTAATCAGCGGAATTCGGAATATGCTTTTGGGATCCTATAGCATCCTTAATCGATTTAATTAGGTTAGCATCTGTAACACCCCGACCGATTAAAACAAGAAACCGCGGCTGGAACGTTGTGGAGTCATGTCACAGAATTACTGTTTCACAACACATGGTACATAAGGTCTTTTATTATTGAATTTAAATCTTTACATTGTCTTGGGAGAATAAAATAAAAAACATAACAATTGTCTTGCAAATTTTAAGTCACTAAGGCCTAAGTCCGCGCTATGTGAAGCATGCTCAAAGTCAAACATTAGCTCATGAAACGTATGTGAAAGTAAAACCTCAGCATAAAAATGCTTGTGAGTAACATAGGTTTTGTGATGAAGATTCATGGCTTTGAAAGTTAAAAGAACAACTATTACAAAAGTAGCCATGATCCTTTACAAAAATGTTTCTTTTATGAAATCATATGAAAATCAAATGATTTAAAGAATGATGCATGGTTAACTTAATATCCAAAATAACTCGTGCCTTGTAATACATGTCTTGTATTTTGTTTGAAGTGGTTTAGATAACGCTATGTTATGTAATATAATGAAAGCACTTATATATAGGAAGTACCAGCGGCATATCCACCATGCTTTTATCATATTACACACGTCTTGTCATTTAAATCACTTACCATGAGCCAACAATTGAGATGTCTTGTTTAAACCAATGTCATGTATAAACCAATGCCATGTATAAACCAAATGTCTTTTATAAACAAATGTCTATGTATAAACCAATGTCTTGTATAAACCAAATGTTATTTATAAACAAATATCTATGTATGTCTTGTATGGCAAACAAAAGTCTTGTTTAAACCATAAAATAAATGTCTTGGATAAAATAACCAAAATGTCTTGTATAAACCAGATGTTTTGAATAAACAAAGGTCTTGTTTAAACAAAAACTGTTGTCTTATAAATCAATTGCTTTTATTGTATAGACATATATATATGGATTGTTGGCAAATCGATTCAAGCCTTGTTGACTGTCGGATAAACCCTTATCTTTAAGGTTTATCAAATGTTCATCGGATTCTGTCATTCCCTAAAGTCACTTCCAAACAAACCTAGGAAGCGGGAACGGGATTGTCAATCCTATTGTACCATTACATACTACTGGTCGGCGTGATCAATGTTAATGAATGTATCATTGTATATTCAACGCACCAATATATCTTTGTCAATGTAAGCATGTCATGAAAATGTTTTGAAATCATGTACTTGGCGTACTAAGTCAATATACCAAACAAAAATGTCTTTGAAATAGTGTACTAGGTATGCTAAGTCAGCATACGAAGTATAAATGTCTTTGAAATCGTGTACTAGGTATCCTAAGTCAACATACAAAGCAAATGTCTTTGAAATCATGTACTATGTATGTAAAGTCAACATACAAAGAAAAAATGTCTTTTCTTTGAAATCATGTACTAGGTATGCTAAGTCAACAAATCATGTACTAGGTATACGAAGTCAACATACAAAGAAAAAATGTCTTTGAAATCATGTAATAGGTATGCTAAGTCAACATATGAAGCAAAATGTCTTTGGAATCATGTACTATATGTACTAGATAAGCAAAACATGTATAATGTCATGAAAACAAGAAATTAGTAATAGGCACATATGAATCACCCCAAAACATTTGAAAACGTAAAAAGAGGGGCTATGTACTCACTTGGGATTGCGTAAATGTCTTGTTCAAATGATCAAACAAATCTCAAAGATTGAAGAGTTCAAGTGTGTCCTAATGTATCGGAATACTATGTTAGTGTGTCGAAACTTTCATCGGAGGGTTGGATAGAATGAGGTCTTATAAACCAAACGAGTGTTGGGACTCGTATGATATAGTTTATAATACCTAACATTCTCATTTGGAAGAGTTTCTAACTGCTTTGACCCGTACTTTAACGGCTCGCAAGTGTAACTATGGGTTTGGGTGGTTAAATAAGTCCTATTATGAATCTTATATGTCAAGACAAGTTTGATTATGTTGTAATATCAGTTTAGATGTCAAAACAATGGTCTTACATGTTTAAAACCAATTTATGCGCCAAAAGGGTGTTTTCGGCATTTTAAAAGTACATAAAATCGACTCATCATATAACAAACCAAACTATATGACTATAAGGTATAACCTCAGAGGGTTATTCCGTAAATTACTATGGTCATAAAATGCTCTTGGTCGAATCCTAAGATTGACCAAACTGGTCAGATTGGAAAGTCAAAGCGATAGTAAAACCGCTCGACTAACGACTAAGAAATAAGCACTAAACTAGAAATGACGAGTTAGACATGTTTGAACATGTCTAATAATGTTATAAAAATGATTTGGTGTCAAACCTTAAGTTTTAATACCCAAAAACAATTTTCGTCGTAAAATGCATTTTATACATTTTGTTTTACTTTTAGCTCGTAAAAGTTTGACTCGTCATCTCGCCTACCAAACGTAGTAATCAGAAGGTGCAATCGCAAGAGATTAATACCTTCGTGATGACGATCATGTTGCAAAGTTCAATTTGAACTTTGAGTTGACCATAATGGTCAGAACCGTAAGTCAAACAGGAAGCCAAACTGTTTGACTTTTAACTCAAAATAGCTAAAATAATGAAAAAAATAGGAAGAGTACATACTTGTATTGAAGAACACTTTTAGAACTCAAGATAGGAGGCTTCCAAAGGCTAGAAACATGCTCCAAGAAGGATACAAAGAAGAACATCACACTTCGCTTTGAAGTGTTTCGAAGTGGTGTGAAAAAAATGGATGAATCAAAGGGTATTTATAGTGTTTTAGGATCAAGGAGGTGATGACAAGTGTTACCAAGTGTGGATTAGTGTCCTAACATGTGTTAACACCAATCTCCTTGAGATAAAGTTCAGCTAACCTCTCAGTCTTATCTTTCTCACATACTGGTAAGAAGTGAGCTGACTTGGTTCATCGATCAACAATTACCCAAATCATGTCATGACCATGAGAGGTCCTAGGTAATTTAGTTATGAAATCCATGGAAATTTGTTCCCATTTCCAAGTGGGAATTTCAGGTTGTTGTAACATTCCTAAAGGTTTTTGGCATTCGGCCTTAATTTTAGCACATGTTAGACACTTTCCAACATAAGTCGCAATATCACCTTTGATATTTGGCCACCAATAATATTCTTAAGATCATGATACATTTTATCCGCTCCAGGATGTATCGAGTATTTGGATTTAGGAGCTTCATCTAGAATTAGATCTCGAAGACTGCCAAAATGAGGTGCCTAAATTCTATTCATAAAGTATAAGGCTCCATTCTCTTTTGGTTCTAGATATTTTTCCATGCCTCTAAGCATCTCTTCCTTAAAGTTTTCGTCCCTTAGTGCTTCTTGTTGGGCGTCATGAATTCGAGAGGTTAGGTTATTGTGAATTGTGAGTCCTAATGATCATACACGTAGGGGCTTTACTCGTTCTTTTTGGCTCAAGGCATCCGCGACAACATTCACCTTGCCCGGATGATATTTGATTTCACAATCATAGTCATTCAACAATTCAAGCCAACACCTTTGGTGCATATTTAACTCTTTCTGGTTGAATATATCTTGAAGACTTTTGTGATCAGTAAAATTCATGCACTTAGTGCCATAAAGATAATGACGCCATATTTTTTTACGAAAATACCACTACACCTAACTGTAGGTCATGTGTGGTATAGTTCTTCTCGTGGACTTTTAATTGACGTGATGCGTATGCAATAACTTTCTCTCGTTGCATTAACATGCATCCTAATCCCTGATATGATGTATCGCAATAACTTTCTCTCGTTGCATTAACACGCATCCTAATCCCTGCTTCTTGTTTCTCTCCCCAATCAAAATTCTTATCTTTTTGAGTGAGGGAAGCTAGAGGTTGAGCGATCTTTGAAAAGTTCTCAATGAATCTCCGATAATAACCGGCCAATCCTAAAAATTGACGTACTTCAGTTGGTGTCTTTGGTGCGTTCCAATTCTTGATGGCTTCTATTTTAGATGGATCGACACGTATGCCTTTCTCATTGACTACATGTCTGAGAAATTGAACTTCGCAAAGCCAAAACTCACATTTAGAGAATTTTGCATACAGTTTCTCCTTCTTCAATAACTCTAGAATAGTTCTAAGATGATGTTCGTGTTCGTCCTTGTTTCGTGAATATATCAATATGTCAACGATAAACACTATCATGAATTTAGCAAGGTATGGTTTGCAAACACGGTTCATTAAATCCATGAACACTGCTAGTACATTTGTTAAGCCAAAGGCATAACAACGAACTCGTAATGACCGTATCGAGTTTGAAATGCCGTCTTGGGAATACTTTCTTCTTGAACTCTAAGTTGATGGTATCCTGACCTTAAGTCAATCTTGGAATAGAAACTTGATCCTTGAAGTTGATCAAACAAGTCATCGATCCTCGGTAACGGATACCGATTCTTGACCGTGAGCTTATTCAATTGCTGATAGTCTATGCACATCCTAAAACTTCCATCCTTCTTTTTCATGAATAAAACTGGAGCTCCCCAGGGTGAGAAGCTTCGTCTAATGAAACCTTTGTCCAACAAGTCTTGAAGTTGCATGGACAGCTCTTGCATTTCTGAAGGAGCTAATCGGTAAGGGGATTTTGCAACAGGTGCGGCTCCTGGAATTAAGTCTATACGAAATTCGACTTGTTGTTGTGGTGGCACTCATAGCAAGTCTTCTGGGAAAACTTCAGGAAATTCCTTCACAACAGGGATCTCCCCAAGTTTTGGCTCCTTAGCTTTCTTATCAACTACGTGTGCTAAGAACGCTATGCATCCTTTCCGTAAGCACTTCTGAGCTTTCATACAAGTGATAACTCGTAGTTGTGTTTCATTTTTCTCGCCATGAACAAGAAGTATTTCGTCATTAGGAAGAGGAATACGAATGAATTCATCGCAACACACGACTTCAGCTCGATTATTGGATAACAAATCCATACCAACTACGATATCGAAACCTCCTAATTGAATGGTAATAAGTCGATGTTAAATTTTTGTCCACCAAGCTCTAAAGAGCATCCTTTAACAATCTCTGCAGATTCAATTATTTTTCTATTCGCTAGTTCGATAGTGAAAGAAATGTCTAATTTATTTGAATTAACTCTAAGTATATCTTTGAACTCTAAAGATATAAAACTGTAATTTGCGTCAGTATCAAATAAAATAGATGCAAAGTGATTGTTGATAGGAAACGTACGCGTGATCACATTAGGATCTTGGCGCGCTTCTCGGGCTCCTATCACAAAGGCTCGACCGTGACCTTTGTTTTCTTTTGGGCAATTTTTCCTAAAATGACCCAAATCTCCGCAACCATAGCAACCTTGGTTCTTTCTTTTCTCATTTCCATTTCCATTGTTGCTTTCTCTCTTCTCTAAGTTCCTGCCTCTCTTGTTGTTTCCCAACAATTCTCTGTGCGGTGTCCTAACTTTCCGCACTTATCACTCTTGGTGGTTCGGCATCCACCATAGTGATGATATCCAAATTTGTTGCACCTAGGTGCATTCCCTGCATAACCTTTTTGTCCAGTTTTGATTGTGGCTACAAATGCTTTACCTCCTTTGGTAGCGGGGGTTTCCTTTCTCTTGTTGCTCGGTCTTGATCCCTTTTTAAAATGAGAAAATTTTCTCTTGTTGTCATGCAAAGATGACTCCACATGTGTCTCCTTAGGCTTCTCAACACCTTTTCTTGAAAGCTTATTCTTCTTACCGCCTCTTCGGTAAGACTCACGGCAATTGTTATAGCTTCGGTGATAGTTGCCGGATGCGTTGATGTAATCATACTCCGAATCTCCTGGCTAATCCCCAAATGTAACATTCGATTCATTTGAATTCGGGAGTTACCATATACGGAACAACCCGAGAGAGATCGTGAAAACGTTGAGTATAGCCATAAATGTCGGATCCAATCATCATTAGATTCCAAAATTCTGTCTCCAGCTTCTGCAATTCAGCTCCTGAACAATATTTTTCTCTCATTATGTCCTTCAATCTTTCCCACGTAATAGCATATGCGGTTGCATCTCCTAGTGTCTGCACTTGTAGATTCCACCATGAAAGAGCTTCGTCAATGAACAAAGCCGAAACATAATAACTCTCTGATTAGGAGAACAATTGCTCTTACGGATCGCATAATCTGTCTTTTCAGTCCATCGTACAAATGCCACAGCACCGCTAGTGCCATCAAAGTTGAATGTCTTGCAATCCAAAAATTGCTTGTACGTGCATCCTAAAATGTTTGTTTTCAAAATTGTCAAAAATATATATTTTCGCAAATAAATATTAATGATAATTCCTTTTGGTAAGGTTATGAATAACCAACCGTTAGCAAGATTTTGAACTCTTGGTGGGGTTTGAACTCTAGCTTCGTTAACTTGATTGGTACAGTTAGTCTCATGTTGTGTGATCGCTTCGGCGATTCGCTGGTTCAACAGAGCATCTAGTTCAGTTTGTGATGCAGGTAGAGAGGTTGGTTGACGTTGGCGTATATTTCTTCTTTTTGGTGCCATGATCTTCATATATATATATATATATATATATATATATATATATATAATAACATATAGAAGTGATTAGATAAATATTTAAATAAATATTGTCATTCATGGACTCAGATGGAATAAATACGTCATCATAAAGTAAACAAATGTATAAAAATCGAATAAATTGAAGCATCTCTTCACATATGGTTTCCATACGATAATAATCACATCATAAATAATATCAATGCATAATAAAAGAAAAGATACCAACTTTCACATATATATATTGTCAACTTGTGGCATAAGGCCGATTATTCAACATCATGTATGGACTAAACTGGGAGATGGTAAAAAAACGATAGTCTGGTTTGATAAATGGGATGAGATATGTCCTTTGAATTCTTTTATTACGCCACGTATGATATCGAATGCTGGTTTCTATTTGAACTCGACGGTTGCGGATGTGTGTCACCATGGGGAATGGGGATGGCCGAACGAGTGGGTGAACCGGTTTTCGGCTCTTCGACACATGCCAAGCATCGTACTGAACCCGGGTTTTCATGATAGGGTTGTTTGGAGAACTAGATCGGGAGAGGAGATGAACTACAGTGCCACAATAGGATGGGATGATTTTCGACTACATCAGAATGAAGTCCCATGGGCGAGTATTATTTGGTTTCCCCAATCTATTCCTCGTCATTCTTTTTTAATGTGGCTGCTTGTGAACAAAAACCTAAAAACGCAGGATTTAATGAGTCGATGGTCTTCGGCGGGTAGTACTAACTTTAACCTCATGTGTTGTTCGTTGTGCATGGTTGGTCTGGATTCCCATAAGCATCTTTTTTTGAGTGTGTATATGCTGCTCAGATTTGGAATGGTATTTGAGATAAAGCAGGGATGGGATCGATTCCTAACAAGTGGGAAAGGGTCTTTGATTATTTTTTGCAATATGCGAAGTCAAAGCATGCTACTCATGTTATGGGGAAGTTTGTTGTTGGTGCGGCAGCTTATTTCGTACGGCAGGAACGAAACAAGAGACTTTTTTCTAGCAAAAAAAGGAGTGCAGATCAACTCATTGAGGTTATTCTAACAACAGTTTGGATGAAGCTACATTTGATGAAATTCAAGAGCACGAGTCACACTAGAGCTCTTCTACAGGAATGGAGACTTCCTAGAGGGTTGCTGATATATGATGATGAATATGGCTAATGGTGTTGCATGTGTTTTTTGTAACTTAGTGTTACGTGTCTTGTCGAGTGACGTGTTTTTAAATTTTTGTTTAGCGTCCGTAGGGTGATTGCTCGTTGTACTCTAGTATGGCATGTCATACTTGAGAACTGAGGTTGTTGTCTGCCTCACTTGTTTGTTTTTTTTGGTTGATTGATATAATATTTACCGGGGTAAACCCTTTACCCAAAAAAAACTTGTGGCATAATTTTTGTGAAAAATAATTCGGAGTTACATCACTCCGGAATACAAGTCATAGACAATACAAAATAAGTAAGTATTTTTCTTCACATCATTTCTTCAAAATCTTCAAGTTGACATATATAAATCTTCAAAATCTTCATTCTTCAACCAAGCGGGTACGGGTAATACCCTCAAAACATGATCACATACCAAATCTAGACAGACGGTAGGGGTGGGGGTAAAGATGTGCGTATCACACCACGAAAATATGCTATCTCCTCCTCGATAGCACTGATACACCTCTCATGAGATGAAGAGACAACATGGGTTGGTGGAAGTGAGGATACTAATGGTGATGATGGTGGCGGAGATATCGGTATAGGTGGTGGTGGTGGTGGAGGTGATGATGTAGGTAGTGGTGGCTGGGATGATGACGACGGAGCACTCTGAGATGCTGAGCAGAAAGTTGAGCACTAAGCTCATGAAACCGTCAAAACAATATACCGAGCTGTATCTCGGTGGATGTGACCCTATACTCGGTGGTGGTAGGTGGTAAATGGTTCGGGTGGTACGGATCGGATAGGCTCATGCCCGGAGGTGGCTGAACATGTGGGACAACATAGTAAGGTGAGGGTATGCAACAGTACTATGCACATGTGGTAGGGGATGAGACAGATTTCCAGCAGTGGGGGTCGGAATAAAAAGAGGATACTCAGTGATAGAATGATTGCGTGGAACATGTGATGGCCATGCAGCAAACGGGTCCTTATAAGTACGTGTGACAATAGTATAAAAAGATCCAGCAAAAGGATAAGGGGTTACGTGATCAGCAGGCTGAGAAATACCACCAAGGGTAAAATGAGACGGTCCAGCAAAAGGTGATGGATCGAGTGATCAGTGTGGTGTGTGATATCTCCCATAGAATACAGTGGCAGTGCAGACTCAGATAAATGATCAGTGGGGAATGTGTCTGGTAAAAAGGGTTCAACATGTACAGGTGGAGTATCTGAAGATGGTGGTAAAATGGAATCGGGTGAAAGCATAGGTGATGGTGTCTCAGGTGTGGATGGTGCAGAAGATGAGATGTCGACAACTGATATCTCATGCTGAGCTACCTCTAACATGGCTATGTCAAAGTCCTCTCCTATACCGAGGTCGTCCTCGAGGTGGTCAACATGTACGACCGGGATGATATCGTCATCATCGTCGATAACAGGAGGAATGAGGTGGTCGTTCTCATCGATATCCTCGTCCAATGGACCTACCACATTAAGTGGTATGAGGTCATATGAAACAACATGTTCACCCTCAGGGTGACCATAGATAACCATCTCATGATAGTACGGTACAACTGGTATATAATTCTCTAAAGGGACATCTGCAGGAACAGGCTCAGGAAGGGCAAAGGGCTGAAAGTCAATGTTCATCCATTCATCATCCGATAGGTCGTTATCAGAGATGATGATGATGGGTGGAACGGGGTCGTTTAGTGGTATGTAATCAGCATCTGAGATAAATCTTGTGGAATTAGTGTCGGTACTGGCACTGGAAGACATGGTCCTGACAAAATAATTCGTACAACTCATGGGTAAACAACTATTACTTATAATAAATTTTTGGGCAATTGTATATTGGTTTTGTTGTAAGTTGTCTCACGTATTGTTTGGATCAATCTTATTGTTATCGTGTCTAATCCTCATAGACTAACTCGTATAATGTCCTTGCATTATAGTTTTGAATTTTTAGTTTGGTACTAGTGGACATTTGGGATAAGGCAAATGAAAAACACTTGTTATAATTTTGAAAATGACTTATACGACTTTTATATAATGACCATTTTGAAATTGTAGACTTGACTCAAAAGAATCTTAGTTCACTACAATTGAAGCTCTGATTCCAGGTCTGTCACACCCGATTTTCATTGTTGGGGAAACGTGTGCGAGGTGTGGCCAGAGCGGCAATCGTTGCATTAAATCAAGTAAACGAAAAATGTAAAACATAATAAGATGTTCATCCATACATTTTATTTGAACCAAATTTACAATCAACTACTTGTTTCGAAAACTTAGTACATTTTCAATGCCATTGTTCAAACTTTAAAACACAAGTTTTACAAACATGATAACCAAAAACTGGATGACATCAAACTGCTTGACTTCAAAACACATGAACATATGTTTCCAAAGTTGTCCACTAGTTACTTGTAATACATGTTAGTTTTGAAAAAACGTCAACAAAAGATGGTGAATTCAAGTATTTAATTTGCATCAAATAATTTTTAGATTATTATTTTATATATGAACCCATACTTTATGTAATACAAGAAATCTTTTTAAGTGTGTAGACATGTTCATATCACTACCAAAAATAAGTGCATGTTCATGATCTTTCAAAAAATGGAAACTTTATTACCACTTTTCAACAAAATTTCTAGATCATGAGTTTTAAATAACAATCTATATTTGTATAATGCATATGACCATTTTAAGTGTATAAATCATGTTCATAACATTTTTCGTTAGTAAATCTTGCTAGATCTAAACATGCATGTGTTTAGATCTTCATTTTCAACCATAAAATGCAAGATTACTTCTACTACAAAAATGACAACTTCAAGATCATCAAATAAGTTAATAAATCATATTAATATGTTTATTCTTGTCATTGTTTTTAGATGATTTTTATGTGAAATTTCAAGATGATCTTGTACTTATCATGATATAAGAATATAATAATAAAATATGAAGCTTACTACTAGCTAGATGAACAAGATGAAAATGATGATAATATGTAGAAAAGATGATGATCCAAGAGCTTCAAGTCTTGAGAAAATGATCCAAGTGGTCTTCACGTCTTGCAAAATCTTTGAATCATTCATGCACCTCCAAATTTGCTTGAAATCTTGAGTTTGAATTTTGAAAATGTGAAGATGATGGGCGCTTGATGTTGGCAGATTTTAGAGAGAGAAAGGAAAGAGGTAAATGATTTTTAGGTGATGTTGGAAATGAGGAAGGGTGGAGTGTGGTTTTGATTAATGTTCTTACACTTAACCTACACTAATCATGTTTTCCTTGTTCCAACACATCAAAGAAAGGTGAGTGGGCATGGGGACCAACCTATAGCCGTGTAAAAGGGGGGGGGGGGTTTGGTTTTAGTTTTCTCTTTTTTTTATAAAAATCTTGTTATATTTATAAACTTTAAAATCTTGAATATTTGTATATATTAGTTTTTATAAAGTTTAATGGCCCAACACACTAAAGTGATGTTATAACATGTCAAACTAACTCACTAGGCTAATTGTTTCGTTGTTTGGTTGATAGATTGGTTCAGGTCTCGCGCCTGGTTAAATACTAATATTTTGTGTTCTTATGTAATTTTTATCTACACAATTGTCTTTGTACAAATTTAATTTCTAATTTATTAATCCAACTCTCCGGACAAATCAATTTGTTATTTCAGCCTCAGTTCATGTACCGGCTTTGTTATCGGGTATTTAATGAACTATCCGTGTAGCTTAAAAACCTAAAGTTTAAATAAGGGTTTTTTATTGTTTTAATACCCTACATATTATTTAGGATAAATAATATTTATTTTTGAGTTTCGGACATTTGTTGTTTTCGTTATGCGGAGTGCTGTACATTCAGCAAAAATTGTTGTATTTTTTACAGACTGGACAATTTGGTGTTTTAATAAAAGTCTCTTTGAAAAGTAATATCTGCACATTATTTCCAACTAATGTTCCCCTATAATAATTATCATGGACATACTTAATTTCTCATTTTTTTGCTGTGTCAGACTATAATGCGACTAGTCCTGACATGTACAGTATGTTCGCGTTTCCGCCACCAGTCTAGGATATAAGTTTATATGTTTCTAATTGTGGCGGGTTTATTATCATACTAAGCTATGATTTTGAAATTCCTAGACCTTTAAGACTCAATTAAATAAAATCAAGTCGAAAATTACTATTGTAATAGTTGCTTAAGCTGTACTGATTTACCGGTATTTTGCCGTGTGTCACAAGAGTAGGTTATATTCAAATAGCATCCATACTCGGTTGAATTTGGATCTAGTAACATCCCTAATTAGAAGGACTCACAATGGGGGTATCGGATTCTGTTTCATTAAAACTCGGTCGAGTTCGGATCCCTTAAATTCCCTAACCAGCGGTATTCATGATAGATGTTTAGGGATCCTATAGACCATAATCGATTCGATTAGGTTAGCATCCATACTCAGTTAGTTTTGGATCGTGTACCATCACTAACAAGAATGATTCAAAATGGGTGGTATCCGCATCCTGTACCATCTAGACTCGGTTTAATTTGCATCTTTCAACTTCCCTAGCATGCGAGATTTAGAATGGTTGTCTTATGAATTGCATAGCATCTAGAGTCAGCTACATTCAAATAGCATCCAATACTCGGTTGAATTCAGATCTAGTAACATACTAATCAGAAGGACTCATAGTGGGGGTATCGGATTTTGTTTCATCAAGACTCGGTCGAGTTCGGATCCTTTAGATTCCCTAACCAGCGGAATTCAGGATAGGTGTTTTTGGGATCCTATAGCATCCGTAATCAATATATTTAGGTTAGCATCCATATTCAGTTAATTTTGGATTGTGTACCATCATTAACTAAATGATTCAGAACAGGCGGTTTCTGTATCCTGTACCAACCAAACTCGGTTTAATTTGGATCATTGAGTTTCCCTAGCATACGAGATTCAGAATGGTTGTTTTACGAATCGTATAGCATCCAGAGTCGGCTACATTCTATATCATCAATACTCAGTAGAATTCGGATCCTATAACATCACTAATTAAAAGGAGTCACAATGGGTGGTATCCGATTATGTTTCATCTTGATTCGCTAACCAGCGGAATTTAGAATAGGTGTTTTTTTGGATCTTATTGCATCTAGAATCGATTTTATTCGGTTAGCATCCATGCTCAGTTGGTTCCGTATCGTGTACCATCACTAACCAGAATGCTTCGGTACATGTGGTATCCTTATCCTTTACCATCCAGACTTGGTTTAATTTGGATCATTTAGCTTCCCTATCATGCGATATTCAGAATGGTTGTTTTACGAATCGTATAGCATGCTGAGTTGGCTACATTTAGATAGCATCCGTACTTGGTTGAATTCGGATCCTGTAAAATCACTACTTAGAAGGACTCATAATGGGCGGTACCGGATTCTGTTTCATCTACATCCATTCTAAATCATTCTGGTTACTATTGGTGCACGATCCGAAAACAACTGGTATGTATGTAAACCGAATCTAATCGACTCTGGAAACTATAGAATCCCTAAAACACTCACTCCGAATTCCGTTGGTAAGCGAATCTAAAGGATCCAAATTCAACCGAGTTTGGATGAAACAGAATCCGGAGACCGCCCGTTGTGAGTCCTTCTGATTAGTAATGTTAAAGGATCCAAATTAAATCGAGTATGGATGCTATCTAAATGTATCCGACTATGGATGCTATATGATTCGTAAAAGAACCATTCTGAATCTCGCATGCCAGGGAAGCAGAATTATCCAAATTATTCCGAGTCTGGATGGTACAGGATACGCATAACAACCGTTTAGAATCATTCTGGTTAGTGATGGTACATGATCCGAAACTAGCTCAGTTGGATGCTAAACGAATCATATCGATACTGGATGCTGTAGGATCCCGAAAACACCTATTCTGAATTCCGCTTGTTAAGGAATCACAAGTATCCGAACTCAACAGAGTCTGGATGAAACAGGATCAGGATAACGCCATTATGAGTCCTTCTGATTGGTGATGTTAAAGGATCCGAATTTAACCAAGTATGGATACTATCTGAGTGTAGCCGACTCTAGATGCAATACGATTCGTAAAACAACCATTTTAAATCTCGCATTCTAGGGAAACTTAATGATCCAAATTAAAGCGAGTCTGGATGGTATAGGATACGGATACCACCTGTTCTAAATCATTCTGGTTAGTATTGGTACACGATCCGAAACCAACTGAGTAAGTATGCTAACCGAATCTAATCGACTCTAGATGCTATAGCATCCAAAAATCACCTATTCTGAATTCTACTGGTTAGCGAATCTAAAGATCCAAATTCGAACGAGTCTAGATAAAACAGAATCCAGATACCGCCCATTGTGAGTCCTTCTAGTTGGTGATGTTACAGGATCCGAATTCAACCGAGTGTGGATGCTATCTGAATGTAGCCGACTCTAAATGCAACACGATTCATAAAACAACCATTCTAAATCTTGCATGCTAGTGAAACTTAATGATCCAAATTAAACCTAGTCTGGATGGTATAGGATACGGATACCACTATTTCTAAATCATTCTGGTCACTAATGGTACAGGATCCAAAACCAACTGAGTATGTATGTTAACCAAATCTAATTGAGTCTAGATGCTATAGGATCCCAAAATCACCCATTCCGAATTCCGTTGGTTAGCGTATCTAAGGGATCCAAATTCAACCAAGTCTGGATGAAACAGAATGTGTATACCACCCATTGTGAGTCCTTCTGCTTAGTGATGTTATAGGATCCGAATTCAACCGAGTGTGGATGCTATCTGAATGTAGCCGACTATGGATGCATACGATTCGTAAAACAACCATTTGAATCTCAGATGATAGGGAAGCGGAATTATCCAAATTAAACGCATTCTGGATAGTATAGGATACAAATGCCACCTGTTCTAAATCATTCTGTTAGGTAATGGTACATGAACTGAAACCAACTGAGTATGAATGCTAACCGAATCAAATCGATTCTTGATGTTATAGGATCCCAAAAACACACATTCTGAATACCGCAGGGTAGGGAAGCAAAAGGATCCAAATTCGACGGAATCTGTATAAAACAGAATGCGTGTCCCACCCATTGTGAGTCCTTCTGATTAGCGATGTTGCAGGATCCGAATTCAACCAAGTATGGATGCAATCTAAAAGTAGCCGACTCTGGATACAATACGATTCGCATCCTAGGGGAACTTAATGATCAAAATTAAACCGAGTCTGGATGGTATAGGACATGGATACCACCCGTTCTAATTATTCTGGTTAGTAATGCTACACGATCCGAAACCAATTGAGTATGGATGCTAACCGAATCAAATCGATTCTGGATGTTATAAGATCCTAAAAATACATATTCTGAACTCCGCATGGTAGGGAATCTAAGGGTTCCAAATTCAACGGAGTCTAGATGAAACAGAATGTGTATACCACCCATTGTGAGTCCTTCCGATTAATGATGTTACAGGTTCCGAATTCAACCTAGTATGGATGGTATCGTAAAGTAGCCGACTTTGGATGCAATACGATTCGTAAAAGAACCATTCTGAATCTCGCATGCTAGGGAAGCGGAATGATCCAAATTAAACCGAGTTTGTATATGGCATATGATTCGGATACCACCCGTTCTAAACTATTCTAGTAGGTAATGGTAAACGATCCGAAACCAACTGAGTATGGATGCTATCCGAATCAAATTGAGTCTGCTTGCTATAGGATCCCAAAAACACCTATTCTGAATTCTGCTAGTTAGCGAATCTAAAGGATCCAAATTCAACCGAGTCTAGATGAAAAAGAATGCAGATACTGCCCATTGTGAGTCCTTCTGTTTAGTGATATTATAGGATCCGATTTCAACCGACTATGGATTCTATCTGAATGTAGTCGACTCTGGGTGCAATACAATTCGTAAAATAAACATTATGATTCTCGCATGATATGGAAACTTAATGATCCAAATTAAACCGAGTCTGGATGGTATAGGATACAGATACCACCCATTCTAAATCATTCTGGCTAGTAATGGTACACGATCCGAAACTAAGTGAGTAAGGATGCTAACTGAATCAAATCGATTCTGGATGTTATAGGATCATAAAAACGCATATTCTGAATTCCGCAGGGTAGGGAATCTATAGGTTCCAAATTCACCGGAGTCTACATGAAACAGAATGCGTATGCAACCCATTGTGAGTCCTTCCGATTAGTGATATTACATGATCCGAATTCAACCGAGTATGGATGTTATGTGAATGTAGCCGACTCTGGATGTAATACGATTCGTAAAAAAATCATTCTGAATCTCGCATTCTAGGGAAGCGGAATGATCCAAATTAAAACCGATTTTGGATGGTATATGATACGGATACCACCTGTTCTAAATCATTCTGGTAGGTAATGGTACACTATTTGAAACCAACTGAGTATGGATGCTAACCGAATCAAATTGAGTATGCTTGCTATAGGATCCCAAAAACACCTATTCTGAATTCTGATAGTTAGCGAATCTAAAGGATCCAAATTCAACCGAGTCTAGATGAAAAAGAATCCAGATACCGCCCATTGTGAGTCCTTATGATTAGTGATATTACAGAAGCCGAATTCAACCGAGTATGGATGCTATCTGAATGTAGTCGACTCTGGATGCAATATGATCTGTAAAACAACCACTCTGAATCTCGATTGATAGGGAAACTTAATGATCCAAATTAAACCAAGTCTGGATGGTATAGGATATTGATACCACCCGTTCTAAATCATTCTGGATAGTAAGGGTACACGATCCGAAACCAACTGAGTATGGATGCTAACCGAATCATATCGATTCTGGATATATAGTATCCCAGAACACATATTCTGAACTCCGCAGGGTAGGGAACGTAAAGGTTCCAAATTCAATGGAGTCTAGATGAAACTGAATGCGTATATCACCCATTGTGAGTCTTTCTGATAAGTGATGTTATAGGATCCGAGTTCAACCAAGTATGGATTCTATTTGAATGTAGCCGACTCTGGATGCAATATGATTCATAAAAGAACCATTTTGAATCTCACACTCTAGGGAAGCGAAATGATCCAAATTAAACCGATTCTAGATGGTATATGATATGGATACCACCGTTTTAGATCATTCCTGTAGGTAATGGTACACGATCCGAAACCAACTGAGTATGGATGCTAACCAAATCAAATCTAGTCTGGATGCTTTAGGATCCCAAAAACACCTATTCTGAATTCTGCTGGTTAACGAATCTAAACGATCCAAATTCAACTGAGTCTAGATGAAAAAGAATGTAGTTTAACAAAACGGATTACTGGCATGTGAATAAACAGGTCAAACCATCGTGTACTGCAATGTAGACTACCCATCATCGTTAAAACGAAGAGGGTGTAAAATAGTTAACTTAACATGACCTCAAGAATACGGGCGGGCGTCACTCCTATAGCGCTACACAAGCGCTATACATGTTAAGGTGTGGCTTGATCAAAGTTAATGACGAGTCTACCACAAAAACATGTGAATAAACAAGTCAAACCATCGTGTACGCATTGTTGACTAGTCAATATTGTTGAATCATAGTGTAAAATAGTTTACTTGGTATGAAATAGTTTACTTAACATGACCCCAAGTCTCAAGGGCGGTGTGCTACTCCTTTAGCACTACGCATAGTGCTATACATGTTAAGGTGTGGTTTTATAACGAGTTTATCACATATAATGTTCCAGTAATCCCAAATAAAGTATGATGTTTAGTATGCACCTATAGAATCGTTGCGTAATAGATAGTATAAATGCGAAGTTTGTCGTGCATAAATTTGATTTTAGTATAGTGTGATAAAAAAATGAAGGAATAAGAATTATATAGTATAAAATGTAAGATAGCATAAAAGAGAGGCTTGTTAAAATGTTGGAGTGTTTCTGTTTTAGAAACTTCGACTATTCCAATGTGACTCGTAAGTCCTTTGGAATTAGGGAGACGTGATTTGGCCTAATAGGTATAATACTCTCGTCGCCAAGCGATTAACGGTACTTTACCCTTCCAGTTAGTACATGTCCCTAATTTGATCGAAAAATACGAAACTTTGGCGAGATTGTAAATTGAGGAGCGGAACCAGTCATCAAGGTGTGGATGTCAATCCTGGCTTGACAATATTGTCCCCAATTGTGGTTTATTGAACGTATCAAGATATAATCTCGAATCGTCAATAAGGATCCACTAGATTATGAAATGAAACTCCCATCAAGATATGGATATCACTCCTGACTTGATGGTGAATTTCACACAAAATAACATGTAAAGTGGATTGAAACTCGTCATCAATGGCGGGAATCACCCATGTATTGATGAGTTATTTTGATGGTGGAACAAGAATATACTCAAAAGCGTGTGTTGTGTACATGTCTTAGGAAAGATATATTGTAAGTTTTAGGATCAAAAGGGGGAGAAGCATGATAGAAAGAATAACTTTTTAGACAAGTATCACAAATGGTCAATGGTATGGTACTTAAACTATAGACTACGTCGAACATGACAATCCTACCTAATTCCCTATAGTTATGGCTCTGATACCAATTTGTCACACCCAACCGATGGCGGAAACATCGGGATGAGACGAAAACTAGATTGCAAGAGGCTTCATAACACTAATTGTGTCAAGTGTTTAATAATTACCTTTTTACATAGTTTAAATCAAATAATACAAAATTTAGATCCCGACACATAACAAATATAATTTCATTTCATTGATAACGATTTAATACAAGATATTGAAACGAAATACATGTTTGAAACAAATACAATATAATAAGTATTTAAAGTTTAAATGCGTTTCTAGGCAAATCCTACTAGATTCCATGTGTCATCAAAATTCCTGCAACATATATTAAAAGCATAGATCAATACAAAAGTATTGGCGAGCATACAAGTTTGAAATTAATTATAAGTATAAAAGTTGGTTTTGATTGTGACAACTATATATTCAAGTCGAGTCGCACGAATATGTAGACCACTTTCGCATAACAATAGCATATAATCGAATTCCTTAACTAGCATGCATAGTATTCTAAGCATAACATTACCCAAAAAAAATATTCTAAGCATAACGATATCATGAGAATACAAGTCAAGCATAAACAAACTCAAGCATAACAAGTAGCATGTATAGACGAGTTTAAACTAACACATATAACTCACATAAGCGTAACTGATGGCACATTTGGTATTGTGAACACATTTAATTTTGTTTAAAATAAATTTTATAATTTATACATGTTGCACCCCAAAATGCATCAAAGTGTAAAAAGGGGGTCGAGTATGCTCACAGTTTTGCAAAGCTTCCTTTGGTGATTTCGTGAAGAGTTGGAGGTTGGAGCTTCAAGCTTCCTTCAAAACACTTAGTGTTTTCTTTTAGAACTCTTAGAGTTCTCTTCCTTGCCTGGAAGATTTGAGAGAAGTAGAGAGGTTGAGAGAATAATGGTTGGAACACTTAGTGTCCTTTTAGATTCTTGATTTAGAGAGATTGAGAGAATTAGAGAGATGGAGAGAAGAATGGTGTAAAGAAAATGGTAGAAGGAGGTTGGTATTTATAGGTAGAGAAGGTGGAAAAGGGTGAAATATGATTGGTTAAAAAAGGTGGAAGAGGATTGAAAAGATGATTGGTGGAGAAAGGAGGTGGAAAATGGTGAAATATGATTGGTTTAAAAAGGTGGAAGAGGATTGAAAAGATGATTAGTGGAGAAAGGATGTGGAAAATGGTGAAATATGATTGGTTAAAGAAGGTGGAAGTGGATTGATGAGGTGGAAAAGATGATTGGTATATTTCTGGGTATTTCTTGAGTATATATTATGTAATTGAGTATATAAAAAGTATAAAAGTATAACTCAAGTATTGAAGATGTGCGTATGAGTATTTATACATATAATTGTGTCGGTTTACATATAAATACGTATTTAAATGATCGGTTGTGTGAATAAAAAAATATGTATAAAATATGAATTTTATCATGATTAATGCCTCGAGTTGTGAGATTGAAATTAAAATACGTATGTAAGGTTTCTAAAATTAGAATACGGATACGGACATTTTTAAAATAGAAATACGAAGATACGAGTCGTTACACGAATAACGAATAACAATTAATTATATATATACACACACACATATATTTTTATTACGTTTTAACGCCCCGAATTATGATACAAATATTTATTTTCTAAAATAAGGATGCAAAAAAGCGAGGCGTTACACTTCTGTTTAGTGATATTATAGGATCCGAATTCAACTGAATATGGTGCTATCTGAATGTAGTCGACTCTGGATGCAATACGATTTGTAAAATAAACATTCTGAATCTCGCATGCTATTAAAACTTAATGATTAAAATTAAACCAAGTCTGGATGGTATAAGATACGAATACCACCCTTTCTAAATCATTCTTGTTAGTAATGGTACACGATCCGAAACCAACAGAGTATGGATGCTAACTGAATCAAATCGATTCCGAATGTTATAGGATCCAAAAACACATATTCCGTCCGGTAGGGAATCTAAAGGTTCCAAATTCAATGGAGTCTAGATGAAACAGAATGTGGGTAAAGGGTTACCCCGGTGATTTTATATATAAACAAACCAAAAACAAGTAGCATGGAAACACCCATACTAGTTCAAACATGGGAATTCCCCATGAATGTAAGCCAAAGAAAAAACCACACTAAACTACCAAGAATATCAAAGACAAACTACTAGACAATAATCTTGAGAAACAAGAAAACTAATAAATAATCATCCTTCTTCATCTTCCACTCGGTTGCTATAAATCTCCCATGTTTCAAGCAATCTTCGCACATTGTGGCAATCCTTGAACTTGACTCCCATTAGCTTATGTTAAACTGTTTTCAAAATTGTATCACTTAGAACATCTGGCGGTCTCGTCTGGTTTTTGAAAAGTCTCGCATTACGTTCCTGCCAAATGAAATACGTCGCAGCAGCCACAATAAGCCTACTAATATAGTTGGTCGCTGACTTAGACCCAGCCTGAGCCCCCAGCTAGTCAACGATAGCATTCCACTCTGGGCCAACAGTACTCATACCCCCTTTTCCGCGAACAGTGATCCAAACTTGAGTTGAGTAGTTACAATTAAAGAACAGATGGTTCTGGGAATCAATTTCCGCATAGCAAAGAAGACAACACATCATATTCATATTTTTTCCTTCTGGAAATATCCCATTGCACAATTTTATCTTGAGTGAGGAGCTTATGACGAATCACCAGCCACATAAAGAAAGCATGTTTTGGAATACACTGCGAGAACCAAACATACTTAACCCAATCCACCTCTGCTGCTCTCTGTCTAACCGAATGCCACACTTGAGACGAAGAGTATGCAACTAATCATTATCATCCTTCCATAGGAGCTGGTCAGACCTATTCGGATCTGTATGGATATCATCTAGCTGATTTAAAACCGGGAACATATCCCTCCACGCCACTGGCCACCTCCAAACACCACTAACATGAATCTCCTGAACTGTATTATTAAGAGTAAAACCTGCACTTGAGATGGTTCTAGGAGTCAAGAAGTTACCAAGCGGCCCCAAGTGACACCACGAATCGTACCAAGCTGAAGTATTACTACCATCACCCAACTTGGACCAAACAAATTCTCTAATAAACGGCCGAAGCTGTAATATTTTCCGCCAGCTCCAACAACAATTCGCCACCGACTTACAAATCCAAAACCTTTTACCTCTAAGTCTGTACGAATGGATCCAAGCAACCCAAAGAGAATCACGCTCAACAAGAATGCTCAAAATATAAGAAGATATAAGCGCTTTATTAACATCCCCAATACGACGAATACCTAAGCCACCCTTGTACTTTGGAACACAAACAGACTTCCAGGAAGCTTTAGCCTTCCCCTTATGATAGGAACCATCCGAAGACCATAAGAAGTTTCGCATTTTGGCTTCCAGATCTTGAATGATACGGTTAGGCAGGATAAAAACTGAAGACCAGTAAATATGCATTGAAGAAAGAACAGAGTTTATAAGCTGCAGCCGACCCGCAAATGAAAGAAGTTTATTCCTCCAATTTGAAATCCGTTGATCCAACCTCTCCACTAAGGCACTACAATCTTTGTACACAAGGCTAGAAGAAATAAGAGGAACCCCTAGTATTTTACAGGAAGAGACCCCTCCATAAACGGCATGAAAGACAAGATATGGTTTTTAACATGAGCTGGCACATTACAGAAAAACCCTGTGCTCTTTTGAATACTAGGAACTAGACCGGACGTGTTTGAAAAATTCGAAAGACACTTGAAGACACACTTCACCGACTCAACATCTCCTCTCGCAAATAAGAATAAATCATCTACAAAACACAGGTTAATGATACGCTGCCTTTCGCATTTATTGTGAAATTTGAAGGATGTATCAATCCTAGAAGCATGCTGTAATATACACATTAAAACCTCCATAACCAGCGTGAAAAAATAAGGAGATAACGGGTCTCCTCGTCGAAGGCCA
This sequence comes from Scalesia atractyloides, assembly GCA_947069175.1. Lineage (NCBI taxonomy): Eukaryota > Viridiplantae > Streptophyta > Magnoliopsida > Asterales > Asteraceae > Scalesia > Scalesia atractyloides. The sequence continues at coordinate 27,489,439 of CAMTDV010000116.1, read as the reverse complement.
CGCTTACCTTTAAAATAACCATGCACATTCCCATTAACACAAACAGAATATGATGTTGTGGAAACATAAACCATAATCCAATCCACCATCTTTGTGTTAAAGCCGAACCCAATCAGAACATTTTTCAGGAACCTCCAATCAACCGTATCATAAGCTTTCTGAATATCCACCTTGAAAGCACACCGGGGTGGACCTGAATTTCTATGATAATTATGCATAAGCTCTTGAGTCAGCAAGATGTCGTCCGAGATTTTCCTACCAGGAATAAAAGCAGATTGGTTGATACTAACAACCTGATGGAGCACACCCTTTATACGATCAGCAATAATCTTACTAACACATTTGAATAATACGTTACAGCAGGCTATAGGACGATAATCAGAAACCATAACTGGCGAGGGTTTCTTCGGCACTAGTGCAACAAGAGTATGGTTGATTTGGCCTAGTAATCTGCCTGTATGAAAGAAATCAATGATTGCCATAGAAACATCATTACCTATAATTGGCCAAGCCACTTTAAAGAAAGCAGCAGTGTAACCATCCGGGCCTGGAGCTTTGTCATTACCTATAGAAAACATGGCTTTCTTAACCTCATCCATCGTAACCGGACGGATCATGAGGGAAGCATCAATCGGGTTCACCACCTTAGTAAACAGATCAGGAGTAGGATGCATGGATAAATCATCTTGGCTACCCAAGAAATTTTCATAATGTTTCACAAAAGCATCTTGAGCCGCATCACCCTCATGCACTACACCATTCGTATCCAAAACAACTTGGATTCGGCTTCGATGGTTCCTACTCTTCACTGCTGCATAAAAGAAAGCAGTATTAGTGTCGCCAGCTCTTAACCATTCCATCTTAGACTTCTGCTTTAAAAACCTTTCCTCATCAAGAGACGCTTCTTGAAAGTCAGAATTCAGCTTCCTTTCTCGAGCTCTAAGATCAGCATTCATGGGATCCTTATCAATATCCTTTTGAAGGTCATCCAGTTTACCACGAAGATCAGCCATCTTCTTATGGAGATTGCCTTGCTTAAAGAGTAAAGCACATAACGGAGTCTTTAGCATCCAAAGCTTCTTCACAACCCTAAACTGATAAACTCCATTAACACTCATCTTCCACGGCTCCTTCACAATTCTTAGAAATTCAGGCTTATGAACCAAAAAGTTCGCAAACTTGAAGGGCTTAGGCTTACTAGTAACAGCTCGTTTAATTGTTAGAACACAAGGAGAGTGATCTGACAACCTATAAGGATGAAAAATTAGGGAACTCAGTAATAAACGGAGTATTGCCCATGATACGATCAATTTTCTTAAGCAAGCCAACATCCTTCTTTGGCTTTTGTTTCCATGTAAAATGGAGACCCGACTGGTTAATGTCCATCACCTCAATATCTGAAACACAAGCTTGAAAGTCTCGCATACCCGTTGAGACAGAGGAGGCACCCATAGAATTATCCTCCAGGTATAGAGCCGAGTTAAAATCTCCCATAATCAGCCATGGGTTATCACCTACCATAAGTTTATGCATATATAACTGGGACCATAATTCTCGCAGAGTGATATAGTAATTAGATGAAACAGAATGTGTATACCACCCATTATGAGTCCTTCTGATTAGTAATGTTACAGGATCCAAATTCAACCGAGTATGGATGCTATTTGAATGTAGCCGACTCTGGATGGAATATGAATCTTAAAAAAAAAACCATTCTGAATCTTGCATGCTAGGGAAGCGGAATGCTTCAAATTAAACCAAGTCAGGATCGTACAGGATATGGATCCCACCGTTTAAATCATTCTGGTTATACACGATCCGAAACCACCTGAGTACAGATGCTAACCAAATTAAATCAATTCTGGATGTTACAGAATTCAAAAAACACCTATTCTGAACTCCGCAAGGTAGGGAATCTGAAGGATCCAAATTCAACGGAGTCTGGATGAAACAGAATGCGTGTACCAACCATTATGAGTCCTTCTAATTAGTGAGGTTATAGGATCCGTATTAAACCGAATCTAGACGGTACAGGATACGGATACCACCCATTCTGAATCATTCTGGTTCGTGTTGGTAGACGATCCGAAAATAACTCAGTAAGGATGCTAACCGAATCAAATCGATTCTGGATGCTATAGGATCCCAAAAACACCTATTCTTAACTTCGCTGGTTAGGGGATCTAAACGATCCGAATTCAACCAAGTCTGAGTGAAATAGAATCCGATACCGCCCATTGTGAGTCCTTCTAATAAGTGGTGTTACAGTATCCGAAGATGCTATCTGGATGTAGCCGACTCCGGATGCAATACGATTCATAAAACAACCATTCTGAATCTCGCATGCTAGGGAAACTTAATGATCCAAAATAAATGGAGTCTGGATGGTATAGCATACGGATACCACTCGTTCTATATCATTCTGGTTAGTAATGGTACGCGATCCGAAACAATCTGAGTATGGATGCTAATCAAATTTAATCGATTCTGGATGTTAGAGGATCCCCAAAAACATCTATTCTAAATTCCGCAGGGTAGGGAATATAAAGGATCCAAATTCAACGAGTCTGGATGAAACAGAATGTGTGTACCACCCATTGGGAGTCCTTCTGATTAGTGATGTTACAGATTCCAAATTCAACCGAGTATGGATGCTATCTGAATGTATCCGACTCTTGATACAATATGATTCGTTAAACAACCACTTTGAATCTCGCATGCTAGAGAAACTTAATGATCCAAATTAAACAGAGTCTGGATGGTATAGGATACGGATACCAGCCATTCTAAATCATTCTGGTTAGTAATGGTACACGATCTGAAACCAGCTGAGTATGAATGCTAACTGAATCAAATCAATTATGGATGTTATAGGATCCCAAAAACACCTAATCTGAATTCCGTAGGGTAGGGAATCTAAAGGTTCCAATTTCAACGGAGTCTAGATGAATCAAAATGCGTATACCACCCATTGTGATTCCTTCTGATTAGTGATGTTACAAATTCAGAATTCAACCGAGTATGGATGCTATCTGAATGTAATCGAGTCTGTATGCAATACTGTCCGTAAAACAACCATTGTGAATCTCGCATGCTAGGGAAACTTAATGATCCTAATTAAACAGAGACTTGATGGAATAGGATACGGATACCAGCCGTTCTAAATCATTCTAGTTAGTAATGGTACACGATCCGAAACCAACTGAGTATGTATGCTAATTGAATCTAATCGAGTCTGGATACTATAGGATCCCAAAAACACGTATTATTAATTCAGCTGGTTAGCGAATCTAAAGGATCCACATTCAACCGAGTCTAGATGAAACAGAATCCAGATACCGACCATTGTGAGCCCTTCTGTTTAGTGATATTAGAGGATCCGAATTCCACCAAGTATGCATGCTATCTCAAAGTAGTCGACTCTGGAAGTAATATGATTCGTAAAATAAACGTTCTGAATCTTGCTTGCTAGGGAAACTTAATGATCCAAATTAAACCGAGTCTGGATGTTATAGGAAACGGATACCACCCGTTCTAAATCATTCTGGTTAGTAACGGTACATGATACGAAACCAACTGAGTGTGTATGCTAATCGAATCATATCGAGTCTGGAAGCTATAGGATCCCAAAAACACGTATTCTGAATTTCGTTTGTTAGCGAATCTATAGGATCCAAATTCAACCGAGACTGGATGAAATAGACTCCGGATACCGCCCATTGTGTGTCCTTCTAATTAGTGATGTTACAAGATCCAAATTCAACCGAGTATGGATGCTATCTGAATGTAGGCGACTCTGGATGCAACACAATTCATTAAGTAACCACTATGAATCTCGCATGCTAGGGAAACTTAATGATCTAAATTAAACCTATTCTAAATCTCGCATGCTAGTCTCGGCATGCTGACATATTTATCTGACACATTAGAACACGTTTGAGCTTTGTTTATTCCGTTAATTAATAATACTTTTGCAATCTCAATTGAGTACATAATTCCCCTCTTTTACGTTTTGCAAATGTTTTGGGGTGACTCATTTGTGCCAAATCATTTTCAAGTTTTCAAAAACAATGTCTATGGTTTAAATATACAACAATACTATTTAAATAATGTGAACAACTTGTTGATGCGTTATCCATAACATGAATAACATTCATAAGCTTTGGCCGAGCCGACTAGTAGTATGTTATGGTACTATAGCACTGACAATCTCATTTTCAGACTGTTCATTGGATTTGGTGGAAGTTTTGATAATGATAGAAACTGTTTCTGATTAATAAATCATTTGTTGATTTGTCAGTCTAGTTAAAGAGACCATTTGGTGGTCTATTAAAGATACCCTTTGGTGGTATAGTCAATACAGGTTTGAATCTGTTTATTAAAGAACGATCAAAAGTTTTCACAGTTAAAAACACGGAAGCTTTGTTTATGACACAGACGACTGATTTATAACACGGATGAATGGTTTATAACACGGACAAATGGTTTTGAACAATGCCACGCAATGATTTCACTTAAAGATATAAACAATATGAAATTTTCTTTTGAATCAATCTATTACAAGGTTTTTACAAAAGAAACGTTTTGGTCAAGATTCATGGCTATAAGGTTTCCATAACTCTAATCAACTACTTTAGTTGGTTAATTGTATTGCAATATCAAACACTTTTGATACGAGGTTTTCACTTAACGACTTTTTTAGTCAGACGAGGTGTTGCAATATGTATACAAAGCCACGAATTTGACACACTCACAAAACCTATGTACTCGCCAGTTTTATGGTGACTCTCATTTCACATATGTTTCAGGAGTCAATGCTTGATCATATGATGCATGCTTCACGTAGGATTGGACGAGGGCCTTAGTGACTTAAAACTTGAAAGACAATTTTTTATGTGTTGGTTCTGTCTATCCCAAGACAATGTAAACATTTAACTAAATAAAACAAAATTTTAAATTCCATGAGTTGTGAAACAATAGTTCTGTGACATGACTCCTCGACGTTTCCGCCGCGGCTCGTTGTTTTACGCGGTCGGGGTGTCACATGGTTAGTGATGGTACACGATTCGAAACCAACTCAGTATTGATGCTAACTGAATCAAATCGATTCTAGATGCTATAGGATCCCAAAACACCTATTATGAATTCCGAAGGATAGGAAATCCGAAGGATCCAAATTCATCGGAGTCTAGATGAAACAGAATGTGTATACCAACCATTGTGAGTCCTTCTGATTAGTGATGTTGTAGGATCCGAATTCAACCGAGTATGGATGTAATCTGAATCTGGCTGACTCTGAATGCAATATGATACGTAAAACAATCATTCTAAATCTCGCATGCTAGGGAAACTGAATGATCCAAATTAAACCGAGTCTGGATGCAATAGGATACGGATACCACCCATTATAAATCATTCTAGTTAGTAATGGTACACAACCGGAAACCAACTATGCATGTATGCTAACCAATCAATTCAATTATGGATGCTATAGGATCCCAAAAACACCTATTTTGATTCCATTGGTTAGTGAATCTAAAGGATCCAAATTCAACCGAGCATAGATGAAACAGAACATTGTGAGACCTTCTGATTAGTGATGTTAAAGGATCCAAATTCAATCAAGTATGGATGCTATCTGAATGTAGCCGACTCTTTTACGAAATACGATCCATTATACAACCAAATTCAATCAAGTATGGATGCTATCATGCTAGGGAATCATAATGATTCAAATTAAACCGATTCTGGATGGTATAGGATACGGATACCACCCGTTCTAACTCATTCTGGGTAGTAATGGTACACGATCTGAAACCAACTGAGTAAGGATGCTAACCGAATCTAATTGAGTCTAGATGCTATAGGATCCCAAAAACACCTATTCTGAATTCCGCTGGTTAGCGAATAAAAAGGATCCGAATTCAACTAAGTCTTAATGAAATAGAATGCGTATACCACCCATTGTTAGTCCTCCTGATTAGTGATGTTATAGGATCCGAATTCAACCAACTATTCATGCTATCTGAATGTAGCCGACTTTTGATGCTATACAATTTGTAAACAACCATTCTAAATTTCGCATGATAGGGAAGATGAATGATCCAATTTAAACCGAATCTGGATGGTATAGGAAATAGATACCACCCGTTCTGAATCATTTTTCTTAGTGATGGTACACAATCCATAACTAACTGAGGACGTATGCTAACCCAATCAATTCGATTCTAAATGCTATAGGATCTCAAAAACATGTATTTTGAATTCCGTTGTTTTGGGAATATAAAGGATCTGAATTCAACAGAGTTTGGAGGAAACAGAATCAGGATACCGCCCATTGTGAGTCCTTCTGAGTTGTGATGTTACAGGATCCGAATTCAACCGAGTATTGATGCTTTCTGAATGTAGCCGACTCTGTACGCTATACGATTCGTAAACCAAACATTTTGAATACCACCTGTTTTGAATCATTCTAATTAGGGACGGTACATGATCTGAGACTAAGTATAGATGCTAACTGAATCAAATCGATTCTAGATGCTATAGGATCCCAAAAACACCTATTCTAAATTCCGCTGGTTAGCGAATCTAAAGGATCTAAATTTAACTGAGTCTGGATAAAACATAATGTGTATACCATCCATTGTGAGTGCTTCTGCTTAGTGATGTTACAGGATCCGAATTCAACCGAGTATGGATGCTATCTGAATGTAGCCGACTCTGGATGCAATACAATTCGTAAAACAATCATTCTGAATCTCGCATGCTAGGGAAGCTGAGTGATCCAAATTAAACTGAGTTTGGATTGTATAGGATACGGATACCACCCATTATGAATCATTCAAGTTAGTGATGGTACACGATCCAAAACCAATGGAGTATGTATGCTAACCGGATCTAATCGAGTCTAGATACTATTGGATCCCAAAAAGACCTATCTGAATTCCGCTGGTTAGCAAATCTCAAGGATCCATATTCAAACGAGTCTAGATGAAACAGAATCCGGATACTACCCATTGTGAGTCCTTCTAGTTAGTGATGTTACTGGATCGATATTCAACCGAGTATGGATGAATTCTGAATGTAGAAGACTCTTGATGCAATACTATTCGTAAAACAACCATTCTGAATCTCGCATTCTGGGGAATCATTATGATCCAAATTAAACTGATTCCGGATGGCATATGATACGAATACCACACGTTCTAAATCATTCCGGTAGTAATGGTCCACGATCCGAAACCAACTGAGTATGGATGTTATAAGATCCCAATAACACATATTCTGAATTCCGAAGGGTAGGGAATCTGAATGATCCAAATTCGACGAAGTCTGGATGAAACAGAATGCGTATACCGCCCATTGTGAGTCCTTTTGATTAATGATGTTACAGGATCCGAATTCAACCGAGTATGGATGCTAGGGAAGCGGAATGATCCAAATTAAAACGATTCTGGATGGTATAGGGTACGGATACCACCCGTTATAAATCATTCTGGTTTGTTATGGTACACGATCCGTAACCGACTGAGTATGTATGCTAACAGAATCTCCTCGAGTCTAGATGCTACAAGATCCCTAAAACACCTATTCTGAATTCCGCTGTTTAGCGAATATAAAAGATCTAAATTCAAATGAGTCAAGGTGAAACAGATCCTGGATATCGCCCATTGTGAGTCCTTCTAGTTAGTGATGTTACAGGATCCCCATTCAACCAAATATAGATGCTATTTGAATGTAGCCAACTCTGGATGCAATACGATTTGTAAATCATCCATTCTGAATCTCGTAGGATAGGGAAGCGGAATGACCAAAATTAAACCCAGTCTGGATGGTATAGGAAACGGATACCACCCGTTCTGAATCATTCTAGTTAGTGATTGTGCACGATCCAAAACTAACTCATTATGGAGGCTAACCGAATCAAATCGACTCAGGATGCTATAGGATCCCAAAAATCACCCATTCTGAATTCCATTATTTAGTGAATCTAAAGGATCCAAATTCAATCGAGCCTGGATGTGACAAAATTTGATATCGCCCATTGTGAGTCCTTCTGATTAATGATGTCAAAGGATCCGAATTCAATCGAGTATGAATACTATCTAAGGGTGTAGCCGACTATGGATGCTAAATGATTCGTAAAACAACCATTCTAAATCTCGCATGCTAGGAAAGCGGAATGATCCAAATTAAACAGATTCTGGTTCGTATAGGATACGGATACCAGCCGTACTAAATCATTCTAGTTAGCATTGGTACAAGATCTGAAACAAACTGAGTATGGATGCTAACCGAATCAAATCGATTTTGGATGCTGTAAGATCCCAAAAACATATATTCTGAATTCCGAAGGGCAGGAAATCTGAATGATCCAAATTCAACGGAGTCTGGATGATACAGAATGCATATACCACCCATTGTGAGTCCTTCCAATTAGTGATGTTACAGGATCTGAATTCCACCGAATATGGATGTTTTCTGAATGTAGCTGACTTTGGATGCAATACTATTCGTAAAACAACCATTCTGAATAACGCATGCTAGGAAAGCGGAATGATGCAAATTAAACTGATTCTGAATGATACGGATATCACCCGTGCTAAATCATTATGGTTAGCAATGGTACACGATCTCGAAACCAAATGAGTATGTATGCTAACCGAATGAAATCGATTCTGGATGATAGAACATCCCAAGAACACCTATTGTATTCCGAAGGGTAAGGAATCTGAAGGATCCAAATTCAAATAAGTCAAGATGAAACAGAATCCAGATATCACCCATAGTGAGTCCTTCTAGTTAGTGATGTTACAGGATCTGAATTCAACCGAGTATGGATGCTAGGGAAAAGGAATGATCCAAATTAAACTGTTCTGGATGGTACAGGATACGGATACCACCCGTTATAAATCATTCTGGTTAGTATGGTACACGATCCGGAATCGACTGAGTATGTATGTTGACAGAATCTTCTCGAGTCTAGATGCTACAAGATCCCTTAAACACCTTTTCTGAATTCCGCTGATTAGCGAATATAAAGGATCTAAATTCAAATGAGTCAAGATGAAACAGATCCCGGACATCGCCCATTGTGAGTCCTTCTAGTTAGTGATGTTACAGGATCAGCATTCAACCAAATATTGATGCTATCTGAATGTAGCCGACTCTGGATGCAATACGATTCGTAAATCATCCATTCCGAATCTCGTAGGATAGGGAAGCGGAATGATCAAAATTAAACCAAGTCTAGATGGTATAGGATATGGATACCACCCGTTCTGAATCATTCTAGTTAGTGATTGTACACGATCCGAAACTAACTCATTATGGATGCAAACCGAATCAAATCGATTCAGGATGCTATATGATCCCAAAAACACCCATTCTGAATTCCGTTGTTTAGTGAATCTAAAGGAATCAAATTCAATCGAGTCTGGATAAAACAGAATTCGGATATCGCCCATTGTGATTCCTTCTGATTAGTGATGTCACATGATCCGAATTCCATCGAGTATGAATGCTATCTAAGTGTAGCCGACTATGGATGCTAAATGATTGGTAAAACAACCATTCTGAATCTCGCATGCTAGTAAAATGGAATGATCTAAACTAAACCAATTCTGGATCGTATAGGATACGGATACCACCCGAACTAAATCATTCTCATTAGCAATGGTACAAGATCCGAAACGAACTAAGTATGGATGCTAACCGAATCAAATCGAATATGGATGCTATATGATACCCAAAATACATATTCTGAATTCCGAAGGGTAGGAAATCTGAATGATCCAAATTCAACGGAGTCTGGATGATACAGAATGCATATACCACCCATCGTGAGTCCTTCTAATTAGTGATGTTACAGGATCTGAATTCCACCGAGTATGGATGCTATCTGAATGTAGCCGACTTTGGATGCAATACTATTCGTAAAACAACCGTTCTGAATCTCACATGCTAGGGAAGCGGAATGCTCCAAATTAAACTGATTCTAAATGATACGGATATCACCCGTTCTAAATCATTCTAGTTAGTAATGGTACACGATCTCGAAACCAACTGAGTATGTATGCTAACCGAATCAAATCGATTCTGGATGATAGAACATCCCAAGAACACATATTGCATTCCGAAGGGTAGGGAATCTGAAGGATCCAAATTCAAATGAGTCAAGATGAAACAGAATCCAGATATCGCCTATAGTGAGTCCTTCTAGTTAGTGATGTTACAGGATCCGAATTCAACCGAGTATGGATGTTAGGGAAGTGGAATTTCAAATTAAACTGTTCTGGATGGTATAGGATACGGATACCACCTGTTATAAATCATTATTGTTAGTAATGGTACACGATCCAGAACCGACTGAGTATGTATGCTAAAAGAATCTCCTTGAGTCTAGATGCTACAAGATCCCTAAAACACCTATTCTGAATTCCGCTGTTCAGCGAATATAAAAGATCTAAATTCAAATGAGTCAAGATGAAACAGATCCCGGATATCGCCCATTGTGAGTCCTTCTAGTTTGTGATGTTACAGGATCCGCCTTCAACCAAATATAGATGCTACCTGAATGTAGCCGACTCTGGATGCAAGACGATTCGTAAATCAGCCATTCTGAATCTCGTAGGATAGGGAAGCGGAATGATCAAAATTAAACCGAGTCTGGATGGTATAGGATACCGATACCACCCGTTCTGAATCATTCTAGTTAGTGATTGTACAAGATCCGAAACTAACTCATTATGGATGCTAACCAAATAAAATGAAGTATTTTCTATTTTGAATTTAGTGAAGTATTTTTGGAACCTTATATATAAGCATTGATCCTCTTCAAGCGAGCGTCTCGATCTTATTCGAAATTTATGCTTTGCTATATAATTCCAAAAGACCTTAATGGATTTGATTATGCCAAGTTGCGTAGACCACACATTGGCCAAGAAATGATAGTTAATGACAAGGAGCCTTCTATCAGGATAGTTAAGGGAAGTTATCCCTGTATCCATAGGTGGGGAACTAGGTTCAAGCTTCCAAGGTCGTTAAGGTCCAAGGTGACCGGGACCATTAATCAATCAATAAGGTACTCTTATCTTAACATTAAGGAATGTTCATACTATTGGTAGTGTGACTTGAGGAACCACACTAGACGTCTAGGTGAAAAGGACTACGTCCTAAGACCTATTATATAGCCTATGTGATCAATGTGATCCGGCTAATGTCATCAATGCGATAACAAATGATAGGCCAATATGCCCAATTTTATGTCCAAGGTGAAAGGCCAATGTACCCAATTTATGTCCAAGGTGACAAGCCAATGTGCCCAATTTTATGTCCAAGGTGACAGGCCGATGTGCCCAATTTTATGTCCAATGTGACAGGCTAATGTACCTAATTTTATGTCCAAGGTGACAGGCTAATGTGCCCAATTTTATGTCTAATATGACAGGCTAATGTGCCATAAATTTACATCTATTATGATGTAGGCCAATGTGCCATACATTTACATCTGTTATGATGTAGGCCAATGTGCCATAAATTTACATATGTTATGATGTAGGCCAATGTGCCATAAATTGACATCTGAAAGTTCTTGGAGTTGCTTTGACAACTCTTGCATTTCAGACGGTGCAAGTTGGTAAGGAGATTTATCAATTGGGTTTGCACCAGGTACAAGGTCAATACGAAACTCAACTTGACGAATTGGGAGTAAACCAGGTAGCTCTTCAGGAAACACCTCAGGATATTCCCGAACAATGGGGATGTCCTGAGTAGTCTTGCCCTTGCCTTTTTCCTCTACGATATGTGCCAAAAAGGCTACATAACTCTTTCATAGGTATTTTTGGGCCTAGGTACAGGTCATGAGTTTTAGGCTACTAGAGGTTTTCTTTCCATGAAGTTCTAAGGTTTCGCCAGACGAAAGAGGTATACTAACAACCTTGTCGAAACAGATCACCTCAGCATGGTGTTTGGTTAACCAATCCATTCCTATGATGATGCCAAAACTCCTGAGTTGCATTGGTGTGAGGTCAATGGGAAAAGGTGGTTATCCAAGTTCAATTGGCAACTACGAATGACATAGTCAAGCACAAGGGGTTCACCACTAGCTATTTCCACCATTAAGGGTTTTCCTAGTTTAGTTATAGGCATCAAAAGCAAAGGTTCAAAGGCTAGTGATATAAAGCTTCTATCGGCACCCGAATCGAAAAGAATAGAAGCACGATGATTGTTAACAAGGAACGTACCATTAATGAGTTTACTAGCACGAGCCTCATTGGCATTGGATAATTAAGAGAGATGTTAAAATATAGACGAAATATAAGGATGGTGGTCATTCGTTCTTTACTTAAAAACAAACAAATGACACACCGTGACTAATCAAAGTATATGGGTCTTTAAAATGTATCGTGAAGACATGCTTTAGCCTATAAGTGGACACTCACCCAAGAGTTCCCAGGTAAGAGTGACTGGTCCGATAATGCGGATTTGTACGAACACTCTAGCCTTAGACAGAAAACTCAGGGTATAGGCATCCACTCTTCCAGATTGCACGTGTTCACATTAATAAAACCCAAACTTTGACAGGATTTTGAAAACTTACCAGTCTTTAAGCCAAAATAAATCATCTAAGGATAGATGATTGATTTTAAAAAATGAATTTTTAACTTGAATATTTGTTTTGGTAATCACCTAAGGATAGGTGGTGGTATTGTTTTAAGAATCTAAACGCAAAATACCTCGCGTTAGGGTCCTAGGAGAGTTATAGTCTAGGTCAAAGCATTACTAATAACCTAATTCCCTATAACCATAAGCTCTGATACCAATCTTTCTGTAACACCCCGACCGCGTAAAACAACGAATCGTGGCGGAAACATCGGGGAGTCATGTTACAGAACTATTGTTTCACAACTCATGAAATTTAAAATTTTGTTTGATTAAGTTAAATGTTTACATTGTCTTGGGATAAACAGAAACGACACATAAATAATAGTCTTTCATGTTTTAAGTCACTAAGGCCCGCGTCCATTCCTACGTGAAGCATGCATCATATTATCAAGTATTGATTCCTGAAACATATGTGAAAAGAGAGTCAGCATAAAAATGCCAGCGAGTACATAGGTTTTGTGAGCGTGTCAAATTCATGGCCTTGTGTACATATTGCAACACCTTGTCCGACAAAAAAAGTCTTTAAGTGAAAACCTCGTATCAAAAGTGTTTGATATTGCAATACAATTAACCAACTAAAACAAGTTGGTTAGAGTTGTGAAAACCTTGTAGCCATGAATCTTGACAAAAACATTTCTTTTAACCTTGTAATAGATTGATTCAAAAGAAAATTTCGTATGGTTTATATCTTTAAGTGAAAATAATTACGTGACATTGTTCAAAACAATTTGTCCGTGTTATAAACCATTTGTCCGTGTTATAGATCAATCGTCCGTGTCATAATTCAATTGTCCATGTCATAAACAAAATCGTCCGTGTTTTTAATTGTGAAAACTTTTGATCGTTCTTTAATGAACACATTCAAAACTTTGTTGACTATACCACCAAAGGGTATCTTTAATAGACCACCAAAGGGTCTCTTTAACTAGACTAACAAATCAACAATTGATTTGTTAATCTGAAACAGTTTCTGTCATTACCCAATCTTCCATCAAATCCAGTGAATAGTCTGATAATGGGATTGTTAGTCCTATGGTACCATAACATACTACTGGTCGGCTCGGCCAAAGCTAATGAATGCCATTCGTGTTATGGATAACGCATCAACAAGTTGTTCACATCATTGAAATCGTATTTTGTTATATATAAACGATAGACATTGTTTTTGAAAACTTGAAAATGATTTAGCACATATGAGTCACCCCAAAACATTTGCAAAACGTAAAAGAAGGGAATTATGAACTCACTTTGAAAATCATTTTGTATATATAAACCATGTATATTATTTTGAAATCTTGAAAATAATTATAGGCACAAATGAATCACCGCAAAACATTTGAAAACGTAAAAGAGGGGAACTATGTACTCACCTTAATAATCATTTTGTATATATAAACCATGTATATTGTTTGAAATCTTGAAAATAATTATAGGCACATATGAGTCACCCCAAAACATTTAGAAAAATGTAAAAGAGGGGGCTATGTACTCACTTTGAAATCGTTTTGTATATATAAACGTATATTGTTTTGAAATCTTGAAAATAATGATAGGCACATATGAATCACCCGAAAACATTTAGAAAACGTAAAAGAGGGGGCTATGTACTCACTTTGAAAATCATTTTTGTATACATAAACCATGTATATTGTTTTGAAATTTTGAAAATAATTATAGGCAAATACAAATCACCCCAAAACATTTGAAAACGTAAAAGAGGGGGGCTATGTACTCACTTTGAAAATCATTTTTGTATACATAAACCATGTATATTGTTTTGAAATTTTGAAAATAGTTATAGACACATATGAATCACCCAAAAACATTTGAAAACGTAAAAGAGGGGGGTTATGTACTGAATTTGAAAATCATTTTTGTATACATAAACCATGTATATTGTTTTAAATCTTGAAAATAATTATAGGCACATATGAATCACCCCAAAACATTTGAAAACATAAAAGAGGGGGGCTATGTACTCACTTGGTATTGCAATTAGTGTTCTTGATCAACAAAATAAACAAAGCTCAAACGTGTCCTAATGTGTCAGATAAATATGTTAGCGTGTCGGGACTACAAACGGGAGATCAGATAGAATGAAGTCTTATAAACTAAACGAGTGTTGGAACTCATGTGATATGGTTTAACAAACTTAACATTCAGATTTGGAAAGGATCCTAAGTGCTTTTGACCCATTATGACTTGTTCAGGTAGTTTACGATACTTTAACGGGTCATTAGCGTAAATGCGTGATCGTCCTATGATAAGTATTAAATGCCCAAATATGTTTGAAAATGTTATAACATTAGTTTATCTGTCAAAAATTTGGTTACATGTGTTTAAAATGGATTTATGCGCAAAAGGGCATTTTGGTCATATTTTTTTAAGAACATAGAAGTAACTTATCATAAGACTAATCAAACGATGTGACCATAAGGTATAACCTCAGTAGGTTATTTCCTATACAATTATGGTCACAAATATGTGTTTGGTCGGATCCTAAGATTGACCAAACGGGTCAGATTCGAAAGTCAAAGCGGTGGTCAAGATCGCTCGACTTACGACCCTAAATAAGCACTAAACTAGAAGTGTCGAGTTAGACATGTCAAAATATGTCTAACTAAGTTTATAAAAATGATTTGGTATCAAAACTCGGTGTTTTGATACCCAAAAATAGTTTCGTCGTAAAATGCACATCATGCGCATTTTTGACCGGAACTTTGACTCGTCACTTCGACTAGTAAACGTGGTAATCAGAAGGTGAAATCGCTAGGGATTATAACCTTCGTTATTATGATCACGTTGCAAAGTTCAATTGAACTTTGACTTGACCAAATATGGTCAGAACCAAAAGTCAATCAGGAAGCCAAACTGTTCGACTTTTAGCCCAAAATAGCTAAAAAAAATTAAAGAACTAGGAAGAGTACTTACTTGTGTTTAAGAACACTTTCGAAACTCAAGATAGGAGGCTTCCAAACGTTGGAAACAAGCTCCAAGAAGGATAGAAAGAAGAACTTCACACTTTGCTTTGAAGTGTTTTGAAGTGGTATGAAAAAAATGGAAGAATCATAGGGTATTTATAGTTTTTAGGGTTAAGGAGGTGATGACAAGTGTCCTCAAGTGTGGATTAGTGTCCTAACATGTGTCAACACCATATTAAGTGTGGCAAAGTGAGTGCTAGGTGTCAAAAATTGGAGATAGGTGGTAAACTAGGTGAAGAAGCAAAAATATTTATTATTTTTTTGACATTTTTGGCCCCTTTAACCTGATATTTAGGTTATATAAAGGTATTAAAACATGTGTAACTTGGATTATGCTCGAAAATGTCGTGGATGTCGGTTTGTTCGGTTGTACGGTTACGCGTTTCGCAAAATGCGTAAAACGCTTTAACGAACACGAAAATGATCGAAATTGTGCAACGATTGACATTTTTGCATTCTCATCAATAAAATACAAGATTTTATTGAATACCAAAACATTCGGAAATAAAACACAGGGTCTCATTGAATACGAAATTGTTTGTAATTGTGTAATGATTGAAAAGGCACAAATGTCACAGTCTCCCCTACTTTTGGAAATTTCATCCCGAAATTTAATTAATGGAAACATTGTGAAACAGATGTGGATATTCCGCTTTCATCTGATCCTCTTGTTCCCAAGTAAATTATGGGCCACGTTTAGATTCCCAGTGAACTTTAACTATCGGTATACGTCTACGCTTGAGTTTCTTGACTTCACGGTCCACCATCTCCACAGGTTTCTAGATAAAGTGCATAGTGTCTTCAACGTGAATTTCATCAAGGGGAATGTGGAGGTTTGTATCGGTTAAACACTTTTTCAAATTGGACACGTGGAATGTTGGGTGAATATTCCCAAGTTCAGGAGGTAGCTCAAGTCGGTAGGCCACCTTTCCGATTCTCCCAACGATCTTGAATGGTCCAATATATCGTGGTGCAAGTTTTCCTTTCTTTCCAAATCTAATCACACCTTTCCAAGGGGATACCTTGACAAGGACGTGATCACCAACTTAGAATTCCAAGGGCTTGCGTTGTTTGTCCGCATAACTCTTTTGAAGGCTTCTAGTTGTCAGAAGGTTATCACGAATTTTCTTGACTTTGTCTATTGTGTCATGAATGAGTTCAGGCCAGTGAACTAAGCTTCACCGACCTCATTCCAGCAGACAGGTGAACGGCATTTTCGACCGTATAGAGCTTCGAAAGGCGCCATATTGATGCTTGCGTGATAACTATTGTTGTAGGAGAATTCGACCAATGGTAGATGCGAATCCCAACTACCACCAAAGTCTATCACACATGCTCTAAGCATATCCTCCAGTGTTTGAATTGTCCTTTCAGATTGTCCATCTGTTTGAGGATGATAAGCAGTGCTCAGATTGAGTTTGGTTCCCATGGCAGATTGCATGGTCTTCCAAAAGTGAGATGAGAATCGAGCATCTCGATCGGATATGATGTTCAAAGGAATACCATGACGAGATACAATCTCATCAGCGTAGATCTTGGCGAGTTTGTCAGCAGATAGATACTCACGAATTGCCAAAAAGTGTGCTGACTTTGTTAGACGATCGGTGATTACCCAATTGGCATCATGACCTCCAGGTGTGCGTGGTAGTTTAGTGACGAGATCCATCGCAATGTTCTCCCACTTCCATACTGGTATTTGTGGTTGCTCAAGTAAACCCAATGGGCGTTGATGTTCTGCCTTAACTCAAAGACAAGTTAGGCATTTAGACACATATAAGGCAATGTCCTTCTTCATACCGTGCCACTAATACTAGGTACGGAGATCCTTATACATTTTGTCTGCACCAGGATTGATTGAATAACGAGACTTATGAGCTTCGTCCATCAGTAAGGTGCGGAGATTATCTTGACTAGGAATCCACAAACGGTTCTTGTAGTAGAGTAATCCGTTATCTTTTGTTTCGAGTTGAGTTCGAGATTTTGTGGCAGCTCATTTTTCAACAAGCTTTGGGTCACACATGTATGTTTTGCTTGAAGGATACGTGTCTAGATATCAGATTGAACTCGAACACAATGACTTTTGACACGTTCCTTACGACTAAGCGCATCAGCGACCACATTCGCCTTACAAGGATGGTAGCGAATCTCGCAGTCGTAGTCGTTTAGAAGTTCGACCCAGCGTCGTTGTCTCATGTTAAGCTCCTTTTGATTGAATATGTGTTGGAGACTTTTGTGGTCAGTGAAAACCACACATATCGTACTGTAAAGGTAGTGTCTCCAAATTTTGAGAGCAAAAACTATGGCTCCTAACTCAAGATCATGAGTTGTGTAGTTCTTCTCATGGATTTTCAATTGTCTTGACGCATAGGCTATGACTTTATCTCTTTGCATGAGAACACAACCAAGGCCTAGGTTTGATACGTCACAATAGACAACGAAATCATCGTTGCCAGACGAAAGGTTTACAGTGTTTGAAAGGCTTCCTCTTGTTTGGGTCCCCACTCAAAGGTTTATTCTTCTGAGTCAAAGTGGTGAGGGGAACCGTGATCTTTGAAAATTTCGCGATGAATCGTCAATACTATCCAACAAAACCAAGAAATGAACGAACTTCAGTAGGAGTAGTAAGTGTACTCCAATCCCTAATCGCACTGATTTTGGCGGGATCTACATGTATACCTTGTTCGTTAACAATGTGTCCCAAAAATTGATCTTCTTTTAGCCAAAATTCACATTTGGAGAATTTGACGTAAACTTGTTCTTTCTTTAGGAGTTCCATCGTTAGACGGAGATGTTGTTCGTGATCGGCACGAGACTTAGAAGAAATGAGGATGTCATTGATGAAAACAATGATGAACTTGTCTAAATAAGGTTTACAAACCCTATTCATTAAGTCCATGAAGACGGCAGGAGCATTCGTCAAACCAAAAGGCATGACAGTGAACTCGTAATGGCCGTATCGAGTGCGAAAAGCAGTCTTGGGAATTCTTCTTCGAGTACACGAAGTTGATGATACCCAGAACGCAGATCAATCTTTGAAAAGCAGGTCGCACCTTGAAGCTGATCAAAGACATCATCAATGCGAGGTAGGGGATATCGATTTTTGATTGTGAGTTTGTTGAGCTCACAATAATCGATACACATACGGAAGGATCCATCCTTCTTTTTCACGAATAGGACAGGAGCGCTCCAAGGTGAAAAGATCGGACGAATGAATCTCTTGTCTAAAAGTTATTGGAGTTGATTTGACACATCTTGCATTTCAGACAGTGCAAGACGGTAAGGAGATTTGGCAATTGAATTGGCACCAGGTACAAGGTCAATACGAAACTCGACTTGACGTGCTGGGGGTAAACAAGATAGCTCTTCAGGAAACACTTCAGGATATTCCCGAACAATGGGGATGTCCTGAATAGTCTTGCCCCTGCCTGTTTCCTCTACGATATGTGCCAAAAAGGCTACATAATTCTTTCGTAGGTATTTTTGGCCGTACACATCATGAGTTTTGGGGTACTAGAGGGTTTCTTTCCATGAACTTCTAAGGTTTAGCCAGACGAAAGAGGTATACGAACAACCTTGTCGAAACAGATCACCTCAGCATGGTCTTTGGTTAACCAATCCATTCCTATGATGATGTCAACTCCCAAGTTGCATTGGTGTGTGGTAAATGGTAAAAAGGTGGTTATCCAAGTTCAATTGGCAACTACGAATGACATAGTCGAGCACAAGGGGTTCACCACTAGCTATTTCCACCGTTAAGGGTTTTCCTAGTTCAGTTCTAGGCATCGAAAGCGAGGTTCAAAGGCTAGTGATACAAAGCTACTATCAGCACCCGAATCGAAAAGAATAGAAGCAGGATGATTGTTAACAGGGAACGTAACATTAATGACTTCGTTATCAGCACAAGCCTCGTTGGCATTGGATAATCAAGAGAGATGTTAAAAATATCGACGAAATATAAGGATGGTGGTCATTTATTCGTTACTTAAAAACAAACAAACGACACACGGTTACTAATCAAAGTAAATGGGTCTTTATAATGTATCGCGAAGACATGCTTTAGCCTATAAGTGGACACTCACCCCAAGAGTTCCCAGGAAAGAGTGACTGGTCCGATAATGCGGATTTGTACGAACACTCTAGCCTTTGACAAAAAACTCAGGGTACATGCATCCACTCTTCCAGATTGCACATGTTCACATTAATAAAACCCAAACTTTGACGGGATTTTGAAAACTTATAAGGCTATAAGCCAAAACAAATCATCTAAGGATAGATGATTGATTTTCAAAACGAATTTGTAACTTGTGTATTTGGTTTGGTAATCACCAAAGGATAGGTGATGGTATTGTTTTAATAAACTAAACGCAAGATAAACGCGTTAGGGTTCTAGGAAGGTTATAGTCTAGGTCAAAGCATTACTAATAACCTAATTCCCTATAACCATAAGCTCTGATACTAAATTTTGTGTAACACCCCGACCGCGTAAAACAATGAATCATGGCGGAAACGTCGGGGAGTCATGTTACAGAACCATTGTTTCACAACTCATGAAATTAAAAATTTTGTTTGATTAAATTAGATGTTTACATTGTCTTCGGATAAACAGACAACACATAAATAAATTGTCTTTCATGTTTTAAGTCACTAAGGCCCGTGTCCATTCCTACGTGAAGCATGCATCATATTATCAATTATTGATTCCTGAAACATATGTGAAAAGAGAGTCAACATAAAAATGTCGGCGAGTATATAGGTTTTGTGAGCGTGTCAAATTCATGGCCTTGTATACATATTGCAACACCTCGTCCGACTACAAGAGTCTTTAAGTGAAAACCTCATATCAAAAGTGTTTGATATTGCAATACAATTAACCAACTAAAACAAGTTGGTTAGAGTTGTGAAAACCTTATAGCCATGAATCTTGACAAAAACATTTCTTTTGTAAAAACCTTGTAATAGATTGATTCAAAAGAAAACTTCGTATGGTTTATATCTTTAAGTGAAAATAATTGCGTGACATTGTTCAAAACAATTTGTCCTTGTTATAAACCATTTGTCCGTGTTATAAATCAATCGTCCGTGTCATAATTCAATTGTCAATGTCATAAACAAAATCGTCCGTGTTTTTAATTGTGAAAACTTTTGATCGTTCTTTAATGAACACATTCAAACCTTTGTTGACTATACCACCAAAGGATATCTTTAATAGACCACCAAAGGGTCTCTTTAACTAGACTAACAAATCAACAATTGATTTGTTAATCAGAAACAGTTTCTGTCATTACCCAATCTTCCACCAAATTCAGTGAACAGTCTGATAATGGGATTGTCAGTCCTATGGTACCACAACATACTACTGGTCGGATCGACCAAAGCTAGTAAACGTGGTAATCAGAAGGTGAAATCGCTACGGATTATAACCTTAGTGATTATGATCACGTTGCAAAGTTCACTTTGACTTGACCAAATATGGTCAGAACCAAAAGTCAATCAGGAAGCCAAACTAATCGACTTTTAGCTCAAAATAGCTAAAAAATTTAAAGAACTAGGAAGAGTACTTACTCGTGTTGAAGAACACTTTCGGAACAAGCTCCAAGAAGGATAGCAAGAAGAACTTCACACTTTGCTTTGAAGTGGTGTGGTGTGAAAAAAAATAGAAGAATCATGGGGTATTTATAGTATTTTAGGATTAACGAGGTGATGACAAGTGTCCTCAAGTGTGGATTAGTGTCCAAACATGTGTCAACAACATATTAAGTGTGGCAAAGTGAGTGCTAGGTGCCAAAAATTAGAGATAGCTGGCAAACTTGGTGAAGAAGCAAAAATATTTATTATTTTTTTGACATTTTTGGTTGTTGGACCTGTATTTTCACTTGTTTGCTATTTTTAACCCCTTTAACCTAATATTTAGGTTATATAAAGGTGTTAAGACATGTGTAACTTGGATTATGCCCGAAAATGTCATGGATGTCAGTTCGTTCGGTTGTACGGTTATGCGTTTCGCAAAAATGCGTAAAACGCTTTAACAAACACGAAAATGATCGAAATTGTGCAACGATTGATATTTTTGCTTTCTCATCAACAAAATACAAGATTTTATTGAATACAAAAATATTTGGAAATAAAACATAGGGTTTCATTGAATACGAAATTGTTTGTAATTGTACAATGATTGAAAAGGCACAAATGTCACACAAATCGACTTTGGATGCTATAGGATCCCAAACACACCTATTCTGGATTCTGATGGTTAGGGAATCAAAAGGATCCTAATTCAACCAAGTCATGATGAAACAGAATCAGGATAACTCCCATTGTGAGTCCTTCTGATTAGTGATTTTACAGGATCCGAATTCAACCGAGTATGGATTCTATCTGAATGTCGACTCTAGATGCAATACGATTCGTAAAACAATCGTTCTAAGTCTCGCATTCTAGGGAAACTTAATGATACAAATTAAACAGAGCCTTGATGGTATAGGATACGGATACCATCGAATCAAAATCATTCTGGTTAGTAATGGTACATGATCCTAAACCAACTGAGTATGTACGCTAACCGAATCTAATCGAGTCAATATGTTATAGGATCCAAAAACATCCATTCGGAATTTCGCTTGTTAGCGAATCTAAAGGATCAAAATTCAAACGAGGCAAGATGAAACAGAATCCAGATATCGCCCATTGTTAGTCCTTCTATTTAGTGATGTTACAGGATCCGAATGCAACCGAATAAGGATGCTATCTGAATGTAGCCGACACTGGGTGCAATACGATTCGTAAAACAGCCATTCTGAATCTCGCAGGATAGGGAAGCGGAATGATCCAAATCAAATCGAGTCTGGATGGTATAGGATACGGATACCACCCATTCTAAATCATTCTAGTTAGTAATGGTACACGATCCGTGTAACACCCCGACCGCGTAAAACAACGAACCACGGCGGAAACATCGGGGAGTCATGTCACAGAACTATTGTTTCACAACTCATGAAATTTAAAATTTTGTTTGATTAAGTTAAATGTTTACATTGTCTTGGGATAAACAGAAACAACACATAAATAAATTGTCTTTCATGTTTTAAGTCACTAAGGCCCGCGTCCATTCCTACGTGAAGCATGCATCATATTATCAAGTATTGATTCCTGAAACATATGTGAAAAGAGAGTCAGCATAAAAATGCCGGCGAGTACATAGGTTTTGTGAGCGTGTCAAATTCATGGCCGTGTATACATATTGCAACACCTCGTCCGACTACAAGAGTCGTTAAGTGAAACCTCGTATCAAAAGTGTTTGATATTGCAATACAATTAACCAACTAAAATAAGTTGGTTAGAGTTATGAAAACCTTGTAGCCATGAATCTTGACAAAAAAATTTCTTTTGTAAAAACCTTGTAATAGACTAATTCAAAAGAAAACTTCGTATGGTTTATATCTTTAAGTGAAAATCATTGCGTGACATTGTTCAAAACCATTTGTCCGTTTTATAAATCAATCGTCCGTGTCATAAATCAATTGTCCATGTTATAAACAAAATCGTCCGTGTTTTTAATTGTGAAAACTTTTGATCATTCTTTAATGAACACATTCAAACCTTTGTTGACTATACCACCAAAGAGTATCTTTAATAGACCACTAAAGGGTCTCTTTAACTAGACTAACAAATCAACAAATGATTTGTTAATCAGAAACAGTTTCTGTCATTACCCAAACTTCCACCAAATCCAGTAAACAGTTCGATAATGGGATTGTCAGTCCTATGGTACCATAACATACTACTGGTCGGCTTGGCCAAAGCTAATGAATGTCATTCGTGTTATGGATAACGCATCAACAAGTTGTTCACATTTTTGAAATCGTATTATTTTATATATAAACCATAGACATTGTTTTTGAAATCTTGAAAATAATTATGGGCACATATAAATCACCCCAAAACATTTAGAAACGTAAAAGAGGGGGGCTATGTACTCACTTGGGATTGCGATAGTGTTCTTGATTAACGAAATAAACAAAGTTCAAACGTCTCAATGTGTCAGATAAATATGTTAGCATGTCGGGACTACAAACGGAAGATCAGATAGAATGAAGTCTTATAAACCAAACGAGTGTTAGAACTCATGTGATATGGTTTAACAAACTTAACATTCTGATTTGGAAAGGATCCTAAGTGCTTTTGACCCATTATGACTCGTTCAGGTAGTTTACGATACTTTAACGGGTCATTAGCGTAAACGCGTGATCATCCTATGATAAGTATTAAATGCCCAAACATGTTTGAAAATGTTATAACATTAGTTTATATGTCAAAAATTTGGTTACATGTGTTTAAAATGGATTTATGCGCAAAAGGGCATTTTGGTCATCATTTTTTTAAGAACATAGAAGTAACTTATCATAAGACTAATCAAACGATGTGACCATAAGGTATAACCTCAGTAGGTTATTCCCTATACAATTATGGTCACAAATATGTGTTTGGTCGGATCCTAAGATTGACTAAACGGGTCAGATTCGAAAGTCAAAGCGGTGGTCAAGATCGCTCGACTTACGACCCTAAACAAGCACTAAACTAGAAGTGTCGAGTTAAACATGTCAAAATATGTCTAACTAAGTTTATAAAAATGATTTCGTATCAAAACTTGGTGTTTTGATACCCAAAAATACTTTCGTCGTAAAATGCACATCATGCGCATTTTTGAGCGAAACTTTGACTCGTCACTTCGACTAGTAAACGTGGTAATCAGAAGGTGAAATCGCTAGGGATTATAACCTTCGTTATTATGATCACGTTGCAAAGTTCAATTGAACTTTGACTTGACCAAATATGGTCAGAACCAAAAGTCAATCAGGAAGCCAAACTGTTCGACTTTTAGCTCAAAATAGCTAAAAAAAATTAAAGAACTAGGAAGAGTACTTACTTGTGTTTAAGAACACTTTCGAAAATCAAGATAGGAGGCTTCCAAACGTTGAAAACAAGCTCCAAGAAGGATAGAAAGAAGAACTTCACACTTTGCTTTGAAATGTTTTGAAGTGGTATGAAAAAATTGGAAGAATCATGGGGTATTTATAGTATTTTAGGATTAAGGAGGTGATGACAAGTGTCCTCACGTGTGGATTAGTGTCCTAACATGTGTCAACACCATATTAAGTGTGGCAAAGTGAGTGCTAGGTGTCAAAAATTGAAGATAGGTGGCAAACTTGGTGAAGAAGCAAAAATATTTATTATTTTTTTGACATTTTTGGCCCTTGGACTTGTATTTTCACTTGTTTGCCATTTTTAACCCCTTTCTCCTAATATTAGGTTATATAAAGGTATTAAGACATGTTCACCTTGGATTATGCCCGAAAATATCGTGGATGTCGGTTCGTTTGGTTGTACGGTTACGCGTTTCATAAAATGCGTAAAACACTTTAACGAACACGAAAATGATCAAATTTGTGCAACGATTGACATTTTTGCATTCTCATCAATAAAATACAAGATTTTATTGAATAAAAAAATATTTGGAAATAAAACACAGGGTTTCATTGAATACGAAATTGTTTGTAATTGTGCAATGATTGAAAAGGCAAAAATGTCACAATCCGAAACCAACCGAGTATGTATGCTAACCGAATCTAATCTAGTCTGGATGGTATAGGATCTCAAAAACACCCATTCTGAATTCCGTTGGTTAGCGAATCTAAAGGATCCAAATTCTACCGATTGTGGATGAAACAGAATTTGGATATCGTCCATTGTGAGTCCTTCTGATTAGTGATGTCACAGGAACCGAATTCAATCGAGTATGGAAACTATCTAAATGTAGCCGACTATGGATACAATACGATTAGTAAAACAACCATTCTGAATCTTGCATGCTAGGGAAGCAGAATGATCCAAATTAAACCGAGTCTCGATGGTACAGGATACGGGTACAACCGTTTTGAATTATTCTGGTTAGTGATGGTACATGATCCGAAACTAACTCAGTCTGGATGCTAACTGAATCAAATCGATTCTGGATGCAATAGGATTCTTAAAACAACCATTCATTAGAGTCTGGATGAAACAGAATGCATATACCACCCATTGTGAGTCCTTCTGATTAGTGATGTTACAGGATCCGAATTCAACCGAGTATGGATGCTACCTGAATGTAGTCGACTCTGAATGCAAAATGATTCGTAAAACAACCATTCAGAATGTCGCATGGTAGGGAAACTGAATGATCCAAATTAAACTGATCCAAAACCGCTGAGTGGGGATGGAATAGTATACGAATACCACTCGTGTTAAATCATTCTGGTTAGTGATGGTACATGATCCAAAACTAGCTGAGTATGTATGCTAACTGAATCTAATCGAGTTTGGATGTTAAAGGATCCCAAAAACACCTATTCTGAATTCCGAAGGGTAGGGAATCTAAAGGTTCCAAATTTAACGTATTCTAGATGAAACAACATGCGTATACCACCCATTGTGAGTCCTTGTGATTAGTGATGTTATTCAGAATCCAGATACAACCCATTGTGTGTCCTTCTGATTACTAATATTACAGGATACGAATTCAACTTAGTATGCATGCTATCAAAATTTAGCCGACTCTAGATGAAAAACGATCCGAAAACAACTGAGTATGTATGTTAACCGAATCGAATCGAGTCTGGATGCTATAGGATCTCAAAAAACCTATTCTGATTTCTGCTGGTTAACAAATCTAAAGAATCAAATTTCAAAAGAGTCTAGATGAAACAAAATCCATATACTACCCATTGTGTGCCTTCTGATTATTGATCTTAAAGGATCCGAATTCAACCGAGTATGGTGCAATCTGAATGTAACCGACTCTGGAGGCAATACAATTCGTAAAACAAATATTATGAATCTCGGATGCCAGTGAAACTTAATGATACAAATTAAATCGATTCTGGATGGTATAGGAAATGGATACCACCCATTCTAAATCATTCTGGTTAGTAATGGTACACGATTTAAAACCAACTTAGTATGGATGCTAACCGAATCAAATCGATTCTGGATGTTATAGGATCCCAAAAACACCTATTCTGAATTCCTCGAGGTAGGGAATCTAAAGGTTCCGAATTCAACGGAGTATAGATGAAACAAATCGCGCATACCACCCATCGTGACTCCTTCTTGTTATTGATGATACAGATTAAGAATTCAACCGAGTATGGATCCTATTGAATGTAGTCGGCTTTGTATGCAATACGTCCATAAAACAACCATTCTGAATCTCGCATTGTAGTGAAACTTAATGATCCAAATTAAATCGTGTTTGGATGGAATTGGATATGGATACCAGCCGTTCTAAATCATTCTAGTTAGTAATGGTACACGATGTGAAACCAACTGAGCATGTATACTAACCGAATCTAATCGAGTTTGGATGCTATAGGATCCCAAAAATACCTATTCAAAATTCCACTGGTTAGCGAATCTAAAGGATCCAAACTCAACCGAGTCTAGATGAAACAGAATCCAGATACCGCCCATTGTGAGTCCTTCTGATTAGTGATGTTACAGGATCTGAATTCAACTAAGTATGCATGCTATCTAGATGTAGCCGACTCTGGATGAAATACAATTCGTAAAACAATCATTCTGATTCTCGCATGCTAAGGAAACTTAATGATACCAAACTAAAACGAGTCTGATTGGTATTAGATACGGATACCACCCTTCTAAATCATTCTAGTTAGTAATGGTACACGATCTAAAACCAACTGAGTATTTATTCTTACCAAATCTAATCTAGTATGGATGGTATAGGATCTCAAAAACACCCATTACGAATTCCGTTGGTTAGCGAATCTAAAGGATCCACATTCAACCGAGTCTAGATGAAACAGAATTCGGATACCGCCCATTATGAGTCCTTCTAATTAGTGATATCACATGATACGAATTCAACAGAGTATGGATGCTATCTCAATGTAGCCGACTATGGATTCTATACGATTAGTAATACAACCATTCTGAATCTCGCATCCTAGGTAAGCGGAATTATCTAAATTAAACCTAGTCTAGATGGTACATGATACGAAACTAACTCAGTCTAAATGCTAACTGAATCAAATCGATTCTTGATGCTATGATTCATAAAACAACCATTCTGAATCTCGTATGCTAAGGAATCAAAATGATCCAAAATAAACCGAATCTAGAATGTACAGGATAAAGATACCACCCGTTCTGAATCATTATGGTTAGTGATGGTACACGATCCGAACGTAACTCAGTAAGGATGCTAACCGAATCAAATCGATTCTGGATGTTATTGGATCCCGAAAACACCTTATTTGAATTCCATGGGGTAGGGAATCTAAAGGTTCAGAATTCAATGGAGTCTGAGTGAAACAGAATTCGGAAACCGCCCATTATGAGTTCTTCTAATTAGTGATGTTACAGGATCCGAATTCAACCGAGTATGGATGCTATCTAAATGTAGCCGACCCTGGAAGCAATATGATTTGTTAAACAACCACTCAGAATCTCGCTTGCTAGGGAAACTTAATGATCCAAATTAAACCGAGTCTGGATGGTATAGGATATGAATACCACCCAACTAAATCATTCTGGTTAGTAATGGTACACGATTCGAAAGCACCTGAGTATGGATGCGAAGATCCCAAAAACACCTATTCTGTATTCCGAAGGGTAGAGAATCTAAAGATCCAAATTCAATGGAGTCTGTATGAAACAGAATCCAGATACCACCATTTTGAGTCCTTCTGGTTAGTGATGTTACAGGATCCGGATTTAACTAAGTATGCATGCTATCTAAATGTAGCCGACTTTGGATGAAATACGATTCGTAAAACAACCATCCTGATTCTCGCATGCTAGAGAAACTTAATGATCCATTTAAACCAAGTCTGAATGGTATAGGATACAGATACCCCCTATTCTAAATCATTCTGGTTAGTAATGATACACGGTCCGAAACCAACTAAGTATGTTTACTAACCGAATTCTGTTGGTTAACGAATCTAAATGATCCAAATTCAATGGAGTCTGGATGAAACAGAATTCGGATACCGCCCATTGTGAGTCCTTCAGATTAGTTATCTCACAGGATCCGAATTCGACCGAGTATGGATGCTATCTAAATGTAGCCGACTATGGAATCTATACAATTTGTAAAACAACCATTTTCAATCTCACATGCTAGGGAAGCAGAATAATAAAAATTAAACCGAGTCTTGACGAGACAGGATACGGATACCACCCGTCTGAATCATTCTGGTTAGTGATGGTACACGTCCGAACTAACTCAGCAAGGATGCTAACCGAATCCTATCGATTCTCGATGCTATAGGATCCCAAAAACACCTATTCTGAATTCCACTGGTTAGGAAATCTAAAATATCTGAATTCTACCAAGTCTGAGTGAAACAGAATCCGGATACCGTCCATTGTGAGTCCTTCTGATTAGTGATGTTACAGGATCTGAATTCAACCGAGTATGGATGCTATCTGAATGTAGCATACTCTAGATGCAATACGATTCCTAAAACAACCATTCTGAATCTCGCATGATAGGGGAAAACTTAATGATACAAATTAAACCGAGTCTGATGGTATAGGATACGGATACCACTTGTTCTAAATAATTCTCGTTAGTAATGGTACACGATCCGAAACCAACTGAGTATGGATGCTAACCGAATTAAATTGATTCTAGATGTTATAGGATCCTAAAAACACCTATTCAGAATTTCGTAGGGTAGGGAATCTAAAGGATCCAAATTCAACGGAGTCTGGATGAAAAATAATGCATATACCACCCATTATCAGTCCTTCTGATTATTGATGTCACAGGATCCGAATTCAACTGACTATGGATGCTATATGAATGTAGCCGACTCTGGATGCAATATGATTCGTTTGGATGGTATATGATATGGATACCACCTGTTTGGATGGTATATGATACGGATACCACCCGTTCTAAATCATTCTGGTTAGTAATGGTACACGATTCGAAAACAACTGAGTATGTATGCTAACCAAATCTAATCGAGTCTAGATGATATAGGATCCCAAAAACACCTATTCTGAATTCTGTTGGTCAGCGAATCTAAAGAATCCAAATTCAACCGAGTCTAGATGAAAAAGAATCCGGATACCGCCCATTGTGAGTCCTTCTGATAGTGATATTACAGGATCCGAATTCAACCGAGTATTGATGCTATCTGAATGTAGCCGACTCTGGATGCAATACGATTCGTAAAACAAACATTATGAACCTCGCTTGGTAGGGAAACTTAATGATACAAATTAAATTGAGTCTGGATGGTAGAGAATACGGTTACCACCCGTTCTAAATCATTCTAGTTAGTAATGGTACATGATTCGAAACCAACTAAGTATGTATGCTAACCGAAGCTAATCTAGTCTGGATGCTATAGGATCCCAAAAACACCCATTTCGAATTCCGTTGGTTAGCGAATCTAAAGGATCCAAATTCAACCGAGTCTTGATGAAACAGAATTCAGATACCGCCCATTCTGAGTCCTTCTGATTAGTGATGTCACTGGATCCGAATTCAACCGAGTATGGATGCTATCTCAATGTAGCCGAATATGGATTCTCTACGATTCGTAAAACAACCATTCTGAATCTCGCATGCTAGGGAAGCAGAATAATCCAAATTAAACCGAGCCTAGACGGCACAGGATACGGATACCACCCGTTCTGAATCATTATGGTTAGTGATGGTACACGATCCGAAACTAACTCAGTAAGGATGCTAACCAAATCCAATCGATTCTGGGTGCTATAGGATCCCAAAAACACCTATTCTGAATTCCACTGGTTAGGGAATCTAAACTATCTGAATTCTACCGAGTCTGAGTGAACCAGAATCTGGATACCGTCCATTGTGAGTCCTTCTTATTAGTGATGTTACAGGATCCGAATTCAAGAGTATGGATGCTATCTGAATGTAGCATACTTTGAATACAATACAATTCGTAAAACAACCATTCTGAATCTCGCATGCTAGGGGAAAACTTAATGATACGAATTCTAAATCTCGCATGCTAAGAAATAAGCACTAAACTAGAAATGATAAGTTGGACATGTTTGAACATGTCTAATAATGTTATAAAGCTGATTTGGTGTCAAAACCTTAAGTTTTAATACCCAAAAACGTTTCTTTGTAAAATGCATTATATATATATATGTAATATATATATACACACATATATATATATATACATATATATAAGTGTGTGTATATATATTTTACTTTTAACTCGTAAAACTTTGACTCATCAACTCGCCTACTAATCATGGTAATCAGAAGGTGCAATCACAAGGGATTAATACCTTCGTGATTACGATCACGTTGCAAAGTTCAGGTTGAACTTTGACTTGACCAAAATGGTCAGAACCGAAAGTCAAATAGGAAGCCAAACTGTTTGACTTTTAGCTCAAAATAGCTAAAATAATGAAAGAAATAGGAAGAGTACTTACTTATGTTGAAGAACACTTTCAGAACTCAAGATAGAAGGCTTCCAAAGCTGGAAACAACCTCCAAGAAGGAAAGAAAGAAGAACTTCACACTTTGCTTTGAAGTGTTTTGAAATGGTGTGAAAAATGAATGAATTAAAGGATATTTATAGTGTTTTAGGATCAAGGAGGTGATGGCAAGTGTTACCAAGTGTGGATTAGTGTCTTAACATTTGTCAACACCAAATTAAGTGTGGCAAAATGAGTGCGAGGTGTCAAAATTGGAGATAGGTGGCAAACTTGGTGAAAAAGCAGACTTTTCTTGACAATTTTGGCCCTTGGACTTGTATTTTCAACTTTTGTCATTTTTAACCCATCTTAACCTAATATTTAGGTTATATAAAGCGTTAAGGCATGTGTAACATGGATTTTATCTGGAAATGTCGTGGATGTCGGTACGTTCGATTGTACGGTTACGCGTTTCGTAAATAAAGTATAAAACTTTATGGAACACGAAATTTACCGAATTTGTGTAATGATTGACATTTTTGCATTTTTATCAATAGAATGCAAAATTTTATTGAATAAAAATGTCTGGGATTGTATAATGATTGATAAATATATATCTCGCAAATAAAACACAAGATTTTATTAAATACAAAAATATTTCGGAATTTTTTAATGACTAAAAATGTACAAATGTTACAGTCTCCCCTACTTTAGTAAATTTCATCCCGAAATTTAATTAGAGTAAACTTGTAAGAAAAGATGTGGGTATTTCACCTTCATTTGATACTCTCATTCCCAGGTAAACTCTTGGCCACGTTTGGACTCGTAGCGAACTTTAACAATCGGTATGCATTTGTGTTTGAGTTTCTTGACTTCACAGTCCAATATTTCCATAGGTTTCTCGACAAAGTGCATTGTGTTATCAATGCGAACTTCATCAAGAGGGATGTGGAGGTTTTCATAAGCCAAACACTTTTTCAAATTGGACACGTGGAAAGTTGGATGAACATTCCCAAGCTCAGGAGGTAGCTCAAGTTTGTAGGCCACCTTTCCGATCCTCTCAACGATCTTAAATGGTCCCACATATCGAGGTGCAAGTTTTCCTTTCTTTCCAAATCTAATCACACCTTTCCAAGGGGATACCTTGAGAAGGACGTGATCACCAATTTGGAATTCCAAGGTCTTGCGTCGCTGATCCGCATAACTCTTTTGATGGCTTCTAGCTGTCAAAAGTTTATCGTGTATTTTCTTGACTTTGTCTGTAGTCTAGAGAATGAGTTCTAGTCCGGTGAGCTGAGCTTCACCAACCTCATTCCAGCAGATAGGTGAACAAAATTTTCGACCGTATAGATCTTCGAAAGGAGCCATGTTAATGCTGGAGTGATAACTATTGTTGTAGGAGAATTCAATCAAAGGTGGATGTGAATCCCAACTATCACCAAAGTCGATCACACAAGCTCTAAGCATCTCCTCCAATGTTTGGATCGTCCTTTCGGATTGTCCATCCGTCTGAAGATAATAAGCAGTGCTCAAGTTAAGTTTGGTTCCCATGGCAGATTGCATGGTCTTCCAAAAGTGAGATGAGAATCGAGCATTCCGGTCCGATATGATGTTCAAAGGAACACCATGTCGAGATACTATCTCATCAACATAGATCTTCGCAAGTTTGTCAGCAGATAGATCCTCAAAAATTGGCAAAAACTATGCTGACTTTGTTAAATGATCAGTGACTACCCAAATGGCATCATGACATCTAAAAGTACGTGGTAGTTTGGTGATGAGATCCATAACAATGTTTTCTCATTTCCAAACCAAAATTTCTGGTTGCTCAAGCAAAGAAGATGGATGTTGATGTTTTGCCTTAACTTTAAGACAAGTTAGGCATTTAGATACGTATAAAGCAATATCCTTCTTCACACCCTGCCACCAACATTGGGTACGGAGATCTTTGTACATTTTGTCTGCACCATGATGAATTGAATAACGAGATTTGTGAGCCTCGTTCATAAATAGGGTGCGGAGATTGTCTTGGCGTGGAACCCACAAATGGTATGTAGTAGAGTAACCCATTGTCTTTTGTTTCAAGCTGAAGCTCAAGATGATGGGGTAGTTCTTTTTTCAACAAATCTTGGGTTACAGAAGTGCGTTGGGCTTCAAAAATACGTGTTTGGATATCCATCGAACTTGAACACAATGTAGCTTGACACGTTCTTTACGACTAAGAGCATCAGCTACAACATTCGCCTTACCAGGATGGTAACGAATCTCGCAGTCGTAGTCGTTTAGAAGTTCAACCCAACGTCGTTGTGTCAAGTTCAGTTCTTTCTGATTAAGAATGTGTTGGAGACTTTTATGGTCAGTGAAAACCACACAATTTGTACCATAGAGGTAATGTCTCCAAATTTTGAAGGTGAAAACAACGGCACCTAACTCAAGATCATGAGCTATGTAGTTCTTTTAGTGTATTTTCCATTGTCTTGATGCATAGGCTATGACTTTGTCTCTTTGCATGAGAACATAGCCAAGGCCTAGATTCGATGCAACACAATATACGACAAAGTTGTCATTGCCATTGGGTAAGGACAAAATAGGAGCATCATAACGCTTTTGTTTCAAGGTCTGAAAAAGCTTCTTCTTGTTTGGGTCCCCACTCAAAAGGTTTATTCTTTTGAGTAAAAGCAGTGAGGGGAACCGCAATCTTGGAGAAGTTTGCGATAAAGCGGCGGTATTAGCCATCTAGACCGAGAAATGAACGAACTTCGGTAGGAGTAGTAGGGGTGCTCCAATCCCTAATCGCACTGATTTTGGTGGGATCTACATATATACCTTGTTCATTCACAACGTGTCCCAAAAATTGAACTTCCTTCAGCCAAAATTCACACTTGGAGAATTTGGCATAAAGTAGTTCTTTCTCTAGGAGTTCCATCGTTAGACGAAGATGACGTTTTTGATCGGCTCGGGATTTTGAATAAATCAAAATTTCATCAATGAAACAATGATGAAGACGGCAGAGCATTTATCAAACCAAAAGGCATGACAGTGAACTCGTAATGGCCGTATCGAGTGTGTAAAGCAGTTTTCGAAATATCTTCATCGAGTACACTGATCAACCTTGGAGAAACATGTTTGTTGATCAAAAAGATCATCAATACGAGGTAGGGGATATCGATTTTTAATCGTGAGTTTGTTGAGCTCACGATAACCGATGCACATGCGAAAGAATCCATCCTTCTTTTTCACGAATAGGACAGGAGCGCCCAAGGTGATAAGCTCGGACGAATAAATCCTTTGTTTGAAAGTTCTTGGAGTTGTTTTGACAACTGTTGCATTTCAGATGTTGAAGACGTTAAGGGGATTTGGCAATTGGGTTGGCACCAGGTACAAGGTCTGTACGAAACTCGACTTGACGTGCTGGGGGTAAACCAGGTAGTTCTTTAGGAAACACCTCAGGAAAATCTCGAACAACGAGGATGACTTGAATACTCTTACCCTTGTTTTTCTCCTCTACGATATGTGCCAAAAGGCTACATAATTCTTTCATAGGTATTTGGGGCTTGGGTACATTTCATGAGTTTAAGGCTATGAGAGGCTTTCTCTCCACGAACGTCTAGGATTTCACCAGACAAAAGAGGGATCTGAACAATCTTATCAAAACAGATCACTTCAGCATGGTGTTTAGTTAACCAGTCCATGCCTACTATGATGTCAAAACTCCCAAGTTACATTCGTATGAGGTCCAAATTCAACGGAGTCTGGATGAAACAAAATCCATATAGTGCCCACTATGAGTCCTTCTGGTTAGTGATGTTACAGGATCCGAATTCAACCAAGTATGGATGCTATCTGAATGTAGCCGATTCTGGATGCAATACGATTCGTAAAACTAACATTCTTATCTCGCATGCTAGGGAACTTAATGATCCAAATTAAACCGAGCCTGGATGATATAGGACACGGATACCACCCGTTCTAAATCATTCTGGTTAGTAATAATACACGATCCGAAACCAATTGAGTATGTATGCTAACCGAATCTAATCGAGTCTGGATGCTATAGGATCCAAAAAACACCTATTTTGAATTCCGCTGATTAGCAAATCTAAAGGATCTAAATTCAACCGAGTCTAGATGAAACAGAATCCGGATACCGCCCATTGTGGGTCCTTCTGATTAGTGATGTAACATGATCCGAATTCAACCGAGTATGGATGCTATCTTAATGTAGCCGACTCTGGACGCAATACGACTCGTTAAACAACCACTCTAAATCTTGCATGCTAGGGAAACTTAATGATCCAAATTAAACCGAGTCTAGATGGTATAGGATATGGATACTACCCGTTCTAAATCATTCTGATTAGTACTGGTACACGATCCGAAAACCAACTGAGTATGGATGCTAACCAAATCAAATCGATTCTGTATGTTATAGGATCCCAAAAACACCTATTCAGAATTCCGCGGGGTAGGGAATCTAAAGGTTCCAAATTCAACGGAGTCTAGATGAAACAAAATGCGTATACCACCCATCATGAGTCCTTCTGATTGTTGTTGTTACAGGTTCAGAATTCAACCGACTCCATGCTATCTAAATGTAGTTGACTCTGTATGCAATACGTTCCGTAAAACAACCATTCTGAATCTTGCATGCTAGGGAGATTTAATGATCTAAACTAAACCGAGTCTGGATGGAATAGGATACGGATACTAGCCATTTTAAATCATTCTAATTAGTAATGGTACACGATGCGAAACCAACTGAGTTATTATGCTAACCGAATCTAATCGAGTCTGGATGCTCAAAAACACCTATTCTGAATTCCGCTGGTTAGCGAATCTAAAGGATCCAAATTCAACCAAGTCTAAATAAAACAGAATCTAAAGGATCCAAATCCAACTAAGTATGCATGCTATCTAAATGTAGCCGACTCTGGATCAAATACGATTCGTAAAACAACCATTCTAATTCTCGCATGCTAGGGAAACATAATGATCCAAATTAAATTGAGTCTGGATTGTATAGGATACGTATACCACCCGTTTTAAATCATTCTGTTTAGTAATGGTACACGATCCGAAACCAACTGAGTATGTATGCTAACATAATCTAATCTAGTCTGGATGCTATAGGATCCCAAAAACACCCATTCCAAATTTCGTTGGTTAGCAAATCTAAAGGATCCAAATTCAACCGAGTCTAGATGAAACAGAATATGGATATCGCCTATTGTGAGTCCTTCTGATTAGTGATGTCATAGGATCCGAATTCAACCGAGTATGGATGCTATCTAATGTAGTCGACTATGGATTCTATACGATTCGTAAAACAACCATTTTGAATCTCGCATGCTAGGGAAGAGGAATTATCCAAATTAAAACAAGTCTGGATGGTACAGGATACGGATACCAACCGTTTTGAATCATTCTGGTTAGTGATAGTACACGATCCGAAACTAATTCAGTCTGGATGCTAACTGGATCAAATCGATTTCGAATGCTATAGGATTCGTAGAACAACCAATCTAAATCTCGCATGCTAAGGAAGTAGAATTAACCAAATTAAACCTTATCTATACGTTACAGGATACGGATACCACCCGTTCTAAATCATTCTGGTTAGTGATCGTACACGATCCGATAATAACTAAGTAAGGATGCTAACCGAATCAAATTTGATTCCAGATGCTATAGGATCCAAAAAATACCTATTCTGAATTCCACTGGTTAGCGAATCTAAACGGTCCGAATTCAACCGAGTTTGAGTTAAACAGAATCCGGATACCGCCCATTATGATTCCTTCTGATTAGTGAAGTTATAGGATCCGAATGCAACCGAGTATGGATGCTATCTAAATTTAGCATACTCAGGATGCAATACGATTCGTAAAACAACCATTCTAAAACTCGCATGCTAGGGGAAAACTTATGATACAAATTAAACCGAGTCTGGATTGTAGAGGATACGGATACCACTCGTTCTCAATCGATCTTGTTTGTAATGGTACACGATTCAAAACCGCTAACCGTATTAAATCGATTTTGGATGTTATAGGATCCAAAAAACACCTATTCTGAATTCCGCAGGGTAGGGAACCTAAAAGATCAAAATTCAAAGGAGCCTGGATGAGCTAGAATGCGTATACAACCCATTGTGAGTTCTTCTGATTAGTGATGTTACAGGATCCGAATTCAACCGAGTATGGTTGTTATCCGAATGTAGCCGACTCTGGATGGAATACGATTCTTAAAAAACCGTTCAGAATCTCGCGTGCGGAATGATCCAAATTAAATCAAGTCTGGATGGTATAGGATACAAATGCCACCCATTCTAAATTATTCTGGTTAGTAATGGTACTTGATACGAAAACAACTGAGTATGTATGCTAGCCGAATCTAATCGAGCCTGGATGCTATAGGATCCCAAAAGCACCTACTTTGAATTCCGCTGGTTAGCGAATCAAAAGGTTCCAAATTCAACCGAGTCTGGATGAAAGAGAATCCGGATACCGCCCATTGTGATTCCTTTTGATTAGTGATGTTACAGGATCCGAATTCAACCGAGTATAGGGAAGCTATCTGAATGTAGACGACTCTTGACGCAATACAATTCGTTAAACACCCACTCTGAATCTTGCATGCTAGGGAAACTTAATGATCCAAATTAAACCGAGTCTGGATGATTTAGGATACGAATACCACCCGTTCTAAATCATTCTGATTAGTGATGGTACACTATCGAAACCAACTAAGTATGTATGCTAATCCAATCAAATCGAGTCTGGATTGCCCTTAAGCAAATCTATTTTTAACTTTCACGATCCGAAACCAACTGAGTATGTATGCTAACTTCATCATCGGTATTCAACAACGTATCACATCCCCACACTTGTCTTTTGCTTGCCCTCAAGCAAATCTGTTTTTCACTTTCACATGGGTCGAACGAGAAACACACTTCCCATTCTTGAGAAGTAAGCTAAGGTCTATTGTGATGCCCGGTTCAAAATCTTAACAATTTTTCAAACATTTAGCAGTAAAATGATTAAATACATAAAGATGATTATCCATGATCAACCCGCCCTTGAAACTCACAAATCATACATACCTCTCATAAATTTCTCTCCACTCGGTTTAGAAATTAGCTAATGAATGATGCACTAACACTTTGATATAATTACTCAAACCGATTAGAACACGTACTCGCATAGGCTTGCAACTCAATCATTCTCCACCACCAAACACAAATACTAAGCACAAGTCAAAAGGTCTTGAATGGGTTGTAGCGTGGCTAGGCTAAAGGTATGGAATAAGATATTTTGAAAGTGGCTAAGGTGATGAAAACTCGATTTTTATTACAAAAAAACTGCTCTAACACAACCAACTATGACTAAGAGGCAAAAGCTTTCGCCTTTTATTCAACAAACTATCAATACATATATTTTTCTTTTCTTTTCTCAACTATATTCTGTTCTTTTTTCATGATCTTTTTTGGGTAATGATTCTATATATCAAACAACCAAAGAAAACAAGTAGTGAGGATAATCTCCCACTAGTTCAATCATGAGACACACCTCATGAAAGTAAGCCAAGCAAACAACACAAAACAACCACCAAAATAAAAGTACATCACTAGACTAAAAATCTAGAAAACTTAATTACACAAAAAAAAACACAATAATCAGCCTCCATTATCTGATAGGTAGTTGCCATTTATCTTCCATTCACCTAGCAGCCTCCTAACATTCGCACAATTTTTGAACTTAACCCCCATCAACTTGTACCGAACTGTCTTCAATATTTGTTCACAAATGGTATCTGGTGGCCTAGCTTGATTGTTGAACAATCTCGCATTACGTTCTTGCCATATTATGTATGCTGCACAGGCAACAAACACTCTACTTATATAATGCGCCGCTGTTTTCGATCGAGCACGAGCCAGAAACCAGGCCATAATGTCACTCCATCTGGAAATAACCATAGACATACCCACCTTATCTCTAGTCTTGTTCCAAACCTGTTCAGAAAACGTACATTCAAAGAAAAGATGGTCATGGGAGTCAACATTCTCATAGCACAACAAACAGCACATCATGTTCATGTTTTTCCTTCTCGAGATGTCCCACTGGAGAATTTTATCCTGAGTTAGCAATTTCCGCCGAATAATCAACCACATAAAGAAAGCATGCCTAGGGATGCACTGATTAAACCAGACTACTTTAACCCAATCCAATTCCGGCTCCCTAATCCGAATCGAATGCCAGACGCTTGAAGAAGAGAAATCGAGTATATCATCCCCATCCTTCCAGCAAATCTGATCCGCCTTATTTGGGTCCAAGTAAACCTGATCCAATTGAAACAACACTGGAAACAAATCCCTCCAAGCCGAGGGCCAAGCCCAAGTACCTTGATTATGGATATCCGCAAGCATAGCATGAAGTCTAAAACCCGCATTCGAAATGGTCCTAGGAGACAGAAGATTAGATAACGGACCAAGATGACTCCAGTTATCATACCAAGCTGACGTATTAGTCCCATCACCCAATCTAGACCACACGTGATCCCTGATACTAGGCCGCATCTGAAGAAGCTTTCTCCAGCTCCAGCTACAGTTCGTATCTTCCTTACATACCCAGAAACTGCGTCCTTTTAACCTGTAATAGTAAATCCAGCTAACCCACAAGGACTCCCTCTTTAAGAATGCTCCAAATATGTGTCGCCATAAGAGCTTTATTCGAATCTCCAAGCCGCCTAATACCCAGGCCCCCTCATACTTAGGGACACAGATAGAATTCCATGAGACTTTAGCTTTTCCTCTATGAAAATTACCCTTCTGCGCCCACAGGAAATTCCGCAATTTAGCTTCAAGATCCTTAATAATTTGTGCTGGCAAAATAAAAACAGCGGACCAATAAACATGCAAAGCTGAAAGCACCGAGTTGATAAGTTGCAACCTTCCTGCAAAAGATAAAATCTATTTCTCCAATTTAGAATACGCTGCTCCATCTTTTCAACTAAAACACTACAACCTCTAGAGAGGAGCCGAGAAGAAATAAGCGGAACACCCAGATATTTAACCGGCAACAAGCCCTCCTCAAACCGCAAAATCTGTAGAATCTCATTTTTAACATTGGGTGGAACATTACAGAAGAAGGCAGTACTTTTTTGGATACTAGGGACCAAACCAGACATGTCCGTGAAACTAGCCAGCGCCGACATGATACAACGAGCAGAGGAAACATCACCACGGGCAAACAGAAACAAGTCATCGGCAAAACAAAGATTAATAATACGTTGTCTTTCACACCTATTGTGAAATCTATAAGAGGTATCAAGACGAGCATCCCTCTTCAAAATGCATGTCAGGATCTCCATGACAAGAGTGAATAAATACGGAGATAATGGATCTCCTTGTCTTAAGCCACGACCACCCTTGAAATACCCATGCACATTCCCATTCACACTAATAGAGTATGACATAGCTGACACACAAGTCATAATCCAATCCACCATTCTAATATTAAATCCGAAGCTTATAGGAACATCCTTAAGAAACTTCCAATCAACAGTATCATAAGCTTTTTGGATATCCACTTTGAACGCACATCTCGGAGGCCCATAATCCCTGTGATAATTGTGCATCAACTCTTGAGTAAGCAAGATATTATCAGATATTTTCCTACCCGGAATAAAAGCCGACTGGTTAATACTGACAATCTGATTAAGCATCCCCTTCATGTGATCCACCAAAATCTTACTAATACATTTATAAATCACATTACAACACGCGATAGGACGATAATCCGTAAGCAGCGAAGGGGTCATCTTCTTCGGCACAAGCACTATCAGAGTATTATTAATTTCCCGAAGAAGTTTGCCAGTCCTGAAGAAATCCATAATGGCATTCGACACCTCATGACCAATGATATGCCACGCACTCTTAAAGAAAGCTGCTGAAAAACCATCAAGGCCAGGCGCTTTATCATTACCAATCGAGAACATGGCCAATTTCACCTCATCAGCAGTAACTGGACGAACCATATGCACAGCATCCTCTGAGTTCAACTTATTCATGAATAGTCTGGCAGGGGGCCTAAAGTGACCATATCCTTGGCAACCAAGAAATTGCTCATAGTGTTTCACAAGCACATCCTGGACGTTATCTCCCTCAACAAAAACACCATTAGAATCCTTGATGATATCAATTCTGGTCGAGTGATTCCTACTTATCAAGGTAGCATGAAAAATTCGTATTTGCATCACCAGCTTCCAACCAGTCCACTTTAGATTTTTGGAGCAAAAAACGTTCCTCATCTAAGCAAGCTTCCTGAAAATCCTTATTAATTTTTACTTCTTGCGTTCGGAAATCCACATTAAACGGATCGTTATCAATATCCTGTTGAATAGCATCCAGCTTACCTCTGAGGTTCTCAACTTTCTTGTGCAAATTACCTTGTTTCATTAAGAGAACCCGAAGTGGTTTCTTTAAAAGACGGAGTTTCTTTACCACGCAAAATTGAGGGACACCAGCAATGGCAATATCCCAAGAGTTCTTCACAATATCAATGAATTCCGGTTTGTGAACCAAGAAATTAGCGAATTTGAATGGTTTAGGTTTCAGCTTACCAGGAGAAGGGATCTTTAACAAACAAGGGCAATGATCTGAAATCCTATACGACTGAAAGACCGCATAAGAGTTAGGAAAATCAGCTAAAAACGTGGTGTTACCCATAACACGATCGAGCTTCTTTAGCAACCCCACACCTTTTTTAGGCTTTTGATTCCATGTAAAATGGAATCCCGAACTATTAATATCAATCACCTCCAATTCAGTGACACACTCTTGAAAGTCCCTCATGCCCGCTGAACCATATGAAGATCCCATTGAATTATCCTCTAATTGAAGAGCTGAGTTGAAATCTCCCATAATAACCCATGGTTTATCACCCACGAAATCTTTATGCCTAGCTAGATGTTGCCATAGTTCCCGCCTAGTAACATAATAATTTGCTGCATAAACAACCGAGCAGAACAAGCTCCTCTTATCAAGTTTAAAATTCAACTAAATATGCATAACCTGATCCGTTTGGGCGAGAACCATAGCATCAAACTCCATCGGGTTCCAACCTATAATAATCCGAGTACCTTTATTAAGCTACTACCATTAGAAGTCCAATCCCAACCCCTAAACATGGTTCTACTTATTTTATGAAGGTTACCAATATCCACATGAGATTCTAAAATCGCACAGAAAGACAGATCATTACTTTTAACCACATGACGAACCTCCTTTTGTTTAAGAGGCCGGTTCAAGCCCCTGATATTCCATGCTGCGAGACTAACCATTAGACACTTCCGGTGTAGGAGTGCTTGCCCCTTTTTGGTGTTCAGGATTATGAAAGCCCTTAGAAAGAAATTTGTCCATTTCATTATACACTTCAACCACCTCCTCATCCTCTGAGTCTTCCTGGTTACCTTTCGCAGCATTACTACTGTGGCGTCTATCCACCTCTACCCCAGTTAACACCTCAAACGGATTACTTGAGACAATATTCCCCAACGACGGCCGAGTGGCCAGCTCATTCTTCCTTTTAACTATTATCGGCCGATACTCAAACTTTGGTTTAGGCTTATTAATCTGGAACCCTCCTTTCCTGGCTACTTTTTTACTAGGAACATTGGTGAACCCTTCCTCATCTATTCTAGGAACCAACTTGCCTTTCCTATTCCCTTGGTTCACTGGGAACCTAGGTTGATTCTGCTTAGCAATAACAGCTGGTTTTCTTGTTTGCTTAGGACATGAATCCTCAGAATGGCCAAATACACAACAGCTAGAGCATCTAAGCGGATTCCACTCATACTCCACATACATAGTTTCCTTACGAAAACCCTCCCCATTTGCCTCCGGTATTGCTATCGTCAACTCCTCTTTCAATGCCTTGTCCGCTGAGATTTCTATTAAAGTTCTAGCATAACTGCTACGCCCCAAGTGTCCATACACATCGAACAAGTATAGGAGTCCAAGAGATTTGGAACGCCAATAGCAGTAGCGATCATACTAAGGCCATCCTCTGTGTATGCAGCAATCAGAACCTGATGAATTTTCACCCAGACTTGAACTTTGGTTACCTCCTTCTTTTCCAACTTTGTTGTCGGCGTCCATTCATTTAGGAAAAGTGGTTGTGACCGTATA
Source organism: Scalesia atractyloides (assembly GCA_947069175.1). Classification (NCBI taxonomy): domain Eukaryota; kingdom Viridiplantae; phylum Streptophyta; class Magnoliopsida; order Asterales; family Asteraceae; genus Scalesia; species Scalesia atractyloides. The sequence continues at coordinate 27,446,128 of CAMTDV010000116.1, read as the reverse complement.
ATCCATGGACCCTCCTTTAGAGCATCCAGCATACCTTTTTTATCCGCAAACTTAAAGAAGAAAAAACCATTAGCATTCATCATTGACTTTTGTAATCCAAATTTCTTCCAGTTATTGCGAACAAAATACTCTACAACCGGGAAAGGAATACGATCTCCTAAAAATACCCATACAGCGTGTTGGCAAGTTTGTCTTGCACCACTTGAACCGACTCCTTAGGAAGCACAAGATCACAGTCAGCATGATGTTCGGCACTCACAAGTGACCGGAAATTAAGTTTCCTATTCCTTTGATTCATGGCAGAAGCCGCATAGGAAATCTGCTTGTTTAAATTCTCAACCTTTTCCTGGTTTTGTTCCATATTAACTCCCCCTCCTGAGTCTGATCAGACTTACTGTGATCATCAATTACTGGTTCAGTAATCTTAAGGAGTTCATCAATCATATTAGTCTTCTTATGATCAGATTGTGACCCTTGGACAACACCCCTACGGGGGACAAATGAATTGCCGTCAACATCCACTAACCGGTTTGCAAACCCCTGAAAATAAAGAGGAGGCCTTCCTCGATCATGCTGCATGTTACTAGAGAGATTCAAACGCTCATTCTGCTTAGTTTCATCAACCCTCTCCATTACACAAGAAAACAAACAACCATGCACAATAAACCCAAAACCAAACCAAGAAAACCTCAAACACAAAGAAAAAATAGGAAACCCTAATCTAGCATAAACCCTAACCCATGAATCGAGCAGAACTATATAGAGGAATAAGTAAATCAAGGTTTCTGCCCAACCAAAAGGACCGATGGACTCACAACTCTATACAATCTGATTAAAACAATGAATTACGGCAACGATTTATACAGAATCTGAAAAAACCCTACGATCCAACACATTATAGTCGCTAATAGAGTTCGTACAAGATAATTGGAAAATCAACTATCTTATAACAGATCTACTACACAGCCTAGCATGAAGAATTCGAAGGATACCTGAAAACCAGAAAATCGCCAGCTAGAGAGAGAGAATTAGGGTTCCTATTTAACTTGACGCAATAAATACATTTAAAGTTTAGACTGACTTTTTTTTTTTGCTACAAATATTTTTATTTTATTTTATTTTTTTTCAACACAACTAATCCTAAAATCAAGTTTTCATCACACGGGTAAAAAATAAAAGGTTCAACGGTCAATTGCAAAATGGGTTGATCAAACGAAAGGTTTAGGCTCAAGATTGGCAACTAAGGAATAGAGTTCGGGTAAGGATGTATAAATGGTGTAAAATCAAAAGGTTTACCTAATTCCTTAATCATTCATGTGCTCATATTCGGTCTATGGTCTCAAACACATCAAAATTGCAAGTTCTACAATACGCGACTAATGGTCCACTCAACCAAAGAAATATATGCATATATGATATGTAAAAGTGGCTCAAAATATCCCGTATAAAGGGTATGGTATGCGATATGTATGAAATGCACGTTTCTTAGACGGATTATTCACGAATAACCACCCGCTAAATACCCGTCATGCTATTAATTTGAACTTGACCATGACAAAAGACCACATGGGTTGTGCCATCCCTCATTGACTTAGCTTCTTATGCCTTTTAGACCGCTTCAAACAAATAACGGTATTTAAAATTTTTTAAATTTTCCCCATCCCCACACTTTAGGTCAACATTGTCCTCAATGTGTAGTGTTTAAATGAACAGGTCAAAAATGAAAACTTTTTCTCCTCATCCCCACACTTGAGGTCAACATTGTCCTCAATGTGTAGGAATAGAGCTTTTAAAATGCACAAGGGATGGGACACGGCTAACCTTCCCAAAATTTCACCCTTGAAATAAAATATAAAATACAATCCACTTATTACTAACTAAATATCAAAGCTAAATAGAAACATATGCACCTGGTTTTTGCTCATTCATCGTGTGCTCTTCATTCTTCAACAAAAATGGTCGTCTTGCGAACATAATGTACCTACAAATCTCAACCCTCGTGTAGAAGCAAGCTTATCACAACCATCAAAACTTGTCAGTTACCTAGTTCTACCATTTTTATAGAGAATTTACCAAGCCATATATTTATTTAACTTTGATTTTGTGAAAAAATATTTTACAACAACAACAAACTTAACTCATTTGCGTAGGAATCAGGGTTGCATTATTAGCGCATGAAACAAGCCCTTTAAACCTCCCAGTAGCTCGGAAGGACGAGATAGGTCTCATGAGGGTTATATAGTGAACACACCCACAAAGTTCATTTATCTACTAACAATAAACGAAACACAAAAAGAATAATTACAAAAAAATATACAACAACAAATAGCATACCACCTCATGGTCGTCGAATGGAGTGTTTGTCGCACGAACTCTTCCACATCACCGACCGGTGACTCGTACCATTTATTTCCAAACGGGCCAAACATCCTTAATTCTTCATCTGCCTTCTTCTCTTGAGGTGACTTCTTCACCTTCTTCTTCTTGACCGGTTTGTTCTTCGATTCTCCAAACCTACCAACCATAGCACATATCTTTTTGTTCGGATTCATGTCCACCTTCAGACATTTATCCTCACCGAGCGGGTTAGTAAATTTAGGAAAAACATTCATATTTAGTTCCTGGTCCCCAAATTTCATGCTTACCGTTCCCCTTGCACAATTTTTTATAGCATTAGCAGTTGCCAGGAACGGTCTACCCAGTATGACTATCAGTTGTGTGTCCTCAACATACCCAACATAGTCAACTACCAAAAAGTCAACTGGGTAATAGCAATCTTCAACCTTCACTATCACATCTTCCACCACCCCCTTGGATGTGTGGGAGTCTGATCGGCCAACACCACGGGGTGTCAAACTTTTTCAAAGGACCGAAATCATATTGGTCGTATAGACTCCACACCCTTATCATCGGCCCTAGCATGAAATTCACTTAAATAACTTTCACAAAAAGAATTTTTAGTTACTTTTTTTATTTTAATTTGTGAAATCATTTCTTGCTCATTTTTACTTCCCGACTCATCACCCACATCTTCCACTACACCATCAACAAATTGTGGTGGTGGAATGCTTTCGACACTACAAACCTCATCAATTGAAAGAACACTTACCGCGCTAATGTGCAGATTCCTCACATTATTCGTGCTTGAACTTTGATGCTTCGGGTTCATTGTGGTGTCACTTAGGAGTCGTCCTCCACTTCCTATCATTTGGGCCATTTCTTCCGCAAGTTGACCCACTTGCTTTTCCAATGCCTTGTGTGACTTGTCTCTCACCTCAAACTCCTTCTTCATCTCCATCTTGATCTCTTGATTTGAATCTCAAAGAGCATTCATGATCGCGTCAAGTTTGGAGTTAAACGGGTCATCACCACCCGATTGAGAATTTATATTAGCACCCCCATTACCACCTCGATTGTAGTTCCTTTGGTAACCCCTTTGGTTACCGACTTGTCGATTTTGGTATGAAGAACAACCTTGATTACCCGCTTGAAAATTTGGGGTCACTTGGTTTGAGGTGTTACCATACCTAAATTAGGTATTACCATATCAACTTGCTTTATGTCTCCATACACTTGATTCACCTCGTCAGTAGTTTGAGCCGTGTTCACTTGACAATTCTCGGCTCGGTGACCGAGGTCACCACAATCTTCACAAACAACGAATTTCACTGCCCCTACTTCTTTCTTCTTTATTCGTGCCAACTCCCGTTCTAATATTTCAATCCGATACTTGGAACTAGTATCGCGGTCGGGCCAAGACCTTGAAATCGGATACTTTTTGGCTCGGTCCACCATAGCAACTGCCTTGGAGTTTTTGCTCATTCATTCCAAAAACTCCCAATCGTCTTCCTCATGGTTATTCAATAATGTACTATTACTTGCCGATTGCAAGTACTTGTGATCTTCGGCATCTAACCCCCTTACAAAACACCTCAATAGCTCCCACCTCAGAATTTGATGGTGAGGGTATTTCCGAACCAACTCCTTGAATCGAGCAAGTACCTCATGTAACAACTCACCCGACAATTGTCTGAATGACCGAATTTCATCTCTTGCATCATCGGTCTTTGCTATCGAATAGTATTCGTCAAGAAACACTTGTTGTATTTCTACCCAAGTGCAAATACTATTGGCCAGAAGCGTGAGGAACCATGTTTTGCTTTGTCTTTCAATGAAAACTGAAAGAGTCTCAACTTCACTTCTTCAATCTCAAAGTTGTGGCCCCCAATAGTACTACAAATGGCAGCAAATTCTGCTAAGTGGGTATACGGTTCGTCATTTGCCCTACCATTAAAGTGAGGTAGGATGTTGATGTAGTTTGGCTAGCATTCGAATGATCGCCTCCCTCGAGGTGTAGGCACAATAGGTGAATCATTTTCGGTGACCACCGGTGGAAACCGACCATTCACTCCTTGGGGTTCTTGTTGTTGTGGTTAACGGCGTGGACCGTTAACTTCTTGATTCCCCGGTCTTTGGTTACCTCTTCAATCACCACCCCTATCACCTCCTTGATTACCACCGCCCACAAATTGTGGAATCCGGTTACGATTAACATTTTTATTGTTATTGTAGTTCCCGTTATTCCAGTTCCTTAGATTGTTTCGTGGTTAACGGTTGTTTTCGTAACCGTCATTTCGACCATACTCGTACCCATAACCTTCATCATTGTTGGCATTTTGATGACCAACATCTTCATAATCATAACCCCGAGCATGATAAATTCTCCTGATTACCATTCCCCCATGCTTCATCTTCAAACCGCTCATTATAATTCCCGCCATCATCCAAGTATTCCAAATGAATACTCACATGTTCCGGTGATTGATAACCGAGGACGCTATATGGTGCATCGTCGGGAATATTGTTTCTCAAATCATCAAGATGAGAAATTGGGCTGCGTTCGTCAGAATGCCATGATTCTGGTTAACTCCACGGTTGGCGTTAACATGTCGGTTGTTGAGGTTAGGTGGTAATGGGTTTTGTCGGCTTTGGTTAGGAGGAGGAGGTGTGGGTGTACGTTGGCGATTGTTTTGGTTTCGGCTACGAGTTTCGAATGGTGGTGTTGGTGGTCTCGAGTTGTTACTACCCCCCCAATTGATGGTTTTGGGCATTTTGGTTTTGGGGTTGGTAATCGTGATATTGGTTTTGGTAGTTGGGTTGGTTGGAGTGTTGGGGATCCACTGGAATGGGTCCAAAAGATGGTGTAGGTGGTGAATTGGTGTTAGGTGGATTAGAGACAAGAGTTGCCTCTAACTGGTTGGCTAGGTTTCTTCTGACGACCCGCTCGATCTCCGGTTCGAACACTAACGGCGAGGTCCTCCCGGAGTTTCTTGTATGCATGCACTACCTGTAACCTGCACAAGTAACACACCCGCGTAACACAAAAGCAGAGATGATATAAAAAAACACTTTAAACAGTTAATCACAAAATCAAACAACTCCAAACACAAAGCACACGAAGTCCCCGACAACGGCGCCAAAATTTGATCGGAGTGTCGCACTCCTGTCAAAGATAATATTTATAGTCCTGAATTACCCTTAACAATGCGTTAGTGGTAGTAAGGGGTCGAACCACGAAGAGTTTGTGGTTTGTGATCGGATGTGGTTGATTTTAAATAAGATTGTCACTATTATGAAGCTTGCTATTTTGATTATTTAAATATTTGATTGTTTGAAGGAATGTCGGAATGATCCGACGAATTTGTTTCTAATTGAGTAACTATGCAAACGTGATTGATGGCAAGAAAACTTAATTAATTTGATTAAAACACGATTTTAGAACAAGGTTCACACCTGGTTCAGTGATGCAAATCCTAGGGTTCCTACACACTTTTAAGTTCAATTCATTTGTAGCAATGACCAACAAGTTTAGTGTTATGTGATTTAGATGCTTAAAGCTATCGGCGTTATGAACAACGGACCACAATGCACTTTGTTATTACACACAAGTAAACTCTAACCTAGACAAGGCATAATTGCTCATAAACATTTCACAAAGTCAAATTTATTCTTCATTCGACAATTCATGAATTCAATACAAATGCAAGTCAATTATCATAGGTTTTAAAATCAACTCACAAATTGTAACAAATCAATACTCAAAATTATATCAGACCCTAAAACTTACAAAACCTGCACCGGGGTGAAACCCATAAAATACAAGATTTTATTGAATACAAAAATATTTGGAAATAAAACACAGGGTTTTATTGAATACGAAATTGTTTGTAATTGTGCAATGATTGAAAAGGCAAAAATGTCACAGTCTCCCCTACTTTTGGAAATTTCGTCCTGAAATTTAATTAGAGGAAACTTTGTGAAACAGATGTGGATATTTCGCTTTCATCTGATCCTCTCGTTCCCAAGTAAATTATGGGCCACGTTTTGATTCCCAGCGAACTTTAATTATCGGTATACGTCTACGCTTGATTTTCTTGACTTCACGGTCCAGTATTGTCACACCCTCAATTTCCACTTGCGGAGTTTTACCGCGAGGCGTGTGAACAAACCAGAATCTGAGACACTAGTAGAGTCTATATGATTTGTTAATACGTTTTCCAAAATCATTTGTTTAACCATTCATAGTTGATTTTAGATTGTCTTAGTTTGGTTTCAATGTTTAGCGGAAGCATTAGTTTTTAAAGTTGAGCGGAAGCATTAAAGTAAAGTAAAGGAACAGGCGCCAACACAAACGCCAAAACTAAAGGAAAACCCAAACAATGTTCGTAAATGAGACTCGATAAAAAGATGTCTTGATCAATGCAAGTGAGTGCACCTAGAGCTCCTAGCGTCCTGAGAAACATGTAAAGAAACAAGTGTCAACATTAAAGAAGAGTGAGTTCACAGGTTTTCATAAGTTCATTTGTTCGGTTATAAGTTTGTTTCCCCCGTTACCCCTAACCCGGGATAACGATTTAGTTCCATTACTCCCAACCCGGAATAATACTGATGGTTCCATTATTCCTTACCCGGAATAATAATGATGTTCCATTATTCCTAACCCGGAATAATAAAGTTATTGGTTCCATTATCCCTAACCCGGAATAATATTGTTGATTCGTAATTAAGTTCAATGTTAACATGTAGGTAGCCAGCCTAAAGTTATGTCACGTAAGTGTTCGCGATCGAAGCTGACTGTTGTGCCTCCGTGTTGCCAGGCCTATCACTGACCATGGCGAAGTTAGGCCAAATTATTCACCCGTTGACCATACCCGGTCGGCTAGCACGACTAGCTCGGGTGGGGCTTGTCGGGCCCAGTAGTACTACTTATAATTTCCCCGCTATCTAACCCAATACTAACGATCCGAGAGTTTGTCGAGGACTTGTGTGATATAGCTGCTTAGTGACCATAACGTACATTAACATTAACTTAGTTACCGAATAGTTTAATGACGTTAATTTCGTATAACGTAAAGAGATAGAGTTGTAGAGTGTATACATGTTTCTCCCCCTGTTGTTTAAAACCGGATAAAATTAGGGGCCGTGAACTCACCTTTAGTTGCTCGGTTAGTGTAACACAGAAGTAGCAAATGATGGGACCGTTAATAGCGTCCTAACAAGTCAATTGATTTAAGGTTAGTGTGTGAATCACACCAATACAAACCCTACACATAACTAACACACAATGCGGTACACACAATAACAAAGTCCTAAAACCCAATCATGCATGCAAGTATCATCATACCAACATAGTGATCAAAACAATCTATCATGAACACAATCCAATCCATGCAACACTTTGGTACACACATTCGCAAGTTATCAAGTTTCAGCTTGTATACTCATAATTAGGCTGTTTTCGAGGATTTTTATAAAATAGTTCCAACATTCCAAAAATTCCAATTATTTTACAGAAGGTGTCAACTATACTGTAGAATTTTATATAAATTTTTCAAGTCCTAGCACTTTACCAATTATTCATAAATATTAATATACTAGGCTGCAGTCAGATTCGTCGCTTTCTGACTGCAGTCCACGGGAGAATTTATTTAAAAATAACCGTTCATCCAATTAACAAAATTCCAGTGGGAGTTTCCCGGAAATTTCCATCTCCAGTTGCTGTACAAATTTCGTGATTTGACTCTCTACAGATTATTAGATCCGACTCGATAAACAACTAACAAATTTTCAGAATTTTCACAGCTTCAGTTACTGCACTTAATTGGCCACTTAAAAATATCAAACGACTTCAGAAAAATATGAATCCAGAGCCATTAGAAGCGTTTTTAAAAAATATACGTTTTAGGCTTTAGAAAATCCGTTTTTCGATAAATAATAACCAAGTTACAGCCAGTTGAAGTTGGCTGTAAACACCATTCAGCATCCTGATTTCAGCATTTTATCGCAATATAACACGCTTAAACAATCGGGACGCTAAATATAAACGATCAAGAACAGATTTATCAATTATATATCATCATGTACATCATACTCATGCAAACCCTAATCATAATATATGGTTTTTTTCACAAAACGCAGCCTAATGATTCTTGATTCTAACTAATCATCATAATTGCCAAACTTGCAAAATCAATCGAACTAACATCATAACACTTTCATAAACCATGATTCTACCATTACATACAAGCATGATCAATAGTTCATAAACCCAACATGATTAGCGAAATAATATAAAACCCTAACTTTTAACAATGGAGATTAACGAACCGGGAACGAGATGGGAGTCGAATCGGATGATGATGAAGATCGCGACCGAGAAGAAGAGTGGGAAGAAGGCTGCCGTCGGCTCCTTGGGGCTAGGGTTTGTGTGTGTGTGTGTTTTTTTTTATAAACATAACACATGCATACATGTCTATATATAGTGCAAGAGGGCAAAGAAAATGAGAAAGGGTTTGCGGTTGGGTGCTCGCGGCCGCAAGGGTTTGGGTGGGTCGGTTTGGGTCTAAAACTTGATCCTCAATTTTCGGTTAACTTCTTGAGTCGCAAGGAAGTGAGGTCCACCCGTTTCGCGACCCGGTTCGGTTCGTTTATCTATTTACTATATCTTTTATAAATAATCACCACGAAATCAAAACATAACATAATCACTCACCAAGCTTATAAGCGTCTAATACATATAACACGTAATTCACTTGATAAGTTCACAAGGTTAGCATAGTTATTTCGCGCGTGTAAAATAAATCTCCGAATCAATTTAGCGTAGGAATGAATAGCCGTGAAGTTGTGCGTTTAAGATACCTGAAAAACCGGGATGTCACAAGTATCTCCACAGGTTTCTCGACAAAGTGCATGTGTGATCAACGTGAATTTCGTCAAGGGGAATGTGGAGGTTTGAATCGGCTAAACACTTTTTCAAATTGGACACGTAGAATGTTGGGTGAATATTCCCAAGTTCATGAGGTAGCTCAAGCCGGTAGGCCACCTTTCCAATTCTCTCAACGATCTTGAATGGTCTAATATATCGTGGTGTAAGTTTTCCTTTCTTTCCAAATCTTATCACACCTTTCCAAGGGGATACCTTGACAAGGATGTGATCACCAACTTGGAATTCCAAAGGCTTGCGTCGTTTGTCCGCATAACTCTTTTGACGGCTTCTAGCTGTCTGAAGGTTATCGTGAATTTTCTTGACTTTGTCTGTTGTGTCATGAATGAGTTCAGGCCTAGTGGGCTGAGCTTCACCGACCTCATTCCAGCAGACAAGTGAACGAAATTTCCGACCGTATAGAGCTTTGAAAGGTGCCATATTGATGCTGGTGTGATAAATATTGATGTAAGAGAATTCGACCAATGGTAGATGCGAATCCCAACTACCACCAAAGTCGATCACACATGCTCTAAGCATATCCTCCAGTGTTTTGATTGTCCTTTCAAATTGTCCATCCATTTGAGGATGATAAGCAGTGCTCAGATTGAGTTTGGTTCCCGTGGCAGATTGCATGGTCTTCGAAAAATGAGATGAGAATCGAGCATCTCGATCGGATATAATGTTCAAAGGAACACCATGACAAGATACAATCTCATCAACGTAGATCTTGGCGAGTTTGTCAGCAGATAGATCCTCACGAATTGCCAAAAAGTGTGTTGACTTTGTTAGACGATCAATGGTTACCCAAATGGCATCATGACCTCTAGGTGTGCGTGGTAGTTTAGTGATGAGATCCATCGTAGTGTTCTCCCACTACCATACCGGTATTTGTGGTTGCTCAAGTAAACCAGATGGGCGTTTATGTTCTGCCTTAACTTTAAGACAAGTTAGGCATTTAGACACATATAAGGAAATGTCCTTCTTCATACCCGACCACCAATATTGGGTACGGAGATCCTTATGCATTTTGTTTGCACCAGGATGGATTGAATAACGAGACTTATGAGCTTCGTCCATCATAAAGGTGCGGAAATTGTCTTCACTAGGAATCCACAAACGGTCTTGTAGTAGAGTAATCCGTTGTCTTTTGTTTCGAGTTGAAGTTCGAGATTTTGTGGCAGCTCATTTTTCAACAAGCTTTGGGTAACACATGTATGTTGTGCTTGAAGGATATGTGTCTGGATATCAGATTGAACTCGAACACAATGAAGTTTGACACATTCGTTATGACTAAGTGCATCAGCCACAACATTCACCTTACCAGGATGGTAGCGAATCTCGCAGTCGTAGTCGTTCAGAAGTTCGACCCAGCGTCGTTGTCTCATGTTTATCTCCCTTTGATTGAATATGTGTTGGAGACTTTTGTGGTTAGGGAAAACCACACATTTCGTACCGTAAAGATAGTGTCTTTAAATTTTGAGAGCAAAAACTACAGCACCTAACTCAAGATCATAAGTTGTGTAGTACTTCTCATGGATTTTCAATTTTCTTGATGCATAGGATATGACTTTGTCTCTTTCCATGAGAACACAACCAAGGCCTAGGTTTGATGCGTCACAATAGACAAAGAAATCGTCGTTGCCGTCAGGTAAAGATAAAATAAGAGCATTACAGAGTTTTTTGTTTCAGTGTTTGAAAGGCTTCCTCTTGTTTGGGTCCCCACTTGAAAGGTTTATTATTCTGAGTCAAAGTGGTGAGGGGAACCGCGATTTTTGAAAATTTCGCGATGAATCGTCAATAGTATCCAACAAGACCAAGAAATGAACGAACTTCGGTAGGAGTAGTAGGTGTACTACAATCCCTAATCGCACTGATTTTGGCGGGCTCTACATGTATACCATGTTCATTAACATTGTGTCCCAATAATTGAACTACTTTTAGACAAAATTCACATTTGGAGAATTCGCGTAAAGTTGTTCTTTTTTCAGGAGTTCTATCGATAGACAGAGATGTTGTTCGTGATCGGCACGAGACTTAGAATTAATGAAGATGTCGTTGATGAAAACGATGATGAACTTGTCTAAATAAGGTTTACAAACCCTATTCATTAAGTCCATAAAGACGGCAGGAACATTCGTCAAACCAAGAGGCATGACAGTGAAATCGTAATGGCCGTATCGATTGCGAAAGCAGTCTTGGGAATATCTTCTTCGAGTACACGAAGTTGATGATACCCAGAACACAGATCGATCTTTGAAAAGCAGGTCGCACCTTGTAGCTAATCAAAGAGATCATCATTGCGAGGTAAGGGATATCGATTTTTGATTGTGAGTTTGTTGAGCTCACGATAATCCATACACATACGGAAGGATCCATCCTTCTTTTTCATGAATAGGACAGGAGCGCCCCAAGGTGAAAAGCTCGGACGAATGAATCCCTTTTCTGAAAGTTCTTGGAGTTGCTTTGACAACTCTTGCATTTCAAATGGTGCAAGTCGGTAAGGAAATTTAGCAATTGGGTTGGCACTAGGTACAAGGTCAATACGAAAGTCAACTTGATGAATTGGGGGTAAACCAGGTAGCTCTTCGTAAAACGCCTCAGGATATTCCCAAACAATGGGGATGTTTTTGCCCTTGCCTTTCTCCTCTACGGTATGTGCCAAAAAGGCTACATAATTCTTTTGTAGGTATTTTTGCGCCTGGGTACAGGTCATGAGTTTTAGGCTACTAGAGGGTTTTCTCTTCGTGAACTTCTAAGGTTCCGCCAGATGAAAGAGGTATACGAACAACCTTGTCAAAACAGATCACCTCAGCATGGTTTTTGGTTAACCAACCCATTCCTATGATTATGTCAAAACTCCCAAGTTGCATTGGTGTGAGGTCATGGGAAAAAAAGGTGGTTATTCAAGTTCAATAACGAATGACATAGTCGAGCACAAGGGGTTCACCACTAGCTATTGCCACTGTTAAGGAGTTTCCTAGTTTAGTTCTAGGCATCGAAAGCAAAGGTTCAAAGGCTAGTGATATAAAGCTTCTATCGGCCACCGAATCGAAAAAAATAGAAGCAGGATGATTGTTAACAAGGAACGTACCGTTAATGACTTCATTATCTGCACGAGCCTCGTTGGCATTAATGTTGAATGCGTGTCCATGGGCTGGATTTGCATTCTCGTTCACCAATTTTGGGCAGTTGTTTCTAAAGTGACCCATCCTACCATAGTTGTAGCAAGAACCAGGTGGGAACGGAGGTCTAGCAGGGTTGGCTTGGGGTTGAACAGGGTTTAGAACAGCTTGTTTTGGGGCCGAACGACAAACATTGGCTATGTGACCGAATCTTCCACATGATGTGCATTGGCGACACTGCATGTGAGCTTGATGGTGACCATTGCACCGGTTGCACAACGGTAAAGTACCAGCATAGGGTTTCCTCGCAGGAGGTTGTGTTGGTTGGTTTTGAGTGTTCTGGTTGGGTTGTGCAACAACTGCAAAGTTCTGTGAAGCCTTACGCTTCCTCAACTTCTTGGAAGAATCAGCTTTGTTCTCCTTTGTTTTCTCTTGAGTGGTCTTAGCTACCTGTTTCTTGTCGCCCTTGCGAAACAGTTTTCCCTTCTTGACCTGAGTCTCAGTCGGAATACACTCGATCCAAACTCGACTTTTTGCTCATTCGGGCATTGAACATGACGAAATGTGCTTTCGAGACTCTCAAACCACTGCAGGAGTCCAGTAGCTCCTTCGGACCCAGTAAACTTGAGTGGTTTAGACGAGTTAAATTGTCTGTGGTTGCACGGTGTGAGTGCATTGTTGTTATTATTGTTGTTATTGTTTGCTTGGTTTATTGGGTCACTAGGTTTGGGAGTACAGCAACAATTTGCTGAGCGATCATAGCTGCCATTTCGGCATTTGGAGTTGTATTACGTCGAGGAGGCATTCTAGAAGAAAACATGAGGGAAAATATGTGTGATTGACATTGGATAATGAAGAGATTTGTTAAAAATATCAACGAAATATAAGGATGGTGGTCATTCGTTCGTTACTTAAAAACAAACAAACGACACACGGTGACTAATTAAAGTAAATGGGTCTTTATAATGTATCGCGAAGACATGCTTTAGCCTATAAGTGGACACTCACCCCAAGAGTTCACAGGTAAGAGTGACTGGTCCGATAATGCGGATTTGTATTAACACTCTAGCCTTAGACAGAAAACTCAGGGTACAGGCATCCACCCTTCCAGATTGCACGTGTTCACATTAATAAAACCCAAACTTTGACGGGATTTTGAAAACTTACAAGGCTTTAAGCCAAAACAAATCATCTAAGGATAGATGATCGATTTTCAAAACGAATTTGTAACTTGCATCTTTGTTTTGGTAATCACCTAAGGTAGGTGATGGTATTGTTTTAATAATCTAAACGCAAGATAACCCGCGTTAGGGTCATAGGAAGGTTATAGTCTAGGTCAAAGCATTACTAATAACCTAATTCCCTATAACCATAAGCTCTGATACCAATCTTTTTGTAACACCACGATCGCGTAAAACAAAGAACCGCGGCGGAAACATCGGGGAGTCATGTCACAAAACTATTGTTTCACAACTCATGGAAGTTAAAATTTTGTTTTATTAAGTTAAATGTTTACATTTTTTTGGAGAAACAGAAACAACACATAAATAAATTGTCTTTCATGTTTTACGTCACTAAGGCCCGCGTCTATCCCTACGTGAAGCATGCATCATATTATCAAGCATTGACTCCGGAAACATGTGTGCAAAGAGAGTCAACATAAAAATGTTGGCGAATACATAGGTTTTGTGAGTGTGTGAAATTCGTGGCTTTGTATACATATTGCAACACCTCGTCCGACTACAAGAGTCGTTAAGTGAAAACCTCATATCAAAAGTGTTTGATATTGCACTACAATTAACCAACTAAAACAAGTTGGTTAGAGTTATGAAAACCTTATAGCCATGAATCTTGACCAAAACGTTTCTTTTGTAAAAACCTTGTAATAGATTGATTCAAAAGAAAACTTTGTATGGTTTATATCTTTAAGTGAAAATCATTGCGTGACATTGTTCAAAACAATTTGTTCGTGTTGTAAACCATTTGTCAGTGTTATAAATCGTCCGTGTTATAAACCAATTGTCCATGTCATAAACAAACCGTCCGTGTTTTAATTGTGAAAACTTTTGATCGTTCTTTAATGTTCAAACCTGTGTTGACAATACCACCAAAGGGTCTCTTTAACTAGACAACAAATCAAAAAATGATTTGTTAATCAGAAACAGTTTCTGTCATTACCCAAACGTCCACCAATCCATTGAACAGTCCGATAATGGGATTGTCAGTCCTATGGTACCATAACATACTACTGGTCGGCTAGGCCAAAGCTAATGAATGTCATTCGTGTTATGGATAACACATCAACAACTTGTTCACATTATTGAAATCATATTGTTTTATATATAAACCATAGACATTATTTTTTTGAAAACTTGAAAATGATTTAGCACATATGAGTCACCCCAAAACATTTGCAAAAGGTAAAAGAGGGGAACTATGTACTTACTTTGAAAATCATTTTGTATATATAAACCATATATATTGTTTTGAAATATTAATAATAATTATAGGACATTCGAATCACCCCAAAACATTTAGAAAATGTAAAAGTACTCGGGATTGCGAAAGTGTTCTTGATCAACGGAATAATCAAAGCTCAAACGTCTCCTAATGTGTCAAATAAATATGTTAGCGTGTCGGGTCTACAAATGGGAGATCAGATAGAATGAAGTCTTATAAACCAAACGAGTGTTGGAACTCATGTAGTTTACCAAACTTAACATTCTGATTTGGAAAGGATCCTAAGTGCTTTTGACCCATTATGACTCGTTAAGGTAGTTCATGCGTGGTCATCCTATGATAAGTCTTAAATGCCCCAAACATGTATCAGTTTATATGATAAAAATTTGGTTACATGTGTTTAAAATGGATTTATGCGCAAAAGGGCATTTTGTTCATCATTTTTTTAAGAACATAGAAGTAACTTATCATATCACTAACCAAACGACGTGACCATAAGGTATAACCTCAGTAGGTTATTCCCTACACAACTATGGTCACAAATATGTGTTTGATCGGATTCTAAGATTGACCAAACGGGTCGGATTCGAAAGTCAAAGCGGTGGTCAAGACCGCTCGACTTACGACCCTAAATAAGCACTAAACTAGAAGTGACGAGTTAGACATGTCAAATTATGTCTAACTAAGTTTATAAAACTGATTTGGTATCAAAACATGGTGTTTTGATACCCGAAAATAGTTTCGTCGTAAAATGTACATCATGCGCATTTTTTACTGAAACTTTGACTCGTCACTTCGACTAGTAAACGTGGTAATTAGAAGGTGAAATTGTTAGGGATTATAACCTTCGTGATTACGATCACGTTTCAAAGTTCAATTGAACTTTGACGTGACCAAATATGGTCAGAACCAAAAGTCAATCATGTTGCTAAAGTGTTCGACTTTTAGCTCAAAATAGCTAAAAAATGAAAGAACTAGTAAGAGTACTTACTCATGTTGAAGAACACTTTCGGAACTCAAGATAGGAGGCTTCCAAAGGCTGGAAACAAGCTCCAAGAAGGATAGAAAGAAGTACTTCACACTTTGCTTTGAAGTGTTTTGAAGTGGTGTGAAAAAAATGGAAGAATCATGGGGTATTTATAGTATTTTAGGATTAAGGAGGTGATGACAAGTGTCCCCAAGTGTGGATTAGTGTCCTAACATGTGTCAACACCATATTAATTGTGGTAAAGTGAGTGCTAGGTGTCAAAAATTGGAGATAGGTGGCAAACTTGGTGAAGAAGCAAAAATATTTATTATTTCTCTGACATTTTTGGCCATTGGACTTGTATTTTAACTTTTTTGCCATTTTTAACCCCTTTAACCTAATATTTAGGTTATATAAAGGTGTTAAGACATGTGTAACTTGGATTATGCCCGATAATGTCATGGATGTCGGTTCGTTCGGTTGTACGGTTATGCGTTTCGCAAAAATGCGTAAAACGCTTTAACGAACACGAAAATGATCGAAATTCTGAAACTATTGACATTTTTGCACTCTCATCAATAAAATACAAGATTTTATTGAATAAAAAAATATTTGGAAATAAAAAACAGGGTTTCAATGAATACGAAATTATTTGTAATTGTGCAATGATTGAAAAGGCACAAAGGTCACATTCGTTGGTTAGCGAATCTAAAGGATCCAAATTTAACCGAGTTTGGATGAAACAGAATCCGGATACCGCCAATTGTGAGTCCTTCTGATTAGTGATGTTATGGATCCTAAATCAACCTAGTATAGATGTTATCTGAATGTAGCCGACTCTGGATGGAATATGATTCTTAAAAAACCAAACTGAATCTTGCATGCTTGGGAAGCGGAATGATCCAAATTAAACCATGTCGATGGTATAGGATACGGATGCCATCCGTTCTAAATCATTCTGGTTAGTAACGGTACACGATCCGAAACCAACTGAGTATGGATGCTAAATGAATCAAATCGATTCTAGATGCTATAGGATCCCAAAACACATATTAAGAATTCCGAAGGGTAGGGAATCTGAAGGATCCAAATTCATCGGAGTCTGGATGAAACAGAATGTGTATAGCACCCATCATGAGTCTTTCTGAACAGTGATGTTACCGATTCAAAATTCAACCGAGTATGGATGCTACAGGATCCCAATGTGACATCCCGGTTTTTCAGATATCTTAAACGCACTACTTCACGGTTATTCGTTCCTACGTTAAATTGATTCAGAGACTTAAATTAAACGCTCGAAATAATTACGATAATTTCGTGAACTTGTCAAATGAATTACGTGCTATGTGTATTAAACGTTTATAAGTTGGTGAATTATTATGTGATGTTCGATTTCGTGAATTGTTTTAGTTATGAAATATATATAGTAAATATATAGACGAATCGAACCGAACCGCGACACGAGCCGGCCTCATTTCCTTGCGACTCAAGGAGTTAACCAAACTTGAGGACCAAGTGTTAGACCCAAACCAACCCACCCGAACCCCTTTGCGGCCGCGAGCATCCCAAACCATAAACCCTTCCCTTTCCCTTGTCTCTTGCGCTATATATACACACACATGCATGCTTTGCTTCACAAAAACAAAACACAAAAAAAAAAAGCCTAGTTGAGAAATCAGCCGACGGCAGCCCTCATTCATCTTCTTGATCGCAAACAGCTTGGCTACACCTCTCTTGATCGCGGCAGCACTCCCCTCGCCATTCTCCTTCTCGGTCGCGATTCTCTTTGATCAACGGTTCCCCCTCTCACTCACGGTTCGTTAATCTTATTGTTAAAGGTTAGGATTTATCATTGTTTGCAAGATCATATGTGGATTTATAAACTCTTGATCATGTTTGAATGTAGTATTATGTGTTAGCCGATTTATTTATGCTAGGTTGCAAGTATGATGATTAGCGGAATTAAGAAACGTTAGGCTGTGTTTTGTTTGATAAAAACTATAGGATATGATTAGGGTTTGCATGAGTATGATCTATATGATGATATATGACTGGAAAAATCTGTTCTTGATCGTTTACATTAACATATCGATTGTTTAAGCGTGTTAGATTGCGATAAAATGCTGAAATCAGGATGTTGAATGTTGTTTACAGCCAACTTCAACTGGCTGTAACTTGGTTATTATTTATTGAAAAACGGATTTTCTGAAGTCTAAAACGTAGAGTTTTGAAAAACGCTTCTAATTGCGCTGGATTCATATTTTTCTGAAGTCGTTTGATATTTTTAAGTGGCCAATTAAGTTCAGTAACTGAAGCTGTGAAAATTCTGAAAATTTGTTAGTTGTTTATCGAGTCGGATCTAATAATCTGTAGGGAGTCGAATCATGAAATTAGTACA
Source organism: Scalesia atractyloides (assembly GCA_947069175.1). Taxonomy (NCBI): domain Eukaryota; kingdom Viridiplantae; phylum Streptophyta; class Magnoliopsida; order Asterales; family Asteraceae; genus Scalesia; species Scalesia atractyloides. The sequence continues at coordinate 27,427,916 of CAMTDV010000116.1, read as the reverse complement.
GCAACTAGATATGGAAATTTCAGGGAAACTCTCACTGGAATTTTGTTAATTGGACAAACGGTGATTTTAAAATAAATTCTTCCGTGGACTGCAGTCAGAAAGCGACGAATCTGACTGCAGCCTAGTATATTAATGTTTATGAATAATTGGTAAAGTGTTAGGACTTGAAAAATTTATATAAAATTCTACAGTATAGTTGTTACCTTCTGTAAAATAATTGGAATTTTTGAAACATTGGAACTATTTTATAAAAATCCTTGAAAACAGCCTAATTATGAGTATATAAGCTGAAACTTGATAACTTGCGAATGTATGTACCAAAGTGTTGTATGAATTGATTGTGTTCATGATAAGGTGTTTTGATCACTATATTGGCATGATGATACTTGCATGCATGATTTGAGTTTTAGGAATCGTCATTGTATGAACCGCATTGTGTGTTAGTATGTGTAAGACTTGTATCAGTGTGATCGCACACTAACTCTAAATGAATTACTTGTTAGGACGCAATTAGCGGTCCCATCATTTGCAACTTCTGTGTTACACTAACCGAGCAACTAAAGGTGAGTTCACGGCCCCTAATTTTATCCGGTTTTAAACAACAGGGGAGAAACATGTATACACCCTACAACTCTATCTCTTTACGTTATAAGAAATTAACGTCACTTAACTATTCGGTAACTAAGTTAATGTTAATGTACGTTATGGTCACTAAACAGCTATATCACACAAGTCCTCGACAATCTCTCGGATCGTTAGTATTGAGTTTAAATAGCGGGGAAATTATAAGTAGTACTACTGGGCCCGACAAGCCCCATCCGAGCTAGTCGTGCAAGCCGACCGGGTATGGTCAACGGGTGAATAATTTGGCCTAACTTCGCCATGGTCAGTGATAGGCCTGGCAACACGGAGGCACAACAGTCAGCTTCGATCGCGAACACTTACGTGACATAACTTTAGGCTAGCTACCTATATATATTAACGTTGAACTTATTTACGAATCAACAATATTATCCCGGGTTAGGGATAATGGAACCATCAACAATATTATCCCGGGTTAGGGATAATGGAACCAACAACATTATTATTCCGGGTAAGAAATATGGAACTATCATTATTATTCCGGTAAGGAATAATGGAACTATCAGTATTATTCCGGGTTGGGAATAATGGAACTAAATCGTTATCCCGGGTTAGGGATAACGGGGGAAACAAACTGATAACCGAACAAACGAATTTATGAAAACCTGTGAACTCACTCTTCTTTAATGTTGACACTTGTTTCTTTACATGTTTCTCAGGACGCTAGGAGCTCTAGATGCACTCACTTGCATTGATCAAGACACATTTTATCGAGTCTCATTTACAAACATTGTTTTGGGTTTTTCATTTGTTTTGGCGTTTGTGTTGGCGCCCGTTTCTCTACTTATTTTTATGCTTCCGCTCAACCATAACAACTAATGCTTGCGCTAAACATTAGAAACTAACTAAGGAATATAAAATCTACAATGAATGGTTAAACAAATGATTTTGGAAAACGTATTATCAAATCATATATAGTCGTTCAACGTACTAGTGTCTCAGATTCTGGTTTGTTCACACGCCTCGCGGTAAAACTCCGCAAGTGGAAATTGAGGGTGTGACAGATTGGTATCAGAGCCACTAGCTATAGAGAACCACGTTTGCATTAGAAGTAGACCTAAACTATAGCTGATTACACGACACTGGACGTAGTTTGGCACCGAACTGTTATATCTTGTTATGTGATGTACCACAACTGTGTTATGTAGAATATGAATGCATAGTAAGAAATGAATGCAACTCGTAACTAACTACACAACCTAAAGGCAATGTCATCATCGTCATCATCATCATCCGACAAACTTACGCATCCAAGGGCGCCAGGAAAGGCACCTATGGTGGAACCTTTACCATCTTATGGCGTGGAGACACCCTCAGCTGCGAGGAAAAGGCTCGCTCTAGGGGAGGAGTCGTCCTCACGCCCGACCATCGCTGTGCTGGTCGAACCGGTTCACTCGTTAGAAGTAGGGAATGACCTACTTAGAGATATGATAAGAACGCAACAAGAACAACTAGAAAGAATGTATGAAACCATCCTAGCACAGGGATGGATGATACGACAATTGACAGGTAAGACTGGATCGCTCGAGGAAGAGCAACATGAGAGCAAGATATCTCGTAACACTTCGGCTAGAGATCTTCGTGCTGAGCAGCTAAGGGCTGACTGGCTTGAAGACAGGGTTCTTGAGTCTAGCTGGAGAATTCAAGAACTAGAACAGAATCAGGCACCTGTACCAGTACCCGCACCGGTACCGGCCCCTCCAATGCCGGTAGAGGAGGATCCGGAGAAAGACCTGGCTGTAGAAGATGGAAACGCCGAGGGGGATGACGGCAACGATAGCAACTTGGGAGATAGAGACGTAGAAGACTAACTCGTCTCGCCAATCCCCGCTTTGTTTTCTTTAGTTTATCTGAAATGGCAACTGGACGTCGCGGAAACCTCAACATGTCACCGAAGAATTGGCCGCAATGATCCAAGAACACGTGAATGCTGCTCTGGCAGTTTTCCAAAACCAACCAGCAGCAGGAGGGGGGTCTTAACCCCTACAAGATGTTCCTCGATACGAAACCGAGCAAATTCACGGGTGCAGAAGGACCAATAGGACTGGTCCGTTGGATCGAAAAGCCCGAATCAGTGTTCGAAAGGTGCAATTGCCTTGAGGCCAATAAGGTCAAGTATGCTGCCTCAACGCTGGAAGATGGGGCATTAACCTGGTGGAACGCGCAAGTCCAAACGCGTGGACTTATTGCTGCAAATGCAATGGCCTGGGCCGAGTTTAAGGCCCTAATCAAAGAAGAGTACTGTCCGCGAGACAGAGTTCAACAGTTGGAGCAAACATTATGGAACCATAAGATGGTGGGATCTGAAATCGAAGCATACACATCAAAACATCACGATTTGGTATTTCTATGTCCCGATCTAGCCAACACTGTTGAGAAACGACTCGAGTTATACCTTGGGGGTCTGGTCCCGGAGATTCAGGGTATGGTGATGGCTAGCAACCCTGCAACTGAACATCAAGCAATCAGGTTGGCGCACAAACTCACCGTTAAGGCGGTGGAACAAAAGAAGTTGCCAGCTCGGGGTACGACTAAAGTTGCCCCTGATAATAAAAGAAAGTTTGAAGACTCGTCTGCTCGACAGTCTTCGTCATCCCAGCCACAACAGGGGAACCAGAAACGGTTCAATAATTACAACAGCCACCGGGGTCACCAAAACCAGGCCGCCAACAACAACCAGAACGCAAGCGGCTATGTAGGTCGAAAGCCGCAGTGCAATCGCTGTAATCTTCATCATCACGGCCCTTGTGCCGGGAATCGCTGCCAACGATGTGGCAAGGTGGGACATGCGGCAAAGGATTGTCGCGGGGAAATCATGTCCCGACAAAACCAAAATCAACCCCAGGGCCAGCAACAGGGTGTTAACCGGGGATGCTATCAGTGTGGTAGCACTGCCCACTTCAAAAGAGACTGCCCACAGCTGCGTAACAACAACAACAATGGTGGGAACAACCACAACCACAATAACCACAACAACAATAACAACAACAATAATGGAAATGGTGGCACCGGAGGTGCCAAAGGTCGCGCATTTACGTTGGGCCGCGGAGAGGCCAGAAACGACTCGAACGTGGTCACCGGTAAGTTTCCCCTTAATGAACATTTTGCTACTGTGGTTTTTGATACGGGTGCGGATACGAGTTTTATATCTGAGTCTTTTAGGAAGAACCTAAATCTCATGCCTAAACCCTTAGAGACCCCTTATATCATAGAACTAGCCGATGGTAAATCGGTAGACGTGACCCATATAGTATCCGGCTGTCAACTCAAACTCGCGGGTCACACCTTTACCATTGATCTGATGACAACTACTTTGGGAAGTTTTGACGTGGTAGTTGGAATGGACTGGCTATCCGACGTCCGAGCTGAAGTTCTCTGTTTCGAAAAATCTATCCGTATTCCGCTCTCTAACGATGAAATCTTGACGGTGCAAGGCGAGAAGGCAGGCGCCGTCACAAACATCATCTCTTACATGCAAGCGCAGAAGTATCTTCGGAGGAAGAACTCTTTCGCTTTACTCGCACTGGTTACCGAACAGCCTAAGGACGAGAAACGTATAGAAGACATCCCCGTCGTCCGTGATTTTTCTGATGTATTCCCAGAGGAGTTACCTGGTCTCCCACCCCATCGACAATTGGAGTTTGAAATTGAATTGGCGAACCATGCAACTCCTATCGCCAAGGCCCCATACCGCCTAGCTCCAGCCGAGCTGCAGGAGCTGTCTACCCAACTTCAGGAACTGTTAGAAAGGGGATTATCCGACCAAGCGCTTCGACATGGGGAGCTCCAGTCCTTTTTGTCAAGAAGAAGGACGGGACCTTCCGCATGTGCATCGACTACAGGGAACTCAACAAGGTTACTGTTAAGAACCGATACCCGTTACCTCGCATCGACGATCTCCCGACCAACTGCAAGGGTCAAGCTACTACTCCAAGATTGACCTACGGTCCGGTTACCACCAGCTACGCGTCAGGGAGGAGGATATCGCTAGGACGGCATTTCGTACTCGGTATGGCCATTATGAGTTCTTGGTCATGCCCTTCGGTCTCACCAACGCACCCACGGTGTTCATGGACCTCATGAACCGTGTGTGTAAACCATACCTCGACAAGTTTGTCATTGTGTTCATCGATGACATACTCATCTACTCTAAAGGCGAAGAAGAACATGCTGAACATCTACGATTACTGCTGGGATTACTTCAACAGGAGAAACTATATGCCAAGCTTTCAAAGTGTGATTTCTAGATTCGGGAAGTTCAGTTCCTCGGGCATATCGTAAATGAAAAGGGTATCCACGTCGACCCTGCCAAGATTGAAGCTATCAAAAACCGGGAAGCACCCAGGACACCGACGGAGATCCGCCAATTTTTGGGTTTGGCTGGTTACTACAGACGTTTCATCGAGGGATTTTCAAAGATCGCGCAACCGCTTACTACCCTCACCCAGAAAGGCATCAAGTATGCTTGGGGTGACAAGCAGGAAGTGGCATTTCAATTGCTGAAACAGAAACTTTGCAGTGCACCCATTATGTCCTTGCCGGAAGGGACAGATGACTTTGTAGTATTGTGATGCTTCCATTCAGGGGTTGGGATGCGTACTTATGCAACGCGATAAGGTCATCGGTATGCGTCCCGACAATTTAAGGTTCACGAGAAAAATTACACAACGCATGACCTGGAATTGGGAGCAGTAGTGTTTGCACTTAAGATTTGGAGACACTACCTCTATGGAACGAAGTGCACAATCTTTACAGACCACAAGAGCCTCCAACACATCTTTGATCAGAAGGAGTTGAACATGCGACAACGTCGCTGGGTCGAACTCTTGAACGATTATGAATGTGCCATTCGGTATCACCCGGGTAAAGCTAACGTGGTAGCTGATGCCCTCAGTAGGAAGGAACACTTGAAACCGTGTCGGGTACGAGCATTACAGCTCACCATTCATTCGGGGTTACCCGAACAGATATGCGACGCACAGTTAGAAGCGGTTAAGGAAGAAAACATCAAGGCCGAATCGGTGGAAAAAATGTAACGCGATTGGGAAGTAAAACCCAATGGAGCCCGGTATTTCATGAATCGCATATGGGTACCTCTCTACGGAAACCTCAGAGAGCTAGTCATGGACGAAGCTCACAAATCCCGATACTCTGTCCATCCTGGTTCGGATAAGATGTATCAAGACCTTAAAGCTGCGTATTGGTGGCCCAACATGAAAGCTGATATAGCCACCTACGTGAGTAAGTGTTTGACTTGTGCAAAAGTCAAGGTAGAGTATCAAAAGCCATCGGGGCTACTCCAACAACCTGAGATCCCAGTATGGAAATGGGATCAGATCTCGATGGATTTCATCACTAAACTCCCGCGAACTTTGGGTGGTTGCGATACCATCTGGGTAACCGTGGATCGTTTAACTAAGTCCGCACACTTCCTAGCTATTAAAGAAACAGATAAGATGGAGAAATTGACTCGCATATACATTAAGGAAGTAGTTTCTCGGCACGCAGTGCCAACGTCCATCATCTCAGACAGAGATGCTCGCTTCACGTCCAACTTTTGGCAGTCATTTCAGAAAGCGTTGGGCACACGCTTAGATATGAGCACTGCTTATCACCCTCAAACTGATGGTCAAAGCGAAAGGACCATACAGACCTTGGAAGACATGCTTAGGGCATGCGTAGTAGACTTCGGAAATAGTTGGGAAATCCACCCGCCTTTAGTGGAATTCTCGTATAAGAACAGTTACCATACGAGTATATCGGCAGCACCGTTTGAGGCGTTATACGGTCGTAAATGTAGATCACTGGTCTGTTGGGCAGAAGTCGGTGACAGTCAACTCACAGGCCCTGAGTTGATACTTGAAGCTACTAAAAAGATTGTACAAATCAGAAACCGCATGGCGGCGGCACGAGATCGACAGAAAAGCTACGCTGATCAACGACGCAAACCGCTCGAATTTCAAGTAGGCGACCGCGTCCTACTGAAGGTGTCACCCTGGAAGGGTGTAATCTGCTTTGGAAAACGAGGCAAACTAAACCCACGGTACGTAGGTCCGTTTGTGATCTTGAAACGTATTGGACCCGTAGCTTATCAATTAGACCTTCCTGCCGAACTCAGTGGAGTTCACAACGTTTTTCACGTGTCAAATCTGAAGAAGTGTCTATCGGATGAAACCCTAATCATTCCATTGGACGAGATCCAAGTGGATGAACAACTGCACTTTGTGGAACAACCTATTGAGATCATGGATCGTGAGATCAAGACTCGAAGGCATAGCAAGATTCTGATCGTTAAGGTTCGTTGGGACTCTAAGCGTGGACCGGAGTTCACGTGGGAAAGAGAGGACCAAATGAAAAGCAAATACCCACACCTCTTCGCAGCTGAGCAGCAAACTAACGATACCAGCAACTAAATTTTCGGGACGAAAATTCTTTCAACATGGGGATGATGTGACAACCTGGGAATTTCTCATAATTTCGCGTACCATTGTTAACTAAATCCTTGTACATGGCACTTGGGAATCTTTGTGCATGGCACTTGGGAATCTCTTGTAATTTTGCGTACCATTGTTAACGAACTAAATCTGTGTGCGTGGCACTCTAAACATGTACGCTGCATTCTAAATCGCGTTTACTCAATTTTCGGGACGAAAATTCTTTCAACATCGGGATAATGTGACATCCCGGTTTTTCAGATATCTTAAACGCACTACTTCACGGTTATTCGTTCCTACGTTAAATTGATTCGGAGACTTAAATTAAACGCTCGAAATAATTACGATAATTTCGTGAACTTGTCAAATGAATTACGTGCTATGTGTATTAAACGTTTATAAGTTGGTGAATTATTATGTGATGTTCGATTTCGTGAATTGTTTTAGTTATGAAATATATATAGTAAATATATAGACGAATCGAACCGAACCGCGACACGAGCCGGCCTCATTTCCTTGCGACTCAAGGAGTTAACCAAACTTGAGGACCAAGTGTTAGACCCAAACCAACCCACCCGAACCCCTTTGCGGCCGCGAGCATCCCAAACCATAAACCCTTCCCTTTCCCTTGTCTCTTGCGCTATATATACACACACATGCATGCTTTGCTTCACAAAAACAAAACACAAAAAAAAAACCCTAGTTGAGAAATCAGCCGACGGCAGCCCTCATTCACCTTCTTGATCGCAAACAGCTTGGCTACACCTCTCTTGATCGCGGCAGCCCTCCCCTCGCCATTCTCCTTCTCGGTCGCGATTCTCTTTGGTCATCGGTTCCCCATCTCACTCACGGTTCATTAATCTTATTGTTAAAGGTTAGGATTTATCATTGTTTGCAAGATCATATGTGGATATATAAACTCTTGATCATGTTTGAATGTAGTATTATGTGTTAGCCGATTTATTTTTGCTAGGTTGCAAGTATGATGATTAGCGGAATTAAGAAACGTTAGGCTGTGTTTAGTTTGATAAAAACTATAGGATATGATTAGGGTTTGCATGAGTATGATGTATATGATGATATATGACTGGAAAAATCTGTTCTTGATCGTTTACATTAACATATCGATTGTTTAAGCGTGTTAGATTGCGATAAAATGCTAAAATCAGGATGCTGAATGTTGTTTACAGCCAACTTCAACTGGCTGTAACTTGGTTATTATTTATCGAAAAATGGATTTTCTGAAGTCTAAAACGTAGAGTTTTGAAAAACGCTTCTAATGGCGCTGGATTCATATTTTTCTGAAGTCGTTTGATATTTTTAAGTGGCCAATTAAGTTCAGTAACTGAAGCTGTGAAAATTCTGAAAATTTGTTAGTTGTTTATCGAGTCGGATCTAATAATCTGTAGGGAGTCGAATCATGAAATTTGTACAGCAACTAGATATGGAAATTTCCGGGAAACTCTCACTAGAATTTTGTTAATTGGACAAACGGTGATTTTTAAATAAATTCTTCCGTGGACTGCAGTCAGAAAGCGACGAATCTGACTGCAGCCTAGTATATTAATGTTTATGAATAATTGGTAAAGTGTTAGGACTTGAAAAATTTATATAAAATTCTACAATATAGTTGTTACCTTCTGTAAAATAATTGGAATTTTTGGAACAATGAAACTATTTTATAAAAATCCTTGAAAAAAGCCTAATTATGAGTATATAAGCTGAAACTTGATAACTTGCGAATGTATGTACCAAAGTGTTGTATGAATTGTTTGTGTTCATGATAAGTTGTTTTGATCACTATATTGGCATGATGATACTTGCATGCATGATTTGAGTTTTAGGAATTGTCATTGTATGAACCGCATTGTGTGTTAGTATGTGTAAGACTTGTATCAGTGTGATCGCACACTAACTCTAAATCAATTGACTTGTTAGGACGCAATTAGCGGTCCCATCATTTGCAACTTCTGTGCTACACTAACCGAGCAACTAAAGGTGAGTTCACGACCCCTAATTTTATCCGGTTTTAAACAACAGGGGGAGAAACATGTATACACTCTACAACTCTACTCTTTACGTTATAAGAAATTAACGTCACTTAACTATTCGGTAACTAAGTTAATGTTAATGTACGTTATGGTCACTAAGCAGCTATATCACCCAAGTCCTCGACAATCTCTCGGATCGTTAGTATTGTGTTTAAATAGCGGGGAAATTATAAGTAGTACTACTGGGCCCCACAAGCCCCATCCGAGCTAGTAGCGCTAGCCGACCGGGTATGGTCAACGGGTGAATAATTTGGCCTAACTTCGCCATGGTCAGTGATAGGCCTGGCAACACGGAGGCACAACAGTCAGCTTCGATCGCGAACACTTACGTGACATAACTTTAGGCAAGCTACCTATATATATTAACATTGAACTTAATTACGAATCAACAATATTATCCCGGGTTAGGGATAATGGAACCATCAACAATATTATCCCGGGTTAGGGATAATGGAACCAACAACATTATTATTCCGGGTAAGGAATAATGGAAATATCATTATTATTCCGGGCAAGGAATAATGGAACTATCATTATAAATCCGGGTAAGGAATAATGGAACTATCAGTATTATTCCGGGTTGGGAATAATGGAACTAAATCGTTATCCCGGGTTAGGGATAACGGGGGAAACAAACTGATAACCGAACAAACGAATTTATGAAAACCTGTGAACTCACTCTTCTTTAATGTTGACACTTGTCTCTTTACATGTTTCTCAGGACGCTAGGAGCTCTAGGTGCACTCACTTGCATTGATCAAGACACATTTTATCGAGTCTCATTTACAAACATTGTTTTGGGTTTTTCATTTGTTTTGGCGTTTGTGTTGGCGCCCGTTTCTCTACTTATTTTTATGCTTCCGCTCAACCATAACAACTAATGCTTCCGCTAAACATTAGAAACTAACTAAGGAAATATAAAATCTACAATGAATGGTTAAACAAATGATTTTGGAAAACGTATTATCAAATCATATAGAGTCGTTCAACGTACTAGTGTCTCAGATTCTGGTTTGTTCACACGCCTCGCGGTAAAACTCCGCAAGTGGAAATTGAGGGTGTGACAGATTGGTATCAGAGCCACTAGCTATAGAGAACCAGGTTTGCATTAGAAGTAGACCTAAACTATAGCTGATTACACGACACTAGACGTAGTTTGGCACCGAACTGTTATATCTTGTTATGTGATGTACCACAACTGTGTTATGTAGAATATGAATGCATAGTAAGAAAAGAATGCAACTCGTAATTAACTACACAACCTAAAGGCAATGTCATCATCATCATCATCATCATCCGACAAACTTACGCAACCAAGGGCGCCAGGAAAGGCACCTATGGTGGAACCTTTACCATCTTATGGCGTGGAGACACGCTCAGCTGCGAGGAAAAGGCTCGCTCTAGGGGAGGAGTCATCCTCACGCCCGACCATCGCTATGCCGGTCGAACCGGTTAACTCGTTAGAAGTAGGGAACGACCTACTTAGAGATATGATAAGAACGCAACAAGAACAACTACAAAGAATGCATGAAACCATCCTAGCACAGGGATGGATGATACGACAATTGACAGGTAAGACTGGATCGCTCGAGGAAGAGCAACATGAGAGCAAGATAGCTCGTAACACTTCGGCTAGAGATCTTCGTGCTGAGCAGCTAAGGGCTGACTGGCTCGAAGACAGGGTTCTTGAGTCTAGCTGGAGAATTCAAGAACTAGAACAGAATCAGGCACCTGTACCAGTACCCGCACCGGCACCGGCCCCTCCAATGCCGGTAGAGGACCCAGAGGAGGATCCGGAGAAAGACCCGGCTGTAGAAGCTGGAAACGCCGCGGGGGATGACGGCAACGATAGCAACTTGGGAGATGGAGACGTAGAAGACTAACTCTTCGCCAATCCCCGCTTTGTTTTCTTTAGTTTATCTGAAATGGCAACTGGACGTCGCGGCAACCTCAACATGTCACCTAAGAATTGGCCGCAAATCGAGCCCGGATGCTATAGGATCCCAAAAACACATATTCCGAATTTCGTTGGTTAGCAAATCTAAAGGATCCAAATTTAACAGAGTTTGGATGAAACAGAATCCGAATACCACCCATTGTGAGTCCTTCTGATTAGTTATGTTACTGGATCCGAATTCTACCGAGTATGGATGTTATCTGAATGTAGCCGACTCTGGATGGAATACGATTCTTAAATAACCATTCTGAATCTCGCATGCTAGGGAAGCGGAATGATCCAAATTAAACCAAGTCTCGATGGTATGGCATACGGATGCCACCCATTCTAAATCATTCTGGTTAGTAATGGTACATGATCCGAAACCAACTGAGTATGGATGCTAACTGAATCAAATTGATTATGGATGCTATAGGATCCCAAAACACACATTTGAATTCCGAAGGGTAGGGAATCAGAAGGATCCAAATTAATTGGAGTCTGGATGAAACATAATGCATATACCACTCATTGTGTGTCCTTCTGATATATAGTTGACTCTGAATGTAATACGATTCATAAAACAACCATTCTGAATCTCGCATGCTAGGGAAACTTAATGATCCAAATTAAACCGAGTCTGGATGGTATAGGATACGGATATCACCCGTTCTAAATCATTCTGGTTAGTAATGGTACACGATTCGAAACCAACTTCGTATGTATGCTAACCGAATCAAATCGATTCTGGATGCTATAAGATCCCAAAACACCTATTTTGAATTCCGAAGTGTAGGGAATCTGAAGGATCCAAATTCATCAGAGTCTGGATGAAACAGAATGTATATACCACCCATGATGAATCTTTCTGATTAGTGACGTTACAGATTCAGAATTCAACGGAGTATGGATGCTATCTGAATATAGTCGACTGTTCTGAATCTCGTATCTAGGGGAACTTAATGATCCAAATTAAACCGAGTCTGTATGGAATAGGATACGGATACCAGCCGTTCTAAATCATTCTAGTTAGTAATGGTACACGACGCTAAACCAACTGAGCATGTATGCTAACTGAATCTAATCGAGTCTTGATGCTATAGGATCCCAAAAACACCTATTATGAATTACGCTGGTTAGCGAATCTAAAGGATCCAAATTCAACCGAGTCTAGATGAAACAGAATCCAGAAACCTCCCATTGGAGTCCTTCTGATTAGTGATGTTACAGGATCCGAATTCAACTTAGTATGCATGCTATCTAAATGTAGATGACTCTTGTTGAAATACGATTCGTAAGACAGCCATTCTGATTCTCGCATGCTATGGAAACTTAATGATTCAAAATAAACCGACTCTGGATGATATTGGATATGGATACCCCCGCTCTAAATCACTCGGGTTAGTAATGCTACACGATCTGAAACCACCTGAGTATCGATGCTAACCAATCAAATCGATTCTGGATCCTAGAAGATCCCAAAAACACCCATTCCGGATTCTGTTGGTTAGCGAATCTAAAGGATCCAAATTCAACCGAGTCTCGATAAAACAGAATTCGGATACCGCCCATCATGAGTCCTTCTGATTAGTGATGTCACATGATCTGAATTCAACCGAGTATGCATGCTATCTGAATGTAGCCGGCTACGGATGGAATATGCTTCTTGAAAAACCATTATGAATCTCACATGCTAGGGAAGCGGAATGATCCAAATTAAACCAAGTCTGGATGGTATAGGATACGGATGTAACCCGTTCTAAATCATTCTTGTTAGTAATGGTACACGATCCGAAACCAACTGAGATGCTAACTAAATCAAATTGATTATGGATGCTATAGGATCCCAAAACACACATTTTGAATTCCGAAGGGTAGGGAATCAGAAGGATCCAAATTAACTGGAGTCTGGATGAAACAGAATGCATATACCACTCATTGTGAGTCCTTCTGATTGGTGATCTTACAGATTCAGAATTAAACCGAGCATGGATGCTATCTGAATATAGTTGACTCTGAATGTAATATGATTCATAAAACAACCATTCTGAATCCCGCATGCTAGGGAAACTTAATTATCCAAATTAAACCGAGTCTGGATGTTATAGGATACGGATATCACCCGTTCAAAATCATTCTGGTTAGTAATGGTACATGATTCGAAACCAACTGAGTATGTATGCTAACCGAATCAATTCGATTCTGGATGATATATGATCCCAAAACACCTATTTTGAATTCCAAAGTGTAGGGAATCTGAAGGATCCAAATTCATCGGAGTCTAGATGAAACAGAATGTGTATACCACCAATCATGAATCTTTCTGATTAGTGATGTTACAGATTCAGAATTCAACGGAGTATGGATGCTATCTGAATATAGTCGACTGTTCTGAATCTCGCATCTAGGGAAACTTAATGATCCAAATTAAACCGAGTCTGTATGGAATAGGATACGGATACCAGCCGCTCTAAATCATTCTAGTTAGTAATGGTACACGACGCGAAACCAACAGAGCATGTATGCTAACCGAATCTAATCGAGTCTTGATGCTATAGGATCCCAAAAAACACTATTATGAATTACGCTGGTTAGCGAATCTAAAGAATCCAAATTCAACCGAGTCTTGATAAAACAGAGTCCAGAAACCTCTCATTGTAAGTCCTTCTGATTAGTGATGTTACAGGATCCGAATTCAACTTAGTATGCATGCTATCTAAATGTAGCCGACTCTTGTTGAAATACGATTCGTAAGACAGCCATTCTAATTCTCGCATGCTATGGAAACTTAATGATTCAAAATAAACCGACTCTGGATGACATCGGATATGGATACCCCCGCTCTAAATCACTCGGGTTAGTAATGCTACACGATCTGAAACCACCTGAGTATCGATGCTAACCAATCAAATCGATTATGGATGCTAGAAGATCCCAAAAACACCCATTCCGGATTCTGTTGCTTGGCGAATCTAAAGGATCCAAATTCAACCGAGTCTGGATAAAACAGAATTCAGATATCGCCCATCATGAGTCCTTCTGATTAGTGATGTCACAGGATCCGAATTCAACCGAGTATGCATGATATCTGAATGTAGCCGGCTACGGATGGAATATGCTTCTTTAAAACCCATTCTAAATCTCACATGCTAGGGAAGCGGAATGACCCAAATTAAACCAAGTCTGGATGGTATAGGATACGGATGCCACCCGTTCTAAATCATTCTGGTTAGTAATGGTACACGATCTGAAACCAACTGAGTATGGATGCAAACTGAATAAAATTGATTATGGATGCTATAGGATCCCAAAACACGCATTTTGAATTCCGAAGGGTAGAAAATCAGAAGGATCCAAATTAATTGGAGTCTGGATGAAACTGAATGCGTATACCACTCATTGTGAGTCCTTCTGATTGGTGATCTTACAGATTCAGAAATAAACCGAGTATGGATGCTATCTGAATATAGTTTACTCTGAATGTAATACGATTCGTAAAACAACCATTCTGAATCTCGCATGCTAGGGAAACTTAATGATCAAAATTAAACCGAGTCTGGATGGTATAGGATACGGATACCACCCGTTCAAAATCATTCTTGTTAGTAACGGTACGCGATTCGAAACCAACTGAGTATGTATGCTAACCGAATCAAATCGATTCTGGATGCTATATGATCTCAAAACACCAATTTTGAATTCCGAAGTGTAGGGAATCTGAAGGATCCAAATTCATCGGACTCTGGATGAAACAGAATGTGTATACCACCCATCATGAATCTTTCTGATTAGTGATGTTACAGATTCAGAATTCAACGGAGTAGGAAGCTATCTGAATATAGTCGACTCTGAATGTAATACGGTGCGTAAAACAACCATTCTGAATCTCGCATCTAGGGGAACTTAATGATCCGAATTAAACCGAGTGTGTATGGAATAGGATACGGATACCAGCCGTTCTAAATCATTCTAGTTAGTAATGGTACACGACGCGAAACCAACTGAGCATGTATGCTAATCGAATATAATCTAGTCTGGATGCTATAGGATCCCAAAAACACCTATTCAGAATTACGCTGGCGAGCGAATCTAAAGGATCCAAATTCAACCGAGTCTAGATGAAACAGAATCCAGAAACCGCCCATTATGAGTCCTTCTGATAAGTGATGTTACAGGATCCAAATTCAACTGAGTATGCATGCTATCTAAATGTAGCCGACTCTGGTTGAAATACGATTCGTAAGACAGCCATTCTGATTCTCGCATGCTAGGGAAACTTAATGATTCAAAAGAAACCGACTCGGAATGATATAGGATATGGATACCCCCGTTCTAAATCATTCTGGTTAGTAATGCTACACGATCTGAAACCACCTGACTATCAATGCTAACCAATCAAATCGATTATGGATGCAAGAAGATCCGAAAAACACCCATTCCGAATTCAATTGGTTATCGAATCTAAAGGATCCAAATTCAACCGAGTCTGGATAAAACAAAATTTGGATACAACCCCTCGTGAGTCCTTCTAATTAGTGATGTCACAGGATCCAAATTAAACCGAGTATGCATGCTATTTGAATGTAGCCGGCTACGGATGGAATACGATTCTTAAAAACCATTCTGAATCTCACATGCTAGGGAAGCGGAATGATCCAAATTAAACCAAGTCTGGATGGTATAGGATACGGATGCCACCCATTCTAAATCATTCTAGTTAGTAATGGTACACGATTCGCAACCAACTGAGTATAGTTGCTAACATAATCAAATCGATTCTGGATGCTATAGGATCCCAAAACACATATTTTGAATTCCGAAGGGTAGGGAATCAGAAGGATCCAAATTCATCGGAGTCTGGATGAAACAGAATGCATATCCCAATCATTGTGAGATCCTTCTGATTGGTGATGTTACAGATTCAGAATTAAACTGAGTATGGATGCTATCTGAATATAGTTTACTCTGAATGTAATATGATTCGTAAAACAACCATTCTGAATCTCGCATGCTAGGGAAACTTAATGATCAAAATTCAACCGAGTCTGGATGGTATAGGATACAGATACCACCCGTTCTAAATCATTCTGGTTAGTAATGGTACACGATTCGAAACCAACTAAGTATGTATGCTAAGCAAATCAAATAGATTATGGAATCTATAGGATCCCAAAACACACATTTTGAATTCCGAAGGGTTGGGAATTAGAAGGATCCAAATTAATCAAAGTCTGGATGAAGCAGAATGCGTATACCACTCATTGTGAGTCCTTCTGATTAGTGATGTTACAGATTCAGAATTAAACCGAGTATGGATGCTATCTGAATATAGTTTACTCTGAATGTAATACGATTCGTAAAACAACCATTCTGAATCTCGCATGCTAGGGAAACTTAATGATCAAAATTAAACCGAGTCTGGATGGTATAGGATACGGATACCACCAGTTCTAAATCATTATGGTTAGTAATGGTACACGATTCGGAACCAACTGAGTATGTATGGTAACCAAATCAAATAGATTGTGGATGCTATATGATCCCAAAACACCTATTTTGAATTCCGAAGTGTAGGTAATTTGAAGGATCCAAATTCATCGGAGTCTGGATGAAGCGGAATGTGTATACCACCCATCATGAATCTTTCTGATTAGTGATGTTACAGATTCAGAATTCAATGGAGTATGGATGCTATCTGAATATAGTCGTCTCTGAATGCAATACGGTCTGTAAAACAACCATTCTGAATCTCGCATCTATGGGAACTTAATTATCATAAATAAACCGAGTCTGGATGGAATAGGATACGGATACCAGCCGTTCTAAATCATTCTAGTTAGTAATGGTACACGACGCGAAACCAACTGAGCATGTATGTTAACCGAATCTAATCGAGTCTAGATGCTATAGGATCCCGAAAACACCTATTCTGAATTACGCTGGTAAGGAATCTAAAGGATCGAAATTCAACCGAGTCTAGATGAAATAGAATCCAAAAACCGCCCATTATGAGTCCTCCTGATTAGTGATGTTACAGGATCCGAATTCACTTGAGTATGCATGCTATCTAAATGTAGCCGACTCTGGTTGAAATACGATTCGTAAGACAGCCATTCTGATTCTTGCATGCTAGGGAAACTTAATGATTCAAAATAAGCTGACTCTGGATGATATAGGATATGGATACCACCGTTCTAGATCATTCTCGTTAGTAATGCTACACGATCTGAAACCACCTGACCATCGATGCTATCCAATCAAATCAATTCTGGATGCTAGAAGATCCGACAAACACCCATTCCGAATTCTGTTGGTTATCGAATCTAAAGGATCCAAATTCAACCGAGTCTAGATAAAACAAAATTTGGATACAGCCCATCGTGAGTCCTTCTGATTAGTGATGTCACAGGATCAAAATTCAACCGAGTATGCATGCTATCTTAATGTAGCCGACTACGGATGGAATACGATTCTTAAAAAACCATTCTGAATCTCACATGCTAGGTAAGCGGAATGATCCAAATTAAACCAAGTCTGGATGGTAGAGGATACGAATGCCACCCATTCTAAATCATTCTGGTTAGTATTGGTACACGATTCGCAACCAACTGAGTATGGTTGCTAACATAATCAAATCGATTCTGGATGCTATAGGATCCCAAAACACATATTTTTAATTCCAAAGGGTGGGGAGTCAGAAGGATCCAAATTCATCGGAGTCTGGATGAAACAAAATGCGTACACCAATCATTGTGAGTCCTTCTGATTGGTGATATTACAGATTCAGAATTAAACCGAGTATGGACGCTATCTGAATATAGTTTAATCTGAATGTAATACGATTCATAAAACAACCATTCTGAATCTCGCATCTAGGGGAACTTAATGATCCGAATTAAACCGAGTCTGTATGGAATAGGATACGGATACCAGCCGTTCTAAATCATTCTAGTTAGTAATGGTACACGACGCGAAACCAACTGAGCATGTATGCTAATCGAATATAATCTAGTCTGGATGCTACAGGATCCCAAAAACACCTATTCAGAATTACGCTGGCGAGCGAATCTAAAGGATCCAAATTCAATCGAGTCTAGATGAAACAGAATCCAGAAACCGCCCATTATGAGTCCTTCTGATAAGTGATGTTACAGGATCCAAATTCAACTGAGTATGCATGCTATCTAAATGTAGCCGACTCTGGTTGAAATACGATTCGTAAGACAGCCATTCTGATTCTCGCATGCTAGGGAAACTTAATGATTCAAAAGAAACCGACTCGGAATGATATAGGATATGGATACCCCCGTTCTAAATCATTCTGGTTAGTAATGCTACACGATCTGAAACCACCTGACTATCAATGCTAACCAATCAAATCGATTCTGGATGCAAGAAGATCCGAAAAACACCCATTCCGAATTCAATTGGTTATCGAATCTAAAGGATCCAAATTCAACCGAGTCTGGATAAAACAAAATTTGGATACAACCCCTCGTGAGTCCTTCTGATTAGTGATGTCACAGGATCCAAATTAAACCGAGTATGCATGCTATCTGAATGTAGCCGGCTACGGATGGAATACGATTCTTAAAAACCATTCTGAATCTCACATGCTAGGGAAGCGGAATGATCCAAATTAAACCAAGTCTGGATGGTATAGGATACGGATGCCACCCATTCTAAATCATTCTAGTTAGTAATGGTACACGATTCGCAACCAACTGAGTATAGTTGCTAACATAATCAAATCAATTCTGGATGCTATAGGATCCCAAAACACATATTTTGAATTCCGAAGGGTAGGGAATCAGAAGGATCCAAATTCATCGGAGTCTGGATGAAACAGAATGCGTATCCCAATCATTGTGAGATCCTTCTGATTGGTGATGTTACAGATTCAGAATTAAACTGAGTATGGATGCTATCTGAATATAGTTTACTCTGAATGTAATATGATTCGTAAAACAACCATTCTGAATCTCGCATGCTAGGGAAACTTAATGATCAAAATTCAACCGAGTCTGGATGGTATAGGATACAGATACCACCCGTTCTAAATCATTCTGGTTATGGTACACGATTCGAAACCAACTAAGTATGTATGCTAAGCAAATCAAATAGATTATGGAATCTATAGGATCCCAAAACACACATTTTGAATTTCCGAAGGGTTGGGAATTAGAAGGATCCAAATTAATCAGAGTCTGGATGAAGCAGAATGCGTATACCACTCATTGTGAGTCCTTCTGATTAGTGATGTTACAGATTCAGAATTAAACCGAGTATGGATGCTATCTGAATATAGTTTACTCTGAATGTAATACGATTCGTAAAACAACCATTCTGAATCTCGCATGCTAGGGAAACTTAATGATCAAAATTAAACCGAGTCTGGATGGTATAGGATACGGATACCACCAGTTCTAAATCATTATGGTTAGTAATGGTACACGATTCGGAACCAACTGAGTATGTATGGTAACCAAATCAAATAGATTGTGGATGCTATATGATCCCAAAACACCTATTTTGAATTCCGAAGTGTAGGTAATTTGAAGGATCCAAATTCATCGGAGTCTGGATGAAGCGGAATGTGTATACCACCCATCATGAATCTTTCTGATTAGTGATGTTACAGATTCAGAATTCAATGGAGTATGGATGCTATCTGAATATAGTCGTCTCTGAATGCAATACGGTCTGTAAAACAACCATTCTGAATCTCGCATCTATGGGAACTTAATTATCATAAATAAACCGAGTCTGGATGGAATAGGATACGGATACCAGCCGTTCTAAATCATTCTAGTTAGTAATGGTACACGACGCGAAACCAACTGAGCATGTATGCTAACCGAATCTAATCGAGTCTAGATGCTATAGGATCCCGAAAACACCTATTCTGAATTACGCTGGTAAGGAATCTAAAGGATCGAAATTCAACCGAGTCTAGATGAAATAGAATCCAAAAACCGCCCATTATGAGTCCTCCTGATTAGTGATGTTACAGGATCCGAATTCACTTGAGTATGCATGCTATCTAAATGTAGCCGACTCTGGTTGAAATACGATTCGTAAGACAGCCATTCTGATTCTTGCATGCTAGGGAAACTTAATGATTCAAAATAAGCTGACTCTGGATGATATAGGATATGGATACCACCGTTCTAGATCATTCTCGTTAGTAATGCTACACGATCTGAAACCACCTGACCATCGATGCTAACCAATCAAATCAATTCTGGATGCTAGAAGATCCGACAAACACCCATTCCGAATTCTGTTGGTTATCGAATCTAAAGGATCCAAATTCAACCGAGTCTAGATAAAACAAAATTTGGATACAGCCCATCGTGAGTCCTTCTGATTAGTGATGTCACAGGATCAAAATTCAACCGAGTATGCATGCTATCTTAATGTAGCCGACTACGGATGGAATACGATTCTTAAAAAACCATTCTGAATCTCACATGCTAGGTAAGCGGAATGATCCAAATTAAACCAAGTCTGGATGGTAGAGGATACGAATGCCACCCATTCTAAATCATTCTGGTTAGTATTGGTACACGATTCGCAACCAACTGAGTATGGTTGCTAACATAATCAAATCGATTCTGGATGCTATAGGATCCCAAAACACATATTTTTAATTCCAAAGGGTGGGGAGTCAGAAGGATCCAAATTCATCGGAGTCTGGATGAAACAAAATGCGTACACCAATCAACGTGAGTCCTTCTGATTGGTGATGTTACAGATTCAGAATTAAACCGAGTATGGATGCTATCTGAATATAGTTTACTCTGAATGTAATACGATTCGTAAAACAACCATTCTGAATCTCGCATGCTAGGGAAACTTAATGATCAAAATTAAACCGAGTCTGGATGGTATAGGATACGGATACCAGCCGTTCTAAATCATTCTGGTTAGTAACGGTACACGACGCGAAACCAACTAAGTATGTATGCTAACCAAATCAAATCGATTATGGATGTTATAGGATCGCAAAACACACATTTTGAATTCCGAAGGGTTGGGAATCAGAAGGATCCAAATTCATCGGAGTCTGGATGAAGCGGAATGTGTATACCACCCATCATGAATCTTTCTGATTAGTGATGTTACAGATTCAGAATTCAATGGAGTATGGATGCTATCTGAATATAGTCGTCTCTGAATGCAATACGGTCTGTAAAACAACCATTCTGAATCTCGCATCTATGGGAACTTAATTAACCAAATTAAACCGAGTCTGGATGGAATAGGATACGGATACCAGCCGTTCTAAATCATTCTAGTTAGTAATGGTACACGACGCGAAACCAACTGAGCATGTATGCTAACCGAATCTACTCGAGTCTGGATGCTATAGGATCCCAAAAACACCTATTTTGAATTCCGCTGGTTAGCGAATCTAAAGGATCCAAATTCAACCGAGTCTAGATGAAATAGAATTCCGAAGCCGCTCATTTTGAGTTCTTCTGATTAGTGATGTTACTGGATCCGAGTTCAACCGAGTCTAGATGAAATAGAATTCCGAAACCGCCCATTTTGTGTCCTTCTGATTAGTGAGGTTACTGGATCCGAATTCAACTGAGTATGCATGCTATCTAAATGTAGCCTACTCTTGTTGAAATACCATTCGTATGACAACCATTCTGATTCCGCATGCTAGGGAAACGTAATGATTCAAAATAAACCGAGTCTGGATGGTATAGGATATGGATACCCCCCGCTCTAAATCATTCTGGCTAGTAATGGTACACTATTTGAAACCACCTGAGTATCGATGCTAACCAAATCGATTCTGGATGCTAGAAGATCCCAAAAACACCCTTTCGAATTCTGTTGGTTAGCGAATCTAAAGGATCCAAATTCAATCGAGTCTGCATAAAACAGAATTCGGATACCGCCCATCGTGAATCCTTCTGTTTTGTGATGTCACAGGATCCAAATTCAACTGAGTATCGATGCTATCTGAATGTAGCCAACTACGGATTAGAATAAGATTCTTAAAAAATTTCTGAATCTCGCATGCTAGGGAAGCAGAATGATCCAAATTAAACCAAGTCTGGATGGTATAGGATACAGATGCCACCCGTTCTAAATCATTCTGGGTAGTAATGGTACACGATCCGAAACCAACTGAGTATGGATGCTAACTGAATCAAATCGGTACTGGATGCTATAGGATTCCAAAACACATATTTTGAATTCCGAAGGGTAGGGAATCAGAAGGATCCAAATTCATCGGAGTCTGGAAGAAACAGAATGCGTATACCACTCATTGTGTGTCCTTCTGATTGGTGATGTTACAGATTCAAAATTAAACCGAGTATGGATACTATCTGATATAGTTGACTCTGAATGTAATACGATTCGTAAAATAACCATTCTGAATCTCGCATGCTAGGGAAACTTAACGATCCAAATTAAACCGAGTCTGGATGGTATAGGATACGGATACCACTCGTTCTCAATCATTCTGGTTAGTAATGGTACACGATTCGAAACCAACTAAGTATGTAAGCTAACCGAATCAAATCGATTCTTGATGCTCTATGATCCCAAAACACCTATTTTGAATTCCGAAGTGTTGGGAATCTGAAGGATCCAATTTCATTGGGGTCTGGATGAAACAGAATGTGTATACCACCCATAATGAATCTTTCTGATTAGTGAAGTTACAGACTCAGAATTCAACGGAGTATGGATGCTATCTGAATATTGTCGACTCTGAATGCAATACGATCCATAAAACAACCATTCTGAATCTCGCATCTAGGGGAACTTAATGATCCAAATTAAACCGAGTCTGTATGGAATAGGATACGGATACCAGCCGTTTTGAATCATTCTAGTTAGTAATGGTACACGACGCGAAACCAACTGAGCATGTATGCTAACCGAATCTAATCGAGTCTGGATGCTATAGGATCCCAAAAACACCTATTCCGAATTACGCTGGATAGCGAATCTAAAGGATCCAAATTCAACCGAGTCTAGATGAAGCAGAATCTAGAAACCGCCCATTGTGAGTCCTTCTGATTAGTGATGTTACAGGATCCGAATTCAACTAAGTATGCATGCTATCTAAATGTAGCCGACTCTGGTTGAAATACGATTCGTAAGACAGCCATTCCGATTCTCGCATGCTATGGAAACTTAATGATTCACACTAAACCGACTCTGGATGATATAGGATATGGATACCCCCGTTCTAAATCATTCTGGTTAGTAATGCTACACGATCTAAGACCACCTGACTATCGATGCTAACCAATTAAATCTATTCTGGATGCTAGAAGATCCGAAAAACACCCATTCCGAATTTTGTTGGTTAGCGAATCTAAAGGATCCAAATTCAACCGAGTCTGGATATAACAGAATTCGGATACCGTCCATCATGAGTCCTTCTGATTAGTGATGTCACATGATCCAAATTCAACCGAGTATGGATGCTATCTGAATGTAGCCAACTACGGATTGGAATACAATTCTTAAAAAACATTCTGAATCTCGCATGCTCGGGAAGCGGAATGATCCAAATTATACCAAGTCTGGATGGTATAGAATACGGTTGCCACCCGTTCTAAATCATTCTGGTTAGTAATGGTACACGATCCGAAACCAACTGAGTATGGATGCTAACTGAATCAAATTGATTATGGATGCTATAGGATCCAAAAACACACATTTCGAATTCCGAAGGGTAGGGAATCAGAAGGATCCAAATTAATTGGAGTCTGGATGAAACAGAATGCGTATACCACTCATTGTGAGTCCTTCTGATTGGTGATCTTACAGATTCAGAATTAAACCAAGTATGGATACAATCTGAATATAGTTGACTCTGAATCTAATACGATTCGTAAAACAACCATTCTGAATCTCGCATGCTAGGGAAACTTAATGATCCAAGTTAAACCGAGTCTGGATGGTATAGGATACGGATACCACCCGTTCTAAATCATTCTGGTTAGTAATGATACACGATTCGAAACCAACTGAGTATGTATGCTAACCGAATCAAATCGATTATGGATGCTATATGATCCCAAAACACCTATTTTGAATTCCGAAGTGTACGGTATCTGAAGGTTCCAATTTCATCGGAGTCAAGATGAAACAGAATGTGTATACCACCCATCATGAATCTTTCTGATTAGTGATGTTACAGATTCAGAATTCTACGGAGTATGGATGATATCTGTATATAGTCGAATCTGAATGCAATACGGTCCTTAAAACAACCATTCTGAATCTCGCATCTAGGGGAACTTAATGATCCAAATTAAACCGAGTTTGTATGGAATAGGATACGGATACCAGCCGTTCTAAACCATTCTAGTTAGTAATGGTAGACGACGTGAAACCAACTAAGCATGTATGCTAACCGAATCTAATCGAGTCTGGATGCTATAGGATCCCAAAGACACCTATTATGAATTCCGCTGGTTAGCGAATCTAAAGGATCCAAATTCAACCGAATCTAGATGAAACATAATCCAGAAACCGCCCATTTTGAGTCCTTCAGATTAGTGATGTTACAGGATCCGAATTCAACTGAGTATGCATGCTATCTAAATGTAGCCTACTCTGGTTGAAATACCGTTTGTAAGACAACCATTCTAATTCGCGCATGCTAGGGAAACTTAATGATTCAAAATAAACCGAGTCTGGATGGTATATTATATGGATACCGCCCGTTCTAAATCATTCATGTTAGTAATGGTACACAATCTGAAACCACCTGAGTGTCGATGCTAACCAATCAAATCGATTCTGGATGCTAGAAGATCCCAAAAACACCCATCCGAATTCTGTTGGTTAGCGAATCTAAAGGATCCAAATTCAACAGAGTCTGGATAAAAAAGAAATTCGGATGCCGCCCATCGTGAGTCCTTCTGCTTAGTGAAGTCACAGGATCCGAATTCAAACTAGTACGGATGCTATCTGAATTTAGCCGACTACGGATTGGAATACGATTCTTAAAAAACATTCTGAATCTCGCATGCTAGGGAAGCGGAATGATCCAAATTAAACCAAGTCTGGATGGTATAGGATACAGATGCCACCCCCTCTAAATCATTCTGGTTCGTAATGGTACACGATCCGAAAACAACTGAGTATGGATGCTAACTGAATCAAATCGGTACTGGATGCTATAGGATCCCAAAACACATATTTTGAATTCCGAAGGGTAGGGAATCTGAAGGATTCAAATTCATCGGAGTCTGGATGAAACAGAATGTATATACCACTCATTGTGAGTACTTCTGATTGGTGATGTTTCCGATTCAGAATTAAATCGAGTATGGATGCTACCTGAATATAGTTGACTCTGAATGTAATACAATTCGAAAAAATAACCATTCTGAATCTCGCATGCTAGGGAAACTTAAGGATCCAAATTAAACCGAGTTTTGATGGTATAGGACGGATACCACCCGTTCTAAATCATTCTAGTTAGTAATGGTACACGATTCGAAACCAACTGAGTATGTATGCTAACTGAATCAAATCGATTCTGGATGCTATATGATCCCAAAACACCTATTTTGAATTTCGAAGTGTAGGGAATCTTAAGGATCCAAATTCATCGGAGTCTGGATGAACATAATGTGTGTACCACCCATCATGAATCTTTCTGATTAGTGATGTTACAGATTCAGAATTCAACGGAGTATGGATGCTATCTGAATTTAGTAACCTCTGAATGCAATACGGTCCGTAAAACAACCATTCTGAATCTCGCATCTAGGGGAACTTAATGATCCAAATTTAACCGAGTCTGTATGGAACAGGATACGGATACCAGCCGTTCTAAATCATTCTAGTTAGTAATGGTACACGACGCGAAACCAACCGAGCATGTATGCTAACCGAATCTAATTAAGTCTGGATGCTATAGGATCCCAAAAACACCTATTAGTTGGTTAGCGAATCTAAAGGATCCAAATTCAACCGATTCTAGATGAAACAAAATCCAGAAACCACCCATTGTGAGTCCTTCTGATTAGTGATGTTACAGGATCCAAATTCAACTGAGTATGCGTGCCATCTAAATGTAGCTGACTCTGGTTGAACTATTATTCGTAAGACAGCCATTATAATTCTCGCGTGCTAAGGAAACTTAATGATTCAAAATAAACCGAGTCTAGATGGTATATATATCCATACAATCCGGACTCGGTTTAATTTAGATCTTTAAGCTTCCCTATCATGTGAGATTTAGAATGGTAGTTTTACGAGTCGTTTAGCATCAAGAGTAGGCTACATTCAGTAGCATCCATACTCAGTTGGTTTGGATCCTTTAACATCACTAATTAGAAGGACTCATAATGGGCGGTATCCGGGTTCTTTTTCCTCTAGTCTCAGTTGAATTCGGATCCTTTAGATTCTTTAACCAGCGGAATTCAAAATAGGTGTTTTAGGATCCTATAGCATCCGGAATCAATTTGATTCGGTTAGCATACATACTCATTTGGTTTCAAATCGTGTACCATCAGTTACAAGAATAATTCACAGCGAGTGGTATCCATATCTTTACCTTTCAGATTCGGTTTAATTTGGATCATTAAGTTTTCCTAGCATGCGAGATTCTGTGTCATCCAGACTCGGTTGAATTTTGATCCTTTAGATTACCTTAACTACAGAATTCA
This sequence comes from Scalesia atractyloides, assembly GCA_947069175.1. Lineage (NCBI taxonomy): Eukaryota > Viridiplantae > Streptophyta > Magnoliopsida > Asterales > Asteraceae > Scalesia > Scalesia atractyloides. Next base: position 27,401,185 of record CAMTDV010000116.1, on the reverse strand, counting down.
GAATAGGTGTTTTTGGGATCCTATAGCATCCAGAGTCGATTTGATTCGGTTAGCATCGATACTCAGTTTGTTTCGGATCAAGTACCATCACTAACTAGAATGATTCAAAACGGGTGGTATCCATTTCTTATACTGTCACACACCTCAATTTCCACTTGCGGAGTTTTACCGCGAGGCGTGTGAACAAACCAGAATCTGAAACACTAGTACGTCGAACGACTCTATATGATTTGATTATACGTTTTCCAAAATTATTCTTTGTAGATTTTATATCAATTACCAATATTTAGCAGAACATTAGTTTTAAAGTTTGAGCGGAAGCATAAATAAGTAATGATGCGGGCGCCAACACAAACGCCAAAACAACTTGAAAAATCCCAAAACAATACTAATAAATAAGACTCTATAATGATGTCTTGTTCAATGCATGTGCGTGCACCTAGAGCTCCTAGCGTCCTGAGAAACATGTAAAGAAACAAGTGTCAACATTAAAGATGAGTGAGTTCACAGGTTTCCATAAATTCGTTTGTTCGGTTATAGTTTGTTACTCCGTTATCCCCAACCCGGGATAACTAATCAGTTCCATTATTCCAATCCCGGAATAATAAGTTGTTGCTTCCAATATTCCCAAACCGGAATATTAAGTTGTTGTTTCCATTATCCCCAACCCGGGATAATAAGTTGATGTTTCCAATATTCCAAACCCGGAATATTAAGTTGTCCCGTAATTAAGTTCAATATTAATGTATATAGGTAGCTAGCCTAAAGTCATGTCACAAAGTGTTCGCGATCGAAGCTGACAGTTGTGCCTCCGTTTTGCCAGGCCTATCACATGACCATGGCGATGTTAGGCCAATCATACACCCGTTGACCATACCCGGTCAGCTAGCGCGACTAGCTCGGATGGGGCTCGTCAGACCCAGTAGTACTACTTATAATTCCCCCGCTATTTAACCCAAATACTAACGATCCGAGGAGATTGTCGAGGACTTAAGTGATAAAGCTGCATAGTGACCATAACATTACATTAACATTAACTTAGTTACCGTATAGTTATGTGACGTTAGATTCGTATAACGCAAAGAGTTTGAGTTTGAGAGTGTATACATGTTTCTCCCCATGTTGTTTAAAAACCGTATAAAGTTAGGGGCCGTGAACTCACCTTTATTTGCTCGGTTAGTGTAGCAAAGATGTTATAAGAGATGGGACCGCTAGTTGCGTCCTAACAAACCAATTAATTCCACGTCAGTGTGTAATCACACCAATACAAATTCCACACGCAATTTACTCACAAAGTGATACACACAAACAACATATCTAACACTCAAACATGCATGCAAGTATTCTCATGTGATCATAGTAATCAAACAACTTATCATGAACATATTCCAAATCCATGCAACACTTTAATGCATAAAATCACAAGTTAACCACTTTCTGCTTAACACTCAATTATTCAGCTGTTTTCTAGGATTTTTATAAAATAGTTCCAGCATTCTAAAAATTCCCATATTTTTACAGTAAGTGACATTTATACCATAGAAATTTATATAATTTTTCTAAGTCCTGAATCTCTACCAATTAACCATCAATATTAATTCCCTAAGCTGCAGTCAGATTTACCGCTTTCTGACTGCAGTCCACGGAAGAATTTATTTAAAAATCACTGATTGTCCGATTAACGAAATTCCAGTTGGAGTTGCCTGGAAATTTCTATACCTAGTTGCTGTACAAAAATCATGACTCAACACTCTACTGATTTAAAAACCTAGCTTGATAAACAACCAACAAAATTCCAGAATTTTAACAGCTTTACCTACTGAACTTGTTTAGCCCTTTAAAATTATCAAACGATTTCAGAAAATTATGAATCCAGCGCCATTAGATTCCTTATTCAAATCTATACGTTCTAGACATCAGAAAATCCGTTTTTCGACAATTAACGACCAAGTTACAGCCAGATGAAATCGGCTGTAACTTTCACTCAGCTTCCTGTTTCAGCATGTTATTATTATAAACTCGTGTAATCCCGTTCATGCGATTAATCTAAGTGATCAAGAACTGATTTCTAGTCCTAGATTAATACTAATAACCTATCCATGCAAACCCTTCTCAATACTTTAGTTTTTATACGCAAATCACAGCCTATACATTCAGCTTTCAAACAACATTCAACCTAGTGTAAACAATCCGAAACAATAAGATCATTCAATGTAAACATCATCAACAAATCGGCTAATCTAACATCTCATTCAATCATGCTTGGCAATCTTATATGTTCCGAAAACTATCATAACTATAAACAAAGATTAACTCAGCCGATTTCATTCATCAAATATCGTCCGAAACAACTAACCATTCAAGCATATACATATCCGAAGCAACTAATCATTTAAGTACATAAATATATATATCCGAACATGATCTCAAATCAAACATGATCCTAACCTTGAGTCACTAGACAAACGAGCCGAGATGTGGACAAAGGCGACTCGGCTGCTGCTTGCTGCGACCGAGAGAAAGCAAAAAAAAACTGATCTTGCAATCTAGACTGAACGGGACTGGAGATAACCGGCTGTTAACGACCGAGAGAATGGCTAAGCTGTTTGTGATCGTGATGGAATGTATCAAAACTGATCTGGCGATCAAGGGAGCAAGTAAAAGGGTTGTTATGCGACTGAGATGATGAAAACAAAACTGATCCCGATCGGTTAGAAGGAGGAAAGGGAGCTGCCGACGGCAGTTTTGGTCTAGGGTTTTGTGAATTCTGAATTGAGCATGCATTGTTGATATATATAGGCAAGGAGAGAGATGAGGGTTGCGGTTTTAGATAAACACTCGTGGCCGAGGGACTTGGGTTGGTTTGGTTTGGGTTTGGGTCTTGCGGCCGAGAGATTAAGGTTACGGTTGGGTTTGTGTATTGTTCTTGTGGTTTCGAGTTTGATCTTGCGGCCAAGTATTAGAATGAGTTTTAAGTTTAGGTTTGATCTTTGATTCTTGTTCTCTTTTGGCCGAAGACTTGGGTTCCAAATTTCCTAGTTTCACACAGGGTTCGGTTTGTGTGCATATTTACAATAATTACTTAATAACTAAACAATCACATAAACACTCATCACGTATTCATTCACGTTTAATACTTAGCACGCATATTATTCGACAAGTGTCACGTATAATTTATCCGAAAAACCCGGGATATCACATTATCCCCATGTTGAAAGAATTTTCGTCCCGAAAATTGAGTAAACTCGGTTTAGCATGTAACGTACATGTTCAGAGTGCCATGCACAAAGAGTTAGTTCGTTTATAATGGTACGCAACGTTACAAGAAATTCCCAAGTGTCATACACAAAGAATTTCCAAGTGTCATGCACAAGAATTTAGTCAACAATAGTACACGAAAGTATAAGAAGTTTCCAGGTTGTCACATCATCCCCTTGTTGAAAGAATTTTCGTCCCGAAAATTTAGTTACTGGTATCGTTAGTTTGCTGCTCAGTTGCAAAGAGGTGTGGGTATTTGCTTTTCATTTGGTCCTCTCTTTCCCACGTGAACTCCGGTCCACGCTTAGAGTCCCAACGAACTTTAACGATCGGAATCTTGCTGTGCCTCCGAGTCTTGATCTCACGATCCATGATCTCGATAGGCTTTTCCACGAAGTGTAGTTGTTCATCCACTTGGATCTCATCCAATGGAATAACTAAAGTTTCATCTGATAGACACTTCTTCAGATTTGACACGTGAAATACGTTGTGAACTCCACTGAGTTCGGCAGGAAGGTCTAATTAGTATGCTACGGGTCCGATTCGTTTCAAGATTTCAAACGGGCCTACGTACCGTGGGTTAAGTTTGCCCCGTTTTCCAAAACGGATTACACCCTTCCAGGGTGACACCTTTAGTAGGACGCGATCGCCTACTTGGAATTCGAGCGGTTTGCGTCGTTGATCAGCGTAGCTTTTCTGTCGATCTCGTGCCGCCGCCATGCGGTTTCTGATTTGTACAATCTTTTCAGTAGCCTCAAGTATTAACTCAGGGCCTGTGAGTTGACTGTCACCGACTTCTGCCCAGCAGACCGGTGATTTACATTTACGACCGTATAATGCCTCAAATGGTGCTGCCGAAATACTCGTGTGATAGCTGTTGTTATATGAGAATTCTACTAGAGGCAGGTGAATTTCCCAATTATTTCCGAAGTCCACTACGCATGCCCTAAGCATGTCTTCCAAGGTCTGTATGGTCCTTTCGCTTTGACCATCAGTCTGAGGGTGATAAGCTGTGCTCATATCCAAGCGTGTTCCCAACGCTTTCTGGAGTGACTGCCAGAAGTTTGACGTGAAGCGAGCATCTCTATCTGATATGATGGACGTTGGCACTCCGTGCCGAGAAACTACTTCCTTAATGTAGATGCGAGTCAACTTCTCCATCTTATCTGTTTCTTTAATAGCTAGGAAGTGTGCGGACTTAGTCAAACGATCCACAATCACCCAGATGGTATCGCAACCACCCAAGGTTCGCGGGAGTTTAGTGATAAAATCCATGGAGATCTGATCCCATTTCCACACTAGGATCTCAGGTTGTTGGAGTAGCCCCGATGGCTTTTGATACTCCACCTTGACTTTTGCACAAGTCAAACATCTACTCACGTAGGTGGCTATATCGGCTTTCATGTTGGGCCACCAATACGCAACTTTAAGGTCTTGATACATCTTATCCGAACCCGGATGGATAGAGTATCGAGATTTGTGAGCTTCATCCATGACTAGCTCTCTGAGGTTCCCGTAGAGAGGTACCCATATGCGATTCATGAAATACCGGGCTCCATTGGGCTTTACTTCCCAATCGCGTTCCATTTTTCCCACTGATTCAGCTTTGATGTTTTCCTCCTTAACTGCTTCTAACTGGGCGTCGCGTATTTGATCGGGTAGCCCCGAATGAATAGTGAGTTGTAGTGCTCGTACACGACGAGGTTTCAAGTGTTCCTTCCTGCTGAGGGCATCAGCTACACGTTAGCTTTACCCGGGTGATACCGAATGGCACACTCATAATCGTTTAAGAGTTCGACCCAGCGACGCTGTCGCATGTTCAACTCCTTCTGATCAAAGATGTGCTGGAGGCTTTTGTGGTCAGTGAAGATTGTGCACTTCGTTCCATAAAGGTAGTGTCTCCAAATCTTAAGTGCAAACACTACTGCTCCCAATTCTAGGTCATGCGTCGTGTAGTTCTTCTCGTGAACTTTCAGCTGTCGTGACGCATACGCGATGACCTTATCGCGTTGCATGAGTACACATCCCAATCCTTGAATGGAAGCATCACAATACACTACAAAGTCATCTGTCCCTTCCGGCAAGGACAGAATGGGTGCACTGCAAAGTTTCTGCTTCAGCAGTTGAAATGCTGCTTCTTGCTTGTCACCCCAATTATACTTGATACCTTTCTGGGTGAGGGTAGTAAGCGGTTGTGCAATCTTTGAAAACCCCTCGATGAAGCGTCTGTAGTAACCAGCCAATCCTAAGAATTGGCGGATTTCCGTCAGTGTCTTAGGTGCTTCCCAGTTTTTGATGGCTTCAATCTTGGCAGGGTCTACGTGGATACCCTTTTCATTCACGACGTGCCCGAGAAACTGAACTTCCCGGATCCAGAAATCACACTTCGAGAGCTTGGCATATAGCTTTTCCTATTGAAGTAATCCTAGCAGTAATCGTAGGTGCTCAGCATGCTCTTCTTTACTTTTGGAGTAGATGAGTATGTCATCGATGAACACAATGACAAATTTGTCGAGGTATGGTTTACACACGCGGTTCATGAGGTCCATGAATACCGCAGGTGTGTTAGTGAGACCGAATGGCATGACCAAGAACTCGTAATGGCCATACCGAGTGCGAAATGCTGTCTTAGCGATATCCTCCTCCCTGACGCGTAGCTGATGATAACCGGACCTTAAATCAATCTTAGAGTAGTAACTTGACCCTTGCAGTTGGTCGAATAGATCGTCGATGCGAGGTAACGGGTATCGGTTCTTGACTGTAACCTTGTTGAGTTCCCTATAGTCGATGCACATGCGGAAAGTCCCGTCCTTTTTCTTGACAAACAGGACTGGAGCTCCCCATGGCGAAACGCTTGGTCGGATAAATCCTTTTTCTAGCAGCTCTTGAAGTTGGGTAGACAGCTCCTGCAGCTCGGCTGGAGCTAGGCGGTATGGAGCTTTGGCGATGGGAGTTGCATTGCTTGCCAATTCGATTTCAAACTCCAATTGTCGATGTGGTGGAAGACCAGGTAGTTCTTCTGGGAATACATCGGAAAAATCACGGACGAGAGGGATGTCTTCTATACGTTTCTCGTCCTTACGCTGTTTGGTAATTAGTGCGAGTAAAGCGAAGGAATTCTTTTTCCGAAGATACTTCTGCGCTTGCATAAATGAGATAATGTTGGTGACGGCGCTTGCCTTGTCGCCTTGTACCATCAGGATTTCGTCGTTCGTGAGTGGAATACGGATAGACTTTTCGAAGCAGAGAACTTCAGCCCGGACGTCGGATAGCCAGTCCATTCCGACTACCACGTCAAAACTACCCAGGGTAGTTGTCATCAGATCGATGGTAAAAGTGTGGCCCGCGAGTTTGAGTTGACAGCCGGATACGATTTGGGTCACATCTACCGATTTACCATTGGCTAATTCTATCACATAAGGGGTCTCTAATGGTTTAAGCGTGAGATTTAGGTTCTTCCTAAAAGACTCAGATATAAAGCTCCTATCCGCACCCGTATCAAAAAGCACAGAAGCAAAATGTTCATTAAGGGGAAACTTACCGGTGACCACGTTCGTGTCGTTTCTGGCCTCTCCGCGGCCCAATGTAAATGCACGACCTTTGGCACCTCCTGTGCCACCGTTCCCATTGTTGTTGTTGTTATTATTGTTGTGGTTGTTTCCACCATTATTGTTGTTGTTGCCCAACTGTGGGCAGTCTTTTCTGAAATGAGCGGTGCTACCACACTGATAGCATCCCCGGTTTATACCCTGCTGCTGACCTTGGGGCTGATTCTGATTTTGTCGGGACATAATTTCCCCACGACAATCCCTTGCCGCATGTCCCATCTTGCCACATCTTTGGCAGCGATTTCCGGCACAAGGGCCGTTATGATGGAGATTACAGCGGTTGCACTGCGGCTTTCGACCTACATAACCGCCTGCATTCTGGTTGTTGTTGTTGTTGTAGTTGTTGTTGTAGTTGCTGTTGTTGTTGGAACGATTTTGATGACCCCGGTGGCTGTGGTAGTGATTGAACCGTTTCTGGTTCCCTTGCTGTGGATGAGGTGACGAAGACTGTCGAATGGTGGAGTCTTCAAACTTTCTTTTGTTATCTGAGGCAACTTCAGTGGTACCCCGTGCTAGCAGTTTCTTCTGTTCCACCGCTTTATCGGTGAGTTTGTGAGCCAATCGGATTGCTTGATGTTCTGTTACAGGGTTACTAGCCAATACCATGCCCTGAATTTCCGGAACCAGACCCCCGAGATAGAACTCGAGTCTTTTCTCCACTGTGTTGGCCAATTCAGGACACAGAAATACCAAATCATGGTGTTTTGCGGTGTAAGCCTCAATTTCCGATCCCACCATCTTGTGGTTCCATAGAGCTTGCTCTAACTGTTGCACTCTGTCTCGTGGACAGTACTCCTCTTTAATCAGGGCCTTGAACTCAGTCCATGCCATTGCATTTGCAGCTAACAGTCCACGTGTTTGGACTTGGGCATTCCACCATGTCAGTGCCCCCTCTTCCAGCGTTGAGGCGGCGTATTTGACCTTGTTGGCCTCTAAGCAGTTGCACATTTCAAAAACAGATTCCGACTTTTCGATCCAGCGGACCAATCCAATGGGTCCTTCCGCCCCCGAGAACTTGCTTGGCTTTGCGTCAAGGAACATCTTATAGGGATTAAAGCCCCCTCCTGCTGACAGAGAACAGGAAGTCAGCAAGGAATTGTACTAGCCTCACTATTAGATTTTCACGCGAAAACTTAATAATGGTTACCTGCCGGCTGGTTCTGAACACCCGCTAATGCTGCGTTCACATGCTCCTGAATCATGGCAGCTAGCTCTTCGGGCGTCAAGTTAAGGTTTCCACGTCTTCCAGTCGCCATTTAGATCTTCGAAACATAACATAAACACACTCCGATAAGTCTATATATCCAATAGAGTTATCCTACTTCGTACTTTAATAATTATTAAGTTATGTCAACTCAATATGTTAAATAGTCAAAAGAAATACTTGATTAACTGAAATCTCATCGTCTTACAAAAGTGCAAATCAAACATACGAATTCACTATAAAGTCTCAAGTTTAAATACAAGTGGAAAATAATAAACTGAAGGAAAACAAATAATATAAACAAGACGTGTCAGTCGTCTACGTCTCCATCCCCCAAGTCACTGTCGTTGCCGTCATCCTGTGCGGCATTTCCAGCTTCCTCAGCTGGGTCCTCCTCCTGATCCTCTTCAGGATCCTCCTCTGGATCCTCTTCTGGATCCTCCTCTTCCGGCACTGGAGGGGCAGGTGCTGGTTCAAGTGCTTGATTTTGCAGTTCCTGAATGTTCCAACTATTTTCCAGGACTCTGTCCTCAAGCCAGTCAGCTCTTATCTGCTCAGCACGCAGATCTCTGGCTATGGCGTTACGAGCTATCTTACTCGTACGATGTTCTTCCTCGAGCGAGTCGGTCTTTCCTGTAAGGTGTCGGATCATCCATCCTTGTGCTAAGATGGTTTCCTGCATTCTTTCTAACTGTTTTTGTTGTGTATGCACTAGGATTCTAAGCATGTCAATTCCTATTTCTACAGGATTAACCGGTTCAACCGGTACAGCAATAGTTGGGCGTAAAGACGACTCCTCCCCCAGAGCGAGCCTTTTCCTCGCCGCTGAGCGTGTCTCCACGCCATAAGGTGGTATGAGTTCCACCATTGGTGCCTTTCCTGGTGCCCTTGGTGGCGTAAGTCTGTCGGACGATGATGACGATGAGGATGATGACATTGCCTGTTAGGTCGTGTAGTTAGTTATGAGTTGGTTTCATTTCTTATTATAAAGACATAATCTACTAAACACAGTTTTGGTATATTGCATAATAATTCGGTGCCAAGCTAAGTCTAGTGTCGTGATATCAGCTATAGTTTAGGTCTACTCTAATGCAAACCTGGTTCTCTATAGCTAGTAGCTCTGATACCAATCTGTCACACCCTCAATTTCCACTTGCGGAGTTTTACCGCGAGGCGTGTGAACAAACCAGAATCTGAAACACTAGTACGTCGAACGACTCTATATGATTTGATTATATGTTTTCCAAAATTATTCTTTGTAGATTTTATATCAATTACCAATATTTAGCAGAGCATTAGTTTTAAAGTTTGAGCGGAAGCATAAATAAGTAATGATGCGGGCGCCAACACAAACGCCAAAACAACTTGAAAAATCCCAAAACAATACTAATAAATAAGACTCTATAATGATGTCTTGTTCAATGCATGTGCGTGCACCTAGAGCTCCTAGCGTCCTGAGAAACATGTAAAGAAACAAGTGTCAACATTAAAGATGAGTGAGTTCACAGGTTTTCATAAATTCGTTTGTTCGGTTATAGTTTGTTACTCCGTTATCCCCAACCCGGGATAACTAATCAGTTCCATTATTCCAATCCCGGAATAATAAGTTGTTGTTTCCAATATTCCCAAACCGGAATATTAAGTTGTTGTTTCCATTATCCCCAACCCGGGATAATAAGTTGATGTTTCCAATATTCCAAACCCGGAATATTAAGTTGTCCCGTAATTAAGTTCAATATTAATGTATATAGGTAGCTAGCCTAAAGTCATGTCACTAAGTGTTCGCGATCGAAGCTGACAGTTGTGCCTCCGTTTTGCCAGGCCTATCACATGACCATGGCGATGTTAGGCCAATCATACACCCGTTGACCATACCCGGTCAGCTAGCGCGACTAGCTCGGATGGGGCTCGTCAGACCCAGTAGTACTACTCATAATTCCCCCGCTATTTAACCCAAATACTAACGATCCGAGGAGATTGTCGAGGACTTAAGTGATAAAGCTGCATAGTGACCATAACATTACATTAACATTAACTTAGTTACCGTATAGTTATGTGACGTTAGATTCGTATAACGTAAAGAGTTTGAGTTTGAGAGTGTATACATGTTTCTCCCCCTGTTGTTTAAAAACCGTATAAAGTTAGGGGCCGTGAACTCACCTTTATTTGCTCGGTTAGTGTAGCAAAGATGTTATAAGAGATGGGACCGCTAGTTATGTCCTAACAAACCAATTAATTCCACGTCAGTGTGTAATCACACCAATACAAATTCCACACGCAATTTACTCACAAAGTGATACACACAAACAACATATCTAACACTCAAACATGCATGCAAGTATTCTCATGTGATCATAGTAATCAAACAACTTATCATGAACATATTCCAAATCCATGCAACACTTTAATGCATAAAATCACAAGTTAACAACTTTCTGCTTAACACTCAATTATTCAGCTGTTTTCTAGGATTTTTATAAAATAGTTCCAGCATTCTAAAAATTCCCATATTTTTACAGCAGGTGACATTTATACCATAGAAATTTATATAATTTTTCTAAGTCCTGAATCTCTACCAATTAACCATCAATATTAATTCCCTATGCTGCAGTCAGATTTACCGCTTTCTGACTGCAGTCCACGGAAGAATTTATTTAAAAATCACTGATTGTCCGATTAACGAAATTCCAGTTGGAGTTGCCCGGAAATTTCTATACCTAGTTGCTGTATAAAAATCATGACTCAACTCTCTACTGATTTTAAAATCTAGCTTGATAAACAACCAACAAAATTCCAGAATTTTAACAGCTTTACCTACTGAACTTGTTTAGCCCTTTAAAAATATCAAACGATTTCAGAAAATTATGAATCCAGCGCCATTAGATTCCTTATTCAAATCTCTACGTTCTAGACATCAGAAAATCCGTTTTTCGACAACTAACGACCAAGTTACAGCCAGATGAAATCGGCTGTAACTTTCACTCAGCTTCCTGTTTCAGCATGTTATTATTATAAACTCGTGTAATCCCGTTCATGCGATTAATCTAAGTGATCAAGAACTGATTTCTAGTCCTAGATTAATACTAATAACCTATCCATGCAAACCCTTCTCAATACTTTAGTTTTTATACGCAAATCACAGCCTATACATTCAGCTTTCAAACAACATTCAACCTAGTGTAAACAATCCGAAACAATAAGATCATTCAATGTAAACATCATCAACAAATCGGCTAATCTAACATCTCATTCAATCATGCTTGGCAATCTTATATGTTCCGAAAACTATCATAACTATAAACAAAGATTAACTCAGCCGATTTCATTCATCAAATATCGTCCGAAACAACTAACCCTTCAAGCATATACATATCCGAAGCAACTAATCATTCAAGTACATAAATATATATATCCGAACATGATCTCAAATCAAACATGATCCTAACCTTGAGTCACTAGACAAACGAGCCGAGATGTGGACAAAGGCGACTCGGCTGCTGCTTGCTGCGACCGAGAGAAAGCAAAAAAAACTGATCTTGCAATCTAGACTGAACGGGACTGGAGATAACCGGCTGTTAACGACCGAGAGAATGGCTAAGCTGTTTGTGATCGTGATGGAATGTATCAAACTGATCTGGCGATCAAGGGAGCAAGTAAAAGGGTTGTTATGCGACTGAGATGATGAAAACAAAACTGATCCCGATCGGTTAGAAGGAGGAAAGGGAGCTGCCGACGGCAGTTTTGGTCTAGGGTTTTGTGAATTATGAATTGAGCATGCATTGTTGATATATATAGGCAAGGAGAGAGATGAGGGTTGCGGTTTTAGATAAACACTCGTGGCCGAGGGACTTGAGTTGGTTTGGTTTGGGTTTGGGTCTTGCGGCCGAGAGATTAAGGTTACGGTTGGGTTTGTGTATTGTTCTTGTGGTTTCGAGTTTGATCTTGCGGCCAAGTATTAGAATGAGTTTTAAGTTTAGGTTTGATCTTTGATTCTTGTTCTCTTTTGGCCGAAGACTTGGGTTCCAAGTTTCCTAGTTTCACACAGGGTTCGGTTTGTGTGCATATTTACAATAATTACTTAATAACTAAACAATCACATAAACACTCATCACGTATTCATTCACGTTTAATACTTAGCACGCATATTATTCGACAAGTGTCACGTATAATTTATCCGAAAAACCCGGGATATCACATATACCCTCCAGACTCATTTAATTTGGATCATTAAGCTTCCCTAGCATGCAAGATTTAGAATTGTTGTTTTACGAATGATATAGCATCAAGATTCGGCTACATTCGGATAGCATCCATACTCGGTTGAAGTCGGATCCTGTAACATCAATAATCAGAAGGACTCACAACGGGTGGTATCCGGATTCTGTTCATCTAGACACGGTTGAATTTGGATCCTTTAAATTCCTTTACAAGCGGAATTCAGAATAAGTGTTTTTGGGATCCTATAGCATCCAGACTCGATTAGACTCGGTTAGCACACATACTCAGTTGCTTTCGAATCGTGTACCATCACAAACTAGAATCATTTAGACAGGTGGTATCCATATCTTATACCAAGCAGAGTCGGTTTAATTAAGATCATTAAGTTTCCCTAGCATGGGAGATTCAGAATGGTTGCTTTACAAATCGTATGGCATCCAGAGTCGTTTGAATTCAGATCCTATAACACCACACTAATCAGAAGGACTCACAAAGGGCGGTATCCGGATTCTGTTTCATCTAGACTCGGTTGAATTCGGATCCTTCAGATTCCCTAACGAGCGGAATTCAAAATAGGTGTTTTTGGGATCCTATAGCATCCGGAATCGATTTGATTCGGTTAGCATACATACTCATTTGGTTTCAAATCGCGTACCATCACTTACCAGAATGATTCAGAGCGAGTGGTATCCATATCTTTACCATTCAGACTCGGTTTAATTTGGATCATTAAGTTTTCCTAGCATGCGAGATTCTGTGTCATCCAGACTCGGTTGAATTTTGATCCTTTAGATTACCTTAACTACAGAATTCAGAATAGGTGTTTTTGGGATCCTATAGCATCCAGAATCGATTTGATTCGGTTAGCATCGATACTCAGTTTGTTTCGGATCAAGTACCATCACTAACTAGAATGATTCAAAACAGGTGGTATCCATTTCTTGTACCAGCTAGACTCGATAATTTGGATCATTAAGCTTCCCTAGCATGCAAGATTTAGAATTGTTGTTTTACGAATGATATAGCATCAAGATTCGGCTACATTCGGACAGCATCCATACTCGGTTGAACTCGGATCCTGTAACGTCAATAATCAGAAGGACTCACAATGGGCGGTATCCGGATTCTGTTCATCTAGACACGGTTTAATTTGGATCCTTTAAATTCCTTTACAAGCGGAATTTAGAATAAGTGTTTTTGGGATCCGATAGCATCCAGACTCGATTAGACTCGGTTAGCATACATACTCAGTTGCTTTCGAATCATGTACCATCACAAACTAGAATCATTTAGACAGGTGGTATCCATATCTTATACCAAGCAGTCGGTTTAATTAAGATCATTAAGTTTCCCTAGCATGCGAGATTCAGAATGGTTTCTTTACAAATCGTATGGCATCCAAAGTGGTTTGAATTCAGATCCTATAACATCACACTAATCAGAAGGACTCACAAAGGGCGGTATCCGGATTCTGTTTCATCTAGACTCGGTTGAATTCGGATCCTTCAGATTCCCTAACGAGCGGAATTCAAAATAGGTGTTTTTGGGATCCTATAGCATCCGGAATCGATTTGATTCAGTTAGCATACATACTCATTTGGTTTCAAATCGTGTACCATCACTTACCAGAATGATTCAGAGCGAGTGGTATCCATGTCTTTACCATTCAGACTCGGTTTAATTTGGATCATTAAGTTTTCCTAGCATGCGAGATTCTGTGTCATCCAGACTCGGTTGAATTTTGATCCTTTAGATTACCTTAACTACAGAATTCAGAATAGGTGTTTTTGGAATCCTATAGCGTCCAGAATCGATTTGATTCGGTTAGCATCGATACTCAGTTTGTTTCGGATCAAGTACCATCACTAACCAGAATGATTCAAAACGGGTGGTATCCATTTCTTATACCCTCCAGACTCATTTAATTTGGATCATTAAGCTTCCCTAGCATGCAAGATTTAGAATTGTTGTTTTACGAATGATATAGCATCAAGATTCGGCTACATTCGGATAACATCCATACTCGGTTGAACTCGGATCCTGTAACATCAATAATCAGAAGGACTCACAATGGGTGGTATCCGGATTCTGTTCATCTAGACTCGGTTGAATTTGGATCCTTTAAATTCCTTTACAAGCGGAATTCAGAATAAGTGTTTTTGGGATCCTATGGCATCCAGACTCAATTTGACTCCGTTAGCATACATAGTTGGTTTCAAATCGTGTACCATCACAAACTAGAATCATTTAGACAGTTGGTATCCATACTTAGTTGCTTTCGAATTGGTTAGCATACATACTCAGTTGCTTTCGACTTGGTTGAATTTGTTTCCATTAGATTCCCTAACCAGTGGAATTCAAAATAGGTGTTTTTGGGATCCTATAGCATCCGGAATCGATTTGATTCGGATAGCATCCATACTCTGTTAGTTTTGGATCATGTACCTACATTAACCAGAATGATTCAGAATGGGTGGTATCCGTATCCTGTACCATCTAGACTCGGTTTAATTTGTATCATTCAGCTTCCCTAGCATGCGAGATCAGAATGGTTGTTTTATAAATTGTATAGCATACAGAGTTGGCTACATTCAGATAGCATCCATACTCGGTTGAATACGGATCCTGTAACATCACTAATCATAAGGACTCACAATAGGCGGTATCCGGACTCTGTTTTATCCAGACTCGGTTGAATTCCTTACCAAGGAATTCAGAACAGGTGTTTTTAGGATCCTATAGCATCGAGTCTTGATTACCTTCAGTTAGCATACATACTCAGTTGGTTTGGGATCGTGTACCATCAATAACCAGAATGATTTAGAACGGGTGGTATCTGTATCCTATACCCTCCTGACTCAATTTAATTTAGATCATTAGGCTTCCCTAGTATGCGAGATTTAGAATGGTTGTTTTATGAATCGTTAAGCATCTAGAGTCAGCTACATTCAGATAGCATCCATACTCAGTTGGTTTTTGGTAGAAGTGTCAGCTAATTAGAAGGACTAATGGGCGGTTCCATATTGTCACTAGTTAATCATGGGTTCCGCACATGTTGACTAGATATCAAATTATGTCTTGTGCTTTCGGAGAAGAGCCAATCCTACAAGTGGTATCAGAGCCTGGTGGCCTGATTTAAAGACAACTGATCAAGATTCAACCTTAGAAGATTTCTTATTCTACTCATTTTTCTTATTTTTTTCATTTTTGAAATGATTCGTGGACAAAATTGACAGATTTTTTTGGATAATACGTAAAAGCCATTTTAGACAAACCCCTGAAAGAACTAGAGCTAAAAACAATTGAAATCATGTCGAAAATTGCAAAAAACATGAAATTGTAAACACACCTCGCATTAACTGAAAACGTCCACTTCGCACAAAGTGAGCTCTAGATTGTACGAAGTGAGATAAACCTGTTTTTGAAAAATTTTTGTTCAGTTCGCACCAAGTGTCACTCCACACAAACCCCACTTCGCACAAACTAATCTTGATCAAATTTTCGTAGAAATGGAGAACGGATTCTTCAACATATTCGCTTCATCTGCTGTTTCGACCGCAACCACCCAAAACTAAAATTTTTAGATAACGAAATGGGCACGATGATTAAGCCACCCAAATTGATGTATCTTGAAGATTATAAGGGCTGGCATGAAATATTCACGAATTGGGTACAAGTAAACTATCTCGACTGTTGGTACGCGATAGAGGAAGGGTATAAGATTCTGACAGGAGAGAATGGTTTAGAGAAGGGAATAATGCAATATACTGATAAAGAAAAGGCTTTATTTTCTCGGGAAAAGAAGATGATGAATATTTTACAACATGCAATTAAGGAAGATATTTTCACACTGTTAGAGCATGAAGTTACGCTCAATCCATTTGGAATGCGCTCAAGGTTAAATTTCAAGGAAGCGCACAGATGATTAAGAGCAGCAAGCACTGTTGTAGAAAGAAATCGATATCTTTCATTCATTAAATGCCGAGTCGATGAAACAGATGCTTGAGCAATATTGTCACCTCATAGACGAATTGAAACGGTTGGGGGTTAACAAAGATAACGAAGGGCTGGTAGATAAGTTAGCTGATGCACTGCCAGAGGGCGAATGGTCAACATATCTCATGATTCTAAAGAATAGTGCCGACTACAACAGCACGTTGAGTCTCACAAAGTTTATTGAGAAGCTTGAAGGTCACAAATTGGATCTACAAAAGATGGAAAAATCTAGAAATGCACACGCACAACAAGATGTTAATCTGTACTTTAAAGGAAGTGCCATTGCCAATAACCAAAGCCCGAAGATTCAAACGGCTTTCAGTGCTAACAACTCGACAACCAGTTCAAGCAGTGGCACTGGTTTTACCTCATTTCCAAGCTATGATCCGAATACTCCAAGTACTCCCTAGTCGTCCTAGAGTTCTAACAACTACAACAATAGCCAGAACAATCAGTCAAATCCAAATAAGAGATCCTTCAATGCAATATAGCTATGAACTTGGCAAATGCACAAGACTTCAATAAAAACACGGCTAAGAAACATATAGCTCTACTCGCATCCCTGCTTGAATCTTATGAGACTCTAGTAGCCGGTAAGATCGGTAATCCTAACATGACTAAAGAGGATTATGATCAAATCTACTCTAAAAGAACTGGAATTAATAGACATCAAATGGTGTATGACCAGTATTGTTAGAAGAGCTCAGCGCTTCATGGAAATAATAGGGCGTAACAGTTTGGGAGGACCAGATGGTAAACTGGGATTTGACAAGGCAAAGGTGACATGTTTTAAATGTCGAGAAAAGGGTCACTTTAAGCAAGAGTGCCCGAACCGAGAAGTCCAAGAAAAATCACAATTCGTTTGCTGATATTTACTTCAAGAAAGCCATATATCACAAGACTTCTCCACCTCAAAGGTCATCAAAGCTTATCGCTATTGAGGATAGCTCGGAAAAAGCTAACAAAGCACTCGTGGTAACACAAGAGGACAAGGGATTTAACTAGAATGATTATATTCCGAGAAAAGAAAGTTTGGCATTGCTTGCTGAGATAATAGAAGAACCAGCGCTTGATGAGGTTGTTGAGGAAAGTTCGAATGAAGAATGTGAGGTTATGCTTGACGAAACACCTGATAATAGTGCTGAAAAGTGTGTTGAAGCGATTTATTATGAACATTGTGCTCAGGAAGACATATTTCATCATGCTTTTAAATTCGTGATTCCTCCTGATGTTTTTAATTCTTTTGCAGGTTTTTTTGTAGAGTCAATTCAACCAATACAAATGCTTGTTAAAGATAGAAGAATCCAAGAAGCCAATGGAAGAAATTATTGGTGTCACAAAGGGGATGAACAGAGAGAATCTGAAGGAAATAACTGATAAAGCCATGTTGGCTCAGTTACAAGAGGTAGCTCCTGAGAAGAGTCAAGAAGTGAAAAAGTCGGTTAATGAGTCAATCAAGGAGGAGATTAAGGTTTTAATAAAAAAAAGTCGTGAAACCATGCACAAAATGCCTGGAGCCGTGTAACGAGTGCTCAGAAAAGGATCTAAAACTTAAAGAACTGAAAAATATACTAACTTGATGAGTGACTTAAGAGACACAAAAGTTGATTATGATAAACTTAGTAAATCAATCAAACAATTTCAAGAAGTCAGCAAAGAGGACATATCAATAAAATCAATGTTAAAATCTATAGTAATGGATAAACAAATGGCAATTAATATTCAGATAGACACCATTGCTAAGCTAAAAACTGAATTTGAAGCCATAAAAATTGAGTTTGAATGAGTCAACAAATTGTTGATTAGTTACTCAACGTCCTCATATGTGATTGATCATATTCTTCCACAACAAGATGAAAATGGATCTGAAAATAAAAACAAAGGATTGGGTTATAATCAGTGTCCACCCCTAATGTGGAACAATTATGCTAAAAACTAGATGGGGTGGAAAAAACGCTCAATTTAAAGCTAAAAGCTGAACAAAAAGGAGACGACCTGCTAGAAAACATTAATGTGACCTATGAATGTCAATCAAATGTTGTGAAAAATGTTGTTGGAAATAAATCTGTAGCACTAAATTTGAGAGTGCTGAATCGAATTTGGAGAAAAACCAGTTCAAGTTCACCGTCTGAAACTGAAGAAAGCTTTCATAAGAACTATCTTGGAAAATCGGAATCTAGTTCGTATGAGGATCCTAATCTGGTTGCTTCAAAATGAAAGGATCAGACAAACTATATTCTGTTCAAGAATTTCCGATTCAGAATGTGAATCTTGAAAAGGTCAAACAAGTGTTTAATGATTGAAATTAGTTTTTTAAAGCCTGAAAATTTGAATGAAAATTACAAATCTAAACTCGAAATCTCTTACAATAATAATAATTACAAAGGTAAGAATTATCCTAAAAACAGGAGAAAAGGGTTGGGGTATGTAAAGAAGAAGTATGATAAGTTTCAAAAACCAAATTTTCAAAAGAATCTATATAAACTTTGTTTTTGGAACTAGCTCAGAAAGTGGATAGAGAGTTTGGACCAACACATTTAAAAAGAAATAATGAATCCAACAAAGGTGTGGAACCAACAATTTTAAATGTTTCAAATTTTGAAGTTCGTGAATCGTCAACTAAAAAAGAACAAAAGGATTCAAAATTCTACAAAAAAGGCATTTTTGAAAACACAAACTTGGGTGGTTAAATCTAAACCATCTTTTGTAGAAGTGAAAACAACACATGTTCCAACAAAACCGGAAGTTAAACCTGAGTCAAAGATTGGACAAGATGTTGAAGTCAAAGCCGAAATTATGGGACCAAAGTTTGATATCCCAAACCAACCCAAGACCGAGAAGCTTGGGTTTCACTGTTTAAATAATTGATTAATTGCATGTGCAGGGGCTCCTGAGGTCAATAATTTCTAAGTGGATAATGGATGGCGGAGCTTCTCGACACATGACAGGGATGCTAGCCTTGCTTTACGATGTTAAATCAATATGTGGAGGCTATGTTGGGTTAGCGGGTACTCAAGGAGGACGAATAGTTGGAGAAGGAATACTCACGAATGGTGTGGTTTCTTTCAACAAGTCAACTACATCGCCGAATTAGAGAATAACTTGCTAAGTATCTCCAAGATCTGCGATAAGAAGTTTACAACTCGTTTACGGATAAAGAATGCCTCATTCTGAAGCCGAGATTCAAAATTCTCAAGGAGTGGATCCTCATGCGCGCTCCACAAGAAAATGATCTCTATGTCCTCGACATGAGCATTGCATCCACTACTACAAAATCGGCCCAATGTTTTGTATCAAAGGCTACAGAAAAGGAATCGATTTTATGGCTTCGAAAGATGGGGCATATCCATTTACGTAAGATGAATTATTTGGTGCACAATAGTCTGGTGGAGGGTATGAATCTTAAGAGTTTCCACTTGAGTGATGATTGTATCTGCTGTAAAAAGGGCAAGCAACACAAGAAATCTCATCCAAGACAACTCCTGAACTCTATCAAACTGCCACTGGAGAGGTTACATATGGATCTGTTTGGGCCAGTTAACGTCAAAAGTATATCTAGTGATCTATATTGCCTTGTTGTGACTGATGACTACTCAAGATTTTCATGGGTTCTATTTCTAGAAAGCAAAGATGAGACGTTTGTATCATCTACCGATAAGAAGGATTCGTAGCGACAATGGTACTGCGTTCAAAAACAAAAGAATGGAAGAGTTTTGCAACAACAAAGGAATACTTCATGAATTCAGCGCGCACTATCCTCTGCAACATAATGGAGTCGCTGAATGAAAGATCCAACTCTTATTGAAACAGCACGCACAATGCTCACAGATTCTAAATTACCTGTCAATTTGGAGCGAAGTAGTTGCCTCTGCTTGTTACACACTTATTTGAGTATTAACAGTCAAGGCTCATAAGAAGACATGCTTTGAGTTGCTTAATCAGCAAAACCAAGTTTAGAGTTTTTAGAACCGTTTAAATCTCCGTGCATAGTTATTGTCCCGGATGGTAAATTCGGAGCTAAGTCTCTAGAGGGATCTTTCATGGGATATGCTAGTCCCTTGAGAACAGTTTATCTTCCTAGCATAAACCGGGTTATTCTTGTGCAACATGTTGACCGCCAGAGATGTACTTCACCAACACAGAAACCTACTGATCCTTGGTTGTTTAACTATGAGAGTTTGTGGAATTCTTTTGAACTGCCAGAAGAACCTACTAAAGATGAGCTTGTATTGCTATATCAGCAACAACAATCATCTGATCAAGAGCAAATTCCTAGACCAATAGTGATTTCTCAATCACAAATTGGCAAAAACAATTCTGAATTTGGATACGCATTCTATTTCATCCAGACTCGGTTGAATTTGGATCCTTTAGATAGAATTCAAAATAGGTGTTTTTGGAATCCTTTAACATCTAGACTCGATTAAATTCGGTTAGCATACATACTTAGTTGGTTTTGGATCGTGTACTAACCAAAATGATTTAGAACGGGTGGTATCTGTATCCTATACCATCCCGACTTGGTTTAATTTGGATCACTAAGCTTCCCTAGCATGCGAGATTCAGAATGGTTGTTTTACTAATCGTATAGCAACTAGAGTCGGCTACATTCAGATATGATCAACACTTGGTTTAATTCGGATCTTGTAACAACACTAAACAGAAGGACCCATGATGGGTGGTATCTGTATTCTTTTTCATCTAGACTCGGTTGAATTCGGATCCTTTAGTTCCCTAACCAACGGAATTCATAATAGGTATTTTTGGGATCCTATATCATCCTTAATCGAATTGATTCGGTTAGCATCCACACTCAGTTAGTTTCGGATCCATACCATCATTAACCTGGAAGATTTAGAATGGGTGGTATCCGAATCCTATACCATCCTTACTCGGTTTAATTTTGATCATTAAGCTTACCTAGCATGCGAGATTCAGAATGATTGTTTTACGAATCGGATAGCATCCAGAGCCGGCTACATTCAGATAGCATCCATACTCGGTTGAATTCGGATCTCGTATGCTAGGGAAGCTGAATGATCCAAATTAAACCGAGTCTGTATGGTACACGATACGCTTACCACCCATTCTAAATCATTCTGGTTATTGATGGTACACGATCCGAAACCAACTGAGTATGTATACGAATCAAATCGTAGCTTGATGCTATATGATCCCAAAAACACATATTCTGAATTATGTTGGTTAGGGAATTTAAAGAATCCGAATTCAACCTAATTTGGATGAAACAGAAACCAAATACCGCCCATTGTGAGTCCTTATGATTAGTATTATAACAGGATCCGAGTTCAACCGAGTATGGATGCTATCTGAAGGTAGCCGACACCGTATGCTATATGATTCGTAAAACAACTATTCTTAATCTCGCATGCTAGGGAAGCTGAATTATCCAAATTAAGCAGAGTCTGGATAGTACAGGAGGCAGGTACCACCCATTCTAAATCATTCTGGTTAGTGATGGTGCACGATCCGAAACCAACTAAGTATGTATACTAACCGAATCAAATCGAGTCTGGATGCTATAGGAACCCAAAAACACCAATTTTGAATTCTGCTAGTAAGGGAATCTAAAGGATCCGAATTCAACCAACCTAGTCTGGATGAAATAGAATCCGGATACTGGCCATTGTGAGTCCTTAACTTTAGCGATGTTACAGGTTCTGAATTCAACCGAGTATGGATGCTATCTGAATGTAATCGACTCTGTATGCTATACTATTCGTAAAACAACCATTTTGAATCTCGCAAGCTAGGGAAGCTGAATGATCCAACCGAGTTTGTATGGTATAGGATACAGATACCACCCATCTGAATAATTCTAGTTAGTGATGGTACACAATTTAAACTAACTGAGTATGGATGCTAACCGAATCAAATCGATTCTGGATGCTATTTGATCCCGAAAACACCTCTTTAGGATTCCGCTTGTTAGGGATCTAAAGGATCCGAATTTTATGGAGTTTGGATGAAAAAGAATCCGAATACCGCCCATTATGAGTCCTTACCGGTGATGTTATAGGATCCGAATTCAACCGAGTATTGATGATATTTGAATGTAGCCGACTCTGTATTCTATATGCTTCGTAAAACAACCATTCTGAATTTCGCATGCTTAGGAAGCTGAATGATCCATATTAAACCGAGTTTAGATGATAAAGTATAGGATACCACCTGTTCTGAATCATTCTGGTTAGTGATGATACATGATCCGAAACGAACTGAGTATGTATGCTAACCAAATCAAATCGAGTCTGAATGCTATTGGAACCCAAAAACACCTATTCTCAATTCCACTAGTAGGGGAATCTAAAGGATCCAAATTCAACTGAGTCTGGATGAAACAGAATACGTATATCACCCATGGTGAGTCCTTCTGATTAGTGATGTTACAGGATCCGAATTCAACCAAGCATGGATCTATCTAAATGTAGCTGATTATGTATGCCATACGGTTCGTAAAACAACCATTTTGACTCTCGCATGCTAAGGAAACTTAATGATCCCAATTAAACCGAGTCTTGATGGTATAGGATACGGATACCACCTGTTCAGAATAATTCTAGTTGTTGATGGTACACGATCCGAAACCAACTGTGCATGGATTCTAACCGAAGCAACTCGTTTCTGGCTGCTATAGGAACCTAAAAACACCTATTCTGAAATTTCGGTGGTTAGGGAATCTAAAGGATCCGAATTCAACCGAGTCTGGATGAAACAGAATCCAGATACCACCCAATATGAGTCCTTACTGGATCCGAATTCAACAAAGTATGCATGCTATCTAAAGTAGCCGAATCTGTCGGATATATGATTCGTCAAACAACCATTCTGAATCTCGCATGCTAGGGAAGCTGAATGATCCAAATTAACCCGAGTCTAGATGGTAAAGTATACGGATACCACCGGTTTGGAATCATTCTGGTTAGTGATGGTACACAATCCGAAACTAACTGAGTATGGATGCTAACCGAATCAAATCGAGTCTTATTGCTATAGGATCCCAAAATTACCTACTCTGAATTCTGCTAGTAAGGGAATCTAGAGGATCCAAATTCAACCAAGTCTAGATGAAACAGAATTTGTGAACCTCCCATTGTGAGTCTTTATTAGTGATGTTAAAGGGTCCAAATACGGAGTATGGATGCTAACTGAATGTAGCCGACTCTGTGTGCGATACAATTCGTAAAACAACCATTCTGAACCTCGTATGCTAGGTAAGCTGAATGATCCAAATTAAACCAAGTCTTGATGGTACAGGGTACGAATACTACTTGTTCTGAATCATTCTGGTTATTGATGGTACACGATTCGAAAATAACTGAGTATGGATGCTAACCGAATCTAAGCGATTCTGGAGGCTATAGGATCCCAAAACACCTATTTTTAATTCCGCTGGTTAGGGAATCTAAAGGATCCGAATTCAACCGAGTCTATATGAAAGAGAATCCGGATACCGCCCATTGTGAGTCTTTCTGATTAGTGATGTTAGAGGATCCGAATTGAACCGAGTATTGATGCTATCTGAATGTAACCGACTCGGCATGCTATACGATTCGTAAAATAACGATTCTGAATCTCGTTGCTAGGAAAGCTGAATAATCCAAATTAAAACGAATCTAGATGGTATAGGATACGGATAGGACCCGTTCTAAATCATTCTAATTAGTGAAGGTACACGATTTGAAAGCAACTGAGTATGTATTCTAACCGGATCAAATCGAGCCTGAATGCTATATGAACCAAAAAACTATTCTGAATTCCGCTTGTAAGGGAATCTAAATTATTCTAATTCAATCGAGTTTAGATGAAAAAGAATCCGGATACCGCCTATTGTGAGTACTTCTGATTAGTGATACAACATGATCCGAATTCAAATCGAGTCTGGATGCTATATGAACCCAAAAACATCTATTCTGAATTCAGCTAGTGAGAGAATCTAAAGGACCCAAATTCAATGGAGTTTGGATAACATAGAATCTGCATACTGCCAATTGTTAGTCCTTCTAATCGGTGATGTTACAGGATCCAAATTCAACTGGGTATTGATGCAATATGAATGTAGCCGACTCTGTATGCTATACGAATCGTAAAACAACCATTCTAAATCTCGTATGCTAGGGAAGCTGAATGATCTAAATTAAATCGAGTCTGTATGGTACATGATACAGATACCACCCATTCCGCATCATTCTTGTTATTGACTACACGATCCGAAACCTACTGAGTATGTATGTTAACCGAATCAAATCGAGTCTGGATGCAATATGAACCCAAAAACATCTATTCTAAATTCTGTTGGTTAGGGATTTAAAGCACCGAATTCAACGGAGTTTGGATTAAACAGAATCCAGATACCGCCCATTGTGAGTCCTCTGATTAAACCGAGTCTGGATGGTATAGGATTCGGATACCACCTGTTTTGAATCATTCTGGTTAGTGATGGCACACGATCCCAAAAACACCAATTTTGAATTCCGCTTGTTAAGGAATCTAAAGGATTCGAATTCAACTGAGTCTGGATGAAACAGAATCCGGATACCACCCATTGTGAGTCCTTACCATTTGTAATGTTATAGTATTTGAATGTACCCGACTCTGTAAGCTATACGATTCATAAAACAATCATTCTGGATATTGCATGCTAGGGAAGTTGAATGATCCAAATTAAACCAAGTCTGGATGGTATAGTATACGTATACCACTTGTTCTGAATCATTTTTTTTAGTGATGTTACACGATTCGAAACTAACTGAGTATGGATGCTAACCAAATCAAATCGATTCAGGATGCTATAGGATCCCAAAAACACCTATCTAGAATTCTGCTTGTTAGGGGATCTAAAGAATCCGAATTCAACCGAGTTTTGATGAAAAAGAATCTGGATACCACCCATTATGAGTCCTTCTAACTGGTGATGTTACAGGATCCGAATTCAACCGAGAATTGATGATATTTGGGTGTAGCCGACTTTGTATGCTATACGCTTTGTAAAAAATCATTCTGAATTTCGCATGCTTGGGAAGCTAAATGATCCAAATAAAACCGAGTCTAGAAGGTAAAGTATAGGGATACCACACGTTCTGAATCATTCGGGTTAGCGATGATACACGATTCGAAACCAACTGAGTATGTATGCTAACCAAATCAAATGGAGTCTGGATGCTATTGGATCCCAAAAACACTTATTTCGAATTCCCCTGGTAAGGGAATACAACCGAGTATGGATGAAACAGAATGCGTATACCACCCATTGTGAGTCCTTCTAATTAGTGATTTTACAGGATCCGAATTCAACCGAGTATGGTCTATCTGAATGTAGCCGATTATGTATGCATACGCTTCGTAAAACAACCATTTTGACTCTCGCATGCTAAGGAAACTTAATGATCTAAATTAAACCGAGTCTAGATGGTATAGGATACAGATACCACCTTTTCAGAATCATTTTAGTTGGTTATGGTACACGATCCGAAACCAACTGTGTATGGAATCTAATCGAATCAAATAGATTTTGGCTGCTATAGGATCCCGAAAACGCCTATTCTGAATTCCGCAGGTTAGGGAATTTAAATGAATGTGAATTCAACCGAGTCTGAATGAAATAGTAAATAGAAAGCACCCAATATGAGTCCTTCTAATTAGTGATGTTACAGGATTCGAATTCAACCGAGTAGTGATGCTATCTAAATGTATCTGACTCTGTATGCTATACGATTCGTAAAACAACCATTCTGAATTGCGTATGCAATGTAAGCTGAATGATCGAAATTAAACCGAGTTCGGATGGTACAGGATACGGATACGACCCGTACTAAATCTTTATGTTAGTGATGGCACACAATCCGAAACCAACTGAGTATGTACGCTAATCGAATTAAATCGAGTTTGTATGCTATATGAACCAGAAAACACCTATTCTAAATTCCGCTGTAAGGGAATCTAAAGTATCGTTGTGAGTACTAGTTAGTGATGTTAAAGGATCCAAAACCAACTGAGTATGGATGCTACTGAATGTAGCCTACTCTTGATGCTAAACGATTCGTAAAACTACTATTCTAAATCTCGTGTGATAGGGAAGCTTAATGATCCAAATTTAACCTGGCCCGGATGGTATAGGATATATATATACCACCCGTTTTGAATCATTCTGGTTAGTAGTGGTACACGATTCGAAACCAATTGATTATGTATGCTAATCAAGTTTAATCGAGTCTGGATGTTATAGGATCCTAAAAACACCTTTTTTAAATCCTGTTGGTTAGGGAATCTAAAGGATCCAAATTCAACCGAGTCTGGATGAAACATAATGAGTATACCGCCCATTGTGAGTGGTTTTGATTAGTGATGTTACAGGATCCAAATTCAACCTAGTATGGATGCTATCTGAATATAGCCGACTCTTGATGCTATACGATTCCCAAAACAACCATTTTGAATCTCGCATGCTAGGGAAGATTAGTGATCCAAACTAAAACCGAGTTTGGATGGAATAAGATAGGGATACCACCCGTTCTGAATCATTCTTATTAATGATGGTACACGATCCGAAACCAACTGAGTATGTATGCAACCGAGTTTAATCGAGTCTGGATGTTATAGGATCCTAAAAACACCTATTCTGAATTCCGCTGGTTAGGGAATCTAATGGATCCAAATTCAACCTAGTCTGGATGAAACAGAATGCATACGCCCATTGTGAGTGCATCTGATTGGTGATATTACAGGATCTGAATTCAGTTGAGTATGGATGCTACCTGAATATAGTCGACTCTTGATATTATACAATTCGTAAAACAACAATTCTTAATCTCGCATGCTACGGAAGCTTAATTATCCAAATTAAACTGATTCTATATGGTATAGGATATGGATACCACCCGGATCTGAATCATTCTGGTTAGTGATGGTACACCATCCGAAATCAACTGAGTATGTATGTTAACCGAATAATATCGATTCTGGATGTTATACGATCCCAAAAACACCTATTCTGAATTTCGTTGGTTAGGGAATCTAAAAGATCCGAATTCTACCGAGTCTTAATGAAATAGAATCCGGATACTGCTCATTGTGAGTCCGTCTGATTATGATGTTACAGGATCCGAATTTAACCGACTCTAGATGCCATACGATTCGTAAAACAATCATTCTGAATCTCGCATGCTAGGCAAACTTAATAATCCAAATTAAACCGAATCTGGATAGTATACGACATGTATACCACCCGTTCTAAATCATTCTTGTTACTGATGGTAAACGATCCGAAACCAACTGAGTATATATGCTAACCGAATCCAAATCGATTCTAGATGTTATAGGATCCCAAAAACACCTATTCTGAATTCTGCTGGTTAGAGAATCTAAGGGATAAAATTCAACTGAGTCTGGATGAAAGATAATGCGTATACCGCCCATTGTGAGTCCATCTGATTAGTGATGTTACAGAATCCGAATTCAACCGAGATGGATGCTATTTGAATGTAGCCAACTCTGGATGCTATACAATTCATAAAAATCCATTATGAATCTCACATGCTAGGGAAATTTAATGATCCAAATTAAAGCGAGTCTGAATGGTATAGGATACAGATACCACCCGTTCTAAATCATTCTGGTTAGTGATGGTACATGATCGGAAACCAACTGAGAATCGATGCTAACCGAATTAAATTGATTCTGGATGCTATAGGATCCCAAAAACACCAATTCTGAATTTCGCTTGTAAGGGAATTTTAAGGATCCAAATTCAACAGAGTCTGAATGAAACAAACTTTTTATACCACCCATTGTGAGTCCTTCTACAGGATCCGAATTCAACCGACTCTGGAAGCCATACGAGTCGTAGAACAACCATTTTGAATCTCGCATACCAGGTAAACTTAATTATTAAAATTAAACCGAATCTGGATGGTATAGGACATCGATACCACCCCATCTAAATCATTCTGGTTAGTGATGGTACAAAATTCGAAACCAACTGATTATGTATGCAACCGAGTTTAATCGAGTCTGGATGCTATGAAATCCCAAAACACCTATTCTAAATAAGCTGGTAAGGGAATTTAAAGGATCTAAACTCAACCGGGTCTAGATGAAAAGAATCCGGATACCGCCCATTGTGAGTCCTTCTGATTAGTGATGTTACACGATCCGAATTCAACCGAGTATGGATGCTATCTGAATGTAGCCTAATCTTGATGCATATGATTCGTAATACAACAATTCTGAATCTCGCATGCTAGGGAAGCTTAATAAACCAAATTAAACTGAGTCTGGATGGTGTAGGATACGGATACCATCCGTTTGAACCATTCTGGTTAGTGATGGTACACGATTCAAAACCAACTTAGTATCGATGCTAAATGAACCAAATCGATTCTAGATACTATAAGATCATAAAAACACTTGTTCTGAATTCCGTTGTTAAGGGAGTCTGAAGGATCCAATTCAATTGAATCTGGATGAAACAGAATCCGTATACTGCCCATTGTGAGTCATTCTGATTAGTTATTTTACAAGATCCGAATTCAACCGACTCCGGATGCCATACGAATCGTAAAATAACCATTCTGAATCTCGCAATGCTAGGGAAATTTAGTGATCCAAATTAAACTGAGTCTGGATGGTACAAGATATAGATACCACCCGTTCGGAATCATTCTAGTAAGTGATGGTACACGATCAGAAACCAACTGAGTATCGATGCTAACCGATCTAATCGACTCTGGATGCTATAGAATCCCAAAAACACCAATTCTGAATTCCGCTGGTAAGGGAATCTAAGGGATCCGGTTTCATCCGAGGCTGGATGAAACAGAATTCGTATACCACCCGTTGTGAGTCTTTCTTATTAGTGATATTATAGGACCTAAATTCAACCGAATATTGATGTTTTATGAATGGAGCCAACTCTGTATGATACACGATTCGTAAAACAACAATTCTGAATCTTGCATGCTAAGGAAACTGAATGATTCAAATTAATCCAAGTCTGGTTGGTACAGGATACGGATACCCCCCGTTATGAGTCTTTCTGATTATTAATGTTATAGGATCCGAATTAAAACTATGGATGCTATCTGAATGTACCCGACTCTTTATGCTATACGATTCGTAAGACATCCATTCTGAATCTAGCATGTAAAGGAAGCTGAATGACGAAATTAACTTAGTATAGATGCTAACCGAATCAAGTCGATTGTAGATGCTATAGGATCCCAAAAAAAACTATTTTGAATTCCGCTGGTTAGGGAATCTAAAGGATCCGAATTCAACTGAGACTATATGAATTAGAATGTGTATACCCCCCGTTGTGAGTCTTTCTAATTATTGATGTTATACGATCCGAATTAAAAGTATGGATGCTATCTGAATGTACCCGACTTTGTATGCTATACGATTCATAAGACAGACATTCTGAATCTGGCATGTAAGGGAAGCTGAATTATACGAATTAAACTGAGTCTGGATGGTCCAGCATACGGATACCACCCGTTCCGAATCATTTTCGTTAGTGATGATTCACTATCCAAAACTAACTGAGTATGCATGCTAACCGAATCAAATCGATTATGGATGCTATAGGATCCTTGAAACACCTATTCTGAATTCCGCTGGTTGGGAATCTATTCTAACCAAATTCAACGAGTTTGGAAGAAACAGCATGCGTATACTACCCATTGTGAGTCCTTCTGATTAGTGATGTTATAGGATCTGAATTAACTGAATATGGATGCTAGACGATTCGTACAACAACCATTGTGAATATCGCATGCTATGGAAACTTAATGAACCTAAAATTAAATCGAGTCTGGATGGTATATGTGATAATCGGCAAAATTCCGGTAATTCTATACAACCTGAACAATTATTACACTATCTATTTACCACACAACATGACATAAATTATAAGTTCTAAGTCTTAAAAAATCAACAAAATCATAGCTTGGTATGATAATGAATTCGTTACAATCACCAACATATAAAACCATATCAGATGGATGACAAAGACGCGAACACGCGATAAATATCAGTACTGCTTGCGGTACAGTCTGATATGACAAAATAAGACATAAAATATCTCTGCACTATTATACCATGAAGATTTTATTTAAAACACCAAATTGTCCAAGTCTGCAGCAAAATACAACATTTTGCAGTATAATACAGCATTCCGCAGCACAAAACAACAATTGTCCGAAAACCCAAAAATAAATATTTTAGTTAAGAATAATAACGGGTGTTAAAAATAACATAAAACCCGTATATAAATCCTACTGTTTATAGCTATGCAACTTGTTCAGTAAGAAAAACCAGACAACAAAGCCGGTACTGGAACTGAACTCAAAATAACAAATTTATTAGTCTAGAGAGCTAGATTAATATTCTGGACAATAAAAATAAGTACTAGAAATATTGTGTAAATAAAATTATATAAGTAACACAATGTCAGTATTTTACCCGGTACAACACCCGATCCAAATTTATGAACCGAACAACCAAACAATAAGTCTAGTAAGTTATTTTGGTAAATTATAACATCAATTTTGTTGGGCCATTAGATTTTATAAAAACTTATATATAAAAACATTAACGTTTATAAAGTTTATAAAAATTACAAGTTTTATAAAAATAAATAAAACCAAACCACCCCCACCTCACGGCTACATGGGTGTAAAATCCCATGCACTAATCTTCCATGATGTGTTGGCTTTGTGAGTATAGTTAGTGGGTTTTGAGGTGTAAGAGCCAAAAACCAACACAAAACCAAATCACTTCCATTCCTTTCATTTCCAAACATCAAAACACAACAACATTTCTTTCCTTTTTCCTTCTTGAAATCGGCCATACACCAACACCAACACCTTCAACTTTTAAAAATCCAAACTCAAGAAATTCAAGCTTGCATGGAGATCCAGGATACTCTAAGGTGTTTGCAAGGATTAGGTGGCATACTTGGAAGCTTGGAAACTTTTGAGTCTGGATGCAACCCAAAAAATCCTATCCTAAATTCCCTTGGTAAGGGAATCTAAAGGATCCAAATTCAACCGAGTCTTGATGAAATAGAATCCGGATACCGCCCATTGTGAGTCCTTCTAATCAGTGATGTTACAGGATCCGAATTCAACAGAGTATTGATGTTATCTGAATGTAGCCGTCTCTGTATGCTTTTACAATTCGTAAAACAACCATTCTGAGTCTTGTATGCTTGGGAGCTGACTAATCCAAATTAAACCAATTCTGGATGGTATAAGATATAGATACGACTCGTTCTAAATCATTTTGTTAGTGATGGTACATGATCTGAAACCAACTAAATATGTATGCTCCCAGAATCAAATCGAGCCAGGATGCTATATGAACCCAAAAACACCAATTCTGAATTCCGCGGGTAAGGGAATCTAAAGGATCCAAATTCGACCGAGTTTGGATGAAACAGAATCCTGATACCCCATTGTGTGTCCATCTGATTAGTGATGTTACACGATCCGAATTCAATCAAGTATGGATACTATCTAAATGTAACCCAGTCGTTATGCTATATGATTCGTGCAACCATTCTGAATCCCGAATGCTAGGGAAGCTAGTTGATCCAACTTAAACAGAGTCTGGATGGTATAGGATACAGATACAATCTGTTCTTAATCATTCTGGTTAGTGATGGCACACGATTCGAAGCTAAATGAGTATTGATGCTAACCGAATCAAATCGATTATGGATGCTATAAGATCCCAAAAACACCTATGTTTAATTCCGCTTATTAAGGAATCTAAAGGATCCAAATTCAACCAAGTCTAGATGAAATAGAATACAGATACAGTCCACTGTGAGTCCTATTCAGTGATGTTACAGGATCCGAATTCAATCGGGTATGGATGCTATCTGAATGTAGCCGACTCTGTATGCTATACGATTCGTAAAACAACCATTCTAAATCTCGCATACCAGGGAAGCTGAATGATCCAAATTAAACCGAATCTGGATGGTATAGGATACGGATATCACCGGTTCTGAATCATTCTGGTTAGTGATGGAACACAATTCGAAAATAACTGAGTATGGATGCTAACCGAATCAAGTCGATTCTGGATACTATAGGATCCCAAAAACACCCATTTAGAATTCCGCTTGTTAGGGATCTAAAGGATCCAATTTCAACCGAATAAAGAAGAATCCGGATACCGCCCATTATGAGTTCTTCTAACCGGTGATGTTACAGGATCCGCATTCAATGGAGTATTGATGATATATGAATGTAGCCGACTCTGTATACTATACGCTTCGTAAAACAACCATTATGAATTCGCATGCTTGGGAAGCTGAATGATCCAAACTAAACCGAGTCTAGATGGTAAAATATATGGATACCACCCATTCTGAATCATTCTGGTTAGTGATGATACACGATCTGAAACCAACTGAGTATGTATGCTAACCAGATCAAATCGCCTTGATGCTATTGGAACCCAAAAACACCTATTCTGAATTCCCCTGGTAAAGGAATCTAAAGGATCCAAATTCAACTGAGTCTGGATGTAACAGATCACCTAGGTTACAATATCTGAATTCAACCGAGTATTGATGCTATCTGAATGTAGCCGATGATGTATGCTATAGAATTCGTAAAACAACCATTCTGAATCTTGTATGCTAGGGAAGTTGAATAATCCAAATTAAACCAAATCTAGATGGTATAGGATAAGGATATGACCCGTTCTAAATCATTCTGTTAGTGATGGTACACGATCCGAAACCAACTAAATATGTATGCTAACCGAACCAACTAAATATGTATGCTAACCCAAAAACACCTATTCTGAATTTCGTAGGTAAGAGAATCTAAAGGATCCAAATTCAACAAAGTTTGGATGAAACAGAATCCGGATACCCCGCCCCATTGTGAGTCCATCTGATTAGTGATGTTATAGGTTCCGAATTCAAACGAGTATGGATACTATCTGAATTTAACCAACTCGGTATGCTATATGATTCGTAAAACAAACATTCTCAATCTCGCATGCTAGGGAAGCTGAATGATCCAACTTAAACCGAGTCTGGATGGTATATGATACATATACAACCTGTTCTGAATCATTATGGTTAGTGATGGCACACGATTCAGAACTAACTGAGTAAGGATGCTAACCGAATCTAATTAATTCTGGATGCTATAAGATCCCAAAAACACCTATTTTGAATTCCGCATGTTAAGGTATCTAAAGGATCCGAATTCAACCGAGTATGGATGAAATAGAATACGGATACAAGCTATTGTGAGTCCTTCTAGTCAGTGTTGTTACAGGACCCGAATTCAACCAGGTATGAATGCTATCTGAATGGAGCTGACTCTGTATGCTATATGATTCATAAAACAACTATTCTGAATCTCGCATGCTAGGAAAGCTGAAAGATCCAAATTAAAC
This sequence comes from Scalesia atractyloides, assembly GCA_947069175.1. Classification (NCBI taxonomy): domain Eukaryota; kingdom Viridiplantae; phylum Streptophyta; class Magnoliopsida; order Asterales; family Asteraceae; genus Scalesia; species Scalesia atractyloides. Next base: position 27,367,456 of record CAMTDV010000116.1, on the reverse strand, counting down.
CGACTCTGGATGGTATAGGATGCGGATACCACCGATTTTGAATCATTCGGGTTAGTGATGGTACATGATTCGAATATACTGAGTATGGATGCTAACCGAATTATGACGATTCTGGATCCTATTGGAACCCAAAAAGCCTATTCTGAATTCCCCTGGTAAGGGAATCTAGAGGATCCAAATTCAACCGGATTTGAATGAAATAGAATCCAGATACCGCCCATTGTGTGTCCTTCTAATCAGTGATGTTATAGGATTCGAATTCAACCGAGTATTGATGCATCTGAATGTAGCCGACGCTGTATGCTATACAATTCGTAAAACAACCATTCTGAATCTTGTATGCTCGAGAAGTTGAATAATCCAAATTAAACCAAAACTGCATACGATAGGATATGTATACGACCCATTCTAAATCATAGTGTTATTGATGGTACACGATCCGAAACAAATTAAATATGTATGCTAACCGAATCAAATCGAGTCTGTATGCTATACGAACCCAAAAACACCTATTCTGGATTCCGTTGGTAAGAGAATAGAAAGGATCCAAATTCAACGGAGTTTGGAAGAAACAGAATCCAGATACCCCCCCCCCATTGTGAGTCCATCCGATTAGTGATGTTACAGGATCCAAATTCTACCGAGTATGGATACTATCTGAATGTAACCAACTCGGTATGCTATATGATTTATTAAACAACCATTCTGAATCTCGCATGCTAGGGAAGCTGAATGATCCAACTTAGACCGAGTCTGGATGGTATAGGATACGGATACCACCTGTTCTAAATCATTCTGATAGTGATGGCACACGATTCAAAACTAACTGAGTATGGATGCTAACCAAATCAAATCTATCCTGGATGTTATAAGATCCCAAAAACACCTATTTTGAATTCCGCATGTTAAGGAATCTAAAGGATCCGAATTCAACCGATTATGGATGAAATAGAATACGTGATACAGGCTATTGTGAGTCCTTCTAATCAGTGTTGTTACAGGACCCGAATTCAACCAGGTATGGACGCTATCTGAATGGACCTGACTCTGTATGCTATATGATTCGTAAAACAACCATTGTGAATCTCGCATGCTAGGGAAGCTGAATGATCCAAATTATACGGATACCACCGATTCTGAATCATTCTGGTTAGTGATGGTACACGATTCAAATATAACTGAGTATGGATGCTAACCGAATTATGACGATTCTGGATCCTATTGGAACCCAAAAAGCCTATTCTGAATTCCCCTGGAAAGGGAATCTAGAGGATCCAAATTCAACCGGGTTTGAATGAAAGAGAATCTGGATAACGCCCATTGTGAGTCCTTCTAATCGGTGATGTTATAGGATTCGAATTCAACCGAGTATTGATGTATCTGAATGTAGACGACGCTGTATGCTATACAATTCGTAAAACAACCATTCTGAATCTTGTATGCTCGAGAAGTTGAATAATCCAAATTAAACCAAAACTGCATGCGATAGGATATGTATACGACCCATTCTAAATCATAGTGTTATTGATGGTACACGATCCGAAACAAATTAAATATGTATGCTAACCGAATGAAATCGAGTCTGTATGCTATACGAACCCAAAAACACCTATTCTGAATTCCGTTGGTAAGAGAATAGAAAGGATCCAAATTCAACGGAGTTTGGATGAAACAGAATCCAGATACCCCCCCCCCATTGTGAGTCCATCTGATTAGTGATGTTACAGGATCCAAATTCTACCGAGTATGGATACTATCTGAATGTAACTAACTCGGTATGCTATATGATTTATTAAACAACCATTCTGAATCTCGCATGCTAGGGAAGCTGAATGATCCAACTTAGACCGAGTCTGGATGGTATAGGATACGGATACCACCTGTTCTGAATCATTCTTATAGTGATGGCACACGATTCAAAACTAACTGAGTAGGGATGCTAACCAAATCAAATCTATCCTGGATGCTATAAGATCCCAAAAACACCTATTTTGAATTCCGCATGTTAAGGAATCTAAAGGATCCGAATTCAACCGAGTATGGATGAAATAGTATACGGATACAGGCTATTGTGAGTCCTTCTAATCAGTGTTGTTACAGGACCCGAATTCAACCAGGTATGGACGCTATCTGAATGGAGCTGACTCTGTATGCTATATGATTCATAAAACAACAATTCGGAATCTCGCATGCTAGCGAAGCTGAAAGATCCAAATTAAACCGATCTGGATGGTATAGGATACGGATACCACCGATTCTGAATCATTCTGGTTAGTGATGGTACACGACTCGAATATACTGAGTATGGATGCTAACCGAATCATGACGATTCTGGATCCTATTGGAACCCAAAAAGCCTATTCTTAATTCTCCTGGTAAGGGAATCTAGAGGATCCAATTTCAACAAGGTTTGAATGAAACCGAATCTGGATACCACCATTTTAAGTCCTAATCAGTGATGTTGTAGGATTCAAAATCAACGAGTATTGATGCTATCTGAATGTAGCCGACGGTGTATACTATAAAATTCGTAAAACATCCATTCTGAATCTTGTATGCTCGGGAAGTTGAATAATCCAAATTAAACCAAATCTGGATGCTATAGGATACCGATACGACCCTTCTAAATCATTGTGTTATTGATGGTACACGATCCGAAACCAATTAACTATGTACGCTAACCGAATCAAATCGAGCTAGATGCTATACGAACCCAAAAACACCTATTCTGAATTCTCCTGGTAAGGGAATCTAAAGGATCCAAATTCAACAGAGTTTGGATGAAACAGAATACGGATACACCCCATTGTGAGTCCATCTGATTAGTGATGTTAAAGAATCCGAATTCAATCGAGTATGGATACTATCTGAATGTAACCAACTCGTGTGCTATATGATTCATAAAACAACCATTCTGAATCTTGCATGCTAGGGAAGCTAAATGATCCCACTTAAAACGAGTCTTGATGGTATAGGATACAGATACCACCTATTCTGAATCATTCTGGTTAGTGATGGCACACCATTCGTAACTAACTGAGTATGGATGCTAACCGAATCAAATCGATTCTGGATGCTATAAGATCTTAAAAACACCTATTTTGAATTCTGCTTGTTAAGGAGTCTAAAGGATCCGTATTCAACCGAGTATGGATGAAATAGAATACGGATACAGGCCATTGTGAGACCTTCTAATCAGTGATGTTACAGGATCCGAATTCAACTAGGTATGGATGCTATCTGAATAGAGCCGACTCTATATGCTATACGATTCGTAAAACAACCATTCTGAATCTCGCTAGGGAAGTTGAAAGATCCAAATTATACCAAACCTGGATTCAATAGGATACGGATACCACCGATTCTGAATCATTCTGGTTAGTGATTGTAAACGATTCGAAAATAACTGAGCATGGATGCTAACCCAATCAAGTCGATTCTGGATGCTATTTGAACCAAAAAGCCTCTTCTGAATTCCCCTGGTAAGGGAATCTAGAGGATCCAAATTCAACCGGGTTTGAATGAAACAGAATCCGGATACCACCCATTGTGAGTCCTTCTAATCAGTGATGTTATAGGGTTCGAAATAAACCGATTATTAATGCTATCTGAATGTAGCCGATGCTGTATGCTATACAATTCGTAAAACAACCATTCGGAATCTTTTATGCTAGGGAAGTTGAATAATCCAAATTAAACCAAATCTGGATGCTATAGAATACGGATACGACCCGTTATAAATCATTGTGTTATTGATGGTACACGACGGGAAATCAATTAAATATGTATGCTAACCGAATCAAATCTATTCTAGATGCTATACGAACGAAAAAAAACCTATTCTGAATTCCGTTGGTAAGAGAATCTAATGGATCTAAATTCAATGGAGTTTGGATGAAAAAATTCCGGAAACTCCCCCCATTGTGAGTCCATCTGATTAGTGATGTTACAGGATCTGAATTCAAACGAGTATGGATACTATCTGACTGTAACCAACTCAGTTCGCTATATGATTCGTAAAACAATCGTTCTGAATCTCGCATGCTAGGGAAGCTGAATGATCCAACTTATAACCGAGTCTAGCTGGTATAGGATACATATATCACCTGTTCTGAATCATTATGGTTAGTGATGGCACACGATTCGAAACTAACTGAGTATGGATGCTAACCGAATCAAATCGATTTTAGATGCTATAAGATCCCAAAAACACCTATTTTGAATTCCCCTTGTTAAGGAATCTTAAGGATCCGAATTCAACTGAGTATGAATGAAATAGAATACAGATACATGTCACACCCCAACCGATAGCGGAAACATCGGTGTGAGACGAAAACCAGATTGCTCATTTGCTCACAAAGCTAATATTGACAATATTTAATTAAAGTCAAATTTCATTTCAATAATAATTGTCAAGCACAACATTGAAGCAAATACAAATAACATGATACAACAACATTGATATAACTTTTAACTTAGGCTTCTAATTGTGTGTATCTAAGTCCTTGCAATTTGATTTCATAGCATACTCTTCAATCAACCTGTAACATGATTTAAAGTATAATTCGATGCAAAAGCAAAGGCGAGTACACAAGTTTAAGCATAGCATACGTATACGTTTAAAGTTTAAACAAATCCTCATGGGAACTATGATTCTACACGAGCATATACAAGGCATGCAATACTACTAGTCAAACCCTTAACGCAATCACGTTGTTTTAACATGGCCTTAAGTTTACATGATTGAGGGGGATGCGTGACTTCCTATAGTGCTATACATGTCAAACGAAGGCTTAAAACAAGTTAATGACTAAAGCATCACATAAAGAATGTCCAAGATATAAGCATCACGTAAGCGTATCAAGTATTCATGTGTATAGGATTGTTTGTGCATTTCATAAAGTTTAAGTGCTGTGGTTTTGGTATAAGTAAACATGTTACACCCAAAAGTGTTTTAAACAAAAAGTGGGTCGAGTGTACTCACGGTTTTGCGAAGTCTTCAAACTTGACAAGTTCGTGAAGGTGGTTGATGGATGGGTTGAGCGCCGAGTTACCCTACAGGAGGAAATGTAGGTTGGTAAGTAAACGAATGATAATAGAGGATTTGGGAATTCAAACGTGATAAAGTATGTATACGAAAAAGTAATCGCCTAGACTTAATACTCGTTTTCGACACTATTATACCCATTCGGGTTGATGTGGTTTCATGGGTTAGGATACCCATTAGAATCGTAACGAGAGATTAAGTACTTAGGTGATGTTAACCTAGTACCATGACGGATAATCATTCGATTACCATCAAGAGTTCGGTTAGTATTCATATATATATATATATAATATATATTATAACAATAGTAAAAATAATAAACATCATGTAGATTCATAGAAGTCATGCATGGAGGTAGGAGGATAACCTTCCTTTTAAAACCTCTCGTATAGTTTACCAATGCGCAGTTGTCACGAGGACGACAAGGATGGTCATGAGTAAGTTTGAACATAAAAGTAAAAGAAAAAAGCAAACGAAATCATCAAGTGAGCTGGTGGATTGTAGTTAGGATAGCCAAGGCTTCCAAGTGATCACACTCTACCAACTCAAGTCTTGTTTCGAGAACAAGCTTGGAAGGATACAACACTTGTAGGTAAAAACCCTATTAACCATAAGAAAGCTAATTACTCTTGGGACCTTAGACATGGTGATGTTCCAAGTTAGTCTTCCATGAAAGACTTATGGAAACATTCCAAAAGATATTTCCAAGTAGTAAGAAGAAAGGAAAGATCAAAAGAGAGGGTGAGTTAGAACTCACTTTTTGGGAGCCTTGATCTTTTGAGAGAAGAAGAGAGCTCTTAGAGCTTTTAGAGAAGAGAAGAGAAGATTTAGGTGTGAAATGAGAGTGGGAGGAGGTGGGTATTTATAGTTGAGGTTAGGGGGTTGAGTTAGGTTAGCATTAAATGCAAGAAACACACTTTTGCCCAATCCATGAGCTAGAAACAACTTTATCCGGATTATGCCATTTTTAGTCTTTGAACTTAGTTATCTTTCATTTCAGGCTATAACTTTTCATTTTTGCATGTATAACGCATATAAGTATGATTTGAGTATCGAGTGTGAATGTATGAGTCTTTGCACGTATAACAAATATTAGTTTAAACGATTGAATGCTTGTAAGACATGTATACATAACAAGTATGAATTTTTATTACGATTCAAGTCTCAGATTACAAAATTGGGAAAAGAAATACGAATACAAGTTTCCATAAATAGAAATACGATTATACTTTCTAATTAAAGAAAGTACAAAAAAGCGAGGCGTTACAATACAGGCCATTGTGAGTCCGTCTAATCAGTGATGTTACATGATCCGAATTCAACCAAGTATGGATGCTATCTGAATGGAGCAGAGACTGTATGCTATAGGATTCGTAAAACAACCATTCTGAATCTCGCATTTAAACCGACTCTGGATGGTATAGGATACGGATACCACCAATTCTGAATCATTCTGGTTAGTGATGGTACACGATTCGAAACTAACTGAGTATGGATGCTAACCAAATCAAATCGAGTGTGGATGCTATTGGAACCCAAAAAGTCTATTCTGAATTCCCCTGGTAAGGGAATATAGAGGATACAAATTCAAACGGGTTTGAATGAAATAGAATCCGGATACCGCCCATTGTGAGTCCTTCTAATCAGTGATGTTATAGGATCAGAAATCAACCGAGTATTGACGCTATCTGAATGTAGCTGACGTTGTATGCTATACAATTCGTAAAACAACCATTTTGAATCTTGTATGCTAGGGAAGCTGAATAATCCAAATTAAACAAAATCTGGATGGTATAGGATACGGATACGACCCATTCTAAATCATTGTGTTATTGATGGTACACGATCCGAAACCAATTAAATATGTATGCTAACCGAATCAAATTGAGTTTGGATACTATATAAACCCCAAATCACATATTCTTAATTCCCCTTGTAAGGAGTAAAGGATCCAAATTCAAACGAGTTTGGATGAAACAGAATGCTGTATACCACCCATTGTAGGTCCTTCTGATTAGTGATCTTAGAGGATCCGAATTCAACCGCGTATGGATGCTATTTGAATGTAGCCGATTATGTATGCTATATAATCGTAAAATAACTTTTTTGAATCTCGCATGCTAGGGAAACTTAGTGATCCAAATTAAACCGAGTCTACATGGTATAGGATACGGATACCACCTATTCTGAATCATTCAATATGTTGATGGACACCATTCGAAACTAACTAAGTATGGACGCCAAAAGAATCAGACGATACTGGATGCTATAGGATCCCAAAAACACCTATATTGAATTCCGCTAGTTAGGGAAACTAAAGGATCCGAATTCAACCGAGTCTGGATGAAACAGAATCTGGATATCGCCCATTGTGAGTCCTTCTAATCAGTGAAGTTACAGGATCCAAATTCAACCGAGTATTGATGCTAACTGAATGTAGTCGACTCAATATGCTATACGATTCGTAAAGCAACCATTGTGAATCTTGCATGCTAGGAAGCTGAATGATCCAAATTAAACCGAGTCTGGATGGAATAGGATACGGATACCACCGATTCTGAATCATTCTGGTTAGTGATGGTACACGATTTAAATATAACTGAGTATGGATGCTAACTGAATTATAACGATTCTGGATCCTATTGGAACCCAAAAAGCCTATTCTGAATTCCCCTGGTAAGGCAATCTAGAGGATCCAAATTCAACCGGGTTTGAATGAAATAGAATCCGGATACCGACCATTGTGAGTCCTTCTAATCAGTGATGTTATAAGATTCGAATTCAACCGAGTATTGATGTTATCTGAATGTAGCCGACGCTGTATGCTATACAATTCGTAAAACAACCATTCTAAATCTTGTATGCTCGAGAAGTTGAATAATCCAAATTAAACCAAAACTGCACGCGATAGGATATGTATACGACCCATTCTAAATCATAGTGTTATTGATGGTACACGATCCGAAACCAATTAACTATGTACGCTAACCGAATCAAATCGAGCCTAGATGCTATACGAACCCGAAAACACATATTCTGAATTCTCCTGGTAAGGGAATCTAAAGGATCCAAATTCAACAGAGTTTGGATGAAACAGAATCCAGATACACCCCCCCCCCCATTGTGAGTCCATCTGATTAGTGATGTTACAGGATCCAAATTCTACCGAGTATGGATACTATATGAATGTAACCAACTCGGTATGCTATATGATTTATTAAACAACCATTCTGAATCTCGCATGCTAGTGAAGCTAAATAATCCAACTTAGACCGAGTCTGGATGGTATAGGATACGGATACCACCTGTTCTGAATCATCCTGATAGTGATGGCACACGATTCAAAACTAACTGAGTAGGGATGCTAACCAAATCAAATCTATCCTGGATGCTATAAGATCCCAAAAACACCTATTTTGAATTCCGCATGTTAAGGAATCTAAAGGATCCGAATTCAACCGAGTATGGATGAAATAGTATACAGATACAGGCTATTATGAGTCCTTCTAATCAGTGTTGTTACAGGACCCGAATTCAACAAGGTATGGACGCTATCTGAATGGAGCTGACTCTGTATGCTATATGATTCGTAAAACAACCATTGTGAAACTCGCATGCTAGCAAAGCTGAAAGATCCAAATTAAACCGACTCTGGATGGTATAGGATACGGATACCACCGATTCTGAATCATTCTGGTTAGTGATGGTACACGATTCGAATATACTGAGTATGGATGCTAACCGAATCATGACGATTCTGGATCCTATTAGAACCCAAAAAGCCTATTCTTAATTCCCCTGGTAAGGGAATCTAGAGGATCCAAATTCAACCGGGTTTGAATGAAACAGAATCCGGATACCGCCCATTTTAAGTCCTAATCAGTGATGTTGTAGGATTCGAAATCAACGAGTATTGATGCTATCTGAATGTAGCCGACGCTGTATACTATAAAATTCGTAAAACATCCATTCTGAATCTTGTATGCTCGGGAAGTTGAATAATCCAAATTAAACCAAATGTGGATGCTATAGGATACCGATACGACCCGTTCTAAATCATTGTGTTATTGATGGTACACGATCCGAAACCAATTAACTATGTACGCTAACCGAATCAAATCGAGCCTAGATGCTATACGAACCCAAAAACACCTATTCTGAATTCTCCTGGTAATGGTCTAAAGGATCCAAATTCAACAGAGTTTGGATGAAATAGAATCCGGATACACCCCATTGGGAGTCCATCTGATTAGTGATGTTAAAGAATCCGAATTCAACCGAGTATGGATACTATCTGAATGTAACCAACTCGTGTGCTATATGATTCATAAAACAACCATTCTGAATCTCGCATGCTAGGGAAGCTAAATGATCCTACTTAAAACGAGTCTGGATGGTATAGGATACAGATACCACCTGTTCTGAATCATTCTGGTTAGTGATGGCACACCAATCGTAACTAACTGAGTATGGATGCTAACCGAATCAAATCGATTCTGGATGCTAAAAGATCTCAAAAACACCTATTTTGAATTCTGCTTGTTAAGGAGTCTAAAGGATCCGTATTCAACCGAGTATGGATGAAATAGAATACGGATACAGGCCATTGTGAGACCTTCTAATCAGTGATGTTACAGGATCCGAATTCAACCAAGTACGGATGCTATCTGAATAGAGCCGACTCTGTATGCTATACGATTCTTAAAACAACCATTCAGAATCTCGCTAGGGAAGTTGAAATATCCAAATTAAACAGAGTTTGGATGAAACAGAATCCGGATACCCCGCCCCATTGTGAGTCCATCTGATTAGTGATGTTACAGTTCCGAATTCAAACGAGTATGGATACTATCTGAATTTAACCAACTCGGTATGCTATATGATTCGTAAAACAAACATTCTCAATCTCGCATGCTAGGGTAGCTGAATGATCCAACTTAAACCGAGTCTGGATGGTATATGATACATATACAACCTGTTCTGAATCATTAGGGTTAGTGATGGCACACGATTCGAAACTAACTGAGTAAGGATGCTAACCGAATCTAATTAATTCTGGATGTTATAAGATCCCAAAAACACCTATTTTGAATTCCGCATGTTAAGGAATCTAAAGGATCTGAATTCAACCGAGTGTGGATGAAATAGAATACGGATACAGGCTATTGTGAGTCCTTCTAATCAGTGTTGTTACAGGACCCGAATTCAACCAGGTGTGAATGCTATCTGAATGGAGCTGACTCTTTATGCTATATGATTCATAAAACAACTATTCTGAATCTCGCATTCTAGGAAAGCTGAAAGATCCAAATTAAATCGACTCTGCATGGTATAGGATACGGATACCACCGATTTTGAATCATTCTGGTTAGTGATGGTACTTGATTCAAATATAACTGAGTATGGATGCTAACCGAATTATGACGATTCTGGATCCTATTGGAACACAAAAAGCCTATTCTGAATTCCCCTGGTAAGGGAATCTAGAGGATCCAAATTCAACCGGGTTTGAATGAAATAGAATCCGGATACCGCCCATTGTGTGTCCTTCTAATCAGTGATGTTATAGGATTCGAATTCAACCGAGTATTGATGCATCTGAATGTAGCCAACGCTGTATGCTATACAATTTGTAAAACAACCATTCTGAATCTTGTATGCTCGAGAAGTTGAATAATCCAAATTAAACCAAACCTGCATGCGATAGGATATGTATACGACCCATTCTAAATAATAGTGTTATTGATGGTACACGATCCGAAACAAATTAAATATGTATGCTAACCAAATCAAATCGAGTCTGTATGCTATACGAACTCAAAAACACCTATTCTGAATTCCGTTGGTAAGAGAATAGAAAGGATCCAAATTCAACGGAGTTTGGATGAAACAGAATCCAGATACCCCCCCCCCCCATTGTGAGTCCATCCGATTAGTGATGTTACAGGATCCAAATTCTACCGAGTATGGATACTATCTGAATGTAACCAACTCGGTATGCTATATGATTTATTAAACAACCATTCTGAATCTCGCATGCTAGGGAAGCTAAATAATCCAACTTAGACCGAGTCTGGATGGTATGGGATACGGATACCACCTGTTCTGAATCATTCTGATAGTGATGGCACACGATTCAAAACTAACTGAGTAGGGATGCTAACCAAATCAAATCTATCCTGGATGCTATAAGATCCCAAAAACACCTATTTCGAATTCTGCATGTTAAGGAATCTAAAGGATCCGAATTCAACCGAGTATGGATGAAATAGTATACGGATACAGGCTATTGTGAGTCCTTGTAATCAGTGTTGTTACAGGACCCGAATTCAACAAGGTATGGACGCTATCTGAATGGAGCTGACTCTGTATGCTATATGATTCGTAAAACAACCATTGTGAATCTCGCATGCTAGCGAAGCTGAAAGATCCAAATTAAACCGACTCTGGATGGTATAGGATACGGATACCACCGATTCTGAATCATTCTGGTTAGTGATGGTACACGATTCGAATATACTGAGTATGGATGCTAACCGAATCATGACGATTCTGGATCCTATTAGAACCCAAAAAGCCTATTCTTAATTCCCCTGGTAAGGGAATCTAGAGGATCCAAATTCAACCGGGTTTGAATGAAACAGAATCCGGATACGGCCCATTTTAAGTCCTAATCAGTGATGTTGTAGGATTCGAAATCAACGAGTATTGATGCGATCTGAATGTAGCCGACGCTGTATACTATAAAATTCGTAAAACATCCATTCTGAATCTTGTATGCTCGGGAAGTTGAATACTCCAAATTAAACCAAATCTTGATGCTATAGGATACCGATACGACCCGTTCTAAATCATTGTGTTATTGATGGTACACGATCCGAAACCAATTAACTATGTACGCTAACCGAATCAAATCGAGCCTAGATGCTATACGAACCCAAAAACACCTATTCTGAATTCTCCTGGTAAGGGAATCTAAAGGATCCAAATACAACAGAGTTTGGATGAAACAGAATCCGGATACACCCCATTGTGAGTCCATCTGATTAGAGATGTTAAAGAATCCGAATTCAACCGAGTATGGATACTATCTGAATGTAACCAACTCGTGTAGTATATGATTCATAAAACAACCATTCTGAATCTCGCATGCTAGGGAAGCTAAATGATCCCACTTAAAACGAGTCTGGATGGTATAGGATACAGATACCACCTGTTCTGAATCATTCTGGTTAGTGATGGCACACCATTCGTAACTAACTGAGTATGGATGCTAACCGAATCAAATCGATTCTGGATGCTATAAGATCTCAAAAACACCTATTTTGAATTCCGCATGTTAAGGAGTCTAAAGGATCCGTATTCAACCGAGTATGGATGAAATAGAATACGGATACAGGCCATTGTGAGACCTTCCAATCAGTGATGTTACAGGATCCGAATTCAACCAAGTATGGATGCTATCTGAATAGAGCCGACTCTGTATGCTATACGATTCATAAAACAACCATTCTGAATCTCGCTAGGGAAGTTGAAATATCCAAATTAAACAGAGTTTGGATGAAACAGAATCCGGATACCCCGCCCCATTTTGAGTCCATCTGATTAGTGATGTTACAGGTTCCGAATTCAAACGAGTATGGATACTATCTGAATTTAACCAACTCGGTATGCTATATGATTCGTAAAACAAACATTCTCAATCTCGCATGCTAGGGTAGCTGAATGATCCAACTTAAACCGAGTCTGGATGGTATATGATACATATACAACCTGTTCTGAATCATTAGGGTTAGTGATGGCACACGATTCGAAACTAACTGAGTAAGGATGCTAACCAAATCTAATTAATTCTGGATGCTATAAGATCCCAAAAACACCTATTTTGAATTCCGCATGTTAAGGAATCTAAAGGATATGAATTCAACCGAGTATGGATGAAATAGAATACGGATACAGGCTATTGTGAGTCCTTCTAATCAGTGTTGTTGTAGGACCCGAATTCAACCAGGTATGAATGCTTTCTGAATGGGCTGACTCTGTATGCTATATGATTCATAAAACAACTATTCTAAATCTCGCATTCTAGGAAAGCTGAAAGATCCAAATTAAACCGACTCTGCATGGTATAGGATACGGATACCACCGATTCAAATATAATTGAGTATGGATGCTAACCGAATTATGACGATTCTGGATCCTATTGGAACCCAAAAAGCCTATTCTGAATTCCCCTGGTAAGGGAATCTAGAGGATCCAAATTCAACCGGGTTTGAATGAAATAGAATCCGGATACCGCCCATTGTGTGTCCTTCTAATCAGTGATGTTATAGGATTCGAATTCAACCGAGTATTGATGCATCTGAATGTAGCCGACGCTGTATGCTATACAATTCGTAAAACAACCATTCTGAATCTTGTATGCTCGAGAAGTTGAATAATCCAAATTAAACCAAACCTGCATGCGATAGGATATGTATACGACCCATTCTAAATCATAGTGTTATTGATGGTATACGATCCGAAACAAATTAAATATGTATGCTAACCGAATCAAATCGAGTCTGTATGCTATACGAACTCAAAAACACCTATTCTGAATTCCGTTGGTAAGAGAATAGAAAGGATCCAAATTCAACGGAGTTTGGATGAAACAGAATCCAGATACCCCCCCCCCCCCATTGTGAGTCCATCCGATTAGTGATGCTACAGGATCCAAATTCTACCGAGTATGGATACTATCTGAATGTAACCAACTCGGTATGCTATATGATTTATTAAACAACCATTCTAAATCTCGCATGCTAGGGAAGCTAAATAATCCAACTTAGACCGAGTCTGGATGGTATAGGATACGGATACCACCTGTTCTGAATCATTCTGATAGTGATGGCACACGATTCAAAACTAACTGAGTATGGATGCTAACCAAATCAAATCTATCCTGGATGTTATAAGATCCCAAAAACACCTATTTTTACTCCGCATGTTTAGGAATCTAAAGGATCCGAATTCAACCGATTATGGATGAAATAGAATACGTGATACAGGCTATTGTGAGTCCTTCAAATCAGTGTTGTTACAGGACCCGAATTCAACCAGGTATGGACGCTATCTGAATGGAGCTAACTCTGTATGCTATATGATTCATAAAACAACCCATTGTGAATCTCGCATGCTAGGGAAGCTGAATGATCCAAATTATACGGATACCATCGATTCTGAATCATTCTGGTTAGTGATGGTACACGATTCAAATATAACTGAGTATGGATGCTAACCGAATTATGACGACTCTGGATCCTATTGGAACCCAAAAAGCCTATTTGAATTCCCCTGGAAAGCGAATCTAGAGGATCCAAATTCAACCGGGTTTGAATGAAATAGAATCCGGATAACGCCCATTGTGAGTCCTTCTAATCGGTGATGTTATAGGATTCGAATTCAACCGAGTTTTGATGTATCTGAATGTAGCCGACGCTGTATGCTATACAATTTGTAAAACAACCATTCTGAATCTTGTATGCTCGAGAAGTTGAATAATCCAAATTAAACCAAAACTGCATGCGATAGGATATGTATACGACCCATTCTAAATCATAGTGTTGTTGATGGTACACGACCCGAAACAAATTAAATATGTATGCTAACCGAATCAAATCGAGTCTGTATGCTATACGAACCCAAAAACACCTATTCCGAATTCCGTTGGTAAGAGAATAGAAAGGATCCAAATTCAACGGAGTTTGGATGAAACAGAATCTAGATACCCCCCCCCCCCATTGTGAGTCCATCTGATTAGTGATGTTACAGGATCCAAATTCTACCGAGTATGGATACTATCTGAATGTAACCAACTCGGTATGCTATATGATTTATTAAACAACCATTCTGAATCTCGCATGCTAGGGAAGCTGAATGATCCAACTTAGACCGAGTCTAGATGGTATAGGATACGGATACCACCTGTTCTGAATCATTCTGATAGTGATGGCACACGATTCAAAACTAACTGAGTAGGGATGCTAACCAAATCAAATCTATCCTGGATGCTATAAGATCCCAAAAACACCTATTTTGAATTCCGCATGTTAAGGAATCTAAAGGATCCGAATTCAACCGAGTATGGATGAAATAGTATACGGATACAGGCTATTGTGAGTCCTTCTAATCAGTGTTGTTACAGGACCCGAATTCAACCAGGTATGGACGCTATCTGAATGGAGCTGACTCTGTATGCTATATGATTCGTAAAACAACCATTGTGAATCTCGCATGCTAGCGAAGCTGAAAGATCCAAATTAAACCGACTCTGGATGGTATAGGATACGGATACCACCGATTCTGAATCATTCTGGTTAGTGATGGTACACGATTCGAATATATTGAGTATGGATGCTAACCGAATCATGATGATTCTGGATCCTATTGGAACCCAAAAAGCCTATTCTTAATTCCCCTGGTAAGGGAATCTAGAGGATCCAAATTCAACCGGGTTTGAATGAAACAGAATCCGGATACCGCCCATTTTAAGTCCTAATCAGTGATGTTGTAGGATTCGAAATCAACGAGTATTGATGCCATCTGAATGTAGCCGACGCTGTATACTATAAAATTCGTAAAACATCAATTCTGAATCTTGTATGCTCGGGAAGTTGAATAATCCAAATTAAACCAAATCTGGATGCTATAGGATACCGATACGACCCGTTCTAAATCATTGTGTTATTGATGGTACACGATCCGAAACCAATTAACTATGTACGCTAACCGAATCAAATCGAGCCTAGATGCTATACGAACCCAAAAACACCTATTCTGAATTCTCCTGGTAAGGGAATCTAAAGGATCCAAATTCAACAGAGTTTGGATGAAACAGAATACGGATACACCCCATTGTGAGTCCATCTGATTAATGATGTTAAAGAATCCGAATTCAACCGAGTATGGATACTATCTGAATGTAACCAACTCGTTTGCTATATGATTCATAAAACAACCATTCTGAATCTTGCATGCTAGGGAAGCTAAATGATCCCACTTAAAACGAGTCTGGATGGTATAGGATACAGATACCACCTGTTCTGAATCATTCTGGTTAGTGATGGCACACCATTCATAACTAACTGAGTATGGATGCTAACCGAATCAAATCGATTCTGGATGCTATAAGATCTCAAAAACACCTATTTTGAATTCTGCTTGTTAAGGAGTCTAAAGGATCCGTATTCAACCGAGTATGGATGAAATAGAATACGGATACAGGCCATTGTGAGACCTTCTAATCAGTGATGTTACAGGATCCGAATTCAACCAGGTAGGGATGCTATCTGAATAGAGCCGACTCTATATGCTATACGATTCGTAAAACAACCATTCAGAATCTCGCTAGGGAAGTTGAAAGATCCAAATTAAACCAACCCTGGATAGAATAGGATACGGATACCACCGATTCTGAATCATTCTGGTTAGTGATGGTAAACGATTCGAAAATAACTGAGCATGGATGCTAACCCAATCAAGTCGATTCTGGATGCTATTTGAACCCAAAAGCCTATTCTGAATTCCCCTGGTAAGGGAATCTAGAGGATCTAAATTCAACCGGGTTTGAATGAAACAGAATCCGGATACCACCCATTGTGAGTCCTTCTAATCAGTGATGTTATAGGGTTCGAAATCAACCGAGTATTAATGCTATATGAATGTAGCCGATGCTGTATGCTATACAATTCGTAAAACAACCATTCTGAATCTTTTATGCTAGGGAAGTTGAATAATCCAAATTAAATCAAATCTGGATGCTATAGAATACGGATATGACCCGTTATAAAATCATTGTGTTATTGATGGTACACGACCGAAAACAAATTAAATATGTATGCTAACCGAATCAAATCTATTCTAGATGCTATACGAACGAAAAAAAAACCTATTCTGAATTCCGTTGGTAAGAGAATCTAATGGATCTAAATTCAATGGAGTTTGGATGAAAAAAATCCGGATACTCCCCCCATTGTGAGTCCATCTGATTAGTGATGTTACAGGATCTGAATTCAAACGAGTATGGATACTATCTGACTAACCAACTCGGTTCGCTATATGATTCGTAAAACAACCGTTCTGAATCTCGCATGCCAGGGAAGCTGAATGATCCAACTTAAACCGAGTCTAGATGGTATAGGATACATATATCACCTGTTCTGAATCATTATGGTTAGTGATGGCACACGATTCGAAACAAACTGAGTATGAATTCTAACCGAATTAAATCGATTTTAGATGCTATAAGATCCCAAAAACACCTATTTTGAATTCCCCTTGTTATGGAATCTTAAGGATCCGAATTCAACTGAGTATGAATGAAATAGAATACAGATACATGTCATACCCCAACCGATAGCGGAAACATCGGTGTGAGATGAAAACCAGATTGCTCATTTGCTCACAAAGCTAATATTGACAATATTTAATTAAAGTCAAATTTCATTTCAATAATAATTGTCAAGTACAACATTGAAGCAAATACAAATAACATGATACAACAACATTGATATAACTTTTAACTTAGGTGTCTAATTGTGTGTATCTAAGTCCTTGCAATTTGATTTCATAGCATACTCTTCAATCAACCTGTAACATGATTTAAAGTATAATTCAATGCAAAAGCAAAGGCGAGTACACAAGTATAAGCATAGCATACGTATACGTTTAAAGTTTAAACAAATCAACCGAGTATTGATGCTATCTGAATGTAGTTGACGTTGTATGCTATACAATTCGTAAAACAACCATTTTGAATCTTGTATGCTAGGGAAGCTGAATAATCCAAATTAAACCAAATCTGGATGGTATAGGATACGGATACGACCCATTCTAAATCATTGTGTTATTGATGGTACACGATCCGAAACCAATTAAATATGTATGCTAACCGAATCAAATCGAGTTTGGATACTATATAAACCCCAAATCACATATTCTTAATTCCCCTTGTAAGGAGTAAAGGATCCAAATTCAAACGAGTTTGGATGAAACAGAATGCGTATACCACCCATTGTGGGTCCTTCTGATTAGTGATCTTAGAGGATCCGAATTCAACCGCGTATGGATGCTATCTGAATGTAGCCGATTATGTATGCTATATAATCGTAAAACAACTATTTTGAATCTTGCATGCTAGGGAAACTTTCTGATCCAAATTAAACCGAGTTTACATGGTATAGGATACGGATACCACCTATTCTGAATCCTTCTGTATGGTGATGGACACGGTTCGAAACTAACTAAGTATGGACGCTAATCGAATCAGACGATACTGGATGCTATAGGATCCCAAAAACACCTATCTTGATGAAACAGAATCTGGATATCGCCCATTGTGAGTCCTTCTAATCAGTGATGTTACAGGATCCAAATTCAACCGAGTATTGATGCTATCTGAATGTAGTCGTTTCAATATGCTATACGATTCATAAAGCAACCATTGTGAATCTCGCATGCTAGGGAAGCTGAATGATCCAAATTAAACCGAGTCTGGATGGTATAGGATAACGGATACCACCAGTTCTGAATCATTCGGGTTAGTGATGGTACACGATTAAAACTAACTGAGTATGGATGCTAACCAAATCAAATCGATTCTGGATTCTATAGGATCCTAAAAACAACTATTCTGGATTACGTTGGTAAGAGAATCTAAAGGCTCTGAATTCCAACGAATCTGGATGAAATAGAATACGGATACAGCCCATTGTGAGTCCTTCTAATCAGTGATTTTACAGGATCCGAATTCAACCGAGTACTGATGCTATCTGTATGTAGCCGACTTCGTATGCTAAACAATTCATAAAACAACCATTCTGAATCTCGCATGCTAGGGAAGCTGAATGTTTCAAATTAAACTGAGTCTGAATAGTACAGGATAGGGATACCACGCTTCATAAAACATTCTGGTTGTACAAGATCTAAAACCAACTCAGTATGTATGCTAACCGAATCAAATCGAGTATGGAGGCTATAGGAACCCAAAAACACCAATTCTGAATTCCGCTAGAAAGGGAATCTGAAGGATCCAAATTCAACCGAGTCTAGATGCTATCTGTATGTAGCCGATTATGTATGCCATACGATTTGTAAAACAAACATTTTGAATCTCACATGCTAGGGAAACCTAATAATCAAATTAAACCGAGTCTGCATGGTCTAGGATACGGATACCACCTATTATAAATCATTGTGGTGTTATGATACATGATCCGAAACCAACTGGGTATGGATGCTAACAGAATCAAATAGATTTAGCTTCTATTGGAACCCAAAAACACCTATTCTGAATTCCGCTGGATAGGGAATCTAGACGATTCGAATTCAACCGAGTATTGATAATATCAATATGTATTTGTATGCTATACGATTTCTAAAACAACCATTCAGAACCTCGCATGCCAGGGAAGCTGATTGATCCAAATTAAACCAAGTCTGGATAGTACTTGATACATATACCACCCGTTCTGAATTATTCTGCTTATTGATGGTACACGATCCGAAATGAACGGAGTATGTATGCTCACCGAATAAAAACGAGTCTGGATAATACAGGAAACCAAAAACTTCTATTCTGAAACTCGCTGGATAGGGAAACTAGAAGATTCGAATTCAACCGAGTCTGGATAAAACAGAATCTGAATACCGCCCATTGTGAGACCTTCTAATTATTGATGTTATAGGATTCGAGTTCAAAACTGAGTATTAATACTCTCTAAATATATTTTACGATTCCTAAAACAACCATTCTGAATCTTGCATGCCAGGGAAGCTGAATGATCCAAATTAAACCGAGTCTGGATGGTACTTGATACAGATACCACCCGTTTTGAATTATTCTTCTTAGTGATGGTACACGTGCTCACCAAATCAAATCGAGTCAGGATAATACATGAAACCAAAAACACCTATTCTGAATTCTGCTGGTAAGGGAATCTAAAGGATCTAAATTCAATCGAGTCTAGATGAAACAGGATCCGGATACAGCCGATTGTGAGTCCTTCTGATTAGTGATGTTACATAATCCGAATTCAACTGAGTATGCAACCGAGTATGGATGCTATCTGAATGTAGCCGACTTTGTATGCTACACGATTCGTAAAACAACCATTCTAAATAAAGCATGCTTTGGAAGCTGAATGATCCAAATTAAACCGAGTCTGGATGGTATATGATACGGATACCACCCATTCTGAATAATTTTGGTTAGTGATGGTACCTGATCTGAAACTAACTGAGTTTGGATGATAACCAAATCAAATCGATTCTAGATGATATAGGATCCCAAATTGATTCTGAATTTCGAGTATACCATCCATTGTGAGTCCTTCTGATTAGTATTTTTATAGGATCCGAATTCAACCAAGTATTGATGCTATTTGAATTTAGCCGACTATTACGTTATACGATTCGTAAAATTGCCATTCAGTATCTCGCATGCTGGGAAGCTGAATGATACAAAGTAAACCGAATCTGGATGGTACAGGATACGGATACCACCTGTTTGGAATAATTCTGGTTAGTGGTGGTACACGATCTGAAACTTACAAAGTAAGGATACTAACTAAATCAAATCAAGTCTGGATGCTACAGGATCCCAAAGACACCTATTGTGAAATCCGAGTTTGGATGAAACAGAATGCGTATACACCCATTGTGAGTCCTTCTGATTAGTGATGTTACAGGATCTGAATTCAACCGAGTATTGATGCTATCTGAATATAGCCGACTCTAGATGCAATACAATTCGTAAAACAACCAATATGAATCTCGCATGCTAGGTAAACTTAATGATCCAAATTAAACCAAGTCTAGATGGTATAGAATACGAATACCACCCATTCTAAATGATCTTGGTTAGTGTGGGTACACGATTCGAAACCAACTAAGTATGTATGCTAACCGAATCTAATAGAGTCTGGATGCTATAGGACCCCAAAAAACACCTATTCTGAATTCCACTGTTTGGGAATCTAAAGGATCCATTTTGAGTCTGGATGAAACAGAATGCGTATACACCCATTGTGAGTCCTTCTGATTAGTGATGTTACAGGATCTGAATTCAACCGAGTATTGATGCTATCTTAATATAGCCGACTCTAGATGCAATACAATTCGTAAAACAACCAATATGAATCTCGCATGCTAGGTAAACTTAATGATCCAAATTAAACCAAGTCTGGATGGTATAGAATATGAATACCACCCGTTCTAAATGATCTTAGTTAGTGAGGGTACACGATTCGAAACCAACTGAGTATGTATGCTAACCGAATCTAATAGAGTCTGGATGCTATAGGACCCCAAAAACACCTATTCTGAATTCCACTGTTTGGGAATCTAAAGGATCCATTTTGAGTCTGGATCAAATAGAATCCGCATACCACAAATTTTGAGTCCTTCTATTTAGTGATGTTACAGGATCTGAATTCAACCGAGTATTGATGCTATATGAATATAGCCGACTCTAGATGCAATACAATTCGTAAAACAACCAATATGAATCTCGCATGCTAGGTAAACTTAATGATTCAAATTAAACCAAGTCTGGATGGTATAGAATACGAATACCACCCGTTCTAAATGATCTTGGTTAGTGAGGGTACACGATTCGAAACCAACTAAGTATGTATGCTAACCGAATCTAATAGAGTCTGGATGCTATAGGACCCCAAAAACACCTATTCTAAATTCCACTGTTTGGGAATCTAAAGGATCCATTTTGAGTCTGGATCAATTAGAATCCGCATACCGCCCATTTTGAGTTCTTCTATTTAGTGATGTTATAGGATCTGAATTCAACCGAGTATTGATGCTATCTGAATATAGCCGACTCTAGATGCAATACAATTCATAAAACAACCAATATGAATCTCGCATGCTAGGTAAACTTAATGATCCAAATTAAACCAAGTCTGGATGGTATAGAATATGAATACCACCCGTTTTAAATGATCTTGGTTAGTGAGGGTACACGATCCAAAACCAGCTAAGTATGTATGCTAACTGAATCTAATAGAATCTGGATCCTATAGGACCCCAAAAACACCTATTCTGAATTCCACTGGTTTGGGAATCTAAAGGATCCATTTTGATTCTGGATCAAATAGAATCCGCATACCGCCCATTTTGAGTCTTTCTATTTAGTGATGTTACAGGATCCGAATTCAACAGAGTACGGATGCTCTCTTTGTAACTGCCTCTGTTTGCTATACGTTTCAAAAATAACCATTCTGAATCTAGCAAACTAGAGAAGCTTCAGGATCCAAATTAAATCAAGTCTGGATGGTATAATACGGATACAACCCGTTCGGAATGGATGCTATAGGATCCTAAAAACACCTATTCTGAATTCTATAGGATCCTAAAAGCACCTATCAGAAACCAACTGAGTATGGATTCTCCGCTAACCATTCTAAATCGACTCTGGATGCTGTAGGATCCTAAAAACACCTATTCTGAATTCTGCAGGTTAGGGAATCTAAAGATCTGAATTCAACCGAGTCTGGATGAAACAAATCCAGATACCGCCCATTATGAGTCCTTCTGGTTAGTGATTATGTTACAGGATCTGAATTCAACCAAGTATGGATGCTATCTAAATGTAGCTGACTATGTATGCTATACAATTCGTAAAAACAACCATTCTAAATCTCGTATGCTAGGGAAGCTAATTGAAACAAACTAAACTGAGTTTGTATGGTATAGTATACAGATACCACCCATTCGGAATCATT
Organism: Scalesia atractyloides; assembly: GCA_947069175.1. Classification (NCBI taxonomy): domain Eukaryota; kingdom Viridiplantae; phylum Streptophyta; class Magnoliopsida; order Asterales; family Asteraceae; genus Scalesia; species Scalesia atractyloides. Next base: position 27,344,629 of record CAMTDV010000116.1, on the reverse strand, counting down.
TTGGTTAGTTACGGTACACGATCCGAAACTAACTTAGTAAGGATGCTAACCGAATCAATTCGATTCTTGATGCTAGAGAGTCCAAAAAAGCGAATTATGAATTCCGCTAAAGGATCCGAATTCAACCGAGTCTGGATGAAACCAAATGTGTATACCACCCATTGTGACTCCTTCTGATTAGTGATGTTACATGATCCGAATTCAACCGAGTAGGGATGCTATCTGAAAGTAGTCGACTCTTGATGCTATACGATTCGAAATACAACCATTCCGAATTCTCAGACTAGGGAAGCTAAATGATAAAAATTAAACCTGGATGGTACAGGATATGGATACCACTCCTTCCGAATCATTCTGGTTAGTGAGTACACGATCAAAAACCAACTAAATATGTATGCTAACCGAATCTAATCGAGTCTGGATGCTCTAGGATCCCAAAAACACCTATTCTAAATTCCGTTGGTAAGGGAATCTAAAGGATCCAAATTCAACTGAGTCTAGATGAAACAAAATCCGGATACCGCCCATTGTGAGTCCTTCTGATTAGTGATATTATAGGATGCGAATTCAACCGGGTATGGATGCTATCTGAATGTAGCCGACTATGTATGCTATGCGATTCGTTAAAACAACCATTCTAAATCTAGCATGCTAGGGAAGCTGAATGATCCAAATTAAATCGAGTATGGATGGTACAGGATCGGATACCAACCGCTCTGAATCATTTTGCTTAGTGATGGTACACGATTCGAAACTAACTGAGTATGGATGCTAACTGGATCGAATTGATTCTGGATGCTATAGGATCTCAAAAACACCTATATTGAATTCCGCTGGTTAGGGAATCTAAAGGATCCGAATTCAACTGAGTCTTGATGAAATATATTTAGTATACCACCCATTGTAAGGCCTACTTAGGGATGTTCAGGATCCGAATTCAACTGAGTATTGATGCTATCTGAATGTAGCCAACTCTGTATGCTATACGATTCGTAAAACAACCAATATGAATCTAGCTTGCTAGGTAAACTTAATGATCCATATTAAACAGAGTCTGGAAGGTAAGGATAAGGATACCACCAATTCAAAATCATCTTGGTTAGTGAGGGTACACGATCCGAAACCAACTTGGTATGTATGCTAACCGAATCTACTGAAGTCTGGATGCTATAGGATCCCAAAAACACTTATTCTGAATTCTACTGGTTAGGCAATCTAACGGATCCAAATTAAACCAAGTCTGTATCAAACAGAATCCGGATACTGCTCGTTCTTAATCATTCTGGTTAGTGATGGTACATGATTCAAAACTAATTGAGTATGGCTGCTAACTGAATCAAATCAATTCTAGAATCTATAGGATCCCAAAAACACCTATTCACAATTCCGTTGGTAAGAGAATCCAAAGGATCTGAATTCCACCGAATCTGGATGAAATAGAATGCGGATACCGCCCATTGTGAGTCCTTCTAATGAGTGATGTCACATGATCCGATTCAACTGAGTATTGATGCTCTCTGAGTGTAGCCGACTCCTATGCTATACGATTCATAAAACAACCATTCTGAATCTCGCATGCTAGGGAAGCTGAATGATGCAAATTAAACCGAGTCTGGATAGTATAGGATACGGATACCATGCGTTCTAAACCATTCTGGTTGTACAAGATCCGAAACCAACAAAGTATGTATGCTAACCGAATCAAATCGAGTCTGGATGCTATAGGAACCCAAAAACACCTATTCTAAATTCTGCTGGCAAGGGAATCTAAAGGATCCAAATTCTACCGAGTCTGGATGAAACAGAATGCGTATACCAAACTTTGTGAGTCCTTCTGATTAGTGATGTTACAGGATCCGAATTCAACCGAGAATGGATGCTATCTAAATGTAACCGATTATGTATGCCATACGATCTGTAAAACAACCATTTTGAATCTCGCATGTTTGGGAAACTTAATAATCCAAATTCAACAGAGTCTGCATGGTATAGAATACGGATACCACCTATTCTAAATCATTCTTGTTGGTTATGATACACGATCCGAAACCAACCTCAAATTGATTCTGGCTGCTAGGAACCTAAAAACACCTATTCTGAATTCCGTTGGATAGGAATCTAAACGATTCGAATTCGACCGAGTGTAACACCCCGACCATGTAAAACAACGAACCGCGACGGAAACTGTCACACCCTCAATTTCCACTTGCGGAGCTTTACCGCGAGGCGTGTGAACAAACCAGAATCTGAAACACTAGTACGTCGAACGACTCTATATGATTTGATAATACGTTTTCCAAAATCACTTGTTGTAGATTTTATGTTACCAATATTTAGCAGAAGCATCAGTTTTTAAAGTTTGAGCGGAAGCATAAATAAGTAGTGAAGTGGGCGCCAACACAAACGCCAAAACGAATGAAAAATCCCAAAACAATATTAAGAAATAAGACTCGATAAAAGATGTCTTGTTCAATGCATGTGCGTGCACCTAGAGCTCCTAGCGTCCTGAGAAACATGTAAAGAAACAAGTGTCAACATTAAAGATGAGTGAGTTCACAGGTTTTCATAAATTCGTTTGTTCGGTTATAGTTTGTTTTCTCCGTTATCCCTAACCCGGGATAACGTATTGGTTCCATTATTCCAACCCGGAATAATAAGTTGTTGCTTCCAATATTCCAAACCCGGAATATTAAGTTGTTGTTTCCAATATTCCAAACCCGGAATATTAAGTTGTTGTTTCCAATATTCCAAACCCGGAATATTAAGTTGTTGTTTCCATTATCCCCAACCCGGGATAATACAGTTGTTGTTTCCATTATCCCCAACCCGGGATAATACAGTTGATTCGTAATTAAGTTCAATGTTAATATATATAGGTAGCTAGCCTAAAGTCATGTCACGTAAGCGTTCGCGATCGAAGCTGACAGTTGTGCCTCCGTTTTGCCAGGCCTATCACATGACCATGGCGATGTTAGGCCAATTATTCATCCGTTGACCATACCCGGTCGGCTAGCGCGACTAGCTCGGATGGGGCTCGTCAGACCCAGTAGTACTACTTATAATTCCCCCGCTATTAAACCCAAATACTAACGATCCGAGGAGATTGTCGAGGACTTAAGTGATAAAGCTGCTTAGTGACCATAACATTACATTAACATTAACTTAGTTACCGTATAGTTATGTGACGTTAAATTCGTATAACGTAAAGAGATTGAGTTTGAGAGTGTATACATGTTTCTCCCCCTGTTGTTTAAAAACCGGATAAAGTTAGGGGCCGTGAACTCACCTTTATTTGCTCGGTTAGTGTAGCAAAGATGTTATAAGAGATGGGACCGCTAGTTGCGTCCTAACAAACCAATTAATTCCACGTCAGTGTGTGAACACACCAATACAAATTCCACACGTAATTTACCACAAAGTGATACACACAAACAACATATCTAACACTCAAACATGCATGCAAGTATCCTCATGTGATCATAGCAATCAGACAACTTATCATGAACATAATCCAATCCATGCAACACTTTGGTGCACACAATCACAAGTTATCAAATTTCAGCTTAACACTCATTATTCAGCTGTTTTCTAGGATTTTTATAAAATAGTTCCAACATTCTAAAAATTCCCATTTTTTTACAGTAGGTGACATTTATACCATAGAAATATATATAATTTTTCCAAGTCCTAAACCTTTACCAATTAACCATAAATATTAATATACTAGGCTGCAGCCTGATTTATCACTTTCTGACTGCAGCCCACGGAAGAATTTATTTAAAAATCACTGATCGCCCAATTAACAAAATTCCAGTTGGAGTTGCCCGGAAATTTCCATACCTAGTTGCTGTACAAAAATCATGACTCAACTCCCTACTGATTTTAAAATCCAACTTGATAAACAACCAACAAAATTTCAGGATTTTCACAGCTTTAGTTACTGAACCCATTTGGCCCTTTAAAAATATCAAACGATTTCAGAAAATTATGAATCCAGTGCCATTAGATTCCTTATTCAAATCTCTATGTTCTAGACATCAAAAAATCCGTTTTTCGACAACTAACGACTGCGTTACAGCCAGACGAAGTCGGCTGTAACTATTACTCAGCAACTGTTTTCAGCATACAATTACTACAACTTGCATAAACCGTTCCTATTGATCAACCTAAGCGAGCAAGAACCAATTTTTAATCATAGTTTACCACTAATAACTTATCCATGCAAACCCTAGTTCTTACTTCTAGCTTTTACAAACAAAACATACTTGCAACTTATTATTTCCGAAAACAATCATGCACATGAACAAGCATATATATATATCCGAAACAATACAATCATCTATCTCATTCTATCATGCAAATCCGAAAACAACACACTCAAGACACGTATATCCGAATATGATCTAGCAACAAAAGATAAATCCTAACCTTAAATGACAAGGTAAGTGGGCCGAGACTTGGATGTGAATGGATTCGGTTTGAAGGTAAATCGCGACCGAGAAGATGATGATAAAGTGGGCTGTTTTGTTGATTGAATAGAGGTGAGCAAGGACTGAACTCTCGACTGAATGGAGGTGAAGATGGCGATGGTTGCTGCTGCTGCGACCGAGAGGAAAGAACGAGCAATGGAGGGAGCTGTCCGCGATCACAAGGCTGCCGACGGCAGTTTTTGTTTAGGGTTTTTGTGTATGTGAATGAAGGCATGCAATGGATGATATATATAGGCGCAAAGGGATAGGGTTAAAAGGGAAGGGTTGCGGTTTGGGTTTGCACACGGCCGCAAGGGACTTGGGTGGTTTGGGTAAGCATATGTGGCCGATGATACTTGGATTGCTTTGGTTTGGGTTTGGGCTTGATCTTGCGGCCAAATAGTTTTAGGTTTGCTAACTTGGTTAATTCCTAGAGTTACAATGAATCAAAGCTGGTTCTTGTCGCGGTTCGGTTCAGTTCGTGTACATATCTACCCTACTTACTCTATAACTAAAACAATCACACCACACACATCACGTATTCATTTAACTCGTGCACGTTTAATACTTAGCATATACATTATTCGACAAGTGTCACGTGTAAGTTATCCGAAAAACCCGGGATATCACATTATCCCCATGTTGAAAGAATTTTCGTCCCGAAAATTGAGTAAACGCGGTTTAGCATGTAGCGTACATGTTCAGAGTGCCACGCACAAAGAGTTAGTTCGTTAATGATGGTACGCAACGTTACAAGGAGTTCCCAAGTTCCATACACAAAGATTTCCAAGTGCCATGCACCAGAATTTAATCAACAATAGTACACGAAAGTATGAGAAGTTTCCAGGTTGTCACATCATCCCCATGTTGAAAGAATTTTCGTCCCGAAAATTTAGTTACTGGTATCGTTAGTTTGCTGCTCAGTTGCGAAGAGATGTGGGTATTTGCTTTTCATTTGGTCCTCTCTTTCCCACGTGAACTCTGGTCCACGCTTAGAGTCCCAATGAACCTTAACGATCGGAATTTTGCTGTGCCTTCGAGTCTTGATCTCACGATCCATGATCTCGATAGGCTGTTCCACAAAGTGCAGTCGTTCATCCACTTGGATCTCATCCAATGGAATGACTAGAGTTTCATCTGATAGACACTTCTTCAGATTTGACACGTGAAATACGTTGTGAACTCCACTGAGTTCGGCAGGAAGGTCTAATTGATAAGCTACGGGTCTAATACGTTTCAAGATTACAAACGGGCCTACGTACCGTGGGTTAAGTTTGCCCCGTTTTCCAAAGCGGATTACACCCTTCCAGGGTGACACCTTTAGTAGGACGCGGTCGCCTACTTGAAATTCGAGCGGTTTGCGTCGTTGATCAGCGTAGCTTTTCTGTCGATCTCGTGCCGCCGCCATGCGGTTTCTGATTTGTACAATCTTTTCGGTAGCCTCAAGTATTAACTCAGGGACTGTGAGTTGACTGTCACCGACCTTTGCCCAGCAGACCGGTGATCTACATTTACGGCCGTATAATGCCTCACACGGTGCTGCCGAAATACTCGTATGATAACTGTTGTTATATGAGAATTCTACTAGAGGCAGGTGGATTTCCCAACTATTTCCGAAGTCCACTACTCATGCCCTAAGCATGTCTTCCAAGGTTTGTATGGTCCTTTCACTTTGACCATCAGTCTGAGGGTGGTAAGCTGTGCTCATATCCAGGCGTGTTCCCAACGCTTTCTGGAGTGACTGCCAGAAGTTTGACGTGAAGCGAGCATCTCTGTCTGAGATGATGGACGTTGGCACACCGTGCCGAGAAACTACTTCCTTAATGTAGATGCGAGTCAACTTCTCCATCTTACCTGTTTCTTTAATAGCTAGGAAGTGTGCGGACTTAGTTAAACGATCCACAATCACCCAGATAGTATCGCAACCACCCAAGGTTCGCGGGAGTTTAGTGATGAAATCCATTGAGATCTGATCCCATTTCCACACTGGGATCTCAGGTTGTTGGAGTAGCCCCGATGGCTTTTGGTACTCCACCTTGACTTTTGCACAAGTCAAACATTTACTCACGTAGGTGGCTATATCGGCTTTCATGTTGGGCCACCAGTACGCAGCTTTAAGGTCTTGATACATCTTATCCGAACCCAGATTGACAGAGTATCGGGATTTGTGAGCTTCATCCATGACTAGCTCTCTGAGATTTCCGTAGAGAGGTACCCATATGCGATTCATAAAATACCGGGCTCCATTGGGCTTTACTTCCCAATCGCGCTCCATTTTTCCCACTGATTCGGCTTTGATGTTTTCCTCCTTAACTGCTTCTAACTGGGCGTCGCGTATTTGTTCGGGTAGCCCCGAATGTATAGTGAGTTGTAATGCTCGTACGCGACGAGGTTTCAAGTGTTCCTTCCTACTGAGGGCATCAGCTACCATGTTAGCTTTACCCGGGTGGTACCGAATGGCACACTCATAATCGTTCAAGAGTTCGACCCAGCGACGCTGTCGCATGTTCAACTCCTTCTGATCAAAGATGTGTTGGAGGCTTTTGTGGTCCGTAAAGATTGTGCACTTTGTTCCATAGAGGTAGTGTCTCCAAATCTTAAGTGCAAACACTACTGCTCCCAATTCCAGGTCATGCGTCGTATAGTTTTTCTCGTGAACCTTCAGTTGGCGCGACGCATACGCGATGACCTTATCGCGTTGCATGAGTACGCATCCCAATCCCTGAATGGAAGCATCACAATACACTACAAAGTCATCTGTCCCTTCCGGCAAGGACAGAATGGGTGCACTGCAAAGTTTCTGCTTCAACAGTTGAAATGCTGCTTCTTGCTTGTCACCCCAAGCATACTTGATGCCTTTCTGGGTGAGGGTAGTAAGCGGTTGTGCGATCTTTGAAAACCCCTCGATAAAGCGTCTGTAGTAACCAGCCAATCCCAAAAATTGGCGGATCTCCGTCGGTGTCTTGGGTGCTTCCCAGTTTTTGATGGCTTCAATCTTGGCAGGGTCTACATGGATACCCTTTTCATTCACTACGTGCCCGAGAAACTAAACTTCCCGGATCCTGAAATCACACTTCGAAAGCTTGGCATAAAGCTTTTCCTGTTGGAGTAGCCCTAGCAGTAATCGTAGATGTTCCGCATGCTCTTCTTCACTTTTGGAGTAGATGAGTATGTCATCGATGAACACAATGACATACTTGTCGAGGTATGGTTTACACACGCGGTTCATGAGATCCATGAACACCGCAGGTGCGTTGGTGAGACCAAAGGGCATGACCAAGAACTCATAATGGCCATACCTGGTACGAAATGCTTTCTTAGCGATATCCTCCTCCCTGACGCGTAGCTGATGATAACCGGACCGTAAATCAATCTTAGAGTAGTAACATGACCCTTGCAGTTGGTCGAATAGATCGTCGATGCGAGGTAACGGGTATCGGTTCTTGACGGTAACCTTGTTGAGTTCCCTATAGTCGATGCACATGCGGAAAGTCCCGTCCTTTTTCTTGACTAAAAGGACTGGAGCTCCCCATGGCGAAAGGCTTGGTCGGATAAATCCTTTCTCTAAAAGTTCCTGAAGTTGGGTGGACAGCTCCTGCAGCTCGGCTGGAGCTAGGCGGTATGGAGCCTTGGCGATAGGAGTTGCATTGCTTGCCAATTCGATTTCAAACTCCAATTGTCGATGTGGTGGAAGACCAGGTAGTTCTTCTGGGAATACATCGGAAAAATCACGGACGACAGGGATGTCTTCTATAAATTTCTCGTCCTTAGGCTGTTCGGTAATCAGTGCGAGTAAAGCGAAGGAGTTCTTTCTCCGTAGATACTTCTGCGCTTGCATAAATGAGATAATGTTGGTGACGGCGCTTGCCTTGTCGCCTTGTACTGTCAAGATTTCGTCGTTAGAGAGCGGAATACGGATAGATTTTTCGAAGCAGAGAACTTCAGCCCGGACGTCGGATAGCCAGTCCATTCCGACTACCACGTCAAAACTACCCAGGGTAGTTGTCATCAGATCAATGGTAAAAGTGTGGCCCGCGAGTTTGAGTTGACAGCCGGATACGATTTGGGTCACATCTACAGATTTACCATCGGCTAATTCTATAACATAAGGGGTCTCTAATGGTTTTAGTGTGAGATTTAGGTTCTTCCTAAAAGACTCAGATATAAAACTCCTATCCGCACCCGTATCAAAAAGCACAGAAGCAAAATGTTCATTAAGGGGAAACTTACCGGTGACCACGTTCGAGTCGTTTCTGGCCTCTCCGCGGCCCAATGTAAATGCACGACCTTTGGCACCTCCTGTGCCACCATTCCCATTGTTGTTGTTATTATTGTTGTTGTGGTTATTGTGGTTGTTTCCACCATTATCGTTGTTATTACGCAGCTGTGGGCAGTCTCTTCTGAAGTGAGCAGTGCTACCACACTGATAGCATCCCCGGTTGATACCCTGCTGCTGACCCTGGGGCTGATTTTGATTTTGTCGGGACATGATTTCCCCACGACAATCCTTTGCCGCATGTCCTATCTTGCCACATCGTTGGCAACGATTTCCGGCACAAGGGCCGTTATGATGGAGATTACAGCGGTTGCACTGCGGCTTTCGGCCTACATAGCCGCCTGAATTCTGGTTGTTGTTGTTGTTGTTGTTGTTGTTGTTGTTGGCGGGATGATTTTGATGACCCCGGTGGCTGTTGTAGTGATTGAACCGTTTCTGGTTCCCTTGCCGCGGATGAGATGACGAAGACTGTCGAACAGTGGAGTCTTCAAATTTTCTTTTGTTGTCCGGGGCAACTTCAGTTGTACCCCGTGCTGGCAGCTTCTTCTGTTCCACCGCCTTATCGGTGAGTTTGTGAGCCAATCGGATTGCTTGGTGCTCAGTTACAGGGTTACTAGCCATTACCATACCCTGAATTTCCGGAACCAGACCCCCGAGATAGAACTCGAGTCTTTTCTCCCCCGTGTTGGCCAAATCGGGACACAGAAATACTAAGTCATGATGTTTTGCAGTGTAAGCTTCAATTTCCGATCCCACCATCTTGTGGTTCCATAGAGCTTGCTCCAATTGTTGCACTCTGTCTCGTGGACAGTACTCCTCTTTAATTAGGGCCTTGAACTCAGCCCATGCCATTGCATTCGCAGCTATAAGTCCACGTGTTTGGACTTGGGCATTCCACCATGTCAGTGCCCCATCTTCCAGTGTTGAGGCTGCATATTTGACCTTGTTGGCCTCGAGGCAGTTGCACATTTCAAAAACGGATTCAGACTTTTCGATCCAGCGGACCAGTCCAATGGGTCCTTCCGCCCCCGAGAACTTGCTTGGCTTTGCATCAAGGAACATCTTGTAGGGGTTAAAGCCCCCTCCTGCTGACAGAGAACAGGAAGTCAGCAAGGAATTTTCTTTTACTAGCCTCACTATTAGATTTTCACGCGAAAATTTAATAATGTTTACCTGCCGGTTGGTTCTGAACACCCGCTAAAGCTGCGTTCACGTGCTCTTGAATCATGGCAGCTAGCTCTTCGGGCGTCAAGTTAAGGTTTCCACGTCTTCCAGTCGCCATTTAGCTCTTCGAAACACAACACAAACACACCCCGATAAGTCTATATATCCAATATAGTTATCCTACTTCGTACTTGAATAATTATTAAGTTACGTCAACTCAATATATTAAATAGTCAAAAGAAATACTTGATTAACTGAAATTTCAACGTCTTACACAAGTGCAATTCAAACATACGAATTCACTATAAAGTCTCAAGTTTAAACACAAGTGGGAAAATAAACTAAAGGAAAACAAATAATATAAACGAGACGTGTCAGTCGTCTACGTCTCCATTCCCCAAGTCACTGTCGTTGCCGTCATCCTGTGCGGCATTTCCAGCTTCTTCGGCTGGGTCCTCCTCCGGGTCCTCTTCAGGGTCCTCCTCTGGATCCTCTTCCGGATCCTCCTCTACCGGCACTGGAGGGGCCGGTGCTAGTGCAAGTGCTTGATTTTGTAGCTCCTGAATGTTCCAACTATTTTCCAGGACTCTGTCCTCAAGCCAGTCAGCTCTTATCTGCTCAGCACGCAGATCTCTGGCTATGGTGTTACGAGCTATCTTACTCGTACGATGCTCTTCCTCGAGCGAGTCGGTCTTTCCTGTAAGGTGTCGGATCATCCATCCTTGTGCTAGGATGGTTTCCTGCATTCTTTCTAACTGTTTTTGTTGTGTATGTACCAGGATTCTAAGCATGTCAATTCCTATTTCTACAGGATTAACCGGTTCAACCGGTACAGCAATAGTTGGGCGTAACGACGACTCCTCCCCCAGAGCGAGCCTTTTCCTTGCCGCTGAGCGTGTCTCCACGCCATAAGATGGTATGGGTTCCACCATTGGTGCCTTTCCTGGTGCCCTTGGTGGCGTAGGTCTGTCGGATGATGATGACGAAGAGGATGATGACATTGCCTGTTAGGTCGTGTAGTTAGTTATGAGTTGTTTTCATTTCTTATCATGAAGGCATGATCTACCAAGCACAGTTGTGGTATATTACATAACAAGATATAATAATTCGGTGCCAAACTAAGTCTAGTGCCGTGATGTCAGCTATAGTTTAGGTCTACTTCTAATGCAAACCTGGTTCTCTATAGCTAGTGGCTCTGATACCAATCTGTCACACCCTCAATTTCCACTTGCGGAGCTTTACCGCGAGGCGTGTGAACAAACCAGAATCTGAAACACTAGTACGTCGAACGACTCTATATGATTTGATAATACGTTTTCCAAAATCACTTGTTGTAGATTTTATGTTACCAATATTTAGCAGAAGCATCAGTTTTTAAAGTTTGAGCGGAAGCATAAATAAGTAGTGAAGCGGGCGCCAACACAAACGCCAAAACGAATGAAAAATCCCAAAACAATATTAAGAAATAAGACTCGATAAAAGATGTCTTGTTCAATGCATGTGCGTGCACCTAGAGCTCCTAGCGTCCTGAGAAACATGTAAAGAAACAAGTGTCAACATTAAAGATGAATGAGTTCACAGGTTTTCATAAATTCGTTTGTTCGGTTATAGTTTGTTTTCTCCGTTATCCCTAACCCGGGATAACGTATTGGTTCCATTATTCCAACCCGGAATAATAAGTTGTTGCTTCCAATATTCCAAACCCGGAATATTAAGTTGTTGTTTCCAATATTCCAAAAACCCGGAATATTAAGTTGTTGTTTCCATTATCCCCAACCCGGGATAATACAGTTGTTGTTTCCATTATCCCCAACCCGGGATAATACAGTTGATTCGTAATTAAGTTCAATGTTAATATATATAGGTAGCTAGCCTAAAGTCATGTCACGTAAGAGTTCGCGATCGAAGCTGACAGTTGTGCCTCCGTTTTGCCAGGCCTATCACATGACCATGGCGATGTTAGGCCAATTATTCATCCGCTGACCATACCCGGTCGGCTAGCGCGACTAGCTCGGATGGGGCTCGTCAGACCCAGTAGTACTACTTATAATTCCCCCGCTATTAAACCCAAATACTAACGATCCGAGGAGATTGTCGAGGACTTAAGTGATAAAGCTGCTTAGTGACCATAACATTACATTAACATTAACTTAGTTACCGTATAGTTATGTGACGTTAAATTCGTATAACGTAAAGAGATTGAGTTTGAGAATGTATACATGTTTCTCCCCCTGTTGTTTAAAAACCGGATAAAGTTAGGGGCCGTGAACTCACCTTTATTTGCTTGGTTAGTGTAGCAAAGATGTTATAAGAGATGGGACCGCTAGTTGCGTCCTAACAAACCAATTAATTCCACGTCAGTGTGTGAACACACCAATACAAATTCCACACGTAATTTACTCACAAAGTGATACACACAAACAACATATCTAACACTCAAACATGCATGCAAGTATCCTCATGTGATCATAGCAATCAGACAACTTATCATGAACATAATCCAATCCATGCAACACTTTGGTGCACACAATCACAAGTTATCAAATTTCAGCTTAACACTCATTATTCAGCTGTTTTCTAGGATTTTTATAAAATAGTTCCAACATTCTAAAAATTCCCAAATTTTTACAGTAGGTGGCATTTATACCATAGAAATTTATATAATTTTTCCAAGTCCTAAACCTTTAACAATTAACCATAAATATTAATATACTAGGCTGCAGTCTGATTTATCACTTTCTGACTGCAGCCTTATTTAAAAATCACTGATCGGCCAATTAACAAAATTCCAGTTGGAGTTGCCTGGAAATTTCCATACCTAGTTGCTGTACAAAAATCATGACTCAACTCCCTACTGATTTTAAAATCCAACTTGATAAACAACCAACAAAATTTCAGGATTTTCACAGCTTTAGTTACTGAACCCATTTGGCCCTTTAAAAATATCAAACGATTTCAGAAAATTATGAATCCAGCGCCATTAGATTCCTTATTCAAATCTCTACGTTCTAGACATCAGAAAATCCGTTTTTCGACAACTAACGACTGAGTTACAGCCAGACGAAGTCGGCTGTAACTATTACTCAGCAACTGTTTTCAGCATACAATTACTACAACTTGCATAAACCGTTCCTATTGATCAACCTAAGCGAGCAAGAACCGATTTTTAATCATAGTTTACCACTAATAACTTATCCATGCAAACCCTAGTTCTTACTTCTAGTTTTTACAAACAAAACATACTTGCAACTTATGATTTCCGAAAACAATCATGCACATGAACAAGCATATATATATATCCGAAACAATACAATCATCTATCTCATTCTATCATGCAAATCCGAAAACAACACACTCAAGACACGTATATCCGAATATGATCTAGCAACAAAAGATAAATCCTAACCTTAAATGACAAGGTAAGTGGGCCGAGATTTGGATGTGAATGGATTCGGTTTGAAGGTAAATCGCGACCGAGAAGATGATGATAAAGTGGGCTGTTTTGTTGATTGAATAGAGGTGAGCAAGGACTGAACTCTCGACTGAATGGAGGTGAAGATGGCGATGGTTGCTGCTGCTGCGACCGAGAGGAAAGAACGAGCAATGGAGGGAGCTGTCCGCGATCACAAGGCTGCCGACGGCTGTTTTTGTTTAGGGTTTTTGTGTATGTGAATGAAGGCATGCAATGGATGATATATATAGGCGCAAAGGGATAGGGTTAAAAGGGAAGGGTTGCGGTTTGGGTTTGCACACGGCCGCAAGGGACTTGGGTGGTTTGGGTAAGCATATGTGGCCGATGATACTTGGATTGCTTTGGTTTGGGTTTGGGTTTGGGCTTGATCTCGCGGCCAAATAGTTTTAGGTTTGCTAACTTGGTTAATTCCTAGAGTTACAATGAATCAAAGCTGGTTCGTGTCGCGGTTCGGTTCAGTTCGTGTACATATCTACCCTACTTACTCTATAACTAAAACAATCACACCACACACATCACGTATTCATTTAACTCGTGCACGTTTAATACTTAGCATATACATTATTCGACAAGTGTCACATGTAAGTTATCCGAAAAACCCGGGATATCACAGAAACGTCGGGGAGTCATGTCACAGAATTATTGTTTCACAACTCATGGAATTTAAAATTATGCTTGATTAAGTTAAATGTTTACATTGTCCTGGGATAAACAGAAACAACACATAAATAAATTGTCTTTCATGTTTTAAGTCACTAAGGCCCGCGTCCATTCCTACGTGAAGCATGCATCATATAATCAAGTATTGATTCCTGAAACATATGTGAAAAGAGAGTCAGCATAAAAAATGCCGGCAAGTACATAGGTTTTATGAGTGTGTCAAATTCGTGGCCTTGTACACATATTGCAACACCTCGTCCGACTACAAGAGTCGTTAAGTGAAAACCTCGTAGCAAAAGTATTTGATATTGCATAACCAACTAAAACAAGTTGGTTAGAGTTGTGAAAACCTTATAGCCATGAATCTTGAAAAAAAACATTTCTTTTGTTAAAACCTTGTAATAGATTGATTCAAAAGAAAACTTCGTATGGTTTATATCTTTAAGTGAAAATCATTGTGTGACATTGTTCAAAACAATTTGTCCGTGTTATAAATCAATCGTCCGTGTCATAAACCAATTGTCCATGTCATAAACAAATCGTCCGTGTTTTATATTGTGAAAACTTTTGATCGTTCTTTAATGAACACATTCAAACCTGTGTTGACTATACCACCAAAGGGTCTCTTTAACTAGACTAACAAATCATCAAATAATTTGTTAATCAGAAACAGTTTTTGTCATTACCCAAACTTCCACCAAATCCAGTGAACAGTCTGATAATGGGATTGTCAGTCCTATGGTACCATAACATACTACTAGTTGGCTCTGCCAAAGCTAATGATGTCAATCGTGTTATGGATAACGCATCAACAAGTTGTTCACATTATTGAAATCGTATTGTTTTATATAAACCATTGACATTTTTTTTGAAAACTTGAAAATGATTTAGCACGTATGAGTCACCCCAAAACATTTGCAAAACGTAAAAGAGGGGAACTATGTACTCACTTTCAAAATCATTTTTGTATACATAAACCACGTATATTGCTTTGAAATTTTGAAAATAATTATAGGCACATATGAATCACCCCAAAACATTTGAAAATGTAAAAGAGGGGGGCTATGTACTCACTTGGGATTGTGAAAGTTTTCTTGATCAACGAAATAAACAAAGCTTAAACGTGTCCTAATGTGTCAGATAAATATGTTAGTGTGTCGGGACTACAAACGGGAGATTGGATAGAATGAAGTCTTATAAACCAAATGAGTGTTGGAACTCATGTGATATGGTTTAACAAAGTTAACATTCTGATTTGGAAAGGATCCTAAGTACTTTTGACCCATTATGACTCATTAAGGTAGTTTACGCTACTTTAACGGGTCATTAGTGTAAACGTGTGATCGGATGGTTAAACATGTCCTATGATAAGTCTTAAATGCCCAAGCATGTTTGAAAATGCTAAAACATCAGTTTATAGGTCAAAAATTTGGTTACATGTGTTTAGAATGGATTTATGCGTAAAAGGGCATTTTGGTCATCATTTTTTTAAGAACATAGAAGTAACTTATCATAACACTAACCAAACGATGTGACCATAAGGTATAACCTTAGTAGGTTATTCCCTATATAACTATGGTCACAAATATGTGTTTGGTAGGATCCTAAGATCGACCAAACGGGTCTGATTCGAAAGTCAAAGATGTGGTCAAGACCGCTCGACTTACGACCCTAAATAACCACTAAACTAAAAGTGACGAGTTAGACATGTCAAAATATGTCGAACTAAGTTTATAAAACTGATTTGGTATCAAAACTTGGTGTTTTGATACCTGGAAATAGTTTCGTCGTAAAATGCACATCATGCTCATTTTTTACCGAAACTTTGACTCGTCACTTCGACTAGTAAACGTGGTAATCAGAAGGTGAAATCGTTAGGGATTATAACCTTCGTGATTACGATCACGTTTCAAATTTCAATTGAACTTTGACTTGACCAAATATGGTCAGAACCAAAAGTCAATCAGGTTGCCAAACTGTTCGACTTTTAGCTCAAATAGCTAAAAAAAATAAAGAACTAGGAAGAGTACTTACTCGTGTTGAAGAACACTTTCGGAACTCAAGATAGAAGGCTTCCAAAGGTTGGAAACAAGCTGTAAGAAGGATATAAAGAAGAACTTCACACTTTGCTTTGAAGTATTTTGAAGTGGTATGAAAAAAATGGAAGAATCATGTGGTATTTATAGTATTTTAGGATTAAGGAGGTGATGACAAGTGTCCTCAAGTGTGGATTAGTATCCTAACATGTGTCAACACCATATTAAGTGTGGCAAAGTGAGTGCTAGGTGTCAAAAATTAGAGATAGGTGCCAAACTTAGTGAAGAAGAAAAAATATTTATTATTTTTTTTACTTTTTTGGCCCTTTGACTAGTATTTTCACTTGTTTGCCATTTTTAACCCCTTTAACCTAATATTTAGGTTATATAAAGGTGTTAAGACATGTGTAACTTGGATTATGCCCGAAAATGTCATGGATGTCGGTTCGTTCGGTTGTACGGTTATGTGTTTCGCAAAAATGCGTAAAACGCTTTAACGAACACGAAAACGATTGAAATTGTGCAATGATTGACATTTTTGCACTCTCATCAATAAAATACAAGATTTTATTGAATACAAAAATATTTGGAAATAAAACACATGGTTTCATTGAATACAAAATTGTTTGTAATTGTGCAATGATTGAAAAGGCACAAATGTCGCACCGAGTCTGTATGAAACCGGATCCGAATACCGCCCACTGTGAGACCTTCTAATTATTAATGTCATAGGATTCGAATTCAGCCGAGTATTGATGCTATCTAAATGTATTTGTATGCTATATGGTTCCTAAAACAACCATTCTGAATCTCGCATGCCTGTGAAGCTAAATAATCAAAATTAAACCGAGTCTAGAAGGTACTTGTTACAGATACCACCCGTTCTGAAACATTCTGCTTAGTGATGGTAGACGATCCGAAATGAACGAAGTATGTATGCTAACCGAATCAAATTGAGTCTGGATAATATAGGAAACCAAAAACACCTATTCTGAATTCCGCTGGTAAGGGAATCTATTGGATCAAAATTCAATCGAGTGTAAATGAAACAGAATCCGGATACTGCACATTGTGAGTCCTTGTAATTAGTGATATTACAGGATCCGAATTCAACCGAGTATGGATGCTATCTGAATGTAGCCGACTTTGTATGCTACACAATTCATAAACCTACCATTCTAAATCTAGCATGCTAGGGAATCTGAATGATCCAAATTAAACTAAGTCTGGGTGGTATACGGATACCACCCGTTCTGAATAATTTTTGTTAGTGATGGTACATGATCCGAAACTAACTGAGTATGGATGATAACCAAATCAAATTGATTCTTGACGATATAGGATCCCATAAACACCTATTATGAATTCCACGTGTTAAGGAACCTAAAGAATCCGAATTCAACCGAGTCTGGATGAAAAAGAATGCGTATACCATCCATTGTGAGTCCTTCTAATTAGTGGTGTTACAGGATCCGAATTTGACCGAGTATTGATGCTATCTGAAATTAGCTGACTCTGTATACTATACGATTCGTAAAACAACAATTCGGAATCTCGCATGATAGGGAAGCTGAATGATCTATATTAAACCGAGTATGAATGGTACAAGATACGTATACCACCTATTCGGAATCATTCTGGTTAGTGGTGGCACACGATCCGAAACTTACTTAGTATGGATAATAACCGAATCAAATACATTTTGGATGCTATAGGATCGCAAAGACACCTATTCTGAAATCCGCTCGTTAGGGAATCTAAAGTTTCCAAATTCAACCGAGTTTGATGAAACATAATGCGTATACCACCTATTGTGAGTCCTTCCGATTATTGATGTTACAGGATCCACATTCAACCGAGTATGGATGCCATATGAATGTAGCCGACTCCATATGCAATACAATTCGTAAAATAACCAATATGAATCTCGCATGCTATGTAAACTTAATGATCCGAATTAAACCGAGTCTAGATGGCATAGGACATGAATACCACCCGTTCTAAATGATCTTGGTTAGTGAGGGTACACGATCCGAAACCAACTGAGTATGTATGCTAACCGAATCTAATAGAGTCTGGATGCTATAGGACCCCAAAAACACCTATTTTGAATTCCACTGGTTAGGGAATCTAAAGGATCCATATTCAACCGAGTCTGGATCAAACAGAATCCGCATACCGTCCATTTTGAGTCCTTCTATTTAGTGATGTTACAGGATCCGAATTCAATAGAGTATGGATGCTATCTGAATGTAGCCAACTCTGTATGCTATACGATTCGAAAAACAACCATTCTGAATCTAGCAAGATAGGGAAGCTTAGTGATCCAAATAAAATCGAGTCTGGATGGTATAATATGGATACCACCTGTTCTAAATCATTCTACTTAGTGACGGGAAATGATCCGAAACCAACTGAGCGTGGATTATCCGCTAACCAAATTAAATCGATTCTGGATGCTATAAATGTGACATTTGTGCCTTTTCAATCATTGTAAAATTACAAACAATTTCGTATTCAATTGAACCCTTTGTTTATTTCCGAAATTTGAATAATTATCTAAGACATTTGCACAATTTCGAACCCTCAAAAATTTTTGTGGAAGTAATTCGTTAACTGGCACTCAAACGCAATCAGTTTAACGCGACGTACGCTCCGAAACAAGAAATAAGCTACACATACCCTAAATACACTTTACATAACTTAGATATAGTTTTGAAGGATTATATATGACAAACATGCTTATACAAATCAAGGGACTATTTTCGTCAAACTGCGAAAGTCTGTTGGGCCGTATTCAAGATACGAACCATGTGTATCAATCCGAATATTTTTGTATTCAATAAAATCTTGTATTTTATTGATGAGAATGCAAAAATGTCAATCGTTGCACAATTTCGATCATTTTCGTGTTTGTTAAAGCGTTTTACGCATTTTGTGAAACGCGTAACTGTACAACCGAATGAACCGACATCCATGACATTTTCAGGCATAATCCAAGTTACACGTGTCTTAACACCTTTATATAACCTAAATATTAGGTTAAAGGGATTAAAAATGGCAAACGAGTGAAAATACAAGTCCAAGGGCCAAAAATGTCAAAAAAATAATAAGATTTTTGCTTCTTCACCAAGTTTGCCACATATCTCCAATTTTTGACACCTAACACTCATTTTGCCACACTTAATTTGGTCTTGACACATATTAGGACACTAATCCACACTTGAGGACACTTGTCATCACCTCGTTGATCCTAAAATACTATAAATACCTCATGATTCTTCGATTTTTTTTTCTAACACCACTTCAAAACACTTCAAAAGAAAGTGTGAAATTCTTCTTTGCCTTTGGAAGCCTCCTATCTTGAGTTCCAAAAGTGTTCTTAAACACGAGTAAGTACTCTTCCTAGTTCTTTCATTATTTTAGCTATTTTGAGCTAAAAGTCGAACAATTTGGCTTCCTGATTGACTTTTGGTTCTGACCATATTTGGTCAAGTCAAAGTTCATTTGAACTTTGCAACGTGATTGTAATCACGAAGGTTATAATCCCTATGGATTTCACCTTCTGCTTACCACTTTTAATAGTCGAAGTGACGAGTCAAAGTTTCGGTCAAAGATGCGCATGATGCGCATTTTACGACGAAACAATTTTTGGGTATTGAAACACCAAGTTTTAGTACCAAATCAGTTTTTATAAACTTAGTTAGACATATTTTGACATGTCTAACTCGTCACTTCCAGTTTGAGCTTATGTAGGGTCGTAAGTCGAGCGGTCTTGACCACCGCTTTGACTTTCGAATCCGACCCGTTTGGTCGATCTTAGGATCCGACCAAACACATATTTGTGACCATAGTTGTATAGGGCATAACCTATTGAGGTTATACCTTATGGTTACGTTGTTTGGTTAGTGTTATAATAAGTTACTTATATGTTCTTAAAAAATGACCAAAATGCCCTTTTGCACATAAATCCATTTTAAACACATGTAACCAAATTTTTGACATATAAACTGATGTTATAAAACTTTCAAACATGTTTGGGCATTTAAGACTTATCATATGACACGTTTAACCATCCATTCACACGTTTACGCTAATGACCCGTTAAAGTAGCATAAACTACCTTAACGAGTCATAATAGGTCAAAAGCACTTAGAATCCTTTCCAAATCAGAATGTTAAGTCTGTTAAACCATATCACATGAGTTCCAACACTCGTTTGGTTTATAAGACTTCATTCTATCCGATCTCCCGTCTGTAGTCCCAACACGCTAACATATTTATCTGACATATTAGGTCACGTTTGAGCTATGTTTATTCCGTTGATCCAGAACACTTTCGCAATCCCAAGTGAACACATAGTTCATCTCTTTTACATTTTCCAAATATTTTGAGGTGATGCATACGTGTCTATAATTATTTTCAAGATTTCAAAAAAATATACATGGTTTATATATACAAAATGATTTTCAAAGTGAGTACATAGTTCCTCTCTTTTACGTTTTGCAAATGTTTTGGGGTGACTCATATGTGCTAAATCATTTTTAAGTTTTCAAAAACAATGTCTACGGTTTATATATAAACAATACGATTTCAATAAAGTGAACAACTTATTGATGCGTTATCCGTAACACGAATGACATTCATTAGCTTTGGCCGAGCCGACTAGTAGTATGTTAGCCAGAGGACTGATAATCCCATTATCGGACTATTCATTGGATATGGTGGAAGTCTGGGTAATGACAGAAACTGTTTCTGATTAACAAATCATTTGCTGATTTGTTAGTCTAGTTAAAGAGACCCTTTGGTGGTCTATTAAAAATACCCTTTGGTGGTATAGTCAACACAGGTTTGAATGTGTTCATTAAAGAACGATCAAAAGTTTTCATAATTAGAAACATAGACGATTAGTTTATGACATGGACAATTGGTTTATGACACGGGCGAATGATTTATAACACGAACAAATGGTTTATAACATGAACAATGGTTTTGAACAATGTCACGCAATGATTTTCAATTAAAGATATAAACCATATGAAGTTTTTTTTTAATTAATCTATTACAAGGTTTTTACAAAAGAAATGTTTTGGTAAGATTCATGGCTATAAGATTTTCACAAATCTAACGAACTTGTTTTAGTTGGTGTACTGTATTGCAATATCAAACACTTTTGATACGAGGTTTTTATTTAACGACTCTTGTAGTCGGAAGAGGCGTTGCAATATGTATACAAAGCCATGAATTTGACACACTCACAAAACCTATGTACTCGCCAGCATTTTTATGCTGACTCTCTTTTCACATATGTTTTAGGAGTCAATGCTTGATAATATGATGCATACTTCACGTAGGAATAAACGCGGGCCTTAGTGACTTAAAACATGAAAGACAATTTATTTATGTGTTGTTTCTTTTTATCCCTAGACAATGTAAACACTTAACTTAATAAAACAAAGTTTTAAATTCCATGAGTTGTGAAACAATAGTTCTGTGACATGACTCCCCGACGTTTCCACAGAGGTTTGTTGTTCTACACATTCGGGGGTGTTACACAGTCTGGATAAACAGGAAACCAAAAACTCCCATTCTGAATTCCGCTGGTAAGGGAATCTAAAGGATCCAAATTCAATCGAGTCTAGATGGAACAGAATCCGGATAATGCCCATTGTGAGTCCTTCTAATTAGTGATGTTACAGGATCCAAATTAAACCAAGTATGCAACCGAGTATGGATGCTATCTGAATCTAGCCGACTTTGTATGCTACACGATTCATAAAACAACCATTCTAAATCTAGCATGCTAGGGAAGCTGAATGATCCAAATTAAACCAAGTCTGGATAGTATAGGATACAGATACCATGCGTTATGAATAATTTTGATTAGTGATGGTACATGATCCGAAACTAAATGAGTATGGATGATAACTAAATCAAATCGTTTCTTGATGATATAGGATCCCATAAACACCTATTATCAATTCCGCTGGTTAAGGAATCTAAAGGATCCGGATTCAACCAAGTCTGGATGAAACAGAATGCGTATACCATCCATTGTGAATCCTTCTGAATAGTGGTGTTACAGGATCCGAATTCAACCGAGTATTGATGCTATCTAAATTTAGCCGACTTTGTATGCTATTCGATTTGTAAAACAACAATTCGGAATCTCGCATGCTAGGGAAGCTGAATGATCCAAATTAAACCGAGTCTTGATGCTACAGGATACGGATACCACCTGTTCGGAATCATTCTAGTTAGTGGTGGTACACGACCCGAAACTTACTGAGTATGGATACTAACCGAATCAAATACCTTTGGGATGCTATAGGATTCCAAAGACATCTATTCTGAAATCCGCTAGTTAGGGAATCTAAAGTATCCAAATTCAAACGAGTTTTGATGAAACAGAATGTGTATACCACCCACTGTGAGTCCTTCTTATTACTGATGTTTTAAGATCTGCGTTCAACCGAATATGGATGCTATATGACTGTAGCCGACTCTAGATGCAATGCAATTCGTAAAACAACCAATATGAATCTCGCATGCTAGGTAAACTTAATGATCCGAATTAAACCGAGTCTAGACGGCATAGGATACGAAGACCACCCGTTCTAAATGATCTTGGTTAGTGAGGGTACACGATCAGAAACCAACTAAGTATGTATGCTAACCGAATCTAATAGAGTCTGGATGCTATAGGATGCCAAAAACACCTATTCTGATTCCACTGGTTAGGGAATCTAAAGGATCCATATTCAACCGAGTCTGGATCAAATAGAATCAGCATACCACCCATTGTGAGTCCTATTTAGTGATGTTACAGGATCCGAATTTTACAGAGTATGGATGCTATCTGAATGTAGCCGACTCTGTATGCTATACGATTCGAAAACATCCATTCTAAATCTAGCAAGCTTTAATGATCCAAATTAAATCGAGTCTGGATGGTATAATACGGATACCAGCCATTCTAAATCATTCTAGTTAGTGATGGGACACGATCCGAAACCAACTGAGTATGGATTATCCGCTAACCAAATCAAATCGATTTTGGATGCTATAGGATCCTAAAAACACCTAATCTGAATTCTGCAGGTTAGGGAATCTAAAGATCCGAATTTAACAGAGCCTGGATGAAACAAAATCCAGATACCGCCCATTATGAGTTCTTCTGATTAGTGATAAGGTTATAGGATCCGAATTCAACCAAGTATGGATGCTATCTGAATATAGCTGACTATGTATGCTATACGATAAAATAACAATTCTAAACTCATATGCTAGGGAAGTTGATTGAACCAACTTAAACTGAGTTTGGATGGTAAAGGATACGGATACCACCCGTTCTGAATCATTCTGGTTAGTTACGGTACACGATCCGAAACTAACTGAGTAAGGATGCAAACCGAATCAAATCGATTCTTGATGCTATAGGATCCCAAAAACGCGTATTATGAATTCCGCTAGTTAGGGAATCTAAAACATCTGAATTCAATCGAGTCTAGATGAAACCAAATGCGTATACCACCCAATGTGACTCCTTCTGATTAATGATGTTACAGGATCCGAATTCAACCGAGTATGGATCCTATCTGAACCCGACTCTTGATGCAATACGATTCGAAAAACAACCTTTCTGAATCTCGCATGCTAGGGAAGCTAAATGATAAAAATTAAACCGAGTCTGGATGGTACATGATACGGATACCACTCGTTCCTAATCATTCTGGTTTGTGAGGGTACATGATCAAAAACCAATAAAGTATGTATGCTAACCGAATCTAATGGAGTTTGGATGCTACAGGATCCCAAAAACACCTATTCTGAATTCCGTTGGTAAGGGAATGTAATGGATCCAAGTTCAACTGAGTCAGGATGAAACAGAATCCGGATACCACCCATTGTGAGTCCTTGTGATTAGTGAAGTTATAGGATCCGTTAACCAAGTATGGATCCTATCTAAATGTAGCTGACTATGTATGCTATACGATTTGTAAAACAACCATTCTTAATCTAGCATGCTAGGGAAGCTGAATGATTCAAATTAAACCGAGTATGGATGGTATAGGATACGGATACCACCCGTTCTGAATCATTTTTCTTAGTGATGGTACACGATTCGAAACTAACTGAGTATGGATGCTAACCGAATCAAATCGATTCTGGATGCAATAGGATCTCAAAAACACCAATATTGAATTCCGCTGGTTAGGTAATCTAAAGGATCCTAATTCAACCGAGTCTTGATGAAACAGAATGCGTATACCACCCATTGTGAGTCCTAATTAGTGATGTCTAGGAACCGAATTCAACTGAGTATTCATGCTATCTGAATGTAGCCGACTCGGTATGCTATACGATTTGTAAAACAACAAATATGAATCGAGCTTGCTAGGTAAACTTAATGATCCAAATTAAACAGAGTCTGGATGGTATAGGATAGGGATACCACCAATTTTGGATCATCTTGGTTAGTGAGGGTACACGATCTGAAACCAACTTGATATGTATGCTAACCGAATCTAATCAAGTCTAGATACTATAGGATCCCAAAAACACCTATTCTGAATTCTCCTGGTTAGGTAATCTAAAGGATCCAAATTCAACCAAGTATGGATCAAACAGGACCCGACTACCACCTGTTCTTAATCATTCTAGTTATTGATGGTACACGATTCAAAACTTACTGAGTATGGCTGCTAACCGAATCAAATCGATTTTAGATGTATAGGATCACAAAAACACCTATTCTTAATTCTGTTGGTAGGAGAATCTAAAGGATCTGAATTCCACCAAATCTGGGTGAAATAGAATCCGGATACCGCCCATTGCGAGTCCTTCGAATAAATGATGTTACATGATCCGAATTCAACCGAGTATTGATGCTATACGATTCGTAAAACAACCATTTTGAATCTCGCATGCTAGGGAAGCTGAATGATCTAAATTAAACCGAGTCTGTATAGTACAGGATACGGATAGCACGCGTTCTAAACCATTCTGGTTGTACACGATCCGAAATCAACTAAGTATGTATGCTAACAGAATCAAATCGAGTCTGGATGCTATAGGAACCCCAAACAACTATTCTAAATTCCGTTGGCAAGGGAATCTAATGATCCAAATTCAACCGAGTCTCGATGAAACGGAATGCGTATACCACCCTTTATGAGTCCTTCTGATTAGTGATGTTACAGGATCCGAATTCAACTGAGAATGGATGCTATCTGAATGTAGCCATTTATGTATGCCATACTATCTGTAAAACAACATTTTGAATCTCGCATGTTTGGGATACTTAATAATCCAAATTAAACCGAGTCTGCATGGTATACGATACTAATACCACCTATTCTAAATCATTCTGGTTGGTTATTCTAAAGTAAACTGAGTATGTATGCTAACAGAATCAAATAGATTCTCGTTGGTATAGAAACCCAAAAACACCTATTCTGAATTCCGCTGGATAGGGAATCTAAACGATTCGAATTCAACCGAGTCTGGATGAAACAGAATCGGAATACCGCCCACTGTGAGGCCTTCTAGTTATTGATGTCACAGGATTCGATTTCAACCGAGTATTGATACAATCTAAATGTATTTGTATGCTCTACGATTCCTAAAACAACCTTTCTGAATCTTGCATGCCAGGGAAGCTGAATAATCATAATTAAACCGAGTCTGGATGGTACTTGATACAGATACCACGATCCGAAAGGAACGAAGTATGTATGCTAACCGAATCAAATCGAGTCTGGATACTACAGGAAACCGAAAAGCACCTATTCTGAATTCCGCTGGTAAGGGAATCTAAAGGATCCAAATTTAATCGAGTCTATAGAAAACAGAATCTGGATAACGCCCATTTATTGTGAGTCCTTCTAATTAGTGATGTTACGAGATTCGAATTCAACCGAGTATGCAACCAAGTATGGATGCTATCTGAATGTAGCTAACTTTGTATGCTAGAGACGCTGAATGATCCAAACTAAACCAAGTCTTGAATCTCGCATGCTAGGGAAGCGGAATGATCCAAATTAAACAAAGTCTGGATGGTATAGAAGACGGATGCTACCCGTTTTAAATCGAACTGGTTAGTATGGTACACGATCCGAAACCAACGGAGTATGGATGCTAACCGAATAAAACCGATTATGGATGCTATAGGATCCCAAAACACCTATTTTGAATTCCAAAGGGTAGGGAATTTGAAGGATCCAAATTCATCGGTGTCTAGATGAAACAAAATGCGTATACCACTCATTATGGGTCCTTCTAATTGGTGATGTTACAGATTCAGAATTAAACCGAATATGGATGCTATCTGAATATAATCGACTCTACATGCAATACGATTCGTAAAACAACCATTATGAATCTCGCATGCCAGGGAAACTTACCGATTCGTAAAACAACCATTCTGAATTTCGAATGCAATACGATTCGTAAAACAACCATTTTGAGTCTGGATTAGATAAGATATGTAACATTTGTAAAAAAATCGGGTCTCCAAAACCCGCTCCGTTTTGTAATCAAGTACCAAGTTATGAAAGTGCATTAATTATTTATGGTTATTTTGAGTTATAACGATACATAATTAATAAATAAACTAAACTATAAAAATTATATTTGATAAAAAGTTAAAATAAAATAAATAAAAAAATATTTGAAGCTGCCGGGACTCGAACCCGGGTCAGCTGAGTCGCCCAACGACTTAACGTCCATTCCCTAAACCACTCCGCCACAAACTGTTTTCTGTTAACTCTAGGAAAACAAATGGAACTTATACACAAACTCGATTTAACCGGTGATGCCATCTGAAAACCGATAATCGGCAAACCAATCGTCAAATCGATTGTTTACCTCACAATTTCAGTTATAACCGATGCACGACGGTTTCTAATTAAGTCAGAATTGATTGAACTTAAAGCTTCATCATTTTCGGTATTTGAAACCGAAAGTTCATCAAATCCCTGGATAACTCAAGTTTCAGTCCATTCTCGCGATTCTGAACTTTCACAACAATCCTCCAATTCCTTTTCGTTGCATTTTCAAATCATCTGAGCACCTAAAACAGCTCGCCGGAATTCTCTGCAAAAGTCGCCGGAAAACCGTATTCAACACAAACCGGTAAAATACTCCTCCTTTACGATTTCAATCTATTTCTAGAACTTTACTAACATTAACCCATCACTCAAAATCAACCACAGACGACTTTGCTGGATTTTCTGTGTTCGCCGGAAAATTTCTGGAATTGCCGGAAACTAGTTAGTTATCGGTATGCACATTCAAACGTACTGATAATCAATACACACTAGTTCAATTTCATATCTAATCCCTTAATTCTGTTGATAGACCCTCTCAGCCGAAGGTTCAAAAACAGAGCCGACAAGTTCTCGCCGGACTCTCTGAGGAAGACAACCTGTTCGGTATCTTCTTTCCCCAAACTGTTCGGTTTAGTACATTCAAGTTAGACATCATGTTTATTAACTAGATTAATCACGAATCGGATGTTTGAGTAAGGTCTGTGTTCGTAATGAAGAAGATGAATTCAATAATGACATAAGGGTAATTAAAATCCGGATTATAAACGGGTTAGACACACAGTCCAGCGGTGGACTGTGTGCAAACAACGACTATACACGTCCCGAGTTCGATCCTTGCTACGCGCACGCTTTGTGTAATAACATTCCTTTTTAATCCAGAACTAAAACGGGTTTAAAACAGATAGTTGTTAAGTATAATAAAAACCAAGAATATAACCGGGTTAGACACACAGTCCAGCGGTGGACTGTGTGCAACATGAACTTCACGTCGCGCGTTCGAATCTTGTCATGAGCACCGGTTCAATTGAAATAAAACGTTTTTGCAAATAAAGGAATTTTCGGTTAATTCAAATAAGAGTATAAATATAATTAAAACCGAGTTTATAACGGGTTAGACACGTAGCTCAGTTGGTAGAGTTACGTGCACGCGAACGGAAGGTCGCCGGTTCGAATCCCACCCGGCGCAGAATTAACCGCTGACCGAACCGGTCAACGGTCACCGGTCAACATTAAAAAAAATAATATTTTTTTTATATTTTTATTTATTTAATTTAATTTAAAAATCAATTAAAAATACTTAAAAATAACATTTTTAAAGATAGAAAATAGCCATAAACTCACAAAAAAAAATAAAACTAAAAATTTCATTAAAATCCTTAATAAAATCCATCCCTTTAATATATTTTTCATTATTATTTAGGTTAGTATTCCTCGTCGATCCGCTCATCTAAATCGTGCGCATCTTACCATCTCCAATCCAACGCACTCAAGGTGAGTGAACCTTTCAAATTCCCCGTTTTAATCACGTTTTTGGGGTGTATCATGTGTCTTTGTTTATATACATATTATAACTAAACCATTGTGTATACATCATATCATGACATGTGTATTTAGTTTGTTGCTGTTAATTAATTATTATTGGATGCAAATTATTATTTCAGTACATGCAATTGCCGAGGCCGCCGCTCCCCATTTTATTATGAGGTTTGAGCCTGTTCCCCATTTTATTATGCGGTTGAACCTGGCGTGCCCGCAACGATCGGCTCCGTTTGATTGAGCCTTGATCGGTCATTTCAATTTATATTTCAGTTCATGCAATACGATCGGCTCCGTTTGATTGAGCCTTGATCGCACAGTTCATTTTACATTTCAGTACATGCAATACGATCGGCTCCGTTTGATTGAGCCTTGATCGCACAGTTCAATTTACATTTCCAGTTCATGCAATACGATCGGCTCCGTTTGATTGAGCCTTGATCGCACAGTTCATTTATGTTAGTTATCGTATGATATTGGTATGTTCTTGTATGCTGTCAAGTGTTATTATATGCTATAATTGTAACTGCTATTTGCCAATGCTTGACTACTTACATTGTTCTTTTATGATTATGCACAATATTTCATTGATAAACTAACCATAAAATCATTATCAAATGTTTATCTAATAAGGTTCACTCGCCAACTTATGTTGACCCAAAAACTCCCATTTTACACATGATACAGGTGAACCAGCAGCAGCTAGGAACACATAGGACCTGGATTAGAAGAATAAAATGATTTAGTATTGGGATTGCTATGTTTGGTTATTTTCCTTTGTATTGAATGAACATGTTTGGATGTTTGAAAATGTAACTTTGACTTCATTAATTATCAAACATAATAGTAAATGTCATGTGCTTTGGTGATAACCCAATTATGCCCCGACTCTTATTTCCGCTGCGGGTCGGGGTGTGACAGATTGGTATCAGAGCCATGACTATAGGGATATAGGATAGGTTATTAGACCCTTAGAGCCTATACTATAGTCGATTAGAAACTTATAAGAATTTTGTGTGTTATATGCCAAATTTCATGATGTTTATATGTTTTATGTTAAATGTTACATTTCATATTGTGCAAGCATGTTCATAAGTATGTATTATCAAATAATGCCTATCATGAAATCGTATAACACATCCATGAAAGCACACACCACATCATGATTGATTTTACAATGATTTTCGTGTTTTCAAATCTCATCAAAGTGAGTTCTCATGACGGGCATGTAGTAACTGGAAGGGTACTAGTACCGGTAGTCGGAACGTCCTGTCTAGGCTGGCATTCGTATAAATCCAAAATAAAGGACCAGTTTGCCTACCTGGGGACTAACGATGAGAGTACGAAGTACTTATTAGGCCAAAGCATGCTATACCAAACGTCGTGTGAGCTAATCCCACTTTGAGTTGTCATTGTGTCTACACCTGGACACGTTCCGACCAAACATCTCATGAACATATTTTGTGGTTTGCATTCGGGGGATGCGAGTGTTAAATTGCCAATACTAATGTGAATCCTACCAAGCCAATAGCCATGGGGGCCCACATGACTATGTAGGTGAAGGTATGGGGGACATTTGAGGCCCAACATGAGTGAACCTAAGACATCCTATGGATGTAGTTGCATTATTGATATTTATGTTATTTTCATTTTCTTAAAGACACATGACACCTAAAAAGACACCATAAACTCACTATCTTCTCATTTTATGATCCTGTAGATGTCATCTAGACAACATCGAAGGGGAAAAAAATCGGGAAAGACTCAGGAACGTTTGGCCACGCATATCGCGAATCAAATGGCCACGATATTGCCTGACATCGTGGTACAAGTACAACAAGCCCTTGCTGCAAATCCTACTAACCCTCCTCAACAACAGGACCAGAACATCGCCAACCCTCCTTCCATCAAATGCTCTTACAAACATTTTAAGTCCTGTGATCCTCCAAAATTCAAAGGGACTGAGGGAGTCACTGCTCTCCTACATTGGTTCGAGGAGATGGAAAACGTTTTCTTAAACTGCGATTGTCCTGAGGATCGCAAGGTTCGTTACGCCACCGGGAGACTACTTGGTGTAGCTCTCACTTGGTGGAATACCGAGAAAGGAAAGAGGGGGACTGAATATGCGATGGCCTTAACTTGGGAGGAGTTAAGGGAAATCATGACTAGGCGTTTCTGTCCTAGAAGTGAAATTAAGAAATTGGAGGATGAATTTAATGCCTTAAAGCAAAAAGAGGGTGATCACTCTACTTACAACAAGAGGTTCTTGGAGTTGAACCGAATGGTTCCAAACTTATTCACTCCAACCTATCGTCTGATCGAGCATTATATTCGAGGACTTCCCTCGAAATTCAAGATTCGGTCCTCAGCGTTTCACCGGTAACACTCGAAGCTGCCATGGAGTTGGCAATTGAACTGACCGAAAACCGAATTCGCAATGGGAAGTTCAAAGAAGAGAAGAAGAAAGCCCCTGTTGAGGGACAAACCTCAAACCACCCCATTCCTTCCTCTAAGTTTGCTAACAAGAGGAAGCGTAACACCAGGAATTTTGCAGTCACCCAAACCAACACCCCTATTCCTGTTGCAACCATCACTCAAGTCACTCCTTCACCCGCACCATACAAAAGACCCTACACAGGCCCATTACCAAAATGTAACCGTTGTCAGTATCACCACTCCCCTGATTATCCTTGCCAATACTGCACCGGCTGCGGTCGCGCAGGACATACTGTTCAAAACTGCCGCACGCTTCAACGAACAAACCGCCACCAACCTTTAACCCAAACCCACCAACAGTTAATGGGTCAAGCACAACAACAACTACCATTTCCACCCACCCAACATTTAGCCCAAACATACTATCAACCCAATTACCCTATGGGCCAACCTATGCGGGCTTGTTTCAATTGCGGCGACCCAAGTCATTTCAGAAACACATGTCCAAGGCTGGTTAATATTATTCATGCTCAGGCCCAAGCCAACCCTGTGAATCAAGCGAACCAAGCTCCTCCACCTGCTAGAGGAAGAGCTTTCAATATTAACGCAAACCAGGCCAGGGCTGACGGCAATGTGGTCAACGGTACGTTTCTTATAAATGGTAGATATGCCTCTATGTTATTTGATACTGGTGCGGATAGAAGTTTCGTGTCATTAGAATTTGAACCTATCTTAAGCAAAAATCGGGATAAGCTCGCGGAATCCATAACGGTGGAAGTTGCGGACGGAAAACCAGTTTTATTAGACTCTATTTTACGCAATTGTACACTCACCTTAAACGACCACGATTTCTCAGTCGACCTTATTCCTATGAAGCTGGGAAGTTTCGACATCATAATCGGTATGGATTGGCTCAGTCAACATCATGCGGAAGTTGTATGTCGTGAAAAATTTATTCGCATTCCTCTTTCAAACGGTCAGACTCTTCGAATCATTGGAGAAACCTCGTCGAAAGGGCTCAACTTAATGTCTTGTCTTCAAGCTCAAAAATACCTTCGCAAGAATTATGTCGCGTTTTTAGCCCATATCATCAAGAAGGGGACCACAGAGAAGAAACTTGAAGCTATTCCTGTAGTAAAAGATTTTCCACAAGTTTTTCCTGACGACATTTCAGGACTTCCTCCAATCAGAGATGTCGAATTCCGTATCGATCTTATACCTGGTGCTACACCAGTTGCAAAATCTCCCTATAGGTTAGCCCCCTCTGAAATGCAAGAGCTAGCCAGTCAATTGCAAGAATTGACTGACAAGGGATTCATACGTCCCAGCTCATCGCCTTGGGGTGCACCTGTCCTTTTTGTAAAGAAGAAAGATGGATCTTTTCGTATGTGCATCGACTACAGAGAGCTCAACAAGTTAACCATCAAAAATCGCTATCCTTTACCTCGCATAGATGATCTTCTTGACCAACTACAAGGTGCCAGTTGCTTTTCAAAAATCGATCTTCGATCTGGCTATCATCAGCTTAGAGTGCATGAAGAAGACGTCCCTAAGACTGCTTTTCGAACTCGTTATGGCCACTATGAATTCATGGTTATGCCGTTTGGATTAACCAACGCACCAGCTGTCTTCATGGACCTAATGAACAGAGTCTGCAAACCTTACCTTGATCGATTTGTTATAGTCTTCATCGACGATATTCTTATTTATTCAAAATCTAAAGCTGATCATGAGCGTCATCTTCGACTCGTTCTTGCACTTCTAGAAAAGGAAAAGCTTTATGCCAAGTTCTCTAAATGTGAATTCTGGTTAAAAGAGGTGCAATTCCTCGGGCATGTAGTCAATGACAAAGGAATACATGTTGACCCTTCAAAGATCAAAGCAGTTCAAGAATGGCAAGCTCCACGTACACCAACTGAAGTAAGGTCTTTTCTTGGACTTGCTGGCTATTATCGTCGGTTCATTTCAAACTTCTCTCGCATTGCTGTGCCACTCACGGCTTTAACCCATAAGGGAAAACCATTTTTATGGGGACCCAAGCAAGAAGAAGCTTTTCAAACTCTTAAACAAAAACTTTGTGATGCACCAATCCTCACTCTTCCTGAAGGTTGTGATGATTTTGTAGTCTATTGCGACGCGTCAGGGCAAGGATTAGGTTGCGTTCTCATGCAAAGAGGAAAAGTCATAGCTTATGCCTTGAGGCAACTCAAGTCACATGAAAAGAACTACACCACTCACGACCTAGAACTTGGAGCCGTTGTATTCGCTCTTAAGATATGGAGGCATTATCTCTATGGTACTAAGTGTGAAATATACACTGACCACAAGAGTCTTCAGCATATCTTCAATCAAAAAGAGTTAAATATGAGGCAACGAAGATGGGTCGAACTCCTAAATGATTACGACTGTGAAATTAGATACCACCCTGGTAAAGCAAATGTGGTGGCTGATGCACTTAGTCGAAAGGGTTATGCGAACTCCATTCATCTTCTATGTTCGCAAATTATAACCGATATTAAAGATCAAATTCGAGAAGCTCAACACGTTTCGATAACAGAAGAAGACGTACGAAAAGAGATGTCCTGTGGAGCCGAGCTAAAACTTGAAACTAAATCAGATGGTATTCTGTATTACCTAGATTGTATCTGGATTCCTAACCACATCAATCTTCGTGAAACACTTATGAATGAAGATCACAAAACGCGATATTCTATACACCCAGGAGCTGATAAGATGTATCAAGACCTACGATACACCTATTGGTGGCCTGGAATGAAGAAAGATATTGCCGTTTTTGTTTCCAAGTGTCTCACATGTTCTAAGGTGAAGGCTGAACACCAAAGACCCTCAGGACTTCTAGTACAACCGGAAATACCTGTATGGAAGTGGGAAAATATAACCATGGATTTCATTACCGGGTTACCTCGCACTTCTGGTGGGTATGACACTATATGGGTGATTATAGACCGACTTACAAAATCATCTCACTTTATTCCTATTCGTGAAGATTTCAAGAACGAAAAGCTTGCTCGTATTTTTATCAACGAAATCGTAAGCCGACATGGGGTACCATTAAGTATTATTTCTGATCGTGATGGTCGTTTCACCTCACGAACATGGCAAGCAGTACAATCCGCTATGGGCACTCGATTAGATCTTAGTACCGCCTATCATCCTCAAACTGATGGACAGTCTGAGCGCACCATTCAAACTCTTGAGGATATGCTTAGAGCATGTGTCATAGACTTCAAGGGAAATTGGGACGCCCACCTACCGTTAGTTGAATTTTCGTACAACAACAACTATCATTCGAGCATCGCATGGCACCTTTTGAAGCTTTATATGGTCGAAAGTGCCGATCTCCTGTTTGTTGGCACGAAATTGGGGAAGCACAAATTACTGGTCCAGAATTGATCCAAGAAACCACAGATAAGATTCATCAAATTCGAAACAATCTTTTAGCAGCTCAAAGTCGTCAAAAGAGTTAAGCAGATAAACGACGGAAGCCCTTAGAGTTTAACATTGGTGATCATGTGCTTTTAAAAGTATCACCGGAAGGGAGTAGTTCGTTTTGGTCAAAAGGGAAAGCTAGCACCACGTTACATAGGACCTTTCAAGATACTCGAAAGAGTAGGTCCTGTAGCATACAAGCTTGACCTACCGGAAGAACTCGACAGGATTCATCCCACATTTCACGTGTCGAACTTGAAGAAGTGCCTCGCTGATGAGAACCTCCATATTCCGCTGGAAGATATTCAGATCGATGAATCCATGCATTTTATTGAAAGACCAGTGGAGATCATGGACTTCGGAGAAAAGCGTCTTCGACGGAGTCGCATTCCAATTGTTAGGGTACGCTGTGAGTCGAAACGGGGACCTGAGTTTACTTGGGAACGAGAAGACTCAATGCGTGAAAAATACCCGCATCTTTTTCCTACTACTTCAACTATTTAAATTTCGGGACGAAATTCCTAAAAGTAGGGGATACTGTAACATTTGTAAAAAAATCGGGTCTCCAAAACCCGCCCCGTTTTGTAATCAAGTACCAAGTTATGAAAGTGCATTAATTATTTATGGTTATTTTGAGTTATAACGATACATAATTAATAAATAAACTAATCTATAAAAATTATATTTGATAAAAAGTTAAAATAAAATAAATAAAAAAATATTTGAAGCTGCCGGGACTCGAATCCGGGTCAGCTGAGTCGCCCAACGACTTAACGTCCATTCCCTAAACCACTCCGCCACAAAGTGTTTTCTGTTAACTCTAGGAAAACAAATGGAACTTATACACAAACTCGATTTAACCGGTGATGCCATCTGAAAACCGATAATCGGCAAACCAATCGTCAAATCGATTGTTTACCTCACAATTTCAGTTATAACCGATGCACGACGGTTTCTAATTAAGTCAGAATTGATTGAACTTAAAGCTTCATCATTTTCGGTATTTGAAACCGAAAGTTCATCAAATCCCTGGATAACTCAAGTTTCAGTCCATTCTCGCGATTCAGAACTTTCACAACAATCCTCCAATTCTTTTCGTCGCATTTTCAAATCATCTGAGCACCTAAAACAGTTCGCCGGAATTCTCTGCAAAAGTCGCCGGAAAACCGTATTCAACACAAACCGGTAAAATACTCCTCCTTTACGATTTCAATCTATTGTTAGAACTTTACTAACATTAACCCATCACTCAAAATCAACCACATACGACTTTGCTGGATTTTCTATGTTCGCCGGAAAATTTCTGGAATTGCCGGAAACTCGTTAGTTATCGGTATGCACATTCAAACGTACTGTTAATCAATACACACTAGTTCAATTTCATATCTAATCCCTTAATTCTGTTGATAGACCCTCTCAGCCGAAGGTTCAAAAACAGAGCCGACAAGTTCTCGCCGGACTCTCTGAGGAAGACAACCTGTTCGGTATCTTCTTTCCCCAAACTGTTCGGTTTAGTACATTCAAGCTAGACATCATGTTTATTAACTAGATTAATCACGAATCGGATGTTTGAGTAATGTCTGTGTTCGTAATGAAGAAGATGAATTCAATAATGACATAAGGGTAATTAAAATCCGGATTATAAACGGGTTAGACACACAGTCCAGCGGTGGACTGTGTGCAAACAACGACTATACACGTCCCGAGTTCGATCCTTGCTACGCGCACGCTTTGTGTAATAACATTCCTTTTTAATCCAGAACTAAACCGGGTTTAAAACAGATAGTTGTTAAGTATAATAAAAACCAAGAATATAACCGGGTTAGACACACAGTCCAGCGGTGGACTGTGTGCAACATGAACTTTACGTCGCGCGTTCGAATCTTGTCATGAGCACCGGTTCAATTGAAATAAAACGTTTTTGCAAATAAAGGAATTTTCGGTTAATTCAAATAAGAGTATAAATATAATTAAAACCGAGTTTATAACGGGTTAGACACGTAGCTCAGTTGGTAGAGTTACGTGCACGCGAGCGGAAGGTCGCCGGTTCGAATCCCACCCGGCGCAGAATTAACCGCTGACCGAACCGGTCAACGGTCAACATTAAAAAAAATAATATTTTTTTTATATTTTTATTTATTTAATTTAATTTAAAAATCAATTAAAAATACTTAAAAATAACATTTTTAAAGATAGAAAATAGCCATAAACTCACAAAAAAAAAATAAAACTAAAAATTTCATTAAAATCCTTAATAAAATCCATCCCTTTAATATATTTTTCATTATTATTTAGGTTAGTATTCCTCGTCGATCCGCTCATCTAAATCGTGCGCATCTTACCATCTCCAATCCAACGCACTCAAGGTGAGTGAACCTTTCAAATTCCCCGTTTTAATCACGTTTTTGGGGTGTATCATGTGTCTTTGTTTATATACATATTATAACTAAACCATTGTGCATACATCATATCATGACATGTGTATTTAGTTTGTTGCTGTTAATTAGTTATTATTGGATGCAAATTATTATTTCAGTACATGCAATTGCCGAGGCCGCCGCTCCCCATTTTATTATGAGGTTTGAGCCTGTTCCCCATTTTATTATGCGGTTGAACCTGGCGTGCCCGCAACGATCGGCTCCGTTTGATTGAGCCTTGATCGGTCATTTCAATTTACATTTCAGTTCATGCAATACGATCGGCTCCGTTTGATTGAGCCTTGATCGCACAGTTCATTTTACATTTCAGTACATGCAATACGATCGGCTCCGTTTGATTGAGACTTGATCGCACAGTTCAATTTACATTTCCAGTTCATGCAATACGATCGGCTCCGTTTGATTGAGCCTTGATCGCACAGTTCATTTATGTTAGTTATCGTATGATATTGGTATGTTCATGTATGCTGTCAAGTGTTATTATATGCTATAATTGTAACTGCTATTTGCCAATGCTTGACTACTTACATTGTTCTTTTATGATTATGCACAATATTTCATTGATAAACTAACCATAAAATCATTATCAAATGTTTATCTAATAAGGTTCACTCGCCAACTTATGTTGACCCAAAAACTCCCATTTTACACATGATACAGGTGAACCAGCAGCAGCTAGGAACACATAGGACCTGGATTAGAAGAATAAAACGATTTAGTATTGGGATTGCTATGTTTGGTTATTTTCCTTTGTATTGAATGAACATGTTTGGATGTTTGAAAATGTAACTTTGACTTCATTAATTATGAAACATAATAGTAAATGTCATGTGCTTTGGTGATAACCCAATTATGCCCCGACTCTTATTTCCGCTGCGGGTCGGGGTGTGACAAGATACAGATGCCACCCGTTCTAAATCATTCAGGTTAGTAATGGTACACGATTCGAAACCAGTTGTGTATGCATGCTAATCGAGTCTGGATGCTATAGGCTCCCAAAAACACGTATTCCCAATTTTGTTGGTTAGCGAATCCAAACGATCTGAATTCACCGACTGTGAGTTAAACACAATCCGGATACCACCCATTGTGAGTCCTTCTATTTAGTGATGTTACAGGATCCGAATTCAACCGAGTATGGAAGCTATCTAAATATAACATACTCTGGATGCAATACGATTCGTAAAACAACCATTCAGAATCTCGCATGCTTGGGAAAAACTTAATGATACTAATTAAACCAAGTCTGGATGGTATAGGAACCACTCGTTCTAAATAGTTCTTGTTAGTAATGGTACACGATTTGAAACAAATTGAGTATGGATGCTAACCGAATTAAATAAATTCTGGATGTTGTAGGATTCCCAAAACACCTATTCTGAATTTAGCAGGGTAGGGAATCTAAAGGATCCAAATTCAAAGGAGTTTAGACGAAACAGAATGCGTATACCACTCATTGTGAGTCCTTCTAATTAGTGATGTTACAAGTTCCGAATTCAACGAGTATGGTTGTTATCTGAATGTAGCCGACTCTGGATGGAACACTTTTCTTAAAAAACCATTTTCAATCTCGCATGCTAGGGAAGCAGAATGATCCAAATTAAATCAAGTCTGGATGATGTAGGAAATGGATACCACCTGTTCTAAATCATTCTGGTTAGTAATGGTGCACAATCCGAAAACAACTGAGTATTTATGCTAACTGAATCTAATCGAGTTTGGATGCTATAGGATCCCAAAAACACGTATTCCACATTCCGCTAGTTAGCGAATCTAAAGGTTCCAAATTCAACCAAGTTTGGATGAATCAGAATCCGGATATCGCCCATTGTGAGTCCTTCTGATTACTGATGTTACAGGATCCGATTTCAACTGAGTACGGATGCTATCTAAATGTAGCCGACTCTGGGCGCAATACGATTCGTTAAACACCCACTGTGAATCTCGCATGCTAGGGAAACTTAATGATCCAAATTAAACCGAGTCTGGATGGTATAGGATACGGATACCGCCCGTTCTAAATCATTCTGGTTAGTAATGGTACACGATCCGAAACCAACTGAGTATGTATGCTAACCGAATCAAATCGATTTTGGATGCTATATGATCCCAAAACATCTATTCTGAATTCCGAAGGGTAGGGAATATGAAGAATCCAAATTCATCGGAGTCTGGATGAAACAGAATGCGTTATACCACCCATCGTGAGTCCTTCTGATTAGTAATGTTACATATTCAGAATTCAACTGAGTATGGATGCTATCTGAATATAGTCGACTCTGAATGCAATCGTTCCGTAAAACAACCATTCTGAATCTCGCATTCAAGGGAAACTTAATGATCCAACCTAACAGAGTCTGGATGGAATAGATACGAATACTAACCGTTCTAAATCGTTCTACTTAGTAATGGTGCACGACGTGAAACCAACTGGGCATGTATGCTAACCGAATCTAATCAAGTCTGGATGTTATAGGATCCCAAAAACACCTATTTTGAATTCCCGCTAGTTAGTGAATCTAAAGGATCCAAATTCAACCGAGTCTAGATGAAATAAAAACCAGATACCGCCCATTGTGAGTCCTTCTGATTAGTGTGTTACAGGATCCGAATTCAACTAGGTATGCATGCTATCTAAATGTATCCGACTCTGGATGAAACAAGATTCGTAAGACAACCATTCTTTTTCTCGCATGCTAGGGAAACTTAAGGATCCAAATTAAACCGAGTCTGGATGGTATAGGATATGGATACCCCTATTCAAAATCTTTCTGGTTAGTAACGGTGCACGATCCGAAACCAACTGAGTATGTATGCTAACCGAATCTAATCTAGTCTAGATGCTATAGGATCCCAAAGACACCGATTCCGAACTTCGTTGGTTAACGAATCTAAAGGATACAATTTCAACCGAGTCTGGTTGAAACAGAATTCAGATACATACCATCGTGAGTCCTTTTGATTACTAATGTCACAGGATCCGAATTCAACCGAGTGTGGATGCTATGTAAATGTAGCCGACTATGGATTCTAGACGATTCGTAAAACAACCATTCTGAATCTCGCATGCTAGGGAAGCGGAATTATCCAAATCAAACCGTGTCTAGTTTCTATAGGATAAGGATACCAACAGTTTTGAATCATTCTGGTTAGTGATGGTACACGATCCAAAACTAACTCAGTAAGGATGCTAAACGAATCTAATCTAGTCTAGATGCTATAGGATCCCAAAAACACCCATTCCGAATTTCGTTGGTTAACGAATCTAAAGGATCCAAATTCAAACGAGTATGGATGAAACAAAATTCAGATACATCCCATCGTGAGTCATTTTGATTACTAATGTCATAGGATCCGAATTCAACCAAGTATGGATGCTATCTAAATGTAGCCGACTATGGATTCTATACGATTCGTAAAACAACCATTCTGAATCTCGCATGCTAGGGAAGCGTAATTATCCAAAATTAAATAGTGTCTGGATGGTATAGGATACGGATACCAACCGTTTTGAATCATTCTGGTTCGTGATGGTACACGATCCGAAACTAACTCAGTCTCGATGCTAATCGGATCAATTCGATTCTTGATGCTATATGATTTGTAAAACAACCATTCTGAATTTCACATGCTAAGCAAGGGGAATGATCCAAGTTAAACCGAATTTAGACGATACAAAATACGGATACCACCCATTCTGAATCATTCTGGTTAGTGAATGTACACGATCCGAAACTAACGCAGTATGGATGCTAACCGAATCTAATCGATTCCGGATGCTATAGGATCCCAAAAACACCTATTCTGAATTCCACTGATTAAGGAATCCAAACGATCTGATTCAAGCGAGTCTGAGTTAAACAGAATTAGGATACTGCCCATTGTGAGTCCTAATTAGTGATGTTACAGGATCCAAATTCAACTGAGTATGGATGCTATCTGAGTATAGCATACTCTGGATGCAATACGATTTGTAAAACAACCACTCTTCTCGCATGCTAGGGAAAACCTTAATGATAGAAATTAAACCGAGTCAGGATGGTATAGGATACGGATACCACTCGTTCTAAATTGTTCTGGTTAGTAATGGTACACGATCCGAAACACACCTATTCTGAATTTCGCAGGGTAGGGAATCTAAAGGATCCAAATTCAACGGGGTCTGGATGAAACAGAATGCGTATACCGTCCATTGTGAGTCCTTCTAATTAGTGATGTTACAATATCCGAATTCAACCGAGTATGGTTGTTATCTGAATGTAACCGACTCTGGATGGAATGATTCAAATTAAACCAAGTCTGGATGGTATAGGATACGGATACCAGGTGTTCTAAATCATTTTGGTTAGTAGTGGTACACGATCCAAAAACAATTTAGGATGTATGCTAACCGAATCTAATCGAGTCTGGATGCTATAAGATCCCAAAACACCTATTATGAATTCTGCTGGTTAGCGAATCTAAAGGTTCCAAATTCAACTGAGTCTAGATGAAACAGAATCCGGACACCGCCCATTGTGTGTCCTTCAGATTACTGATGTTACAAGTTCCGAATTCAACCGAGCATGGATGCTATCTGAATGTAGCCGACTCTGGATGTATCACGGTTTTTTCAAAACCATTCTGAATCTTGCATGCTAGAGAAGTGGAATGATCCAAATTAAACCATGTCTGGATTGTATAGGATATGAATACCACCTGTTCTAAATCAATTCTGGATGTTGTAGGATCCCAAAACACCTATTCTGAATTCTAAATGCTAGGGAATCTGAAGAATCCAAATTCATCGGAGTCTGGATGAAACAGAATGCGTATACCAGTCATTGTGAGTCCTTTTATTGGTGATGTTATAGATTCAGAGTTAAACCAAGTACGGATGCTATCTGAATATAGTTGACTGAATGCGATATGATTCATAAAACAACGATTCTGAATCTCGCATTCTAGGGAAACTTAATGATCCAAATTAAATCGAGTCCGGATGGAATAGGATACGGATACCACCCATTCTAAATCATTCA
Organism: Scalesia atractyloides; assembly: GCA_947069175.1. Lineage (NCBI taxonomy): Eukaryota > Viridiplantae > Streptophyta > Magnoliopsida > Asterales > Asteraceae > Scalesia > Scalesia atractyloides. Next base: position 27,302,840 of record CAMTDV010000116.1, on the reverse strand, counting down.
GGTTAGTAATGGTACACGAATCCGAAACCAGTTGAGTATGTATGCTAACCGATTCTAATCGAGTCTAGATGCTATAGTCTCCCAAAAACACGTATTCTGAGTTTCGTTGGTTAGCGAATCTAAATGTGATTTAATATAAAAAGTACAAGATCATCTTGAAATCTTACATAAAAATCATTTAAAACAATGACAAAAATAAACATACTAATATTATTATTTAACTTATTCGATAATTTTGATGATCTTGAAGTTGTCTTCTTATAGTAGAAGTAATCGTGCATTTTTATGGTTAAAAATGAAGATCTAAACACATGCATGTTTAAATATAGCAAGAATTATAACAAAAATGTTATGGACATGATTTTTGCATTTAATAGGCCATATGTATTATACAAAATATATATTATTATTTAAAACTCATGATCTAGAATTTTTTTTTGAAAAACAGTAATAAAGTTTCCATTTTTGGAAAGGTCATGAACATGTACTCATTTTTGGAAGCGTTATGAACATGTTTACCACTTAAAAAGATTTCGTGTAATATATATAAAGTATGGGTTTTTATATAAAATAAATTATCTAAGAGTTTGGTTAAAAAGTGTTAATAAAGGTTCAATTTTTGGAAAGTTTAGAGTTACTATAAGTTCATAACATTTCTTGTTAAAGATTCATGATCTAGAAGATTAATATTATACTTAATCATTATTTGAGTTGAAAATGGTTTAATACATGTTTATTTAAACATGGGAAAGTCCATAGTTTAGGGGAAACTATGGCAAAATTTTTATAAAATTTATTATGATTAAATTATGGTTAAACTAAAGATTTTAATCATGATTAAACAAAATTTTTAAGGAAAAAGTTTAAATAAAATCTCACGAGTTTTTCTCAAACTAAAAATGGATAAATATATATTTTTAGATGAAATATATATTTAGTTATGATCAAGTATGTGTGTATTTTGCGTATAAATATTATGTATTTAGATCATGTTGGAATAAATACAAAAATATAAAATATCACAAAATGTACAAGAACTTATATATATACTTAAAACATGATAAGTATAAATATTTTTGTCCAAACATGGACATAAACTAACAAGTCGGACAAAAACAGACATTTTGGAAATATCAAACAAACGACACGAACGAAACGAGTAACGCAAACGAAGCGAACGACCCAAACGAAACGGTCAAAACAAACAAACCGTCACACACTATACAAACGTATATATACTAGAATTTATATAAAAAAACGTATATAAAATATGAGTAGTTTTATAAACTAATTTTTATAATTATAACTAGTAAGTATTAAAACATGGATTAAGCCCAATTAAATAACCATATAGGCTAGCCCACTTTTATAAACTAAATTGGGCTAGAGCCCATCTTTATAAACTGAATTGGGCTAGAGCCACTTTTATAAACTGAATTGGCTAGAGCCCACTTTTACGAACTAGATTGGGCTAGAGTCCACTTTTATCATATTAATTTGGGCTAAGCCCACTTCCATAAACTATTTTGGGCTAGGCCCACTTTAACAAACCAATTTTGGGCTTCACCCACTTTAAACAAATTCATTTGGGCTACGCCCATACATATAAAACAAGTTAGGCTAGGCCCACACATATGAAACATAAGAATTAAATTCTTATACTTAACCCTTGGGCTAGGCCCATTCAAACACAAAAGATATGGAATACATATATGAAGTATATGTGTATATATACAAACGAAGAAAACAAACAAATACAAGTATAATTATGAATTCAAGATGAATACTTGTACGAAAACGATCATAAACCTAAGTGTCTAATGGGATTAGAAGACTTGTAGGTTGAGAAAACGAACGAAGAATCAAACAGTACATAGAGATCTGCAAGGGACGCGAATATGCGAGTTCATGTTTACCCTTTTTATTTAATCGTTTAAAGGCTTTTAGACGTTCATGGAGAACATATGTTTCAATTGGTTTGACTGTTTTAATGAATGAAAATATTTAGATCACATGCGGATAGGATTAAACGAAGGGGCTATTAAACAAGTACCGAGGAACAAAAGTGATAGATCTATTGGGTTTTGGCGAGCCCCACTCTGAACGGCAATAAAAACATATCATTTTACAGAGTGCTTTTGTATCTAAAACGAGTGTCTCAGACACAACTGATTGTCAAGGTTTGGTACCCTCCTATTCGGCATACAGATTAGTGTCCTTGCAAAACACTAATGATCTTACAAGTTTCATTTAATTACATACCAGATTTAATACTTCAAATATTTCAAGAATTATTTGATACAAACTAAATACATGAATTCACCAGCTTTTGTTGACGTTTTTCAAAACTAACATGTATTACAGGTAAGTAGTGGACAACTTTGGAAAAACGTGTCCGTGTCTTGTGAAGTCAAGCAGTTTGATGTCATCCAGTTTCTAGTTATCATTTTGTAAAACTTGTGGTTTTAAAAGTTTTGAACAATGTTGTAGATTGTAAATTTGTTTTAAGTCAAATGTATGGATGAACATCTTATTATGTTTTACATTGTCATTTACTTGGTTGAATGTAATGATTGCCGCTCTGGCCACACCTCGCAGACGCTTCCGCAACCACAAAAATCTTGGTGTGACAGACCTGGTATCAGAGCTTCAATTGTAGTGAACTAAGATTCTTTTGAGTCAAGTCTACAATTTCAAAATGGTCATTTTATAAAAAGTCGAATAAGTCACTTACGAAATCGCAACAAGTGTTTTCATTGCATTGTCACAAAATGTCCACTAGTACAAACTATAAATTCGAAACTACAATGCAAGGACATTACACGAGTTAGTCTATGAGGATTAGACATGATAACAATAAGATTGATCCAAACTATACATGAGACAACTTACAACAAAACCAATATATAATTGCCTATAATTTATTATAAATAGTAATTTTGACCCATGAGTTGTATGGATTATTTTGTCATGACCAAGTCTTCCGATACCAGTTCCGACACCGATTCTACAAGATTTATCTCAGATGCTGATTACATACCAGTACATGACCCCGTTCCACCCATCATCATCATCTCCGATGACGATCTCTCGGATGATGAATGGATGAATATCGACTTTCAGCCCTTTGCCCTTCCTGAGCCTGATCCCACAAATGTTCCTTTAGAGGATGATGTACTAGCTGTACCCTACTATCATGAGATGGTTATTTATGGTCACCCTGAGGGTGAACATGTTGTTGTATATGTCCTCGTACCACTTAATATGGTTGATCCATTGGGCGAGGATATCGATGAGGACGACCAGATCATTCCTCCTGTTATCGATATTGATGACGATATCATCCCGGTCGTACATGTTGAGCACCTTGAGGACGACCTCGGTATAGGGGAGGACTTTGATATAGTCATGTTAGATGTAGCTCAGCCTGAGGTAACGGTTGTTGGCATCTAATCTTGTGCACCATCCACACCTGAGACACCATCACCAATGCTTTCACCCGATTCAGTTGTACCACCATCTTCAGATACTCTACCTATACATGTTGATCCCGTTTTACCAGACACATTCCCCACTGATCATCTATCTGAGTTTGTATCACCACTGCATCCTTTGGGAGATGTTACACACCACACTGATCACCCGATATATCACCCTTTTGTTGGACCGTCTCATTTTACTCTTGGTAGTACTTCTCAGCCTGCTGATCATGTAGCACCTTATCCTTTTGTTCGATCGTTTTCTATTACTGTTACACCGATTCTCAGTTCTTATCAAGACCCATTTGCTACAGGTCCATCATATGTTCCACACAATCATCCTATGACTGAGTATCCTCTTATTATTCCGACCCCCACTGCTGGAGATCCGTCTCATCCCCCACCACATGTGCATAGTACTATTACATACCCCTCACCTTACTATATTCTTTCCCATGTTCAGCCACCTACGTGCATGAGCCCATCTGATTCGTACCACCCGAGTCACTTGCCACTTACCACCAACGAGTATAGGGTCACATCCACTGAGATACAGCCTGATATTTTGTTTCGAAGGTTTCATGAGCTTAATGCTCAACTTTCTGCTATTCGAGCATCTCAGAGTGATCCATCATCATTGCCATCGCAGTCACCACTACCCACCTCATCACCTCCACCACCACCACTACCGACATCCCCACCACCACCATCTCCATCAGTGTCCTCACTTCCACCACCGCATGTTCCCTCTTCATCTCATGAGAGGTGTGTCAGTGCTATCGAGGAGGAGATAGCATATTTTTGTCGTGTGATACACGCATCTTCACCCCCACCTCACCGTCTGTCTAGTCTTGGTATGTGATCATGTTCTGAGGGTAGTACACGTACCCGTTTGGTTGAAGACTGAAGATTTTTAAGATATGTATATGTCAACTTGAAGATTATGAAAAATGATGTGAAGAAAAATAGTTACTTGTTTTGTATTGTCTATGACTTGTATTGTAGAGCGATGTAACTCTGAATTATTTTTGTTCTTCACAAAAATTATGCAACAAGTTAACAATATATATATGTGAAAGTTGGTATCTTTTCTTTTGTTATGCATTGTTATTATTCGTTATGTTTATGTTATGATGATTATCGTATGGATGCCTTATGTGAAGAGATGATTCGATTATTCGATCTTTATACATTAGTATACTTTATGATGACGTATTTATTCAATTTGAGTCCATGAATGACAATCTTTATTCAAATATTTGTCTAATCACTTCTATATGTTATATATATGAAGATCATGGCACCAAAAAGAAGAAATATACGCCAACGTCAACCAACTTCTCTACCTGCATCACAAGTTAAACTAAATGCTCTGCTGAACCAGCCAATCGTCGAAGCGATCACACGACATGAAACTAATCGTACCAATCAAGATAACGAAGCTAGAATTCAAACCCCACCCAAGAGTTCAGAATCTTGCTAACTGTTGCTTATTCATTACCTTACCAAAAGAAGTATCATTAATATTTATTTGCAAAAATATATATTTTTGACAATTTTGAGAGCAAACATTTCAGGATGCACATACAAGCAATTTTTGGATTGCAAGCCACTAAACTTTGATGGCACTGGCGGGTGCTGTGGCATTTGTACGATGGACTGAAAAACGGATTCTGTAATCCGTATGAGCAATTGTTCTCCTAATCAGAGAGTTATGTATGTTTCGGGTTTGTTCATTGACGAAGCTCTTTCATGGTGGAATCTACAATTACAGACGCTAGGAGATGCAGCAGCATATCCTATTACGTGGGAAAGATTGAAGGACATGATGAGAGAAAAATATTGTTCAATAGCTGAAATGTAGAAGCTGGAAACAAAATTTTGGAATCTAATGATAATTGGATCGGACATTTATGGCTATACTCAACGCTTTCATGATCTCTCTTGGGTTGTTCCGTATAAGGTATCTCCCGAATTCAAACGAATCGAACGTTACATTTGGGGATTAGCCCTGGAGATCCGGAGTATGGTTACATCGTCGCATCCTGCAACTATCACCGAAGCTATAACAATTGCTGTGAGTCTTACCGAAGAGGCGGTAAGAATGAATAAGCTTTCAAGAAGAGGGGCCGAGAAGCCCAAGGAGACACATGTGGAGTCATCTTTGCATGACAACAAGAGAAAATTTTCTTATTTTAAAAAGGGGTCAAGACCAAGTAACAAAAAGAAGGAAACCTCCGCTACGAGAGGAGGTAAAGCATTTGTGGCTGCAACGGAAACTGACAAAAAGGTTATATGGGGAATGCACCAAGGTGAAACAAATGTGGATATCATCACTATGGTGGATGCCGAACCACCAAATGTGATAAGTGCGGAAAGTTAGGACACCGCACCGGGAATTGTTGGGGAAGTAACAAGGGAAGCAGGAACGTAAAGAAGAGAGAATGCCGTAGCGGAAATGGAAACGGGAAAGGAAAGAACCAAGGCTACTATGGTTGCGGAGATTTAGGTCATGTTAGGAAAGATTGCCCAAAGGAAAACAAAGGTCACGGTCGAGCCTTTATGATAGGAGCCCAAGAAGCGTACCAAGATCCTAATGTGATCACGAGTACGTTTCCTATCAACAATCATTTTGCATCTATTTTATTTGATACTGGCGCAGATTACAGTTTTATATCTTTAGAGTTCAAAGATATACTTAGAGTAATTCAAAAATTAGACATTCCTTTCACTATCGAACTAGCGAAAGGAAAAATAATTGAATGTGGTGAGATTGTTAAAGGATGCTCTTTAGAACTTGGTGGACAAAAATTTAACATCGACTTATTACCCATCCAATTAGGTAGTTTCGATATCGTAGTTGGTATGGATTGGTTATCCAACCAAGCTGAAGTTGTGTGTTACGACAAAATCATTCGTATTCCTCTTCCTAATAACGAAATACTTCCAGAAGACTTGCCAGGAGTGCCATCACAAGGACAAGTCGAATTTCGTATAGACTTAATTCCAGGTGCCGCACCTGTTGCAAAATCCCCTTACCGTCCTGCTCCTTCAGAAATGCAAGAATTGTCCACGCAACTTCAAGAGTTGTTGGATAAAGGTTTCATTAGACCAAGCTTCTCACCCTGGGGAGCTCCAGTTTTATTCGTGAAAAGAAGGATGGAAGTTTTAGGATGTGTATAGACTATCGAGAATTGAATAAGCTCACGATCAACATTCGGTATCCATTACCGAGGATCAACGACTTGTTTGATCAACTTCAAGGATCGAGTTTCTATTCGAAGATTAAGGTCAGGATACCATCAGCTTAGAGTTCAAGAAGAAAGTATTTCTAAGACGGCATTTCGAACTCGCTACGGTCATTACGAGTTCCTTGTTATGCCTTTTGGCTTAACAAATGCACCACCAGTATTCATGGATTTAATGAATCGTGTGTGCAAGCCATACCTTGATAAATTCGTGATAGTGTTTATCGATGACATATTTATATATTCACGAAACAAGAATGAACACGAACGTCATCTTAGAACTATTCTTGAGTTATTAAAGAAGGAAAAATTGTATGCAAAATTCTCTAAATGTGAGTTTTGGCTTCGCGAAGTTCAATTTCTCGGACATGTAGTCAATGAGAAAGGCATACATGTCGATCCATCTAAAATAGAAGCCATTAAGAATTGGAACGCACCAAAGACGCCAATCGAAGTACGCCAATTTTTAGGATTGGCCGGTTATTATCGGAGATTCATTGAGAACTTTTCAAAGATCGATCAACCTCTAACTTCCCTCACTCAAAAAGATAAGAAGCTTGATTGGGGAGAGAAAAAGAAGCAGCTTTCTAACTGCTAAAGGACAAACTTTGTGATGCACCAATTCTATCACTTCCAGATGGCACGGACGACTTTGTAGTTTATTGTGATGCATCATATCAGGGATTAGGATGCGTGTTAATGCAACGAGAGAAAGTTATTGCATACGCACGTCAATTAAAAATTCACGAGAAGAACTATACCACACATGACCTAGTGTTAGGTGCCGTGGTATTTGCATTAAAATATGGCGTCATTATCTTTACAGCACTAAGTGCACGATTTTTACTGATCATAAAGGTCTTCAACATATATTTAACCTGATAGAGTTAAATATGCACCGAAGGCGTTGGCTTGAATTGTTGAATGACTATGATTGTGAAATCAAATATCATCCAGGCAAGGCGAATGTTGTCGCGGATGCCTTGAGCCGAAAAGAACGAGTAAAGCCCCTACGTGTACGATCATTTGGACTCACAGTTCACAATAACCTCACTTCTTGAATTTATGACGCTTAACAAGAAGCATTAAAGGAAGGAAACTTTAAAGCAGAAATGCTTAGAGGTATGGAAAAACATCTAGAACCAAAAGAGAAGAGAGCTTTGTACTTTATGAGTAGAATTTGGGTTCCTCATTTTGGCGGTCTTTGAGATCTAATTCTAGATGAAGCTCATAAATGCAAATACTCGATACATCCCAGAGCAGATAAAATGTATCATGATCTTAAAGAATATTAGGTGTGGCCTAATATCAAAGGTGATATTGCAACTTATGTTGGAAAGTATCTAACATGTGCTAAAATTAAGGCCGAATACAAAAAACCTTTAGGATTGTTACAACAACCTGAAATTCCCACTTGGAAATAGGGACAAATTTCCATGGATATCATAACTAAATTACCCAGGACCTCTCGTGGTCACGACATGATTTGGGTAATTGTTGATCGATTAACCATGTGAGCTCACTTCTTGCCAATACATGAGAAAGTTAAAACTGAGAAGTTAGCTGAACTCTATCTCAAGGAGATCGTGGAAAGGCACGGAGTGCCTATTTTGATAATCTCTGACTGAGATGGTCGTTTTGTGTCAAGAATTTGGCAATCATTTAAAAAGGCTTTTAGATCTCACATATATCTAAGTACAGCCTTTCATCCCCAGACTGACGGCCAAAGTGAACGAACAATTCAAACTTAGAAGACATGCTTCATGCTTGTGTGATGGACTTAGGCAGAAATTGGGACACTCACTTGCCTTTAGTGGAGTTCTCATACAATAACAGTTATCCCACAAGTATTCAAGCTGCTCCATTTGAAGCATTATATGGACATAAGTGTCGATCTCCGTTATGCTGGGAGGAGATGGGTGACAAACAAATGATAGGACCAGAGTTAGTCTAAGAGACTATTGATAAAATGTTTAAAATCCGAGAACGTATCAAGGCGGCCCGAGACCTACAGAAAAGCTACGTGGATAAACGTTGCAAAGCGTTATCTTTCGAGGTTGGAGACAAAGTGTTGCTTGAAGTCTCACCTTGGAAAGGTGTAGCCAGATTTAGGAAGCAAGAAAAACTTAGCCCAAGATACATAGGACCTTATCAGATTTTGGAAAAAGTTGGAACTGTCGCTTACAAATTAAGATTACCAGAAACTCTAAACAACGTCCACGACACCTTTCATGTGTCAAACCTTAAAAAGTGACTTTCGGACGAATCATTCACTATTCCCCTGGATGACATTAGTATAGATGACAGACTCTATTTCATCGAAGAACCTGTCGAGGTTTTGGATTTGAAAACTCAGAAAATGAGGAGGAGTTGTATCAAACTAATCAAAGTCCATTGGAACTCGAAGAGCGGACCCGAGTTCACTTAGGAACGAGAAGATGAAATGAAAAGAAAGTACCATCACCTGTTCGAGGAAGTCCCTGCAACAGATATTGCAACTTAAATTTGGGATGAAATTTCTTGAACAGGGGTAGAATGTGACATACGGCAAAATACCGATAAATCCGTACAGCCTAAACAACTATTACATTCGTATTTTCGACTCGATTTTATTTAATTAAGTCTTAAAAGTCTAGGAGTTACAAAATCATAGCTTAGTGTGATGACAAACCCACCACAATTAGAAACATATAAAATTATATCCTAGACTGGCGGCAGAAACACGAATACACATGTCAGGACTAGTCGCGGTAGAGTCTGACACGGCAAAAAAAATGAGAAATAAAGTATGTTCATGATAAATACTATACAGAAACATTAATTGTAAATAATGTACGAACAATACTTTCAGAAAAATTCTATTAAAACACCAAATTGTCCAGTCCGCAGAAAAATACAGCAATTTTGCAGAGTGTACAGCACTCCGCTGAACGAAACAAAAAATGTCCAAAATTCAAAAATAAATATTATTTATCATATATAATATATAGGGTATTAAAAACAACACAAAAACCCTTATTTAAACTTTAGGTTTTAAAGCTACACGGATAGTTCAGTAAATACCCGACAACAAAGCCGGTACAGGAAATGAGTCCGAAATAACAAATTTATTAGTCCGGAGAGTTGATTAATAAATTGGACAATAAAATTTGTACAAAGATAATTGTGTAGATAAAATTACATAAGAACACAAAATGTCAGTATTTAACCCGGTACGAGACCTGAACCGAATTTATCAACCGAACATCGAAACAATTAGCCTAGTGAAAATTTATATATAAACATCCAATATTATAAATTTTACAAAATATATCAAAAATAAAACCAAACCATCCCCCCATCTCACGGCATTGGTGGGTCCCCCACCTAACCACCTTTCTTTCTTTGATGTGTTGGAACAACGAAAAGTATGATTAGTGTATGGAGAAGTGCAAAACATAACCAAACCAACACACTTACACTCCACCCTTCCTTATTTCCAACATCACCCAAAAACTCTTCACATCCTTCCTTCTCCCTCCCAAAAATCGGCCATACCAAGCATTCAACACCTTCATCTTTTCAAAATTCAAACTTAAAAAATTTCTAGCAAATATGGAGATGCATGAATGATTCAAAGCTTTTGCAAGACTTGAAGACCCACTTGGAGCATTTTCTCAAGACTTGAAGCTCTTGGATCATATCTTTTCTTCATATTATCATCACCTTCATCTTGCTCACCAAGCTAGTAGTAAGCTTCATACTTTATTACTACATTCTTATATTATGATTTAATATAAAAAGTACAAGATCATCTTGAAATCTTACATAAAAATCATTTAACAACAATGACAAGAATAAACGTACTAATATGATAATTTAACTTATTTGATAATTTTGATGATCTTGAAGTTGTCGTTTTATAGTTGAAGCAATCTTGCATTTTTATGGTTAAAAATGAAGATCTAAACACACGCATGTTTAGATCTAGCAAGATTTACTAACAAAAATGTTAAGGACATGATTTTTGCACTTAAAAGGTCATATGTATTATACAAAATATAGATTATTATTTAAAACTCATGATCTATAAATTTTGTTGAAAAAAAGTAATAAAGTTTCCATTTTGGGAAAGGTCATGAACATGTACTCATTTTTGGAAGTGTTATGAACATGTTTACACACTTAAAAAGATTTATGTAATACATAAAGTATGGGTTTTTATATAAAATAAATAATCTAAGAGTTTTGTAAAAAGTGTTAATAAAGTTTTCATTTCTGGAAAGTTTAGAGTTACTACAAGTTCATAGCATTTCTTGTTTAAGATTCATGATCTAGAAGATTAGTTATTATACTTGATCGGTATTTGAGTTGAAAATGGTTTAAAACATGTTTAATAAACATGGGAAAGTCCATGGTTTAGGGGAAACTATGGCAAAATTTTTATAAAATTCATTATGTATGGTTAAACTAAAGATTTTGAATGACTAAGGATTTTAATCATGATTAACAAAAATTTGGAGGAAAAAGTTTAAATAAAATCTCAAGAGTTTTTCTCAAACTAAAAATGGATAAATATATATTTTTAGATGAAATATATATTTAGTTATGATCAAGAGTGTGTGTGTTTCTTGTGTAAAATATTATGTATTTAGATCATGTAAGAATAAATACAAAAATATAAAATATCACAAAATGTAAAAGAACTTATATATACTTGAAACATGACAAGTATAAATATTTTTGTCCAAACATGGACATAATTTACAAATCGGACAATAAGACAATTCGTACAAAAACGGACAATTTGGACATATCAAACAAATGACACAGATGAAACAAACGACACAAACGAAACGAATAACGCAAAAGAAGCGGACGACACAAACGAAACGGTCAAAAAAAGAAAGCGTCACACACTATACAAAATGTATACATACTATAATATATAAAAATAAACGTATATAAAATATTAGTAGTTTTATAAACTAATTTTTATAATTATTACTAGTAAGTATTTAAAACATGGATTAAGCCCAATTAAATAACCATATAGGCTAGCCCACTTTTGTAAACTAAATCGGGCTAGATCCCATTTTCATAAACTAAATTGGGCTAGAGCGCACCTTTATAAACTGACTTAGGCTAGCCCACTTTTATAAACTGAATTGTGCTAGAGCCCACTTTTACAAACTAGATTGGGCTAGAGTCCACTTTTATCATATATAATTTGGGCTAAGCCCACTCCATAAACTATTTTGGGCTAGGCCCACTCTTACATGATTAATTTGGGCCAGGCCCACTTTAACAAACCTATTTTGGGCTTGACCCACTTTAAAAAAATTCATTTGGGCTAGGCCGATACATATAAAACAAGTTGGGGTAGGCCTACACATATAAAACAAGTTGGTATCCACACATATAAAAACAAGTTAGGTTAGGCCCACACATGTGAAACATAAGAATTAAATTCTTATACTTAACCACCAGGCTAGGCCCATTCAAACATGAAAGATATGGAATACATATATGAAGTATATGTGTATATATACAAACGAAGAAAACAAGTAAATACAAGTAATTATGAATTCAAGATGAATACTTGTACGAAAACGATCATAAACCTAAGTGCCTAATGGGATTAGAACACTTGTAGGTTGAGAAAACGAACGAAGAATCAAACAGTACATAGAGATCTACACGGGGCGCGAATATGCGAGTTCATGTTTACCCTTTTTATTTAATCATTTTAAGGCTTTTAGACGTTCGTGGAGAATGCATGTTTCAATTGGTATGACTGTTTTAAAGAATGAAAATATTTAGATCACATGCGGATAGGATTAAACGAAAGGGCCATTAATGAATACACAAGTACCGAGGAACAAAAGTGATAGATCTATTTGGTCTTGGCGAGCCCCACTTTGAACGACAATAAAAACAGATTGTTACAGAGTGCTTTTGTGTCTAAAACGAGTGTCTCAGACACAACTGATCGTCAAGGTTTGGTCGCCTCCTATTCGGCATACAGATTAGTGTCCTTACAAAACACTAATGATCTTACAAGTTTCATTTAATTACATACCAAATTTAATACATCAAATATTTTCAAGAACTATTTGATGCAAACTAAATACATGAATTCACCACTTTTGTTGACGTTTTTCAAAACTAACATGTATTACAGGTAACCAGTGGACAGCTTTGAAAAAAATGTGTCGGTGTGTTGTGAAGTCAAACAGTTTGATGTCATCAGTTTGTAGTTATTGTTTTGTAAAACTTGTGGTTTTTAAAAGTTTTGAACAATGTTGTAGATTGTAAATTTGTTTTAAATAAAATGTATGGATGAATGCAACGATTGCCGCTCTGGCCACACCTCGCCAACGCTTCCACAACAATGAAAATCGGGGGTGTGACAGTATGCTAACTGAATCTAATCTAGTCTAGTTGCTATAGGATCCCAAAAACACCCATTCTGAATAATCTAATGGATCCAAATTCAACCGATTCTGGATGAAACAGAATTCGGATACCACCCATTGTGAGTCCTTCTGATTAGTGATGTCACAGGATCCGAGTTCAAGCGAGTATGGATACTATCTAAATGTAGCTGACTATGGATTCTATACGATTCGTAAAACAAGCATTCTGAATCTCGCATGCAAGGAAAGCAAAATTATCCAAACTAAACCGAGTCTGGATTGTACAGGATACGGATACCTACCGTTTTGAATCATTCTAGTTAGTGATGGTACATGATCCGAAACTAACTCAGTCTGGATGCTAACCTAATCAAATAGATTCTGGATGCTATAGGATTTGTAAAACAACCATTCTGAATCTCGCATGCTAAGGAAGCAGATAGATCCAAATTAAACCGAATCTAGACGGTATAGAATACGGATACCACCGTTCTGAATCATTTTGTTTAGTGAGGGTACACGATCCAAAACTAACTAAGTAAGGATGATAACCGAATAAAATCAGTTCTGGATGTTATAGGATCCCAAAAACACCTATTCTGAATTCCATTGGTTAAGGATTCTAAACAATCTGAATTCACCCGAGTCTGAGTAAACCAGACTCCGGATACCGCCCATTGTGAGTTCTTCCGATTAGTGATGTTACAGGATCCGAATTCAACCGAGTTTGGATGCTATTTGAATGTAGCATACTCTGGATGTAATACGATTTGTAAAACAACCATTCTTAATCTTGCATGCTAGGGAAAAACTTAATGATTCAAATTAAACCTAGTCTGGATGATATAGGATACGGATACCACTCGGTCTAAATCATTCTGGTTAGTAACTAAACACGATCCAAAACCAACTGAGTATGTATGCTAACCGAGTTAAATCGATTCTGGATGTCATAGGATCCCAAAAACACCTATTCTGAATTCTGAAGGGTAGGGAATCCAAAGAATCAAAATTCAACGGACTCTGGATGAAACAGAATGCGTATACCACCATTGTGGGTCCTTCAGATTAGTGATGTTGCAGGATCTGAATTCAACCGAGTATGGATGCTATCTGAATGTAGCCGACTCTTTATGCAATACGATTCGTTAAACAACAACTCTGAATCTTGCATGCTAGGGAAACTTAATGATCCAAATTAAACCGAGTCTCGATGGTATAGGATACCACCCGTTCTAAATAATTCTGGTTAGTAACGGTACACGATCCGAAACCAACTGAGTATGGATGCTAACCGAATCAAATCGATTCTGGATGTTATAGGATCCCTAAAACCCCTTATCTGAATTCCGTAGGGTAGGGAATCTAAAGGTTCCAAATTCAACAGAGTCTAGATGAAACAACATGGGGTATACCACCCATTATGCGTCCTTCTGATTAGTGATGTTACAGTCCCTAAAATAACCATTCTGAATCTTGCATGCTAGGAAACTTAATAATCTTAATTAAACCGAGTCTGGATAAAATAGGAAACGGATACCAGCTGTTCTAAATCATTCTAGTTAGTAATGGTACACAATCCGAATACAATTGAGTATGTATGCTAACCAAATCTAATCGAGTCTGGATTCCTTAGGATTCCAAAAACAACTATTCTGAATTCGGCTCGTTAGCGAATCTAAAGGATCAAAATTCAACAGAGTCTAGATGAAACAGAATCCAGATACCGTCCATTGTGAATCCTTCTGATTAGTGATATTACAGGATCCGAATTCAACCGAGTATGGATGCTATTTGAATGTAGCCGACTCTGGATGCAATAGAATTGATAAAACAAACATTCTGAATCCCGCATGCTAGGGAAACTGAATCAAACGTGAATGGATGTTATCTGAATTTGGTCGACTCTAGATGGTATACGATTCTTAATAACCATTCTGAATCTCGCATGCTAGGGAACCGGAATGATCCAAATTAAACCATGTCTGGATGGTAGAGGATACGGAAACCGCCCATTCTAAATCATTTTGGTTGGTAATGGTACATGACCCGAAACCAACTAAGTATGTAAAAAAATGAATCCAAGCGAGTCTGGATGCTATAGGATCCCAAAAACAGGTATTATGAATTTTGTTGGTTAGCGAATCTAAAGGATCCAAATTCAACCGAGTCTGGATGAAACAGAATCCGGATACCGCCCATTGTGAGTCATTCTGATTAGTGATGTTACAGGATCCAAATTCAACCGAGTTTTGATGCTACCTGAATGTAGCATACTCTGGATGCAATACGATTTGTAAAATAACCATTCTTAATCTCGCATGCTAGGGAAAAACTTAATGATTCAAATTAAACCTAGTCTGGATGGTATAGGATACGGATACCACTCCGTCTAAACCATTCTGGTTAGTAACGGTACACGATCCAAAACCAACTAAGTATGTATACTAACCGAGTTAAATCGATTTCTGGATGTTATAGGATCCCAAAAACACCAATTCTAAATTCCGAAGGGGAGGGAATCTAAAGGATCATAATTCAACGGATTCTGGATGAAACAGAATGCGTATACCACCCATTGTGAGTCCTTCTAATTAATGATGTTACAGGATCTGAATTCAACCGAGTATGGATGCTATCTGAATGTAGCCGACTCTTTATGCAATATGATTCGTTAAACAACCACTCTGAATCTCGCATGCTAGGGAAACTTAATGATCCAAATTAAACCGAGTCTCGATGGTATTGGATACCACCCGTTCTAAATCATTCTGGTTAGTAACGGTAAACGATCCGAAACCAACTGAGTATGGATGCTAACCGAATCAAATCGATTTTGGATGTTATCGGATTCCTAAAACACCTTATCTGAATTCCGTAGGGTATGGAATCTAAAGGTTCCAAATTTACCGGAGTCTAGATGAAACAACATGGGGTATACCACCCATTATGCGTCCTTCTGATTAGTGATGTTACAGTCCCTAAAATAACCATTCTGAATCTTGCATGCTAGGAAACTTAATAATCCTAATTAAACCGAGTCTGGATAGAATAGGAAACGGATACCAGTCGTTCTAAATCATTCTAGTTAGTAATGGTACGCGATCCGAATACAATTGAGTATGTATGCTAACCGAATCTAATCGAGTCTGGATGCCATAGGATTCCAAAAACACCTATTCTGAATTCTGCTGGTTAGCGAATCTAAAGGATCGAAATTCAACCGAGTCTAGATGAAACAGAATCAAGATACCGTCCATTGTGAATCCTTCTTATTAGTGATATTACAGGATCCGAATTCAACCGACTGTGGATGTTATTTGAATGTAGCCGACTCTGGAAGCAATAGGATTGATAAAACAAACATTCTGAATCTTGCATGCTAGGGAAACTGAATCAAACGTGAATGGATGTTATCTGAATTTAGTCGACTCTAGATGGTATATGATTCTTAAAAACTATTCTGAATCTTGCATGCTAGGGAAGCGGAATGATAAAAATTAAACCATGGCTGGATGGTACAGGATACGGATACCACCCATTCTAAATCATTTTGGTTGGTAATGGTACACGACCCGAAACCAACTAAGTATGTATACTAACTGAATCCAATCGAGTCTGGATGCTATAGGATCCCAAAAACAGGTGTTACGAATTTCGTTGGTTAGCGAATCTAAAGGATCCATATTCCACTCAGTCTGGATGAACAGAATTCGGATACCATCCATTGTGAGTCATTCTGATTTGTGATGTTACCGGATCCGAATTCAACCGAGTTATGATGTTATCTGAATGTAGTTGACTCTGGATGTAACACGGTTCTTCAAAAACCATTCTGAATCTCGCATGCTAGGAAGTGGAATGATCCAAATTAAATCAAGTCTGGATTGTATAGGATACGGATACCACCTGTTCTAAATCATTCTGGGTAGTAATGGTACACGATCCATAACCAACTGAGTATGGATCCTAACTGAATCAAATCAATTCTAGATGATGTAGGATCCCAAAACACCTATTCTGAATTTTGAATGCTAGGGAATCTGAAGGATCCAAATTCATTGGAGTCTGGATGAAACACAATGCGTATACCACCCATTATGAGTCCTTTTGATTATTGATGTTACATATTCAGAATTCAACAGAGTATGGATGCTATTTGAATGTAGTCGACTCTTTAGGCAACACGGTCCGTAAAACAACGATTCTCAATCCCGCATGCTAGGGAAACTTAATGATCCTAATTTAACCTAGTCTGGATGGAATAGGATATGTATACCAGCCGTTCTAACTCATTCTAGTTAGTAATGGTACACGATCCGAAAAAAATCGAGTATGTATGGTAACCGAATCTAATCGAGTCTGGATGCTATAGGATCCCAAAAACACCTATTCTGAATTCTGCTGGTTAGCGAATCTAAAGGATCCAAATTCAACGGAGTCTAGATGAAAAAGAATCCAAATACCACCCATTGTGAGTCCTTCTGATTAGTGATGTTACAGGATCCTAATTCAACCGAGTATGGATGCTATCTAAATGTAGCTGACTCTGGATGCAATACGATTCATAAAACAAACATTCTGAATCTCGCATGCTAGGGAAACTTAATGATCCAAATTAAACCGAGTCTAAATGGTATAGGACACGGATACCACCCATTCTAAATCATTCTGGTTAGTAATAGTAAACGATCCGAAACCAAGTGAGTATGTATTCTAACCGAATCTAATTGAGTCATGATGCTATAGTATCCCAAAACACGAATTCTGAATTTCGTTATTAGCGAATCGAAAGGATCCAAATTCAACTGAGTCTGGATGAAACAAAAACCCGATACCGCCCATTGTGAGTCGTTCTGATTAGAGATGTTACAGGATCCGAATTCAAATGAGTATGGACGTTATCTGAAACTAGTCGATTCTAGATGGAATACGATTCTTAAAAACCATTATGAATCTCGCATGCTAGGGAACCGGAATGATCCAAATTAAACCAAGTCTGGATGGTATAAGATACGGATACCACCCGTTATTAATCATTCTTGTTAGTAATGGTACACAATCCGAAACCAACTGAGTATGCATGCTAACCGAATCAAATTGATTCTGGATGTTATAGGATCCCCAAAACACATATTCTGAATTCCGCGGGGTAGGGAATCTAAGGTTCCAAATTCAACGGAGTCTAGATGAAACAAAATGCATATACCACCCATCGTGAGTCCTTTTGATTACTGATGTTATAGATTCAGAATTCAACCGAGTATGGATGCTATCTGAATGTAGTCGACTCTGTATTCAATACGGTCTGTAAAACAACCATTCTGAATCTCACATGCTATGGAAACTTAATGACCCAAATTAAATCGAGTTAGGATGGAATAGGATACGGATACCAGCCGTTCTAAATCATTCTATTTAGTAATGGTACACGATGCGAAACCAACTGAGTATGTATGCTAACCGAATCTTGTCGAGTCTAGATGCTATAGGATCCCCAAAACACCTATTCTGAATTCTGCTGGTTAGCGAATCTAAAGGATCCAAATTCAAACGAGTTTCGATGAAACAAAATCCAGTTACCGCCCATTGTGAGTCCTTCTAATTAGTGATGTTACGGATTCAGAATTCAACCGAGTATGGATGCTATTAGAATGTAGTCGACTCTGTATGCAATACGGTCCGTAAAACAAACATTCTGAATCTCGCATGCTAGGGAATCTTAATGATCCAAATAAAACCAAGTCTGGATGGTATAGGATATGGATACCAGCTGTTCTAAATCATTCTAGTTAGTAATGGTACACGATGCGAAACCAACTGAGTATGTATGCTAACCGAATCTAATCAAGTCTGGATGCTATAGGATCCCAAAAGCACCTATTCTGAATTCTGTAGGGTAGGGAATCTAAAGGATCCAATTCAACCGAGTCTAGATCAAACAGAATCCAGATACCGCCAATTGTGAGTCCTTCTGAATAGTGATATTAAAGGATCCAAATTCAACCGAGTATGGATGCTATCTAAATGTAGCCGACTTTGGATGAAATACGATTTGTAGAACAACCATCCTGAATCTCTCATGCTAGGGAATCTTAATGATCCAAATTAAACCAAGTCTGGATAGTATTGGATACGGATACCACTCGTTCTAAATCATTCTGATTAGTAATGGTACACGATTCGAAACCAACTAAGTATGTATGCTAACCGAATCTAATCTAGCCTGGATGCTATAGGATCCCAAAAACACCCATTTCGAATTCCGTTGGTTAGTGAACTAAAGGATCCAAATTCAACCGAGTCTGTATGAAACAAAATTCGGATACTGTCCATTGTGAGTAGTAATGTCACAGGATCCGAATTCAACTGAGTATGGATGTTATCTAAATATAGCAACTGTAGTGCGAAACTTCATTTTTGAACACATCCTATGACGTTTTAGGTTACCCCTGCGCATAGTCAGCGATAACGGCCCAATTTCGCAACTGAAGAACTACAACAATGGATGAAAGAGATGCGTATCAAACACGTTTTCACTTTGGTCGCGCATCCCCAAGGGAAGAGCCAAGTCGGAAGGATTAACAAAAGTATAGTCGAGGGAATCAAGACAAGGTTGGGAACAGCGGGCAGAGGTTGGGTAGATGAGTTGCCAAGCATCTTATGGGTTCATCAAACCATGCCTAAAACCAGCACGGGCGAAACTCCCTTTAGCCTTGTGTATGGGACAGAGGTAGTGATTCCTGCAGAAATAGGCCTCCCATCACCATGCATGTTAGCTGCGCAAAAACAAAACAACGAGGAGGAGCGCAGGCTAGACTTGGACTTGCTAGAAGAAAGGCATGAAAACGCTACCATCAATGAAGCAAAATACAAGTCCAAACTAGAGAAATTCTACAATGCGCGAGTCCGCATATGTACCTTCTTACTCGGTGACTTTGTTCTACGCGACAATGAGGTATCTAATGCCGAACATCCTGGAAAACTGGTACCCAAATGGGAAGGTCCTTATGTTATTCATGAAGTCCTGGTAAAAGGCGCATACACCCTTAAGCACTTAGTCGGAACAAGTATCCATAGGATATGGAATACACAGCAACTAAGACGGTGCTACATGTAAACCTCCAAGTTCATAGTCTTTTGTCTATTAAAAAATGTTGCTCTTGTGCCCAATTATGTAATATAGATAAGAGTTACTTCATTTCTTTTTTACCTTAATGTTCCGTTACAAATGCACGGAACCACTTTGAGTATACGAAAAAACACCTTGGTGCACAATGACTCATAAAACATTAATCACTACCTACTCAGCACGCATAAGAACAGATATTCACGCGCGAGTTCATTACCAGTTTCATTCACTATACTTACACAAAGTTGGTCCAGTTCACGCAATTATTGTAACAGAGAAGAAACATTTCATTAAAGGATAGAAAAATATGTATATAACCGCGTCAAAGCTCGACGCAAACAATGATTCTACAAGAATATTACATCAAGGATCCTACACTAGTCTTCTTCTTCAGCAGCAACCTTAGCGTCTTCTGGAAAGATATCCTTCAAGCGGTTGACGAAGTCATCATGGATAAACGCCTCGCTTACCAACTCCAAGGCCGGGATTTCAAGACGGTTATACCCCTGCTTCGCCCTCTTGAAGACAGCTCCATAAATAACTCTGTGAGTGGAGGCACGACTAGAATCCCATGGAGTATCAAAGGCATGAGTGACTTGTTGCGCACACTCAGCATACCCTTGCGCATGCCTATCATGGCGCGCACCAACCACCAACTTAGCTACTGCACCATCCAACTCAATAGAGTTGACAATGGAATTGGCAATCTGCAAATATAAAGGAAAGATCATGTAACATCCGTCAAAAACCGGGTTAACCAAACCCGCTTCATTTATTAACCGAACAACCAGTTAAAAATTTCGTTGCGTATTTAATGCTCAAATTAATTTTAAACGATACATAATTAATAAGTATATTAGAATATAAAATTTATATTTGAAAATGTATTAAAAATAGTGAAATAAAAATTAATTACTGATGCCGGGTTTCGAACCCGGGTCAGCCGAGAGTAACACAAAGTCTTAACTCACATCCATCCAACCACTCCGCCACTTGTGTTGTTTGATATTGAAACAATTAATACATATAATAAAACTGGAAAATCAAACCCAGTCAACAGCACGCCCAAATCCGCAGACGCCGAAAAATCCGACGATTTCGCCAATTATCGTCGGTTACTTTTGACTTAACGTAAGAATTAACGACGCCATCGGTTATAACCGATGTCCAGTTCCGCGACATCCGTCGTAACCGCCGGAGAAGGCTGACCAATGAATCGAGACTAGAAACAGACCCCATTCAACTTGATTCTTCCCTATAAATGCACACCCTAGCCTCTGGTAAACTTTTCGGTCAAAATCGCACCGATTCTTCAATCAATTTCACTCGCCGGAATTCTCTGCAAGTCGCCGGAAAACCGAGACTTTCATAAACACGGTAAATACCTTGACTTTTTCTGTTTCATTCCATTATTAGACAAATTCTAACATCACTCCATCACCCAGAATCAACCCCAGACGACATTGCCGGATTTTCTGTTTTCGCCGGAAAACTTCTGGAATTTCCAGAATCTCGCTGTTAATCGGTATGATCATCTAAACATCCTGATAATCGTTGCTCAGTAATTCAATTTTATATCTAATCAATCAAAACGGTTATTTGACCCGAACAGAGGAAGCTCACAAAACAGAGCCGGCGATCCTTGCCGGAGTTCTGAAAAAGACGACCTGTTCCGGTACTTTCTTTCCCCAAACCCTCTCCGTTCATTACCTTTCAATTGCTCATAATATTCGTTAACCGAATTAAACAAGAAACAGTTGGTTTAACCGTTGTCTGTGTTTTGAACGAAGAAGACGAAGTCGTGTATGATATAAGATTAATTAAAATCGGTATTATAAACGGGTTAGACACACAGTCCAGCGGTGGACTGTGTGCAAACAATACGCATACGTCCCGAGTTCGATCCTTGACACACGCACATTCGCTGTAATAAAAATGTTCTTTTTTTAAACCGAACCGGGTCCACACGCAGTAAGAAGTTAAGTATATAAAAAAACCAGAATAATTACCAAGTTAGACACACAGTCCAGCGGTGGACTGTGTGCCAAACTAAACCACAGGTCCTGGGTTCGGGACCTGTGGAGAGCACCGAGTCGATACCATTAAATCCTTTTTAAAATAAATGATTTTCGGATTAACTTAAATAGTGTATAAATATAATTAAAAACAGAAATATTTCGGGTTAGACACGTAGCTCAGTTGGTAGAGCTGCGTGCACGCGTACGGGAGGTCACGGGTCCGAGTCTCACTCAGTGCAAATATATACTTGACCGAACCGGTCAACGGTCAACAGTCCTGGTCAACGGTCAAAGTCAAAAAGTCAACATTTTTTTTATTATTTATTTAATTTAAAAATCAATTAAAAGTACTTAAAAATAACGTTTTTAAAGTTAGAAAATAGCCTTAAACTCACAAAAATATATCCAAAAATCCTACTAAAATTGATTAATAAAATCCGCTTACTTACCGAACCGTTATGTTATTATCTAGGTTAGTTTCTCTCATGGTTAAATCCAAATTCGTGTGCATTCATCGTCAATCCAAGAAACGCAACCACTGTGAGTGAATTCTTACAAATCCCCTTTTTATTCACGTTTTGGGGTGTATCATGTGTCGCTTAAACTAATTCATTTATTCAAACTCGTGCTATGTCATATTATGATCTAAACTTAGAATGTAAATATTGTTTGTAGTTATGTATTACATATTGTCAAGTTGTATGCAAATTATTTGTTAGGCCCATCAGTTCCTCGTGGGAGACGAGTTGAACAACGCGTGCCTTAAAACTCATTCATTAGGCCCATCAGTTCGTAGAACAACGCGTGCCTCAAAACTCATTCATTAGGCCCATCAGTTCCTCGTGGGAGACAAGTTGAACAACGCGTGCCTCAAAACAATCTATTATTGTATGTGTGTGCATTATTTAATATCAAGTGTTTTGTGAATAAATTTACATATACATTTACTCATATGTGGTTATGCACTTTATTTTATAATCAATTCAATAAACTTGTTTAAATGTTTTTCATAGGATTCACTCGCCAACTTTTTGTTGATCCAAAAACCATTTTTTACACATGATACAGGTGGACAGGATGAAGCAAGGAACACATAGGAAAATGCCTTAGAAGAAAATAATGAAGTCTAGACAGTTGTATAGAACATGTTGTAATTATGATTGTATGATCTCCTTTAAAGTGTAATAATAAATATGAAACATCATAATAAATGTCATGAGCTTTGATGAAAACCCAATCATGCCCCGATCACCTTTTCCGCTGCGGGTCGGGGTGTGACAGATTGGTATCAGAGCTTTTGACTATAGGGATATAGGATAGGTTATTAGACCCTTAGAGCCTATACTATAGTTGATTAGATTTTAATTGTTTATGTGGTTATATGCAAACTCATGATGTTTATTTCTTTCATATTTATTACATACACAAATACATGCAAACACTTCCAATACTACATTTTGTGATACATAGTGAATTATACTTACAGTCAAACATACATACTTACATACATATTCATCATACATATTTCAATGTTCACATATTCAAATCATCTTCATACTTCCGTTATTCAAGATTTTGTCGCATTTTTTTTCATTTTTCAAATCTCATCAAAGTGAGTTCTGCGACGGGCATGTAGTAACTGTAAGGGTACCAGTACCGGTAGTCGGAACGTCCTGTCTAGGTTGGCATTCGTATAAATCCAATATAACGGACCAGTTTGCCTACCTGGGGACTAACGATGAGAGTACAAAGGACCTATTAGGCCAAAGCATGCCACACCAAACGTCGTTCGAACTAACCCCACTTTGAGGTGTCACCGTGTCCACACCTGGATACATTCCGAATATCATACGTTACATACATATTTCTCGATTTTCTCCGGGTTTTAGTGTACGTAACCAGGCTAACACATGCGAACCATATGAAAAACCCGGTAATCATGGGGGCCCACATGATTACGAAGGTGAAGTATGGCGGCATGCAAGGCCCAATTACGAGCAAAGCCCAAGACATTCTATGGATGTAGTAGATTTATTATTCTATATTTATTTTATGAATGTTCATTCCTAAAATATGACACATGATCCCTAAAACATCCAACTCATACTCTTGGTACGTATTCTTTGTAGATTCTAGTCTCGCTCGTAGGAAAATGAAATCAGGAAATCCCGCGAGCGCATGGTTGCCCAAATCGCTCAACAAATGGCGGCCGTAATACCCAGCATCGTAGTTCAAGTTCAACAAAAGCCCTTACCGCTAATCCCGACAACCCAATCAATCAAGAAGATCAAAATGTTATCAACCCTCCCCCAAATACCACTAAATGCACCTTCAAGCATTCCAAATCCTGCAACTCTGGAAGCAGCCATGGAGTTAGCTACAGAGCTCATACGGAATAAAGACTTCAAGGAGGAAAAGAAGGAGGATTAAGCATCAACCGAAACCCCAAACTCCACCCAAACCGAATCCCCTTCTCAACCCATTTCTAAGAGAAAACGAGATGGGCAACTTTTCGCTGTCACCCAACGCAATCAACCAGCCTCACAAGCCGTACCCCTCCAAGCTATCCCAATCACTCAAGTAGCACCCAACTCAACTTACCCAGATAAGAAACCTTACCTTGGACCTCGCCTTCAATGCAACACCTGTTTTTTTTATCACCATCCATCTACCTTACCTTGTCGACTATGTGCGAATTGTGGACGCTATGGTCATTTGAGCAAGATTTGCCGCACCCCTCAAAACCGAAACCTCACCCCTACTCAAAACATGATCCACACATATCAACAACCCCAATACCCATGTTCCCATATGTTCGAGCTTGTGGCGACCCTACCCATTTTAGAAACACGTGCCCTCGATTGGTTAACATCATAAACGCCCAAGCTCAAGCAAACCCAGTTAACCAAGCAAATCAAGAAAACCTAACCACTAGGCCACCAGCAAGAGGAAGATTTTTCAACATCAACGCCAATCCTGTTGAAGATAGTGACGGCCCAAAACGAACCACCCAACTAGTCTCCTTCACCAAAAATCAGGATTCAACTCCAACCGCTTAGTTTTTATGTTTTTCTTTATGTTATCTCAATTTTCACGTATCTCAATTATAATTGGAATTTTATCCAAGAATTTTAATGCGAATTACTATTTCAGTTTGTTTTTATACTCATTGATTTAACATTCATATCATCATATCTCACGACGTATCTCAGTCTCATCATTTAAAGAAGTTGGGTTGTGTCTCACTTCTACATAGACTAACCTCTCCATCATAACAAACGAGAGAGGTACAGTCACCATTCAAACATGTATACTATCAGAATTAAGACTCAAGCTTTGGTTGTTGTGTTTGTTTATGTTTTAGAGTCACATAGGACTAATCATAACTTACTGATAAAACCAATGAAAATTTGACAAGAATATTGTGGATACGCCGCTGGTACTTCCTATATATAAGTATTCTTGTCAAAGGATCAGAGGCATTGTCAGGCGGTTATGAAAAGTTCCATGTAGGATTTAGTAATGTCTTGGTTGAAGTTTGTTTTTATACTCACAGATTTAGCATTCATATCATCTCATCATTTAAAGAAATTGGACTGTGTTCCATTTCCGCATAGACTAACCTCTCCATCATAACAAACGAGAGAGGTACTGTCACCCTTCAAACATGTATACTATCAGAATTAAGACTCAAGCTTTGGTTATTGTGTTTGTTTATGTTTTAGAGTCACATAGGACTAATCATAACTTACTGATAAAACCAATGAAAATTTGACAAGAATATGGTGGATACGCCGCTGGTACTTCGTATATATAAGTATTCTTGTCAAAGGATCAGAGGCATTGTCAGGCGGTTATGAGAAGTTCCATGTAGGGTTTAGTAATGTCTTGGTTGAAGTTTGTTTTATACTCACTGATTTAGCATTCATATCATTTCATCATTTAAATAAATTGGATTGTGTTCTATTTCTACATAGACTAACCTCTCCATCATAACAAACGAGAGAGGTACTGTCACCATTCAAACATGTATACTATCAGAATTAGGACTCAGGCTTTGGTTGTTGTGTTTGTTTATGTTCTAGAGTCACATCATAGAACCAATCATGATTTACTAATAAAGTCAATGAAAATTTGACAAGAATATGGTGGATACGCCGCTGGTACTTCCTATAAATATATGTATTCTTGTCAAAGGATCAGAGGCATTGTCAGGCGATTATGAGAAGTTCCATGTAGGTTTTAGTAGTAGAAGTTTTGTTTTAGGATATAACCTTATCTTTCCAAACATATCAAAACTCTTGCGCATGAAATCATACTTAGTGAATCAACTCTGTTTCTAAATATTCTTTATCGTAGGCAACAAAAAGCGATTACTGTAGCAGAGTACTCAACCCTTACAAGGAATGTTACCGCCTCAAACAAAAATTTAAACTCTTACTCCCTTCTAAGTATGTAATTGTCAAATTAAAACACCATCCTTTTGAGTCAAGCATGCCACTGCTTAAATTTCGGGACGAAATTTCTAAAAGTAGGGGATATTGTAACATCCGTCAAAAACCGGGTTAACCAAACCCGCTTCATTTATTAACCGAACAACCAGTTAAAAATTTCGTTGCGTATTTAATGCTCAAATTAATTTTAAACGATACATAATTAATAAGTATATTAGAATATAAAATTTATTTTTGAAAATGTATTAAAAATAGTGAAATAAAAATTAATTACTGATGCCGGGTTTAGAACCCGGGTCAGCCGAGAGTATCACAAAGTCTTAACTCACATCCATCCAACCACTCCGCCACTTGTGTTGTTTGATAACATATTGAAACAATTAATACATATAATAAAACTGGAAAATCAAACCCAGTCAACAGCGCGCCCAAATACGCAGACGCCGAAAAATCCGACGATTTCGCCAATTATCGTCGGTTACTTTTGACTTAACGTAAGAATTAACGACGCCATCGGTTATAACCGATGTCCAGTTCCGTGACATCCGTCGTAACCGCCGGAGAACGGCTGACCAATGAATCGAGACTAGAAACAGACCCAATTCAACTTGATTCTTCCCTATAAATGCACACCCTAGCCTCTGGTAAACTTTTCGCTCAAAATCGCACTGATTCTTCAATCAATTTCACTCGCCGGAATTATCTGCAAGTCGCCGGAAAACCGAGACTTTCATCAACACGGTAAATACCTCGAGTTTTTCTGTTTCATTCCATTATTATACAAATTCTAACATCACTCCATCACCCAGAATCAAATCCAGACGACATTGCCGGATTTTCTGTTTTCGCCGGAAAACTTCTGGAATTTCCAGAATCTCGCTGTTAATCGGTATGATCATCTAAACATCCTGATAATCGTTGCTCAGTAATTCAATTTTATATCTTATCAATCAAAACGGTTATTTGACCCGAACATAGGAAGCTCACAAAACAGAGCCGGCGATCCTTGCCGGAGTTCTGAAAAAGACGACCTGTTCCGGTACTTTCTTTCCCCAAACCCTCTCCATTCATTACCTTTCAATTGCTCATAATATTCGTTAACAGAATTAAACAAGAAACAGTTGGTTTAACCGTTGTCTGTGTTTTGAATGGAGAAGATGAAGTCGTGTATGATATAAGATTAATTAAAATCGGTATTATAAACGGGTTAGACACACAGTCCAGCGGTGGACTGTGTGCAAACAATACGCATACGTCCCGAGTTCGATCCTTGACACACGCACATTCGCTGTAATAAAAATGTTCTTTTTTTAAACCGAACCGGATCCACACGCAGTAAGATGTTAAGTATAAAAAAAAAACCAGAATAATTACCAAGTTAGACACACAGTCCAGCGGTGGACTGTGTGCCAAACTAAACCACAGGTCCCGGGTTCGAGACCTGTGGAGAGCACCGAGTCGATACCATTAAATCCTTTTTAAAATAAAAGATTTTCGGATTAACTTAAATAGTGTATAAATATAATTAAAAACAGAAATATTTCGGGTTAGACACGTAGCTCAGTTGGTAGAGCTGCGTGCACGCGTACGGGAGGTCACGGGTTCGAGTCTCACTCAGTCCAAATATATACTCGACCGAACCGGTCAACGGTCAACAGTCCTGGTCAACGGTCAACGGTCAAACTCAAAAAGTCAACATTTTTTTTATTTTTTTATTTATTTATTTAATTTAAAAATCAATTAAAAATAGTTAAAAATAACATTTTTAAAGTTAGAAAATAGACTTAAACGCACAAAAATATATCCAAAAATCCTACTAAAATTGATTAATAAAATCCGCTTATTTACCGAACCGTTATGTTATTATCTAGGTTTTTTCCCTCGTGGTTAAATCCAAATTCGTGCGCATTCATCATCAATCCAAGAAACGCAACCACTGTGAGTGAATTCTTACAAATCCCCTTTTTATTCACGTTTTGGGGTGTATCATGTGTCGCTTAAACTAATTCATTTATTCAAACTCGTGCTATGCCATATTATGATCTAAACTTATAATGTAAATATTGTTTGTAGCTATGTATTACATATTGTCAAGTTGTATGCAAATTATTTCTTAGGCCAATCAATTCCTCGTGGGAGACGAGTTGAACAACGCGTGCCTTAAAACTCATTCATTAGGCCCATCAGTTCGTAGAACAACGCGTGCCTCAAAACTCATTCATTAGGCCCATCAGTTCCTCGTGGGAGACGAGTTGAACAACGCGTGCCTCAAAACAATCTATTATTGTATGTGTGTGCATTATTTAATATCAAGTGTTTTGTGAATAAATTTACATCTACATTTACTCATATGTGGTCATGCACTTTATTTTATAATCAATTCAATAAACTTGTTTAAATGTTTTTCATAGGATTCACTCGCCAACTTTTTGTTGATCCAAAAACCATGTTTTACACATGATACAGGTGGACAGGATGAAGCAAGGAACACATAGGAAAATGCCTTAGAAGAAAATAATGAAGTCTAGATAGTTGTATAGAACATGTTGTAATTATGATTGTATGATCTCCTTTAAAGTGTAATAATAAATATGAAACATCATAATAAATGTCATGAGCTTTGATGAAAACCCAATCATGCCCCGATCACCTTTTCCGCTGCGGGTCGGGGTGTTACAGCTCAGAGCCATTCTATAAAGGTCAGAAAAATAACAAGTGGAGACACTTACATGGCCAATTCCATGCTGTTGAAACCACAGCATGTTGTTGGTGAGCGATTCCACCAACGAGCTTTCAGAATCCTCCAATTTTTTCTCTGCCGTTTCCACCTTCGCCTCCGCCAACTGCAGCCTACGCACGAAGTCAGCATTCTTCACCGAGGGTGCTTGGAGATCTTTCTTAGCGCTCGCTAAAGTAGCGCAAGCCTCGACCTGTTTGATTTCAACAAGGATAGCATCATAACTTAACCATATCAATAAAGAATGAACACAAAGACAAGGGGGTACCTCTCTCTGCTCGCTATGCTCACGTTGCACACTAGCTTGTGCAGCTGAGGTAGCCACCGCCTCTTTCTCTTTCTTCTCGCGTGCCACATCAGCATGCAACTGGGCCAGTTCATCCCTCAGGGTTTTCTTCTCCCTGTTATCCCTTTCATAAGCCACTTTCCATAACTTGTGTTCCTCAACAAGTTTGGCATCCGAGGCTTCGGCCCGATTCTTCCACCCCTGTGCAGACCACCCTTCAATGCGCTGATTATCAGCGAAGGCAGTCTCCCTTGCCAACACCACAGCTTCACGCGCAGCCACTTGGTCCCGCTCCTTATCAAGGGTCTCTTGAGTAGCCTCAAGATTTTTCTTTTGTTTCACCAGGCCCCGCCAGTCATGAACAATCATGTAGGTTACCGAGGTGGACCTGGTAGCTGCCTGGAGGTACGTATGATACGTCTCTTCTTCTTCACGATCAGAAAGAAAACGTACCTCCGCTGGGGGGAAAGCTCCCTTAAAGAACTCACGGCATGCCGATCAGTGAGAAAAGTCATCACCTTTCTCCAATTTCCACACAGGAGTATGGATCTCTCCATATTTGAGCAGAGGAAAATGACCTGTAATAATAATCCCCCGGAGTCTCATCTGGGCGGATGGGAGAAAAATCAAGGGCGTCAGATTCCGCACCGCCCCCAGGTAACGGTTTCTCGACATGTCCTTGTGGAGCACCAGTCTGAACCTCTTCGGCGGACGCCGCTCCCGACAGCCCCGCCTCACCAGCATTAACCGTGCCACCAAGATGCGTGCGTGCTGCCCCACCACAACGGGTTCTTGCACAACGAACCCCGATTCTTCCACTTCCATGGAGGGTTCCCCAAGATCCACCCGTGATTCCTCAACAACAACCACAGGTTCTTCAATATCCTGCTGTGGTTACGTCAATGGAACACCGGAGTTTCCAAATCCGGGAAACCCACATTAGTACCCATACCAGCACCTTCCATCTCCACGTGAGGCCGCTCCCTCACGCCGAACGGTTCTTCTGCCCCAGTAGCAGAATTTCCTCCTTGACCACCGGCCTGGGTCATCGGGGATTCAGCTTCCCCAGCGCATGTGCCAGAATCAACAAAAACCGGCTCATCCCCCACTACATAACAACAAGGGTTAGTTACATACACCATAAAAACCGGAAGGAAATATCAAAGGGTACAAAGGCTAACAAAGGGATATTCTAGAAGTTAGTGATCCCAAATCCAGCCGCTTCCCAAAATGTCTCCGCGCAACCTTTTTAGGGGGTTGCACGGAGAGGTTCTCCTTTAGGAGCCGCTTTCACTTCAGAGGCACTTCTGGGACCTCCTCAGCCTCCTTCGGGCTAATAGGTAAGGCAGTAGGGATAGCCGCCTGCTTTGGTTCAGCCCTCTTTGCACCTACAGCTTCAAGACCCTCCCATGAGTCAGAGATGACCACATAAGTTTTCCACTTGTCAGTGATAACGCGCTTACCTTTGGGAGGGCCTGCCCCGGGTTGAGTTGCCTTCCTCTCCTCACCGCGCTCGACCCCGCGCGTTTCTTTCTCGTATGATCTGGGCCAATGTCCAAATCTCCCAGAGCACCTGCATTTAAACAAGGACAACACGTAAGTCACCTGCAAAGGTGCACAAGTAAACAGTAAAGACTCACCAGTTGGTGGCCTAGGGGCCTCTAGGTCCGCGTCCTTGATCAGGGTAAAATTGCCCAGGACCAGCGCGTACCAGGTAGGCTCATCCGGCTTCAAGGGAAGCTTTTCCATCCGCCCTTCCTTCCTCTGGAAGGCGGCCAAGAACAATGGGGCTCCTGCAAACACAATACATGCATGATGAACAAATGCACAAGTCATAATCAAGGAAGAAACAAGAGAATAAGAATGCTTACTGTGATTGCCCTCAACATACACTGGTTGAGACCGGCGGTCGGGCCCCCACACCAGGCTCATCCCCGCCGCCACCAGTACCCTCTCCGACAACTGAATTGCCAGAATCTCCGTCAAATCATAATACCAGGCGTCAAGCACTGGTATTGGAAGGGTCTTCACCGGAATCTCTTTCGGCCCCTGGAACACCATAGGTGTGGGTATAACACCGACGTTCACAAAAAAAGAAATTTGCCTTCCAATCATGGAAGGACTTGGGGGAGAGAGCAAACTTTTTCGTGCCAGCGCACGGTGCTGAAAAGAATAAAACCCCATTGAGCAATGGAGTTGATAAAAAATAGAAAACCGGTCGACGGTGGGAACAGACCTAGACGACTGGCAAAGAAACTCAAAGTGCCTGATTCTCACCATTCCCATCAGATTCAACTGGGAAAGCTGGTGTCACACCCTGAATTTCCAACCCCGAAATCCATGCACCGGTGGGCCTAGGTGGGGAGTATCGTGACAACAGTTGATAACGTCATAGTCAATTAAATGTGGCACAACTGATTAGGAAGGTCATGGTTTCGATTTAATGGTTTTGGAGCTTTGCTTGGGCTCCCAAACAAACTTTCTGCTGCAGGTCAGGGGCGCAAGAGACACAGGACAGGTCTCTCGCGGCCCGCGACCGCCCCTATTTCAGTTTTAAAATTTGACACTTTGGCCCCTAAACTATATAAAGCTTATAAAAACGATTTTAAATACTATTTTGGCACTTTTAGCCCTCCGTAGCCAATACTTGGCATACCCGGGATTATGCCTGGGCATTATTGAGCTCTCGGTTCGTTAAAAGGTCACTCAGAGGTATAAATTAACATGTTGACACTTTTAATCCCTCCAATATCCAACTTTCACATATTTACAGAATTGAACTCTCTCGTCCAACAAACGGTACGTATGAGAGTTAGGACTTCACAAAGGATCACTCAGAGGCTTATCACAAGCATGTTGATTCCGATGTCACTCAGAGGCTAGGCATGTTGACGTATTAGTCACTCAGAGGCCAAGTTTCAAGCATGTTGACATATCAGTCACTCAGAGGCTAATGCTTTAAGCATGTTGACGTATCAGTCACTCAGAGGCTATTATTTATGCATGTTGACATCGGTTCGTCACTCAGAGGCTCAATCTAGAGCATGTTGACGCCTTTAGTCCTTATTGGTCTTTAACAGACAATTATATAAAATACAACACGTGTCACTATACTATTGGACACGATTTTACAGGGTGTTACATCCTCACCCCCTTAAAAGAAATCTCGACCTCGAGATTTTATTCAAAAAGATGGGGGTATTTTTGTCGTATAGTGGACTCAACCTCCCATGTATACTCAGGACCTCTAAAAGCGTCCCACTTAACCTTCACTATAGGTATCATCTTTCTTCGGAGCTTCTTAACCTGTCGATCCTCGATCGAAATTGGTTTCTCAATGAACCTCAGGTTTTCATCAATTTGCACCTCATTGTGCGACATTGCTAGCGACTAATCGGCTAGACATTTCTTAAGATTAGATATGTGGAATACATCATGGATTCCATTAAGCTCCTCTGGTAACCTGAGCTTATAAGCTACAATGCCGACACATTCGATTATCTCGAAGGGTCCTATATATCTAGGGCTTAACTTGCCCTTCTTTCCAAAACGCATCACACCTTTCCAGGGTGATACTTTTAGCATGACCTTGTCCCCTACTTGGAACTTAAGAGGTTTACGCCTCTTGTCAGCATAGCTCTTCTGCCTATCCTGGCAGCTTTGAGACGATCACGGATTTGCATAATCTTTTCCGTGGTCTCCAGGACAATCTCAGGTCCTGACAGTTGAGCCTCCCCAACTTCTGCCCAAAATACGAGCGTTCTACATTTTCTCCCATACAAGGCCTTAAAAGGAGCAGCCTTGATGCTTGTATGATAGCTATTATTGTAGGAGAATTCTATTAGGGGTAAGTGGTCATCCCAACTTCCGCCTAAATTAATCACACATGCCCTGAGCATATCTTCCAGTGTTTGAATAGTATGCTCACTTTGACCATCAGTCTGCGGATGGTAAGCCGTACTAAAGTTTAGTCGTGTGCCTAGAGATTGTTGGAAACTTTTCCAAAAGTGATATGTGTATCTAGTATCTCTATCGGATACAATAGATACTGGCACACCGTGTAGGGACACTATCTTGTCCACATACAACTTAGCCAATTTATCTGAATTATACGTTTCTTTTATTGCGTGTGCTGACTTGGTCAGCCTATCCACTATGACCCAAATAGTGTCATTTCCACTTTTGGTCTTAGGTAACTTGGCAATCAAGTCCATAGTTACCATTTCCCATTTCCAAGTGGGAATTTCTAATTGTTGTATAGTCCTGATGGTTTCTGATGTTCAGCCTTAACTTGCGAACCCATCCACCAATAATTTTTCTTCAAATCTTGATACATCTTGTCACCACCCGGGTGAACAAAGTATCTTGAATTATGCGCTTCCTGGATGATTAGATCTCTAAGTCCTCCAAAGATCGGAACCCAAATTCTATCATTACATCTTAGGATTCCGTCATTTCTAGGCGTTAACTGATCCACAGTTCCGCCTAATCCCTCATTATGGATATTAGCCTTTAACAAGGCTTGCTTCTGCGCATCTAATAGCTTCTCACTTAAGCTATTTCTGAGCTCAATGCTCTTAGCGTTAATCCTTATAGGTTTCACCTTTTCCTTGCGACTTAAGGCATCGGCAACTACATTTGCCTTTCCTGGATGGTAGCGAATCTCACAATCATAATCGTTAAGTGTTTCTATCCACCGACGTTGTCGCATGTTCAATTCTTTCTGATTGAACGAGTGTTGGAGACTTTTATGGTCTGTGTATATAACACACTTTGTGCCATACAAGTAATGTCTCCACAGTTTTAGTGCAAATACAACAGCACCCAGTTCCAAATCATGGGTGGTGTAATTCCTTTCATGCACCTTTAGTTGTCGTGATGCATAGGCAATTACCTTACCATTTTGCATTAGCACACAGCCCATACCAGTGTGCGAAGCATCACAATAGACAACAAAGTTCTCAATACCCTCGGGTAGAGATAACATAGGAGCATTGCTCAGCTTGTGTTTTAAGAATCTCAAAAGATTATTGTTGCTTTGGAACCCAATTATACTTAATTTTCTTACTGGTCAAGGAAGTTAAAGGAGTGGCTATTCTTGAAATGTTCTCAATGAACCTCCTATAATAACCAGCCAATCCCAAGAAACTACGAACCTCCGTTGGGGTCTTGGGCACTTCCCAATTCATTATGGCCTCAATTTTGGCAGGATCCACTTGGATACCACGCTCACTTACCATGTGTCCAAGAAATTAGACTTTTCTAAGCCAAAATTCGCATTTAGAGAACTTTGCATAAAGTTTCTCCTGTCTTAATAATTTTAAGATGCACCGAAGATGTTTCTCGTGATCAGCTTGATTACGAGAATAGATAAGTATGTCGTCTATGAAGACAATGACAAACTTATCCAAATACGGTTTGCAGACTCTATTCATGAGATCCATGAACGCTGCTGGTGCATTTGTGAGCCCAAAAGGCATCACCAAAAATTCAAAATGACCATAGCGGGTCTTGAAGGTTGTTTTAGGAACATCTTCACTTATAACCTTCAGTTGATGATAGCTTGATCTTAAATCTATCTTAGAAAAATAACTAGCCCCTTGAAGTTGGTCGAATAAATCATCGATCCTGGGCAGAGGATATCTATTCTTAATGGTTAGCTTGTTTAGCTCTGATAGTCGATGCACATTCGCATCGAACCGTCTTTCTTATTCACAAAAAGGATAGGAGCTCCCCAAGGCGAGGAACTAGGCTGAATAAATCCTTTCTCTAAGAGTTCGTCTAGTTGAACTCTTAGCTCATTCATTTCGGTTGGAGCTAGCCTATATGGGGCTCCTGCTATGGGTGCTGCTCCTGGTATGATATATATTCTGAATTCCACTTGCCTATCTGGGGGTAGGCCTGGTAATTTCTTCAGGGAAAACATCAGGATACTCTGAGATAACTGGTCCTGGTTTAGGCTCATTGATGGTTACTTGTGCCATGTAGACGACACAGCCTCTTCTCAAACACTTGGATGCTTAAATAACGAACTTTGTCTGGCAGTCCATAGTGTCGCCAAATATGGTGATCATTTCACCAGATGGGGTCTTAATCTCGATGAGCTTTTTATCACAGGCAATGCGGGCTTGGTTATGAGATAACCAATCCATGCCTAAGACAACATCAAACCCCACCAATTTCATTGGCAAAAGAGAGATAGGGATGGAATGATTCTTAATGGAATAGAGCATCCATCAAGAATGGAAGAAGCAGTTTCTAAGGTTCCATCGGCGAGTTCTATCTCATAAATTTATCTAGAGTTCTCATGGGTAAATTTAATAGTTTACTAAACTTATGATCAACAAATGATTTATCCGCACCCGAATTGAAAAGAACTCTAGCATAAATATCATTAATGGGGAAAGTACCTGTTATGACGTTATTGTCATTAACAACTTCCTTAGCAGTTAGCCGAAAGGCGCGTACATTCCCCTTCTTGGCCTCTCCAGGCTTTGGATTATTATTCCTTGAATTCTTAGGGCAGCTAGTTGCAATGTGCCCTTTTTCATTGCAAATATAACATACAACATCCTTAAGATCCTTACAATCTAGGGTCTTATGCCCCCTTCTTTTACATATGCCACAAGGTCTAGCTTGTGGGTCTGGATTACACTGTCCCCAGTGTCTTCGGTTGCAAGTCTTACAGAATGGCATCACAGCCGACTTGCTTCGGTTCCCTTTGAACCCGAACCTCCCTTTATTTTTCTTATTAAATCTATGGGAGTTGTCTTCCTCTCTCTTCCTTTTCCAGTCAGTTTGAGGCTTGACTGACTTCTGCATCACTATATCAAGGGTGAGGGAGAGAGATAGGTCAACAGCAGACCTATAGGTACTAGGCTGAGCAGCCTTTACCATGCCCTTAATCTCGGGCGCTAATCAATTTATAAAAAGTGCAATGCGTTTGGATTCAGGGGTAATTAAATAGGAAACTAACCTAGATAGGGAATTGAAATCGGAAACATATTTCCGACAATCTAGGTTTTTCATGGAAAGAGACAAGAAGTCTGTCTCTATTTTCTCCACCTCATGGGTTGGGCAGTAAGTTTCCTTTAGAAGGTCCACAAACTTGGACCATCCCAGATTATACAGGTATACCTTACCTGTTGACTGAATCATGGCCTTCCACCATGTTAGGGCATCGCCCTTAAAGGACTGTGATACGTACTTGACCACATCCTTTTCAGCACAGCCGCTGATGTCTACTATAGTCTCCATCTCATCCAGCCACTTTAAGGCTTCTACGGCTCCTTTTTCCCCATTAAAGTCTCGGGGTTTACAGGAGACAAAGTATTTATAGGTACACCCGTCTTTAGCAGAACGGGACCTATCAGCAAAGTTTGCTATCCTTGGTCACTCTTCGCATTTGAAGAGTGAACAGAGCTCTCTTTATGAGCTGAAGATGGTGGAATAGATAGGGGTCTAGAGCGAGTGGCACTCAGCTCTCTTAGCCTTTCTATGGCTTTACTCACGGCCCTTTCCACAGCCGTATCAATGCGAGCTTGGAAATCATTATCATTATTTATGGCTATATTTTCGGCGTCTTTGACGTTCCGATGGCTACTTTGTGCCTCATTAGAATTAGCCATTCTTCAAAGCTTTGGTTCTATATAACAAATAAAATTTCTCTTAGCCATGGTATAATAACCATATCGGCTTTTAATCATTGGATATAACAATCCTTTGTCTTTACTAGTGTGAATAACATCACCACTCTTAGGCTTAGCATATCTATATTTGGCCTAGGTCTTAATAGGACCGTCATTGGCAATTTACAATTTGGACGAGGTCCATATATTATTAGACAGGGGATCGCAATGTCACAACTGTCATTTGTCATACAGACAATTATATATAGGTCATAAGCCTATCCATTAATGGACATATTAATTGGGCACATTGGCCGGTCACATTGGACATAATATATATGGCACTTAGGCCTGTCACTAATGGACATATAATAGGGCACATAGGCACTATATCGCTAAAGGATAATTATCATCACACTGATGATAGTAGCCGGGATCTAATAGATCACATGGCTTTAAAGAATAGATTTTAACCCGAAAGGGTGATACATCACTAATGGATGTTTGATTATCATCACACTGATGATACTAGCCGGGATCACACGGATCACAAAGGCTTTTATGTCGGGATCACACAGATCACAAAGGCTATATAACCGGGATCAAATAGATCACAAAGATTATATTTTAATACATCTCTAATGGATGTTTTATCACGCGATGGTGATACTAGCCGGGATCACACAGATCACAAAGGCTCAGTTTGAGGCTTGACTGACTTCTGCATCACTATATCAAGGGTGAGGGAGAGAGATAGGTCAACAGCAGACCTATAGGTACTAGGCTGAGCAGCCTTTACCATGCCCTTAATCTCGGGCGCTAATCAATTTATAAAAAGTGCAATGCGTTTGGATTCAGGGGTAATTAAATAGGAAACTAACCTAGATAGGGAATTGAAATCGGAAACATATTTCCGACAATCTAGGTTTTTCATGGAAAGACAAGAAGTCTGTCTCTATTTTCTCCACCTCATGGGTTGGGCAGTAAGTTTCCTTTAGAAGGTCCACAAACTTGGACCATCCCAGATTATACAGGTATACCTTACCTGTTGACTGAATCATGGCCTTCCACCATGTTAGGGCATCGCCCTTAAAGGACTGTGATACGTACTTGACCACATCCTTTTCAGCACAGCCGCTGATGTCTACTATAGTCTCCATCTCATCCAGCCACTTTAAGGCTTCTACGGCTCCTTTTTCCCCATTAAAGTCTCGGGGTTTACAGGAGACAAAGTATTTATAGGTACACCCGTCTTTAGCAGAACGGGACCTATCAGCAAAGTTTGCTATCCTTGGTCACTCTTCGCATTTGAAGAGTGAACAGAGCTCTCTTTATGAGCTGAAGATGGTGGAATAGATAGGGGTCTAGAGCGAGTGGCACTCAGCTCTCTTAGCCTTTCTATGGCTTTACTCACGGCCCTTTCCACAGCCGCATCAATGCGAGCTTGGAAATCATTATCATTATTTATGGCTATATTTTCGGCGTCTTTGACGTTCCGATGGCTACTTTGTGCCTCATTAGAATTAGCCATTCTTCAAAGCTTTGGTTCTATATAACAAATAAAATTTCTCTTAGCCATGGTATAATAACCATATCGGCTTTTAATCATTGGATATAACAATCCTTTGCCTTTACTAGTGTGAATAACATCACCACTCTTAGGCTTAGCATATCTATATTTGGCCTAGGTCTTAATAGGACCGTCATTGGCAATTTACAATTTGGATGAAGTCCATATATTATTAGACAAGGGATCGCAATGTCACAACTGTCATTTGTCATACAGACAATTATATATAGGTCATAAGCCTATCCATTAATGGACATATTAATTGGGCACATTGGCCGGTCACATAGGACATAATATATATGGCACTTAGGCCTGTCACTGATGGACATATAATAGGGCACATAGGCACTATATTGCTAAAGGATAATTATCATCACACTGATGATAGTAGCCGGGATCGAATAGATCACATGGCTTTAAAGAATAGATTTTAACCCGAAAGGGTGATACATCACTAATGGATGTTTGATTATCATCACACTGATGATACTAGCCGGGATCACACGGATCACAAAGGCTTTTATGTCGGGATCACACAGATCACAAAGGCTATATAACCGGGATCAAATAGATCACAAAGATTATATTTTAATACATCTCTAATGGATGTTTTATCACGCGATGGTGATACTAGCCGGGATCACACAGATCACAAAGGCTATATAACCGGGATCAAATAGATCACAAGGGTTATGTATAATACATCTCTAATGGATGTTTAATCACCGCACTGGTGATTTTAGCCGGGATCAAACAGATCACAAAGGCTATTTAGCCGGGATCACACAGATCACAAAGGCTATATAACCGGGATCAAATAGATCACAAGGGTTATATAAAATACATCTCTAATGGATGTTTAATCACCGCACTGGTGATATTAGCCGGGATCAAATAGATCACAAAGGCTATATAACCGGGATCAAATAGATCACAAGGGTTATATATAATACATCTCTAATGGATGTTTAATCACCGCACTGGTGATATTAGCCGGGATCAAATAGATCACAAAGGCAATATAACCGGGAACAAATAGATCACAAAGGTTATATAATACATCTTTAATGGATGTTTAATCACCGCACTGGTGATTTTAGTCGGGATCAAACAGATCACAAAGGCTATTTAGCCGGGATCACATAGATCACAAAGGCTATATAACCGGGATCAAATAGATCACAAGGGTTATATAAAATACATCTCTAAGG
Source organism: Scalesia atractyloides (assembly GCA_947069175.1). Lineage (NCBI taxonomy): Eukaryota > Viridiplantae > Streptophyta > Magnoliopsida > Asterales > Asteraceae > Scalesia > Scalesia atractyloides. The sequence continues at coordinate 27,262,679 of CAMTDV010000116.1, read as the reverse complement.
GATGTTTAATCACCGCAGTGGTGATTTTAGCCGGGATCAAAAAGATCACAAAGGCTATTTAGCCGGGATCAAATAGATCACAAGGGCTATATATAAGGTTAGGACATAGTCCATTACCTTGAAGGTTAGTGTGATTCCTTAAGTCACACAACTAAGAGTATGCACATTATTTGAATGTTAACATAAGAGGATCTTAATGGTTGATTATAAGTCCCGGTCGAATTGACCTTAATGACTTGGATGCTTGAACTTAGTCCACCACCTCTAGATAGAAGGATAACTTCCCTTAACTATCATATATTTTGCCAAATATGTGGTCTGTGCCACTTGGCAATAATCAAAACCATTAAGATTTTTTTGGAATTATATCGCAGAGCATAAATTTCGAATAAAATCGAGACGCTCATTTTCAAGAGGATGAATACATATATATATATATATATATATATAATTCCAAAGTACTTCATTAAATTTCCATAAGAAATTATAATACTTGAAACAAATAAATGAAACTGATTGTCCATGCAAGGACTAATAGAAACAAAATGTCCATGCAGGGACTAATGAAATAACAATGTCCACGCAGGGACTACATATAATAGAAAAGACTTCACTTGTCTTTCTTTCCCTTGACTAGCTTGGAGAGTTTCTTGAAGAACTTATATGTCTTCTTCTCCGTTTTCTCCGCCTGCTGCTGCATCTCTTTCATTCTTTCTAAGGCCTCATTGGTGGCCTCAAGTGGTGGCGGAGGTTGTGGTTGGGGTTGTGGCATAACCGGATACTGGTACCCATAAGTTGGATATCCAGTAGGTGGGAAAGGAGATGGGTAAAGTGCGTTGTGCATAACCTCCTGCATGTATGGGTCTTGCGACCATGCTTCATAGTCTACCAGTGTAGACGAGTTAAAAGGATCATATCTAGAGGTGTCTGGATATGTAGGGATTGGGTTAGTATAACCTGATGGTAGTGGTTGAACAACAGGTGTTGGTGTTGGTTCCACTATAGGTGGAACATTAGAGGGTCCACCCATTTGTGGGTCCTCTTGAATGGTGGGCTAAGAATTGGGCAAAGGTGGCAGTGATCCCGACCTTTGTCTGGCACGTACTGACATACGTGCTCCACGCTTCCTCCTTGGTGGCTCAGGTGGTTGTTGAGGTTGGTCACGGGTTCCATGTGGACATCTTCTTGAACTGGGGGTGGTTGAGAGTGATGGGAAGGTGTGTGGGAAAAGGTGAATTGATTCCAGTATTGGTCCCACTCATTAGGACCTTGGTAAGGTGATCCGGCATATGAGTGTGAATCACTCGAAATTTCAATGGGATGCACATTTGATCCCGATGGTGGCATCTCCGGGTCGGAGTCCTCGTCCATAAGATGTGGCTGGTCCAACTGATTTTGATCAGCTGGAGGTGTGTTTAAGTAATGGTTGGGGTTAAATTCTTCATGGTAGGAGTGATGAGAATGGGAATGGTGAGAATGATAGGAATGGTGTGAGTGGTAAGAATTTTGGGAATGTGAGGGCGAGTGTCTATTAGAGACGGAACGTCTCGCTGGTTGCCATGGAGACGAATCTCCTGATTCTTGATAATTATCTGAATTATGAGGTTAAGGGGAATACGCCCTGATGGTCCTCCTCTCATTGGACCTTTTCCTCGTCCACTTTGTCCTCTCACACGTGGCGGCATTTTCCTGTTAAAATCAATCCAAAAATATACTATAACTTAATAATAAAATGAGTAATCCTAGGTCAATGCCTAGACTCGAAAGTCTAAGGAATATGCTTGTATAAGTTTGAGACTAAACACAAAAGGCTAGTGTTTAATTCTCTCAAACGTTGGCTCTGATACCAATCCTGTCACACCTCGGATTTCCAACCCCGAAATCCATACACCGGTGGGCCCGGGTGGGGAGTATCGTGACAACAGTTGATAACGTCATAGTCAATTAAACGTGGCACAGCTAATTAGGAAGGTCATGGTTTTGATTTAATGGTTTTGGAGCTTTGCTTGGGCTCCAAAACAAACTTTCTGCTACAGGTCTGTTCTCGCGGGGCGCGAGAGACACAAGCCGAGTCTCTCGCGCCCGCGACCTCCCCTATTTCAGTTTTAAAATTTGACACTTTGGCCCCTAAACTATATAAAGCTTATAAAAATGATTTTAAATACTATTTTGGCACTTTTAGCCCTCTGTAGCCAATACTTGGCATACCCGGGATTATGCCCGGGCATTATTGAGCTCTCGGTTCGTTAAAAGGTCACTCAGAGGTATAAATTAACATGTTGACACTTTTAATCCCTCCAATATCCAACTTTCACATATTTACAGAATTGAACTCTCTCGTCCAACAAACGGTACGTATTAGAGTTAGGACTTCACAAAGGATCACTCAGAGGCTTATCACAAGCATGTTGATTCCGATGTCACTCAGAGGCTAGGTATGTTGACGTATTAGTCATTCAGAGGCCAAGTTTCAAGCATGTTGACATATCAGTCACTCAAAGGCTAATGATTTAAGCATGTTGATGTATAAGTCACTCAGAGGCTATTATTTATGCATGTTGACATCGGTTCGTCACTCAGAGGCTCAATCTTGAGCATGTTGACGCCTTTAGTCCTTATTGGTCTTTAGCAGACAATTATATAAAATACAACACGTGTCACTATACTATTGGACACGATTTTACAGGGTGTTACAGGTGGAAACCATAATGCTGAAGCATTTCCAAGAAAAACTTGGTGGCGGGCAACCGGAAGTTCCCCTCACCAAAGAAATCAGAGAACAAGGTAATGTAACCCGCCGGCAACTGGGCGTCCCAAGTGGGAGGAAACCAGAAGTTAGACAGAATCTCATCAAACGCCTGCCAGCTCAACTTACAAGCCGGCAAAAGAGGCGGAACAGCAGCACCAGCGGCAGCCTCAGGCTCCCTGGATGCCATCAGAGGCAAAGAATGAAAAGAAATTTTTTGAAAATTTTTTTTGAAGGACTAAAGAACTCAACAAGACTTAGAGAAAAAGTTTGAAAAATGTGAATGAATGAAGAAAACCCTACTGGAGCACCCCTATTTATATCGCTCACATCTCTAGTTAGGCGATTTTTGTTCTTCATGAAAACTCTAAGTTTTGCTTCGTGATTCTTTGTGTAATAGATCTGTGATTAGAGTTTGATCATTCAAACACTAATACGAACTCTATTAGCAATATTGAGAGATCCGAAACTAGGGTTTCTTGTGTTTTGTTTTTGTTTTTTCCATCGCCGCCTTAGTTTATGATTCTTATTCGGATTGAATAGGGGTGCGGGTTAATCGGTCCTACTGGTTGGGCAGTAACCTTGATCGCTGTCTCACTATTGGATCTTGGAAAGTTTCATGAGTTAAGGTTTTGCTAGAATTAGGGTTTGTGCATGCTTTTGGTGATTCACGTGGTTCCGACTGGTTTACGTGGTATTTGGCTGTATGGAGAGGTATAGGGAGGGTGAAAAAATGCCTGATGACGGAGGAACATCTCCTATACGGGGGATAGGACTGAAGGTGACGAACATAGAGGGGAACTCTAAGCTACCAAGGAGGGGTCTTTACTCAACTTCTAACTTTTCATTCTGGATGGGTTACGGGATATATCGAAACCTGTGGACAATACTTTGGCTGCAAAATCTAAGGGACCGAATGCTCAAAACCCTGATAAGTTGAAGTCTTTTACAGCTGAATCGGAGGGTGGAGTTTCATCGTCTGAGTCCAAGGAGGCAACGACCACTTAGGATGTAGAACCTCTATCGTTTGCTAGAGTTGTTCAGCAGAATAAGGATGGTATTAAAGTTAATTTTAGGGCTATGGAAACTAATGAAATAATTGATGGGGCGGATGTTGTCATCCCATTATCATCGGTAAAGCAGGGTAATGATAGATATTCGAATACCCTTTATGGATATTTTTTGGGAAAGCGCTTAGCGTTTCCGGTGGTAGACTATTTTGTTAAAAATAACTGGTCGAAGTATGGTTTATCCAGGATGATGATGAATGCAAAGGGGTTCTTCTTCTTTAAGTTTCAAACAAAAAAAGGGATGGAACAACTACTGGAAGATGGACCATGGTTGATACGAAATGTTCCAATCATTCTTACTGAATGGACTCCTGCTGTTACGGTTGAGAAAAAGGATATAACATCTATACCGGTTTGGGTAAAGATGCATGATGTACCGTTGGCTGCGTTTACGGAGGACGGGTTGAGTTTAGTGGCCTCGAAAATAGGTGTTCCAAAGTTGCTGGATTCTTATACAACAACAATATGTGTAGAATCATGGGGAAGAAGTAGTTATTCTAGGGCGTTAATTGATGTTCAAGCAGGGTCTGAATTAAAGAGAATCGTTACGGTTGCAATTCCGGCACTCGATGGAAAGGGATACTCTAAAGCGAAGGTAAATATCGAGTACGATTGGGAACCATTAAGATGTTCAACATGTTGCGTGTTTGGCCATGATGATAACTCGTGCCCAAAGAAACAAAAGCCAGTGCTGATTGATGACAATACGAAAAATAATGATGATTTTCAGGAGGTATCGTCGAGGAATAGGAAAGGGATCACTCAAGGGCTGCATGTTAAGAATCAGAAGCCGAAGTTTGTGTATCGTCCGGTAGTAAGGCCTAAGCCCAAGGCTGATGGGAAAGTGCAACCGAAAAACCAAGTGCCTATCTCTAACCCGTTTGATGTGCTTCAAGAGGAGGGCAACCACTCTAATGAATTTGGTGGAATGGAAGGTGTAACTTCTAAGGGTAATCAACAAAATAAAAATAGCAATTCGGAGGAAGTAATTGCGGATGCAGTTGAGGTGGATGAGCTTTTAGTTGATATCCCAAAGTTTATGGATCAGAAAATGGAAAATAAAAAGTCTGAGGGTGCAAGCACACCTGGTGATACTAGTGTCCATGGGTAGTTTGGCTTCTTGGAACATAAGCGGTTTGAACCGCCCCCTCAAACAAAAGGAGGTTCGCCAGGTGGTTCTGGATATTCATCTTCAAGTTTGTGCAATTATGGAAACTCATGTTGACTCGTCTAATGTCTATAATGTTTGTAAGAAAGTTTGCCGGTCATGGAGTTGGGCGACTAATGCTGATTGTTGTGAGAAAGGTACTCGTATTATGGTAGGGTGGGACGCTAACATGGTGGATGTTATGATTCTATCCCAAACAGATCAGGTAGTGCATTCTCAGATCATTTTTATAATGGATCAAAAGTCTATTTTTTGTTCGTTTGTTTATGCTGACAATTACTACAAAAAAAGAAGGGTGCTATGTCAGAATTTACGTGTTCATCATTCTTATATGCATGATAAACCATGGGTTATCATGGGAGATTTTAATTCTTCTTTGTTTCATGAAGATATAGCTGAGGGGCCGTCCACTTTTAATATTGGGAATAGGGAGTTTAAGGAGTGTATTGATGAAATAGAGGTATTTGATGTTAACCGAACGGGTTTACATTTTACGTGGACGAATAAACAGCAAAAGGGGATCATTGTCAAGAAAATTGATCGAATATTGGGGAATGTTCAATTAATTGATACTTTCCCTAATGCGGCCGCATGTTTCCTTCCGTACCGAATATCAGATCATACTCCGTGTATCTTAAAATTGCCTAATGTGACCAGGGAAAAACCTAAGCTGTTTAAGTTTACGAACTTGGTGGCCGATAAGCTGGGTTTTATGGATGAAGTTAAAACGGTTTGGAATATGGATATTCAGGGTTATCGTATGTTTCAGATTGTCAAAAAGCTTAGGTTGTTAAAAAACCCGATGAGGAAACTCTTGTATATGCAGGGTAATTTGCATGAGAAGGTTAAGACGATGAGAAAGGATCTAGATGATTACCAACTAGCTATTGATAATGATCCTTTCAACAATGACCTTCTTGCTAAACACAGCCGATTACTTCAAGCGATAAGAAAGCGGTTCTTGATGAGTGTTCTTTTTTGCAGCAAAAATCTAAGTTAGAATGGCTTTCGCTTGGTTATAAGAGCTCAAAGTTCTTTCACAACACTGTCAAAGCAATAAATCATCGGAGTAGAATTTTCTCGGTTAGAGATGGTAGCGGTACATTACACGAAGGACTGTCGGTTCCGCAGATCATGGTGAATCATTATACCCAGTTTTTTGGTAGTATTGGAAGTATAAATTTGCATCCTACGCCTGATCTATTCAAGAGTGTCTTATCGGTTGACAAAGCTTCTGCTATGGTTCGGATGGTTACTGATGATGAAATTAAACAGACAATGTTTTCGATTGACGGGAATAAAGCTCCAGGTCCTGATGGTTACACCTCGGTCTTCTTTAAAAAGTCTTGGGATGTGGTCGAGAAAGATGTTTGTATTGCGGTGCAGGAGTTCTTTCAAAATGGTAAACTCCTACATCAACTTAATCATACGATAATCTCTTTAATCCCTAAGGTTAGTACACCGTATTCCATTACAGATTATCGTCCTATATCTTGTTGTAACACACTATATAAGTGTATCAGCAAGATTATTACAAATCGTATAAAAGAAGGGTTATGTGACATTGTCAGCATCAACCAGTCAGCCTTTGTTCCGGGTAGAAGGATTTCAGATAGTATCCTTTTAACACAGGAGTTAATGCATAACTATCATCATAATCAGGGGCCACCAAGGTGTGCCTTTAAGGTGGATATTCAAAAGGCTTATGACACGGTAGATTGGAACTTTCTTGAACAGATTCTGATAGGTTTTGGGTTTGATCGGAAAATGGTGAAGTGGATAATGGTTTGTGTCACATCCACGTCTTTCTCATTGGCTATAAATGGTAATTTGTATGGTTATTTTAAAGGGCACCGGGGTTTACGACAGGGAGACCCTATGTCTCCGTACCTTTTTACGTTGGTTATGGAGGTTATTACATTGATTTTGCAACAACAGATTTCTTTGTCAGCTGAGTTTAGGTTCCATAATAGGTGTGAAAATCAGCGAATAATTAATCTCTGTTTTGCTGATGATCTGTTTTTGTTTTCCCGGGGCGATCATAGATCAGCAAAAGTGATTTTGGATGCGTTAGATTTATTTAAGAACATGTCAGGTCTTGTTCCTAGTATGACTAAGAGTACGGTTTTCTTTGGTAATGTTCCGGACCTAGTGAAAGAGCGAATCAGAAGCATCATCCCATTTGATGAGGGTGTGTTGCCAGTTCGCTACCTTGGGATTCCCCTTATATCTACCAGACTTATTTACAGTGATTGTAAGAGACTTATGGAAAATATGGATTCAAGAATTACCGACTGGAAAAATAAGAGTTTGTCGTTTGCTGGTAGACTTCAATTGATTCGGTCGGTCCTGTCTTCTATGCATATATATTGGGCGTCGGTTTTTATTTTACCAAAGCGCATCATTTATGAGCTAGAAGAAAGAATGCGAAGGTTTTTGTGGGCTCAAGGAAATAACATAAAGGGTAAAGCTAAGGTGAGTTGGAAAAAAGTTTGTGTTCCTAAACAGGATAGTGGCTTGGGCATTCGAAGGATCGGGTATATGAATAAAGCGCTTATGGTTGCGCATATATGGAGCCTTCTTACGCATAGAGAGTCTCTTTGGGTTAAGTGGATTCATTCATATCGTATCCGAGATCGAAGTTTTTGGGACTTACCAATTCGAAATAACATAACGTGGAGCTGGAGGAAAATGTTACAACTAAGGCCGATTATTCAACATCATGTATGGACTAAACTGGGAGATGGTAAAAAAAATGCTAGTCTGGTTTGATAAATGGGATGAGATATGTCCTTTGAATTCTTTTATTACGCCACGTATGATATCGAATGTTGGTTTCTATTTGAACTCGACGGTTGCGGATGTGTGTGACCATGGGGAATGGGGATGGCCGAACGAGTGGGTGAACCGGTTTCCGGCTCTTCGACACATGCCGAACATCATACTGAACCCGGGTTTTCATTATAGGGTTGTGTGGAGAACTAGATCGGGAAAGGAGATGAACTACAGTGCCGCTATAGGATGGGATGATTTTCGACTACATCAGAATGAAGTCCCATGGGCGAGTATTATTTGGTTTCCCCAATCTATTCCTCGTCATTCTTTTTTAATGTGGCTGATTGTGAACAAAAAACTAAAAACGCAGGATGTAATGAGTCGATGGTCTTCGGCGGGTAGTACTAATTTTAACCTCATGTGTTGTTCATTGTACGTGGTTGGTCTGGATTCCCATAAGCATCTTTTTTTCAAGTGTGTATATGCTGCTCAGATTTGGAATGGTATTCGAGATAAAGCAGGGATGGGATCGATTCCTAACAAGTGGGAAAGGATTTTTGATCATTTGGTGCAATATGCGAAGTCAAAGCATGTTACTCATGTTATTGGGAAGCTGGTTGTTGGTGCGACAGCTTATTTCGTGTGGCAGGAACGAAACCAGAGACTTTTTTCTAGCAAAAAAAAGGAGTGCAAATCAACTCATTGAGGTTATTCTAACAACAGTTCGGATGAAGCTACATTTGATGAAATTCAAGAGCACGAGTCACACTAGAGCTCTTCTACAGGAATGGAGACTTCCTAGAGGGTTACTGATATATGATGATGAATATGGCTAATGGTGTTGCATGTATTTTTTGGTAAATGAGTGTTACGTGTCTTGTCGAGTGACGTGTTTTTAAATTTGTGTTTAGCGTCCGTAGGGTGATTGCTCGTTGTACTCTAGTATGGCATGTCATACTTGAGAACTGAGGTTGTTGTCTGCCTCACTTGTTTGTTTTGTTTGGTTGATTGATATAAGATTTACCGGGTTAAACCCTTTACTCGGAGACCTTCAGTGTGTTAGACTGACGTGATAACCAACTACACCACGAAACCGAAGACAAAACTCACAGTTTTGTTTCCACCTGACGAGTTGCTCGCCCAGGTAAAACGCGTCTTAAAATTTCATTAGTGAGTTTACCACTTTTACCCAAAAAAATAGCACCCAATCACAGACAGACACAAAGCAAGCAAGTGGGTGGTGATGGTTGGCGTGCGCACGTGGCCACCACGCTCTCTGCCAATCCATTAAATGAATGGTAGACGAAGCGGCTGAGTACACGCTACAGCTGTCAGACGTCTTTTCAACTACCACTTTTTCTCACCAACCCACCTGCAACGTCAGAAGATTAGATTTTCAAATTCCAAGAGTTGAAGACAAAATGTTTCCTTCACACAAACGTTTCCTCTCAACACTTAGCAAAATTTTAACCACCACAGTAACGGCGCGAGCAATAACTATGCTAGTCCAGCACTCCTCCTACCTTACAACATGCGCATAGGAGCAGGACTGGACTGGGGGACTTGAGGAGGTATGGTACCAAATGACTATACCTTTGACCAAATTTCTGCAAGGATAACCTTGCGCACAATGGGCAATAGTACGCCTTCCTTGGATTTTATAGGTCACACAATGAACCTTGCGCACTCAGCGCAACAGTCAATTAGACTATTATTTATAGGTCACACAATGAATCTTGCGCACTCAGTGCAACGGTTAATTAGACTAGCATTTATAGGTCACACAATGAGCCTTGCGCACTCAGCGCAACGGTGAATTAGACCAATACATTAAAGTCACACAACGAACCTTGTGTACTCGCCACAACAGCATGTTAGACTTACGCGCGCAGGATACTAGACCCTGCGCACAACAACATTCCTCTGAGCTGCGAATCCCAAAACCTTGCAACGACAAGACACACATGAGAAGCGCCTCATAGTCTTGGGACAAAAGGATGTAACCCTTACACCCTACGCTGGCGAGAAAAACCTTGACAGCCTCGCAGAAAGGGGTAAGCACTAAGAGATGTTGACCATACCTCAGGGTATGAAATGACAAAACTGTGACCAAAGGTTACTCGGCAGGTTGCGTGTGACAGTGCCCATGACCAGTGAGGCAAGCGTCAGACCATACACCAACCACATCTCTGCCAGTGACTGTTCCACCTTCTCCACTTTCGGCTGGCAATAGGCCTGACACCAGAAACGCCTGCCTTTGCATGTGGCACCACTCAACATCTGACAAAGCACACCTCCAGACATCGGACATGAATTCTCCTACAGGGAGCTTTTAACGTCTGATGCAGAGGGACAAAAAGGATGTCTCTGGCTGTATGGGTCGGGCCCAAGGCCCACCAGCACTTCTCCTGAACATACCTTTTTTGGCTATAAGTAAGTATCGGATCTCCAGGTAAAAGGGACGGTTACACATTTTACAACACTTTACTCAACACACACAAGCTTACGCTTATACTTGCAATCACTTGCTTACCATCCCAGATACTTATTCTCACTCTGGAGTGTGGTCATGGAGATAACATAACTTGGAGCCGGAGGAAAATGTTACAGCTAAGGCCGATTATTCATCATCATGTATGGACTAAAGTGGGAGATGGTAACAAAACGCTAGTCTGGTTTGATAAATTGGATGAGATATGTCCTTTGAATTCTATTATTACGCCACGTATGATATCGAATGCTGGTTTTTATATGAACTCGAAGGTTGCGGATGTATATGACCATGGGGAATGGGGATGGCCGACCGAGTGGGTGAACCAATTTCCGGCTCTTCGAAACATGCGGGTTTCATGATAGAGTTGTGTGGAGAACTAGATCAGGAAAGGAGATGAATTACAGTGCTGCTATAGGGTGGGATGAATTTCGATTACACCAGAGTGAAGTCCCATGGGCGAGTATTATTTGGTTTCCCCAATCTATTCCTCGTCATTCTTTTTTAATGTGGCTGCTTGTGCACAGAAAACTAAAAACGCAGGATGTCATGAGTCGATGGTCTTTGGCGGGTAGTACTAATTATAACCTCATGTGTTGTTCATTGTGCATGGTTGGTATGGATTCCCATGAGCACCTTTTTTTCGAATGTTTATATACTGCTCAGATTTGGAATGGTATTCGAGATAAAGCAGGAATGGGATCACTGCCTAACAAGTGGGAAAGGATCTTTGATCATTTGGTGCAATATGCGAAGTCAAAGCATGCTACTCATGTTATTGGAAAGCTTGTTGTTGGCGCGGCAACTTACTTCGTGTGGCAGGAACGAAACCAGAGATTGTTTTCTAGGAAAAAAAGGAGTGCAGATCAACTCATTGAGGTTATTCTAACAACAGTTCGGATGAAGCTACATTTGATGAAATTTAAGGACACGAGTCACACGAGAACTCTTCTACAGGAATGGAGACTTCCTAGAGGGTTGCTGATAAATGATGATGAATATGGCTAATGGTGTTGCATATGTTTTTTTCTAACTGAGTGTTACGTGTATTGTCGTGTGACGTGTTTGTTAAATTGATGTCTAGCGTCTGTAGGATGATTGCTTGTTGAACTCTAGTATGGCTTGTCATACTTGAGAACTGAGGTTTCTGTCTACCTCACTTGTTATTTTGGTTGATTGGAATAATATTTACCGGGGTAAACCCTTTACCCAAAAAAAAAAGTGTGGTCATGGAGAAAACCACCCTTTTCCCCGTGGCAAGGCTGATGGCGTTGCTAGTTTTGCAGATCAGCTGGAGCGAGCTTACACCCCGAAAAGTGAAGTGAGAGGGTAACCTTTTATGTAGTCGCACCCTGGTTGTGACTTATATATCCCCGGATATCACTAGGTTCAACTGTTGTTTCTTCACAAGTGAAATTCAAAATTTCTTTTTATAGTTTCATTATTATTCGAATACAATTCTAAAAATTTAATTTACACATTTAAATTACGTGAATTTGGAAATAAAGAAAATTTGCACATGTGTAAGTTTGCCATTTACACATTATATTTACACATGTGTAAACAAATCTAATAAGAGTGATTTTGAGAGGTAACCCTAATTCTCTCTCCTAGCATGGTGATTTTGGTTCTTCTTGGTAATCCTATCTTTTGATCGTGGATAACTTGTGTAACAGATCTGTGATTAGTGTATGTTAATCATACATTGATACGAACTCTGGTAGCAAGTCTGAATCGGTCAGATTTTAGGGTTTTCTTGTTTCTCTTCATCTATCGCTGGCCATAATCATAGTTTCTGATCTAATTGAATAGTGTATTGGGTGTTTCGGTCCTACTGGTGTGGCAATAACCTTGATTTACCTGGTTCTCTATTTGATTTCATGAAGATCTATGGATTAGGGTTTTGCTAGATTAGGGTTTTCTTAATTTCTTCGGTTGAAGGTTTCTGGTTTTTCTCTCGATTTCTTTTGCATGGTCGGTAGTGTGTTTGCTGATGGAGGGAGTTGATGATGACACTAAGAATGTACGTAAAAAACCTGGTGGAAATTCGCTCAACGATCGTGGGAAACATTCATTATCATTCCTGGATTTGGCTTCAAGAGTGGTAGATGTTGAGGGTAGCACGTTAATGCCTCGGAGGGGTATTGTGACTCCTGCTCGACAAGTACCTGATATGTTTAATAGTATTGATGAACTGACCAAGATTACTGTGCCTGTCATGGAACAAGGTCAACTAAATCAAAAGATTGATGATGGTCGCGCCGCAGGTATTAGCCAAAACGACGAGGAGAAGGGGTCTAAGTCACTATCATATGCTGATTTGGTGGCCAAGCCGATTAACAAAAAACTTAATTTCAGATCACTTGCTAGTCCAATGCAGCATGAGAATTGTGATGTGGCTTTGCAAAGGATTCGATTCGGGTAGTTCAACACAAGCTAGCAAACACATTATACGGGTACTTCCTGGGGGATCGAATTGCCTACCCGGTTGTGGAGTATTATGTGAAAAATAACTGGAAAAGGTTTGGATTACAAAAATCTATGATGAATGCTAATGGTTTCTTTTTCTTCAAGTTTGCAGACCAAACAGGTATGATGGTTGTCCTCAATGAGGGCCCATGGATTATTCGATCACAACCTTTGATTTTATGTGAGTGGACTCCCACTACTAAGCTGATAAAAAAGGAGGTTAACAATCTGCAATTATGGGTCAAGATACATGATGTTCCTTTAGCCGCGTATACAGAGGATGGTCTTAGTTTGATCGCTACAGCCATTGGTGATCCCAAATATCTAGATTCTTACACTACTTCGATGTGCTTGGATTCCTGGGGCCGTAGTAGCTATGCTAGAGCTTTAATTGAAGTGTCAGCTGATAAGGAGCTTAAAGAGGAAATTACTATGGCAATTCCAGAACTTGAGGGTGATGGGTATGTCAAGGAGACTATGTCTGTTGAGTATGAATGGAATCCGCATAGGTGCTCGCATTGTTGTGTTTTTGGCCACTCAGATGATCATTGTCCTAAACATCAAAAGAAGCCGGGAAAACAAGTGAGTGATGAAAAAGCTCGTAAGCCATTTGTTCTAGGACAAAGACCTAATAAAAAGCCTGTTGTTGATGAGGAAGGGTTTACGGGAGTGTATACCAAGAGAGTGGCTCGGAAGACGGGTTTTCATGTTAACAAACAAAAGCCAAAATTTGAATATAGGCCGGTTGGAGCTAAGTCGAAGGATAACTTGTATAAGTCGGAATCTTTAAATACTGTTGTGTCTAGAAATCCGTTTGAGGTCTTAAATGATGATAATACGGAGAAAGGTCAAAGGAGTAAGGAGGGAGAAGGTGGACAACAGGAGGCGGATGATGAAGAGGTCATGGAAATATATAATGAAACTGACGAGTTTATCACGGAAGGCACTTGTAATCCTAATGCTAAAAAAGGGGCAAGCACTCCTATCCCGGAGGTTTCCAATGGTTAGTCTTGCTTCATGGAATATTAGGGGGTTGAACCGCCCTCTAAATCAAAAGGAGGTTCTAAAGATAGTTAAAGATAGTAATCTCAATTTTTGTGCTATTTTAGAATCTCATCTTGATGTCGGTAATCTTAGTAAGGTCTGTAACTCAGTGTTCCCTCGTTGGGATTGGACTTCTAATGGGGGTTCTTGTGATAAAGGAACTCGTATTATCATAGGTTGGAACCCGATGGTTTTTGATTTGATGGTGTTGTCCCAAACGTCGCAAGTCATGCATATTCAGTTATTCGTTAAAGAAGACAAGAAATGGTTATTCTGTTCGGTTGTGTACGCAGCTAATTACTATATCACTAGGCGAGAATTATGGTCCCAGTTATCTATGCATAAACTTATGGTAGGTGATAAGCCATGGCTGATTATGGGAGATTTTAACTCGGCTCTATACCTGGAGGATAAGTCTATGGGTGCCTCCTCTATTTCAACGGGTATGCGAGACTTTCAAGCTTGTGTTTCAGATATTCAGGTGCTGGATATTAACCAGTCGGGTCTCCATTTTATATGGAACCAAAAGCCAAAGAAGGGTGTTGCTAGATTAAGAAAATTGATCGTATCATGGGCAATACTCCGTTTATTACTGAGTTCCCTAATTCAGTGGCTGTTTTTCATCCTTATAGATTGTCAGATCACTCTCCTTGTGTTCTAACAATTAAACGAGCTGTTACTAGTAAGCCTAAGCCCTTCAAGTTTGCAAACTTTTTGGTCATAAGCCTGATTTTCTAAGAATTGTGAAGGAGTCGTGGAAGATGAGTGTTAATGGGGTTTATCAGTTTAGGGTTGTGAAGAAGCTTCGGATGCTAAAGACTCCATTACGTGCTTTACTCTTTAAGCAAGGCAATCTCCATAAGAAGATGGCTGATCTTCGTGGTAAACTGGATGACCTTCAAAAGGATATTGATAAGGATCCCATGAATGCTGACCTTAGAGCTCGAGAAAGGAAGCTGAATTCTGACTTTCAAGAAGCGTCTCTTGATGAGGAAAGATTTTTAAAGCAGAAGTCTAAGATGGAATGGTTAAGAGCTGGCGACTCTAATACTGCTTTCTTTCATGCAGCAGTGAAGAGTAGGAACCATCGAAGCCGAATCCAAGTTGTTTTGGATACGAATGGTGTAGTGCATGAGGGTGATGTGGTTCAAGATGCTTTTGTGAAACATTATGAAAATTTCTTGGGTAACCAAGATGAATTATCCATGCATCCTACTCCTGATCTGTTTACTAAGGTGGTGAACCGATTGATGCTTCCCTCATGATCCGTCCGGTTACGATGGATGAGGTTAGGAAAGCCATGTTTTCTATAGGTAATGACAAAGATCCAGGCCCGGATGGTTACAGTGCTGCTTTCTTTAAGGCTTGGCCAATTATAGGTAATGATGTTTCTATGGCAATCATTGATTTCTTTCATACAGGCATATTACTGGGCCAAATCAACCATACTCTTGTTGCACTAGTGCCGAAGAAACCCTCGCCAGTTATGGTTTCTGATTATCGTCCTATAGCCTGCTGTAACGTATTATTCAAATGTGTTAGTAAGATTATTGCTGATCGTATAAAGGGTGTGCTCCACAGGTTGTTAGTATCAACCAATCTGCTTTTATTCCTGGTAGGAAAATCTCGGATAACATCTTGCTGACTCAAGAGCTTATGAATTATCATAGAAATTCAGGTCCACCCCGGTGTGCTTTCAAGGTGGATATTCAGAAAGCTTATGATACGGTTGATTGGAGGTTCCTGAAAAATGTTCTGATTGGATTCGGCTTTAACACAAAGATGGTAGATTGGATTATGGTTTGTGTTTCCACAACATCATATTCTGTTTGTGTTAATGGGAATGTGCATGGTTTTTAAAGGTAAGCGTGGCCTTCGACAAGGAGACCCGTTATCTCCTTATTTATTCACGCTGGTTATGGAGGTTTTAACATGTATATTATAGCATGCTTCTAGGATTGATACATCCTTCAAATTTCACAATAAATGCGAAAGGCAGCGTATCATTAACCTGTGTTTTGCAGATGATTTATTCTTGTTTGCGAGAGGAGATGTTGAGTCGGTGCAGTGTGTCTTCAAGTGTCTTTCGATTTTTTCAAACATGTCCGGTCTAGTTCCTAGTATTCAAAAGAGCACAGGGTTTTTCTGTAATGTGCCAGCTCATGTTAAAAACCATATCTTGTCTTTCATGCCGTTTATGGACGGGTCTCTTCCAGTAAAATACTTGGGGGTTCCTCTTATTTCTTCTAGCCTTGTGTACAAAGATTGTAGTGCCTTAGTGGAGAGGTTGGATCAACGGATTTCAAATTGGAGGAATAAACTTCTTTCATTTGCGGGTCGGCTGCAGCTTATAAACTCTGTTCTTTCTTCAATGCATATTTACTAGTCTACAGTTTTTATCCTGCCTAACCGTATCATTCAAGATCTGGAAGCTAAAATGCGAAACTTCTTATGGTCTTCGGATGGTTCCTATCATAAGGGGAAGGCTAAAGCTTTCTGGAAGTCTGTTTGTGTTCCAAAGTACGAGGGTGGCTTAGGTATTCGTCGTATTGGGGATGTTAATAAAGCGCTTATGTCTTCTCATATTTGGAGCATTCTTGTTGAGCGTGATTCTCTTTGGGTTGCTTGGATCCATTCGTACAGACTTAGAGGTAAAAGCTTTTGGATTTGTAAGTCGGTGGCGAATTGTTGTTGGAGCTGGCGGAAAATATTACAGCTTCGGCCATTTATTAGAGAATTTGTTTGGTCCAAGTTGGGTGATGGTAGTAAACTTCAGCTTGGTACGATTCGTGGTGTCACTTGGGTCCGCTTGGTAACTTCTTGACTCCTAGAACCATCTCAAGTGCAGGTTTTACTCTTAATAATACAGTTCAGGAGATTCATGTTAGTGGTGTTTAGAGGTGGCCAGTGGCGTGGAGGGATATGTTCCCGGTTTTAAATCAGCTAGATGATATCCATACAGATCCGAATAGGTCTGACCAGCTCCTATGGAAGGATGATAATGAGTTAGTTGCATACTCTTCGTCTCAAGTGTGGCATTCGTTTAGACAGAGAGCAGCAGAGGTAAGTATGTTTGGTTCTCGCAGTGTATTCCAAAACATGCTTTCTTTATGTGGCTGGTGATTCGTCGTAAGCTCCTCACTCAAGATAAAATTGTGCAAAGGGATATTTCCAGAAGAAAAAATATGAATATGATGTGTTGTCTTCTTTGCTATGCGGAAATTGATTCCCATAACCATCTGTTCTTCAATTGTAAGTACTCAACTCAAGTTTGGATCACGGTTCGCGGAAAAGGGGGTATGAGTACTGTTGGCCCAGAGTGGAATGCTATCGTTGACTGGCTGGGGGCTCGGGCTGGGTCTAAGTCAGCGACCAACTATATTAGTAGGCTTATTGTGGCTGCTGCGACGTATTTCATTTGGCAGGAACGTAATTCGAGACTTTTCAAGAACCAGACGAGACCGCCAGATGTTATAAGTGATACAATTTTGAAAACGGTTCGATATAAGCTAATGGGAGTCAAGTTCAAGGATTGCCACAATGTCCGAAGATTGCTTGAAACATGGGAGATTTATAGCAACCGAGTGGAAGATGAAGAAGGCTGATTATTTATTAGTTTTCTTGTTTCTCTAGATTATTGTCTAGTAGTTTGTCTTCGATGTTCTTGGTAGTTTAGTGTGTTTTTTTTCTTTGGCTTACATTCATGGGGAATTCCCATGTTTGAACTAGTATGGGTATTCCCATGGTACTTGTTTTTGGTTTGTTTATATATAAAATCACCGGGGTAACCCTTTACCCAAAAAAAGAGTGATTTTGAGAGAAGAAATGAATTATTTTGATGTTGTAATTTCTTTTTTGATATTGTATTTTAATTAAAATAATGATTGTATTAAAAAATGGTTTTGATTGGTTTCTCATTCATTCTCACGGTTCTCGCAATATTTAGCATTCTTAAGATAACCCTCCCCTATACATATACATATACATACATATATACATATATATATATACATATACATATACATATGCATATATATATACACACACACAATATATATATATATATTCAAAAACCGAGTATAAAACATAAACACGTCACATCAATTACCATCATTAAACCATCCACACAATCATCTACAACAACAATCAACTCAAAAATCATAATAAGAGATTAAAAAACAAAAACAAGTTTAAAACACAAACACTTGACATCAATTATCACCATTAAACCATCCACAATCATCTACAACAACAATCAACTCAAAACTCTTAAAAAGATATTAAAGAAAACTTATGAATGAAAAAGAATGAGAGATCCATATAATGAGTACCTCAAATGGATCAATAGACCTTGAAGAAACAAGGTAATCCTAAGATTAGCTTGTGGTTTGTGGCTCGTCAAATATAGGTTAATCTTCTTTCTTTCTCGCTAAACAGCTACGACGATCCTACAAAACAATCAACACACCGTGAAGCTCGTTACAAGGAGTAGAATAAGGGGTTCTCCTTGTAACCACCATCCGATGTGAGAATAAGAACTTGCTTTGAGGATGAAAGTGTGTGTATTAAGTGAGAGAGCAAGAGAGCGTTCCTTAAACCTGGATATGAAGTCCTCTAAATATTGCTGAAAAGAGTTGTGAAAGAGATGGGCTGATGAGCCTTGGGCCTGAGATCGACAACAAGGAATATCCGTTTTGCCTCCCCTATCATGACAGTTAGTGTTAACAGGTGAGGACATAGTTGGCGCACGTTAAATGGATCCACGTGTCCTGGCGATTGTCCTTATTGTCTGGTTTGCATGAGCAGTTAAATGGAAATTGTGGAGTAGTGGTCGTCGCACGCTGATTGGTGCCACGTACGTGTCCTTGTGTACTCTCCTGCACGATTCCTCGTCGTGTTGCACGATAGGGTACATCCTGTCGTGCTCATTGGTCTACTGCTCTGCAAATCGTACTTTCTGTATTGTCCAAGATTGTATTGCGCTTCCTAGCCTTGCACCAGCTCTCTTGCAAGTTGAACTAAGTGTTGGATCAAATCTACTTTGGCCATGGCCTCGCGCGCGACCTGAAGTTAACTCATGTAGGCGGCGCAAGGTTAGGGATGTCAAATCTCTTGTAGAAGGAACTAAGTGTTAGAAATGATCCATTTTTAATATGGCCTCGCACGGGACCTTAGGGTAACTTGTGTAGTCTGCGCAGGGCTTGAGACTATACTGATACCTGGTCGAAAACCGATGATTACTCATATGTAAGTTTATGTTTTTACATGACTTTTGGTTTCGAATGGCCTACTTTTGATTAGAATTGTGTTTTGCAGGTCTAACGGAGTTTAAGGAGTTATTCAGGAGCTTTACGAAGCATCAGGGAGTGAACGAGAACAATCAGGAACGCGAAATGAAGAAAACGGAAACCAAGAGTTGGACATAGCGTCGGCGATACCCCTTGGTTGTTCACATTGGCCAGAAACCCGTGTAGACAGCTAAATAAGGCATCAGCAAAAAACAGGTTTTCCAAGGGGCGTCGGCGACGCCCTGTTAGGCCGTCGGTGATGCCCTCTAGAAAGTGCTATCATTGATTTCCCTTGTTTTGCGTTTTGAACGAGTTTAAACCCAATATTTGGGGGGTCATTAGAAGGGAGTTACGCATTTTGGAGAGTTGGAACTTGTTCTTGGAGCCAAGAATCATCCTACCATCATCTCAATCACCACCAACTCAATTCTCCAAATCATCCTATCCATCTTAACCCTAATCTATCATCAACATCATCATTAACCAATTCATCCATCCATTCACCTTCACCATCCACTACAAACCCTAATCATCATCACCATCATCAAAGCTTCATGATGTTCAAGTTTAAGGTTTCAATTTCCAGCATTCGTGTTTCGTTCGTCATGAGCGGCTAATTCTCGAGGGTTTCACCCTGGTGTAGGTTTACGTAAGTTTCTGGGGTTAAACATTGTTTGAGTTTTGATTTGTGACAAGTTGTAATTTGATGTTGAAATCTACGACAATTGTCTTGCATTTGTATTTGTCACACCCCGAATTTCCAACCAAATCTCGGTGGGCCCGAGCGGGGGATACCGTGACGTAAGTTGATATCATCATAGTTAATTAACACAGCACAGTGGAAGTCTTGGAGTTCAAAATATTATTACAAACCAAAAGTGTCCAAAGTTCGAAAATATTATACAGACGGTTTGTAACTAAGGATCCACAGGCGGATCGTAAAATATACAAAAGATGTACAGCAGTCTTTAGGCAGAACTAAGGATTTTCAAGATCCTCTTATATCACCACCAAGCAGCTTCCCGCCTATTTTGTATTGTACCTGCAACTTAGTCTTTTGAAAATACGTCAGCTTTCACTGGTAAATACAATTAACTAACTCATTTTGAAAACATTTCTGAAACTGATTTAAGTGCACAAGGCACATAAAAAAATCTTTTTATAACTTGGGAAAGTTAAGCTTTTAACCTTGTATACAGATTCACATGTTTGTCAATACATATGGGGCCCAATATAGAAACCCAGACATGATTAACTGACACGCCACTTATAAACCCATGAAAGAGTTATCCCCAACTTGTGGGTAAAATTTATTTTAGCATTCGCATCTGTCAGGTGTATGCCTGCATCCCGTGCTTTGGTCGTGGCCATTAGTAACTTAAATGAGCCGAGGATATCAAGGACACGGTCGCTAACCCCCAATGTTTAAGTTATCAAACAAAACTGATCAAAACGGAATATGCGGATTTACTAGCCACAATCCGGCATTCGATTGATCCCATTCCCGACCAAGCGGTAATAATTTACCGTATCCCAAGCCCGTATAGGGAAAGGAAAATAAGTTAAAGGTATTTACCTGAGCTAGTACTTGACTTTAAAAGCAAAGTTTACATTAACTCAGCCGTTTAATCAATAGATAAGTGCAGATAGCATTTACTGGAAGGCTTCTAGTCTGGAATGATGGCATAAACTAACCAATTAGAATGCTAACGGGTCTTATTTAAGTTACAGATTCAGACCGGCCAGCTTTAAGAATTAAAATTTACGACATGGGTAAACAATTAACATTCTAGAATTTGAGATTAAAATGATAAGGTTAAACCCGTTTCGGTTAATTTTCGTTGATCAGTTATATAAACTTAACTGTACGCATATAAGTAATATCGGGTAACCAGGTAAGTCATGAACAAGTTCCATATGCTATTATACTTTAAATAAGTTATACTATTAGTATGATATCAACTTATATGCCAGTTAAGGTTTTAAAGCGAAACTATGCCTCATAAGTGTTTTGATCATTATATGACGTATAAAAAGGAACTTGCATATACTCTGATGTTATGATCATAAACATTTTGGAAAAATACTTAATTTATGATATATTATCAGCAAGATGTCATACATAGGTGTGGTTTATGGTTTAGGAGCAAACTATGCACTGGAAGGGCAATTTGGCCCTTTTAAAGTCAAAATTTACGATATTATAATAAATCTTAGTTTATGATGAGAATAATAACATCGTAATTTGTTAATTATATTAACATATCAATAGGTAATTCATTTGCAAGTTCATTGTTGATTAAAACCTTATGTCATGTAAAAAGGGCATTTTAGTCAAAGTTTGACATATTAGCGGAAGTTGTGGATAAACTTAGATTGTGATTATGATCATGTAATATAACCTCAGACGGTCATGCTATACTATATTATGATCATAATGCGACCATAAATCAGTAGTAAACTAATCTAAATTGGGTTAGAATCGAAAGTCAAAGCAAAAGTCAAACTTTGTGACTTCGGTTGCGAACCAACCCTAGGACTAGAATCTACGAGCCCACATGTTCCCACATATTCTAATAATTATTACCAACTTATTTAAATGTCAAAAACATACTTATAACATATATAAACTCAGATTATAATATTTATATAATCTGACCCGTTTAACTTTTTTAAACATTAACTTTGACCGTCAATTGACCTAGTAAACGTGATTCTTCGGAGGTACCCTTTTAAGGGATTAATACCTACCTAATTACGATCACTTAGCCATGTTCATTTTGAACAATGGCTAGACCATAATGGTTTTAACTGAAAGTCAAAGCGTTTATCGAAAATGCTTGACTTTTGCCTATTAAAAGCCTATAAAAGAAAAGAGCAGAGATGGAACACATACAAGTGACCCAAGAGAAAGTTTAGAACTCAAAGGGATGCTCCTAGATGACCAGGAACTTCCAAGAGTGTAATAGAGAGAAGAAGAGGTAATGAGCAAGGAATGGAATGAGATTGGTGGGCTATTTATAGTACAAGCGGATGAATGAGGATGATGCCAGGTGTTAGAGGTGTTGTACGATCAGTACAAGTGGTTAGATAGGTGTCAAGAACTGCAAAAGGGTGGCATATTGAGGGATATGTGGCATCTTGGCAGAACTTTAGCATGTTGACACTTTTAGTCCCTCAAAGAATATAGTTTTATGAATTGTCCCTTAACTATCACAAATGACACGATGATACAACTAGTTCTTCTCGTTTAACACGTGGCCTACCGACGAAGAGTGTGAATACCCGGACACTAACGTATGTTATAATATGTGCTTTAGTGAGTTTTAAGTGGTTACAAGCTTAAAATGAGATAAGTACGAGTTCTTATGGTTTTACAGGCTAAATCACTTAAACTTGTAGAGTTAAATGTTCGGTGACGACGCGGAACACTCAAAGATGGTAAATGAAGAGATATTACATCAACCGAGAGTTGTTTGGGTCGAGAGATGGCTTGATTATGCAAGCAATATGAAAATAATGAATCCCAGTGGCCTCCGGGTCATTTGTTGAAAGTTAAATAATAAAAGAAAAGGAGCTTAAGGACCTTGCCGTAGGCTACGGTCACCAGACCGTAGCTTACGGTTGGTAAAAACAGGATTCAGCAACCATAGGTTACGCTTAGGTTAAAATTCTGGACAGCAAAGCCGAACCGTAGCTTACGGTTTGGAACTTTACAGCCCAGCATAGGAAAAATGCGAGTTGGACACGTTTAAGCGAGATGAGCGACTAATTCATTTGTGGCTTCATTAGAGGGTGTGTACACGTGTCAGTATATTACCGGACCTAAATTTTATGACATGTTACATCCTCACTCCCTTAAAAGAAATATCGACCTCGAGATTTTATTCGAAAAAGATGGGGGTATTTTTGTCGCATAGTGGACTCAACCTCCCATGTATACTCGGGGCCTCGATAGGCATCCCACTTAACCTTTACAATAGGTATAAACTTTCTTCGGAGCCTTTTAACCTGTCGATCCTTGATCGAAATTGGTTTCTCAATGAACCTCAGGCTTTTATCAATTTGCAGATCTTGATGTAACATTGCTAGCGACTCATTGGCTAGACACTTCTTCAGATTAGATATGTGGAACACATCATGGATTCCACTGAGCTCCTCAGGCAGCTTAAGCTTATAAGCTACAGAACTGACACATTCGATTACCTCGAATGGTCCAATATATCTAGGGCTTAACTTGCCCTTCTTTTCGAAGTGCATCACACGTTTCCAGGGTGATACCTTCAACAAGACTTTGTCCCCTACTTGAAATTTAAGAGGTGTTTGCCTCTTGTCTGCATAACTTTTCTGCCTATCACGGGCAGCTTAAAGACGATCACGGATTTGTATTATCTTATCCGTGGTCTCTAGGATAATCTCTGGTCCAGACAGTTTGGTTTCCCCAACTTCAGCCCAACAGACAGGCAATTTACATTTTCTCCCATACAATGCTTCAAAATGAGCAGCCTTGATGCTCATATGATAACTATTATTATAGGAGAATTCCATTAGGGGTAAGTGGTCGTCCCAACTTCCGCCTAATCAATCACACATGCTCTAAGCATGTCTTCCAAATTCTAGATAGTACGCTCACTTTGTCCATTAGTATGTGGATGGTAAGCCGTACTAACGTTTAATCTTATGCCTAATGATTGTTGGAAACTTTTCCAAAAGTGAGATGTATATATAGTATCTCTATCAGATACAATAGATACCAGCACACCATGTAAGGACACAATGTCGTCCACATATAACTTAGCCAATTGGTCAAAATTATAAATCTCCTTAATTGGCAATTCTTGTCTCTAATCACACCCAATACCAATTCAACACCTACACCATCCTTTGGACCCATTCCAATGGATAAGTAAAACTCCAACCAACCTAACGGTCAACATCAATATTACAATTACCAACCCCAAAACCAAAACGCTCAAAACAACCAACTGGGGGTGGTAACAATTTGAGACCACCAACACCGCCTTTCTAAAACCATGGCCGAAACCGTAAAAACAACCAACGTACACTCACACCACCACCTCGAAACCAAAACCAACAAAACCCATTAATACCCAACCTTAACAATTGCAATGTTAACGCCAATCGTGGAGTTAACCAAAATCGTGGCATTCCCACGAATGAAGCTCGGTTTCTCGATCTCGATGATTTGAGAAACAACATTACCGACGATGCACCTTATAGTGATCCCGGTTACCAATCACCGGAACATGTGAGTATTCACTCGGAATACTTGGACGATGGAGGGAACTATAATGATCTGGTTGAAGATGACACTTGGGGGAATGAGAATGAAGGGAATTTTTATCATGCTCGGGGTTTTGAGTATGAAGAGGGTGGCTATCAAATGCCAATTTTGTGAGGAATGATGATGGATATGGGTACGATTATGGTCGAAACAACGGCTACGAGAACAATCACAACCACGAAACAATAAAAGGAACCGGGATTACGGTAACAATAACAACAATAACATCAATCGTAAATGAATCCCGCAACTCGTGGGTGGGTGTAACCAAGGTGGTGATCGAAGAGGTAATAATCAGCCAATAAATCAAGAAGTTAATGGTCCATGTCATCAACAACAACAAGACCCGAGAGGTTTTAATGAGCGATTTAGACCGTTTGGTCACCGAAAATGACTCACCTATTGTGCCACCTCGAGGGATGAGATCGTTCTAGTGCAAGCCAACTACATTAACATCCTACCTCACTTCAATAGTAGGACACATGACGAGCCATACACGTATTTGGCGGAATTTTTAGCTATATGTGGCACAATCGGGGACCACAATTTCGAGACGGAGGAAGTGAAGCTTAGGCTTTTTCAGTTTTCCTTGAAAGATAAAGCTAAACAGTGGTTCCTCACGCTTTCGGCTAATAGTATTCACACTTGGGAAGAAATGCAACAAGTGTTTCTTGATGAATACTATTTGATAGCAAAGACTGACGATGCAAGAGACGAGATTCAGTCATTTAGACAATTACCGCGAGAGTTGCTACATGAGGCTTTGACACGCTTCAAGGAGTTGGTTCGGAAGTGTCATCATCGTCAAATTCCGTGGTGGGAATTGTTGAAATGCTTTGTAAGGGGATTGGACGCCGATGATCACAAGTATTTGCAATCGGCAAGTAAGGGTACCTGTTGAACAATCATGAGGAGGACGATTGGGACTTTTTGGAAAGGATGAGCAAGAACTAAGAATACCGTTTCCCGATCTCGATTCAAGTGCTAAGGATCGAATCGCCAGATTAGAGCGAGAGTTAGCTTGGATGAAGAAAAAGGATTGCGGTTCAATTCGCGGTTTGTGAGGATTGTGTAGACACTGGTCATCGGACCGAGGAGTGCCAAGTTAATATAGCACAAGCTACCGAGGAGGTGAATCAAGTGTTTGGGGAGCGGAAGCAATTTGATATGAACTCTAACACTTATCACCCGGGTTTGAGAAACCATCCTAACTTTAGGTATGGTGATGCCTCGAATCAAGGGGGTTACCAACGGTCAAACTACAACCAAAGAAGTAACCAAGGATACAACAACTATGATAACAACTATCAAAGGGGTTATAACCAAGGCATTGGAGAAGCAAGTGGGTCAACTTGCAAAAGAAATGGCCCAACTAAAAGGAAGCGGTGGAAGACTTCCAAGCGACACTATGGTGAACCCGAAGCATCAAAACTCAAGCACGAACAATGTGAGAAATGTGCACATTAGTGCGCTAAGTCTTCTTCCAGGTGATGAAGTTTATAGGGTTAAGGGCCTTCCACTACCACAAGTTGTTGATGGTGCAGTGGAGGATTTTAATGACGAATGCGAACATGGACAGGTGTGACATCCCGGTTTTTCGGATAACTTAAACGCAATACTTGTCGAATAAATTATATGCTACGTAGTAAACGTGTACGAGTTAGTGAATACGTAATGTGCGATTATGTGATTGTTTTAGTTATAAAATATTTATAGTAAATATGTAGACGAACCAAACCGAACCGCGACACGAACCAACCTCGATTCCTTGTGACTCTAGGAGTTAACCAAGTTTTAAACCTTAAACTCAAACTATTCGGCCGCGTGCAACCCAAACCAAACCAACCCAAGTCCCTTCGGCCGCGAGCAACCCAAACCGAACCAACCCAAACCACTCTCGGCCGAGAACAAGCCCAAACCGCAAACCCATTGCGAGATCAAACCCAAACCGCAACCCATTCCCTCATCTCTTTGCGCCTAATATACTAACCATGCATGCCCCTTCAAAACACAAAACCCTAGTGAGAAAGAAGCCGACGGCAGCCCCTTGTTCACCTCCATTCGGTCGCGAGATCAGCCCATTTGTTCACTTCCTCGATCACAAACAGCCTACTTCATCATCATCTCTCGGTCGCGACAATTGAATTGCTCATCTCATTCTTTCGGTCGTGATCTTGCTTGAACAGCCGAATCCATTCTCATCCAAGTCTCGACTCGTTATTCACCATTATTAAAGGTTAGGATTTATAATCGCTTGCAAGATCGTATTCGGATTATATGTGTTTGAATGTAATCGGCTGATTGATCATTGTTTACATGTATGATTGTTTTCGGAACTTATAAGTTTGCAAGTATGTTTTGTTTATAAAAAAACTAGAGGTATGGATTAGGGTTTGCATGGATGTGATATTGGTATTGATCTATGATTAGGAAACCGGTTCTTGATCGCCTAGGTTAATTATATGGACGGTTTATGCGAATTTATGGTAACAATATGCTGAAACAGGTTGCTGAGTGATAGTTACAGCCGACTTCAACTGGCTGTAACTCGGTCATTAGTTGTCGAAAAACGGATTTTCTGATGTCTAGAACGTAGAGATTTGAATAACGAATCCAATGGCGCTGGATTCATATTTTTCTGAAGTCGTTTGATATTTTTAAGCGGCCAAATAAGTTCAGTAACTAAAGCTGTGAAAATACTGAAATTTTGTTAGTTGTTTATTGAGTTGGATTTCATAATCAGTAGGGAGTCGAATCATGAAATTTGTACAGAAACTAGGTATGGAAATTTCCGGGCAACTCCAACTGGAATTTTGTTAATTGGACGATCAGTGATTTTTAAATAAATTCTTCCGTGGACTGCAGTCAGAAAGCGACGAATCTGACTGCAGCCTAGTATATTAATATTTATGGTTAAATGGTAAAGATTTAGGACTTGGAAAATTTATATAAATTTCTACAGTATAAATGTCACCTGCTGTAAAATAATTGGAATTTTTGGAACGTTGGAACTATTTTATAAAAATCCTAGAAAACAGCTGAATTATGAGTATTAAGCTGAAATTTGATAACTTGTGATTGTGTGCACCAAAATGTTGCATGGATTGGATTATGTTCATGATAAATTGTTTTGATGACTATGATCACATGAGGATACTTGCATGCATGTTTGAGTGTTAGGTATGTTGTTTGTGTGTATCACTTTGTGCGTAAATTAAGTGTAGAATTTGTATTGGTGTGTTCACACACTGACTTGAAATCAATTGGTTTGTTAGGACGCAATTAGCGGTCCCATCCCTTACAACTTCTTTGCTACACTAACCGAGCAAATAAAGGTGAGTTCACGGCCCCTAACTTTATCCGGTTTTTAAACAACAGGGGGAGAAACATGTATACACTCTTCAAACTCAATCTCTTTACGTTATACGAAATTAACGTCACATAACTATTCGGTAACTAAGTTGATGTTAATGTAATGTTATGGTCACTAAGCAGCTATATCACTTAAGTCCTCGTCAATCTCTCGGATCGTTAGTATTGGGTTTTAATAGCGGGGGAATTATAAGTAGTACTACTGGGCCCGACAAGCCCCATCCGAGCTAGTCGCGCTAGCCGACCGGGTATGGTCAACGGGTGAATAATTTGGCCTAACTTCGCCATGGTCAGTGATAGGCCTGGCAACACGGAGGCACAACAGTCAGCTTCGATCGCGAACTCTTACGTGACATAACTTTAGGCTAGCTACCTATATATGTTAACATTGAACTTAATTACGAATCAACTATATTATCCCGGGTTGGGGATAATGGAAACAACAACTATATTATCCCGGGTTGGGGATAATGGAAACAACAACATTATTATTCCGGGTTTGGAATAATGGAAACAACAACTTTATTATTCCGGGTTTGGAATAATGGAACCAACATCATTGTTATTCCGGGTTGGGAATAATGGAACTAAATCGTTATCTCGGGTTAGGGATAACGAGGGAATCAAACTCATAACCGAACAAACGAATTTATGAAAACCTGTGAACTCACTCATCTTTAATGTTGACACTTGTTTTTTTACATGTTTCTCAGGACGCTAGGAGCTCTAGGTGCACTCACATGCATTGAACAAGACATCTTTTATCGAGTCTCATTTACAAACATTGTTTTGGGTTTTTCATTTGTTTTGGCGTTTGTGTTGGCGCCCGTTTCACTACTTATTTTATGCTTCCGCTCAACCATAAAAACGAATGCTTCCGCTAAACATTGGTAACTAACTAAGACAATATAAAATCTACGATGAATGGTTAAACAAATGATTTTTGGAAAACGTATTATCAAATCATATAGAGTCGTTCGACGTACTAGTGTTTCAGATTCTGGTTTGTTCACACGCCTCGCGGTAAAACTCCGCAAGTGGAAATTGAGGGTGTGACAGATTGGTATCAGAGCCACTAGCTATAGAGAACCAGGTTTGCATTAGAAGTAGACCTAAACTATAGCTGAATACACGACACTAGACGTAGTTTGGCACCGAACTGTTATATCTTGTTATGCAATGTACCACAACTGTGTTATGTAGATTTTGACTTCATAATAAGAAATGAAAACAACTCGTAACTAACTACGCGAGCTAACAGGCAATGTCATCATCATCATCGTCATCATCATCCGACAAACTTACGCCACCAAGAGCGCCAGGAAAGGCACCTATGGTGGAACCCTTACCATCTTATGGCGTGGAAACACGCTCAGTTGCGAGGAAAAGGCTCGCTCTGGGGGAGGAGTCGTCATCACGCCCAATCAACGCTGTGCCGGTCAAACCGGTTAACCCTGTAGAAGTAGGAAATGACCTACTTAGAATCATGATACAGAAACAACAAGAACAATTGGAAAGAATGCAGGAAACCATCCTAGCACAAGGATGGATGATCCGACAACTGACAGGTAAAACCGACTCGCTCGAGGAAGAGCAACATACGAGTAAGATAGCTCGTAACACCTTAGCCAGAGATCTGCGTGCTGAGCAGATAAGAGCCGACTGGCTCGAGGACAGAGTCCTGGAAAATAGTTGGAACATTCAGAAGCTGCAGCAAAATCAAGGACCTGCACCAGCACCGGCCCCTCCAGTGCCGGTAGAGGAGGATCCGGAAGAGGATCCAGAGGAGGACCCTGAAGAGGACCCAGAAGAGGACCCAGAGGAGGATCCAGAGGAGGATCCGGAGGAGGACCCAGAGGAGGATCCGGAGGAGGACCCAGCTGTAGAAGCTGGAAATGCCGCGCAGGATGACGGCAACGACAGTGATTTGGGGGATGGAAACGTAGACGACTGACACGTCTCGCTTATTTTATTTACTTTCCTCCAGTCTATTTATTTTCCCACTTGTGTTTAAACTTGAGACTTTATAGTGAATTCATATGTTTGGTTGGCACTTTGTAAGACGATGAAATTTCATTTAATCAAGTATTTCTTTTGACTATTTAATATATTTGAGTTGACATAACTTGATAATTATTAAAGTACGAAGTAGGATAACTATATTGAATATATAGACTTATCGGGGTGTGTCTATGTTGTTTTTTCGAAGATCTAAATGGCAACTGGACGACGTGGAAACCTTAACATGACGCCCAAAGAACTAGCTGCTATGATTCAAGAGCACGTGAACGCAGCTCTAGCGGGTGTTCAGAACCAACCGGCAGCAGGAGGGGGTTTTAACCCCTACAAGATGTTCCTCGACGCGAAACCAAGCAAATACTCGGGGGCAGAAGGACCCATTGGACTGGTCCGCTGGATCGAAAAATCTGAATCAGTATTTGAAATGTGCAACTGCCTAGAGGCCAACAAGGTCAAGTACGCAGCCTCAACACTGGAAGATGGGGCACTAACTTGGTGGAATGCACAAGTCCAAACGCGTGGACTTATTGCTGCAAATGCTATGGCCTGGGCCGAGTTTAAGGCCCTAATCAAAGAAGAGTACTGTCCGCGAGACAGAGTTCAACAGTTGGAGCAAACCTTATGGAACCACAAGATGGTGGGATCTGAAATAGAGGCATACACAGCCAAACATCATGACTTGGTATTTCTATATCCCGATCTGGCCAACACTGTGGAGAAAAGACTCGAGTTCTATCTTGGGGGTCTGGTTCCGGAGATTCAGGGTATGGTAATGGCTAGTAACCCTGTAACTGAGCATCAAGCAATCCGATTGGCGCACAAACTCACCGATAAGGCGGTGGAACAAAAGAAGTTGCCAGCACGGGGTACAACTGAAGTTGCCCCTGATAACAAAAGAAAGTTTGAAGACTCGTCTGCTCGACAGTCTTCGTCATCCCAGCCGCAACAGGGGAACCAGAAACGGTTCAATCATTACAACAGCCACCGGGGTCACCAAAATCAGCCCGCCAACAACAACAACAACCAGAACGCAAGCGGCTATGCAGGTCGAAAGCCGCAGTGCAACCGCTGTAATCTTCATCATAACGGCCCTTGTGCCGGAAATCGCTGCCAACAATGTGGCAAGATGGGACATGCGGCAAAGGATTGTCGTGGGGAAACCATGTCCCGACAGAACCAAAATCAACCCCAAGGCCCACAACAGGGTGTTAACCGGGGATGCTATCAGTGTGGTAGCACTGCCCACTTCAAAAGAGACTGCCCACAGCTGCGTAACACCAACAACAATGGTGGGAACAACCACAACCACAATAACCACAACAACAACAATAACAACAACAACAATGGAAACGGTGGCATAGGAGGTGCCAAAGGTCACGCATTTACATTGGGCCGCGGAGAGGCCAGAAACGACTCGAACGTGGTCACCAGTAAGTTTCCCCTTAATGAACATTTTGCTACTGTGCTTTTTGATACGGGTGCGGATAGGAGTTTTATATCTGAGTCTTTTAGGAAGAACCTAAATCTCACGCCTAAACCCTTAGAGACCCCTTATATCATAGAATTAGCCGATGGTAAATCTGTAGACGTGACCCATATAGTATCCGGCTGTCAACTCAAACTCGCGGGTCACACTTTTACCATTGATCTGATGACAACTACCCTGGGTAGTTTTGACGTGGTAGTCGGAATGGACTGGCTATCCGACGTCCGGGCTGAAGTTCTCTGCTTCGAAAAATCTATCCGTATTCCGCTCTCTAACGACGAAATCTTGACAGTGCAAGGCGAGAACGCAAGCGCCGTTACAAACATCATCTCTTACATGTAAGCGCAGAAGTATCTTCGGAGAAAGAACTCCTTCGCTTTACTCGCACTGGTTACTGAACAGCCTAAGGACGAGAAACGTATAGAAGACATCCCGGTCGTCCGTGATTTTTCTGATGTATTCCCAGAGGAATTACCTGGTCTTCCACCCCATCGACAATTGGAGTTTGAAATCGAATTGGCGAACCATGCAACTCCTATCGCCAAGGCTCCATACCGCCTAGCTCCAGCCGAGCTGCAGGAGCTGTCTACCCAACTTCAGGAGCTGTTAGAAAAGGGATTTATCCGACCAAGCGCTTCGCCATGGGGAGCTCCAGTCCTGTTTGTCAAGAAGAAGGACGGGACCTTCCGCATGTGCATCGACTACAGGGAACTCAACAAGGTTACTGTCAAGAACCGATACCCGTTACCTCGCATCGACGATCTTTTCGACCAACTTCTAGGGTCAAGCTACTACTCCAAGATTGACCTTCGGTCCGGTTACCACCAGCTACGCGTCAGGGAGGAAGATATCGCCAAGACGGCATTTCGTACTAGGTATGGCCATTATGAGTTCTTGGTCATGCCCTTCGGTCTCACCAACGCACCCACGGTGTTCATGGACCTCATGAACCGCGTGTGTAAACCATACCTTGACAAGTTTGTCATTGTGTTCATCGATGACATACTCATCTACTCCAAAAGTGAAGAAGAACATGCTGAACATCTACGATTACTGTTAGGATTACTTCAACAGGAGAAGCTATATGCCAAGCTTTCAAAGTGTGATTTCTGGATTCGGGAAGTTCAGTTTCTCGGGCATATCGTGAATGAAAAGGGTATCCACGTAGACCCTGCCAAGATTGAAGCCATCAAAAAGTAGGAAGCACCCAGGACACCGACGGAGATCCGCCAATTTTTGGGTTTGGCTGGTTACTACAGACGTTTCATCGAGGGATTTTCAAAGATCGCACAACCGCTTACTACCCTCACCCAGAAAGGTATCAAGTATGCTTGGGGTGACAAGCAAGAAGCAGCATTTCAATTGCTGAAACAGAAACTTTGCAGTGCACCCGTTCTGTCCTTGCCGGAAGGGACAGATGACTTTGTAGTATATTGTGATGCTTCCATTCAGGGGTTGGGATGCGTACTCATGCAACGCGATAAAGTCATCGCGTATGCGTCCCGCCAACTGAAGGTCCACGAGAAAAACTACACGACACATGACCTGGAATTGGGAGCAGTAGTGTTTGCACTTAAGATTTGGAGACACTACCTCTATGGAACGAAGTGCACAATCTGTACAGACCACAAGAGCCTCCAACACATCTTTGATCAGAAGGAGTTGAACATGCGACAGCGTCGCTGGGTCAACTCTTGAACGATTATGAGTGTGCCATTCGGTATCACCCGGGTAAAGCTAACGTGGTAGCTGATGCCCTCAGTAGGAAGGAACACTTGAAACCTCGCCGTGTATGAGCATTACAGCTCACTATTCATTCGGGGCTACCCGAACAAATACGCGACGCCCAGTTAGAAGCAGTTAAGGAGGAAAACATCAAGGCCAAATCGGTGGGAAAAATGGAACGCGATTGGGAAGTAAAACCCAATGGAGCCCGGTATTTCATGAATCGCATATGGGTACCTCTCTACGGAAACCTCAGAGAGCTAGTCATGGACGAAGCTCACAAATCCCGATACTCTGTCCATCCGGGTGCGGATAAGATGTATCAAGACCTTAAAGCTGCGTATTGGTGGCCCAACATGAAAGCCGATATAGCCACCTACGTGAGTAAATGTTTGACTTGTGGAAAAGTCAAGGTAGAGTATCAAAAGCCATCGGGGCTACTCCAACAACCTGAGATCCCAGTGTGGAAATGGGATCAGATCTCAATGGACTTCATCACTAAACTCCCGCGAACTTTGGGTGGTTGCGATACCATCTGGGTAATTGTGGATCGTTTAACTAAGTCCGCACACTTCCTAGCTATTAAAGAAACAGATAAGATGGAGAAGTTGACTCGCATCTACATTAAGGAAGTAGTTTCTCGGCACGGAGTGCCAACATCCATCATCTCAGACAGAGATGCTCGCTTCACGTCCAACTTCTGGTGGTCACTCCAGAAAGCGTTGGGAACACGCTTAGATATGAGCACAGCCTATCACCCTCAGACTGATGGTCAAAGCGAAAGGACCATACAGACCTTGGAAGACATGCTTAGGGCATGCGTAGTAGACTTCGAAAATAGTTGGGAAATTCACCTGCCTTTAGTGGAATTCTCATATAACAACATTTATCATACGAGTATTTCGGCAGCACCGTTTGAGGCATTACACGGTCGTAAATGTAGATAACCGGTCTGTTGGGCAGAAGTTGGTGACAGTCAACTCACAGGCCCTGAGTTAATACTTGAGGCTACTGAAAAGATTGTACAAATCAGAAACTGCATGGCGACGGCACGGGATCGACAGAAAAGCTACGCCGATCAACGACGCAAACCGCTCGAATTTCACGTAGGCGACCGCGTCCTACTAAAGGTGTCACCCTGGAAGGGTGTAATCCGCTTTGGAAAACAGGGCAAACTAAACCCACGGTACGTAGGCCCGTTTGTAATCTTGAAACGTATCAGACCCGTAGCTTATCAATTAGACCTTCCTGCCGAACTCAGTGGAGTTCACAACGTTTTTCACGTGTCAAATCTGAAGAAGTGTCTATCAGATGAAACTCTAGTCATTCCATTGGATGAGATCCAAGTGGATGAACAACTACACTTTGTGGAACAGCCTATCGAGATCATGGATCGTGAGATCATGGATCGTGAGATCATGGATCGTGAGATCAAGACTCGAAGGCACAGCAAGATTCCGATCGTTAAAGTTCGTTGGGACTCTAAGCGTGGACCGGAGTTCACGTGGGAAAGAGAGGACCAAATGAAAAGCAAATACCCACACCTCTTCGTAACTGAGCAGCAAACTAACGATACCAGTAACTAAATTTTCGGGACGAAAATTCTTTCAACATGGGGATGATGTGACAACCTGGAAATTTCTCATACTTTCGCATACCATTGTTAACTAAATCCTTGTGCATGGCACTTGGAAATCTTTGTGCATAGCACTTGGGAACTTCTTGTAACTTCGCGTACCATCATAAACGAACTAACTCTTTGTGCTTGGCACTCTAAACATGTACGCTACATTCTAAACCGCGTTTACTCAATTTTCGGGACGAAAATTCTTTCAACATGGGGATAATGTGACATCCCGGTTTTTCGGATAACTTAAACGCAATACTTGTCGAATAAATTATATGCTACGTAGAAAACGTGTACGAGTTAGTGAATACGTAATGTGCGATTATGTGATTGTTTTAGTTATAAAATATTTATAGTAAATATGTAGACGAACAAACCGAACCGCGACACGAACCAACCTCGATTCCTTGTGACTCTAGGAGTTAACCAAGTTTTAAACCTTAAACTCAAACTATTCGGCCGCGTGCAACCCAAACCACACCAACCCAAGTCCCTTCAGCCGCGAGCAACCCAAACCGAACCAACCCAAACCACTCTCGGCCGAGAACAAGCCCAAACCGCAAACCCATTGCGAGATCAAACCCAAACCGCAACCCATTCCCTCATCTCTTTGCGCCTATATATACTAACCATGCATGCCCCTTCAAAACACAAAACCCTAGTGAGAAAGAAGCCGACGGCAGCCCCTTGTTCACCTCCATTCGGTCGCGAGATCAGCCCATTTGTTCACTTCCTCGATCACAAACAGCCTACTTCATCATCATCTCTCGGTCGCGACAATTGAATTGCTCATCTCATTCTTTCGGTTGTGATCTTGCTTGAACAGCCGAATCCATTCTCATCCAAGTCTCGACTCGTTATTAACCATTATTAAAGGTTAGGATTTATAATCGCTTGCAAGATCGTATTCGGATTATATGTGTTTGAATGTAATCGGCTGATTGATCATTGTTTACATGTATGATTGTTTTCGGAACTTATAAGTTTGCAAGTATGTTTTGTTTATAAAAAAACTAGAGGTATGGATTAGGGTTTGCATGGATGTGATATTGGTATTGATCTATGATTAGGAAACCGGTTCTTGATCGCCTAGGTTAATTATATGGACGGTTTATGCGAATTTATGGTAACAATATGCTGAAACAGGTTGCTGAGTGATAGTTACAGCCGACTTCAACTGGCTGTAACTCGGTCATTAGTTGTCGAAAAACGGATTTTCTGATGTCTAGAACGTAGAGATTTGAATAACGAATCTAATAGCGAGGATTCATATTTTTCTGAAGTCGTTTGATATTTTTAAGCGGCCAAATAAGTTCAGTAACTAAAGCTGTGAAAATCCTGAAATTTTGTTAGTTGTTTATTGAGTTGGATTTCATAATCAGTAGGGATTCGAATCATGAAATTTGTACAGAAACTAGGTATGGAAATTTCCGGGCAACTCCAACTGGAATTTTGTTAATTGGACGATCAGTGATTTTTAAATAAATTCTTCCGTGGACTGCAGTCAGAAAGCGACGAATCTGACTGCAGCCTAGTATATTAATATTTATGGTTAAATGGTAAAGATTTAGGACTTGGAAAATTTATATAAATTTCTACAGTATAAATGTCACCTGCTGTAAAATAATTGGAATTTTTGGAACGTTGGAACTATTTTATAAAAATCCTAGAAAACAGCTGAATTATGAGTATTAAGCTGAAATTTGATAACTTGTGATTGTGTGCACCAAAATGTTGCATGGATTGGATTATGTTCATGATAAATTGTTTTGATGACTATGATCACATGAGGATACTTGCATGCATGTTTGAGTGTTAGGTATGTTGTTTGTGTGTATCACTTTGTGCGTAAATTAAGTGTAGAATTTGTATTGGTGTGTTCACACACTGACTTGAAATCAATTGGTTTGTTAGGACGCAATTAGCGGTCCCATCCCTTACAACTTCTTTGCTACACTAACCGAGCAACTAAAGGTGAGTTCACGGCCCCTAACTTTATCCGGTTTTTAAACAACAGGGGGAGAAACATGTATACACTCTTCAAACTCAATCTCTTTACGTTATACGAAATTAACGTCACATAACTATTCGGTAACTAAGTTGATGTTAATGTAATGTTATGGTCACTAAGCAGCTATATCACTTAAGTCCTCATCAATCTATCGGATCGTTAGTATTGGGTTTTAATAGCGGGGGAATTATAAGTAGTACTACTGGGCCCGACAAGCCCCATCCGAGCTAGTCGCGCTAGCCGACCGGGTATGGTCAACGGGTGAATAATTTGGCCTAACTTCGCCATGGTCAGTGATAGGCCTGGCAACACGGAGGCACAACAGTCAGCTTCGATCGCGAACCCTTACGTGACATAACTTTAGGCTAGCTACCTATATATGTTAACATTGAACTTAATTACGAATCAACTATATTATCCCGGGTTGAGGATAATGGAAACAACAACTATATTATCCCGGGTTGGGGATAATGGAAACAACAACATTATTATTCCGGGTTTGGAATAATGGAAACAACAACTTTATTATTCCGGGTTTGGAATAATGGAACCAACATCATTGTTATTCCGGGTTGGGAATAATGGAACTAAATCGTTATCCCGGGTTAGGGATAACGAGGGAATCAAACTCATAACCGAACAAACGAATTTATGAAAACCTGTGAACTCACTCATCTTTAATGTTGACACTTGTTTCTTTACATGTTTCTCAGGACGCTAGGAGCTCTAGGTGCACTCACATGCATTGAACAAGACATCTTTTATCGAGTCTCATTTACAAACATTGTTTTGGGTTTTTCATTTGTTTTGGCGTTTGTGTTGGCGCCCGTTTCACTACTTATTTTATGCTTCCGCTCAACCATAAAAACGAATGCTTCCGCTAAACATTGGTAACTAACTAAGACAATATAAAATCTACGATGAATGGTTAAACAAATGATTTTTGGAAAACGTATTATCAAATCATATAGAGTCGTTCGACGTACTAGTGTTTCAGATTCTGGTTTGTTCATACGCCTCGCGGTAAAACTCCGCAAGTGGAAATTGAGGGTGTGACAACAGGAAACAATTTCACAATCAAAAATAGAAAAAGAAAATTTTAAAAAGTCTTTTTGTGAAAATTGTTTAATTGAATTGCATGATAGGGCAAATGGTATGGGTGTGGGGTTTGATACCATCCCTTATCCGTTAGGTCTATTAAAACCAATTAAGGCATCAACGATGAAAAAACAAACCCCACCAAAGGACGAGAGGTGGGAAAATTTTAAACAAGCAAAAATCAATTTACCGTTGCTTGATGCCATAATAAAGGTTCCTGCACATGTTTGAAGGAGTTAAGCACCGAAAAACTGCACAACAAACTACCTGAACCTGTTGATTTGATATCTCATGTTAGTGCCGTTTTATCGAGGCCCACCCCCAAAAAGCTCAAGATTCGGGAGATCCTCTTATTCCAATCCAAATTGGTAAGTTTAAATTAAGAGGGCACTCCTAGATGTTGGAGATTGCGTGAGCATCTTGCCTGGGAGTCTGTATGACCAATATGATTTTGGTCTTTTGAAAAAGTTTGACATCCCCGTCGTGTTGGCCGATCAGGTTCCCACGCATCCAAGGGGGGATGGTGGAAGATGTGATAGTGAAGGTTGAAGATTGTTATTACCCAGTTGACTTTTTGGTAGTTGACTATGTTGGGTGTATTGAGGACACACAACCGATAGTCATACTGGGTAGACCATTCCTAGCAACTGCTAATGCCATAATAAATTATGCAATGGAACAGTAAGCGTGAAATTTGGGGGCCGGGAACTAAATTTGAATGTTTTCCCTAAATTGATTAACCCGCTCGGTGAGGACACACAACCGATAGTCATAGATGCTATGGTTGGCAGGTTTGCAGAATTGAAGAAGAAACCGGTCAAGAAGAAGAAGGTGAAGAAGAAGTCACATCAAGAGAAGAAGGAAGAAGATGAATTAAGGAGGTTTGGCCCGTTTGGAAATAAATTGTATGAGTCACCGGTCGGTGATGTGGAATAGTTCGTGGGCGACAACCGCTCCGTTCGACCACCATGAGGCGGTATATTATTTGTTGTTGTATATTATTTTTAGTTATTTTGTTTCGTTTATTTTTAACTTTCTTGTAGTTTCTTTGTGTTGCTTTAGTAGTTAAATGAACTTTGTGGGTGTGTTCCCTATATAACCCTCATGAGACCTACTCGTCCTCCCGAGCTATCGGGAGGTTTAAAAGGGCTTGTTGCATAAGTTAAATACAACTGTGATCCCTTTGAAAGTGAGTTAGGTTTGTTGTGGTTGTAAATATTTTCCACAAAATTAAAGTTGAATAGAAATATGGCTTGGTGAATTCTTTATAAAAATGGTAGACTAGGTAACTAACAAGTTTTGATGGTTGTGAGAAGCTTGCTTCTACACGAGGGTTGAGATTTGTTGGTACATTATATTCACGAGACGACCATTTTTGATGAAGAATGAAGAGCACACGAGGAATGGGTGAAAACCAGGTGCATACATTTCTTTTTAGCTTTGATTTAGTTAGTAATGAGTGGATTATATTTTGTATTTTATTTTCCGGGGTGAAATTTTGGGGAGGTTAACACATTGAGGACAATGTTGACCTCAAGTGTGGGGATGGGGGAAAATTTCAAAAAATTTTCAAAATGGCTTTGTTTGAAGCAATCTTAAAAGCACAAGTAACTAAGTTAATGAGGGATGGCACAACCCATGTGGTCTCTTGTCATGGTCAAGTTCGAATTAATAACATGACAGGTATTTAGCGGGTGGTTATTTGGGAATAATCCGCTTAAGAAACTTGCATTTTGTACATATCACATACCATGCCCTTTTTACGTGAGATTTTGAGCCGTTTTACACATCATAGATATATGCATATATTTCTTTGTTTGAGTGGACATTCAGTCGCGTATTTTAGAACTTGCAACTTTTGATATGTTAGAGACCATAGACGGAATACGAGCACAAGAATGATTAAGGCGTTAGGTAAACCTTTTCCTTTTACACCATTTATGTATCCTTACCCGAAATCAATCCCTTAGTCGCCAACTTTGAGCCTAAACCTTTCGTTTGACCAACCCATTTAGCCTTTGACCGTTGAAACTTTTATTTTTAACCATGTGATGAAAACTAGATTCTAAGTTTAGATAAAAAATCGAAAATTCAGAAAAGATCAAAAAAAAGAACAGAAAATCGTTGAGAAAAACACAAAAATATGTGTTGAGAGTTTGTTGAATAAAAGGCAAAATTCTTCGCCTCTTGGTTTGTTTATTTGTAGTAGTCATTTTTAGAGTAGTTGTATATGTAATAAAAATCGAGTTTTCATCACCTTAGCCACTTTCAAAATACCATATTCCATACCCTTAGCCTAGCCCGTTACAACCCATTAAAGACCTTTTGACTTGTGCTTAGTATTTGTGTTTGGTGGGGAGAATGATTGAGTTGCAAGCCTATGCGGGTACGTGTTATAAGTAGTTTGAGTGATTACATCAAATAAAATGAAAAAGAATGAGAGATCATGGAGTACGGGTTGGCGCACAAACACTTGACACCAATTATCACCATTAAACCATCCACAATCATCTACAACAACAATCAACTCAAAACTTTTATAAAGATATTAAAGAAAACTTATGAATGAAAAAGCATGAGAGATCCATATAATGAATACCTCAAATGGATCAATAGACCTTGAAGAAACAAGTTAA
Organism: Scalesia atractyloides; assembly: GCA_947069175.1. Classification (NCBI taxonomy): domain Eukaryota; kingdom Viridiplantae; phylum Streptophyta; class Magnoliopsida; order Asterales; family Asteraceae; genus Scalesia; species Scalesia atractyloides. Next base: position 27,222,349 of record CAMTDV010000116.1, on the reverse strand, counting down.
TCCTAAGATTAGCTTGTGGTTTGTGTCTCGTCCAAATATAGGTTAATATTTTTACGTTCTCGCAAAACAAATACGACGATCCTACAAAACAATCAACACACCGTGAAGCTCGTTACAAGAAGGAGGATAGGGGTTCTACTTGTAATCACCCTCCGGCGTGAGAATAAGAACTTGCTTTGAGGGTGAAAGTGTGTGTATTAAGTGAGAGAGCAAGAGAGCGATCCTTAAACCTGGATATGAAGTCCTCTAAATATAACCAAAAAGAGTTGTGAAAGAGATGGGCTGATGAGCCTTGGACCTGAGATCGACAACAAGGAATGTCCATTTTGCCTCCCTGTCACGACTGTTAGTGTTAACTGGCGAGGACATAGTTGGCGCACGTTAAATGGATCCACGTGTCCTGGCGATTATCCTTAATGTCTGGTCTACATCAGCAGTTATATGGAGATCGTGGAATAGTGATCGGCGCACGCTGATTGGTGCCACATACGTGTCCTTGTGTACTTCTTGTCTCCTGCACGATTCCTCGTCGTGTAGCACGATAGAGTATAGCTTGTCGTGTGCTCATTGGTCTGTTGCTCTGCCAATCGTACTTTCTGTATTGTCCAACATTGTCTTACCCTTCCTAGCCTTGCGCCAGCTCTCTTGCAAGTTGAACTAAGTGTTGGATCAAATCTACTCTGGCCATGGCCTCGCGCACGACCTGAAGTTAACTCATGTAGGTGGCGCAAGGTTAGGGATGCCAAATCTCTTGTAGAAGGAACTAAGTGTTAGAAATGATACATTTTTAATTGGTCTCGCGCGTGACCTGAGGTTAACTTGTGTAGTCGGCGCAGGGTTTGGGACCATACTGATACGTGGTCGAAAACTGATGATTAACCATATTTAAGTTTATGTTTTTATATGACTTTTGGTTTCGTAAACTGTCGAGTGAAGATTAAATTTGACTTTGCGAAATGTTTATGTGCACTTATGCCTTGTCTAGGTTAGAATTTACATGTTCTTGGTAACGAAGTGCATTATAGTCTGTCGTTTACGACGTCGATAGCTTTTGGCACCTAGGCCACGCAACACTAAACTCGTTGGTCATTTTTACAATTGAATTGAATCTAAAACGTGTATGAACCCTAGGACTTTGATTACCAAACCGGGTGTGAACCTTGTTCTCCAATATTGTTTAAAATCATTAATTAAGTTTTCCTACAGTCATTCAGATTTAGTAGTAATCATTTTAATACCAAACTTGTCGGTTTACTCTGACATATCTTTCAACCAAACAAATATTCAAATGCCGTAGCAAGCTTCATAATTTATAACAAACCGTTAAAATCAATTGTGTCCATCGCAAACCACAAACTCTTCGTGGTTCGATCCCGTACTACCACTAACTCATAGTTAAGGGTAATTAGGGCATATAAATATTATCTTTGACCGGGGCGCGACACTCCGATCACATACCCCTTCAAGTCCCTCGGTCCAGTGCGGCTTCCATGCATGAAGTAAGTGGTTGGAGCTTTGGACTAGAAGATAAAAGTAAGTATATGCGCTTTAATTCTGGGCTCTTACAAATCGTCATGTGGGTTAGAAAGTTGGCATGCGCACTTGCTGGTTTTCAACTATACGGCGCAACCATCAAACTTCTTTGGGATGATTCAGCTTTATTTGCTCAGCAAAAATTTTGAAATCGAAAAGAGCATCTTGTGACAGGTTGGTGGCGAAAGCGACGTGTGATATGATTGCTTACACAAGGACACGCATGTTGTCACTTGTCAGGTGCATTGTTTTGTCTTATGTCAGGAGAGTGGAGTCCATGCGCGTGTGATAACTGTCGCTCCAGTTTCCCCGCCTGACGTTTCGATCTCCTATTGGCTACGCGCTTCAACTTGTAGGCACGGTTACCCATCACATTAAGTATGATGGTCATAAATAGGAGAGGAAGTCAAATGTCTTAGCACGTTTCCTTGACTTCTCTCTCTACTCCTCTTCATATCTTAAAATCTGCAAGTGATTCCTGAGTATCTTCAAGTAATCTTCATCCTTTTTTCTAGACTCTTCAAATCTTTCGCCTGCATATATGGCTGATCGCGAAGGCGATACTATATAGGTTGAAGAAGCCGTTGGTGGTATGCCACCGTTGAAGTGGGAGAAGGGCTCTTCGAGCAGATTGTTCGGGGCCATCAGTCTTCCAGTGAGTAGGACGCTTGGTACCCGGCAAAGGACGCTGATGCACCACCGGGATATATCACATTATTTGCTGATTTATTCGGGGAAGGTAACTTCCGGTTGTAAGAGACCAACGTTTTTGGTGAGATCCTCTCCCACTGTCATTTTCATGTCTCACAGCTGAGCCCATTGGCCATGGTGAGGATCTGACATTTTGAGTTCATGTGCAGTTCTCAAGGATAAGAGCCAACCATTGATCGGTTTCGAGCCTTTTACGAGTTGCAGAGCAACTTAGGGTTCTTTTCATTCACCATGCACGGGCCGTCGAAGAAACTGCTTATCAACCCTCTGAAGAGTTACCACGATTGGAAATGTAAGTTCTTTATTCGTGAGGAGGTGATACCCATCGCCATTGAATTACGCACACCGGGCACAATAGAAAAGGAGGTCCTTTCTATACCGAAGGGCGCGACCTGATATGAAGGGTTGCGAGCATTGCCAAATCAGGCGTTTGGCGAGAATGTCTTGGTGCCGGCTGGTATGAGCGATAAATGGTCACACGACTGTGTGGAAGCCCACGTTCTGCTCTTAGCCGACGCTTGTAAGCTTTGACATTATTGTCTTTATGTGTTTCTTTGAAAGGATTTTTTTCTATTTCCTTTTGAAAGTATCAAGACCGGATGAGTCTTGTTATCTTGTTTGCAGAGATGGATTATATCACAAGGCTTTTCCTGCCTGCGCTGGGGTGATGGGTACGAGGCCCTTGTACGATGGAGAGGAGTTACGATACGAGCAGATTCGTGCTTACTTCATGTATCCTCCAGCGGATGTGTTTGTTGTGCCGCCTACTGCTACTGAAGGTGCGCACGTACTGAACCCTAGGCCAGGCTGGGGAAGAAGTTGTACTACTTTCCAGCGAGGAGTCTATTGCTTCCCCAGATCATGGGTTAAACATCCCACCTTATACGTTTGCAGGTAGCTTGCGCAAATTAAGCGTGGACCCTGATGGCCAGAAACCCAAGAGGCCAAACAAGAAAAGATGTGCCACTGTTGCTGAAGGGGCGCCCTCTAAAAAACCAGAGGCAAGTGTTGCAGCGTCTGATGCTGCCTCGCACAAAGGTATGACTCGCCCTAGACAACGTTGCTTAGATGATTTTGTACTTGTTGATAATGGTCCCCTGCCCATGGCTTATAGCCTAGTGGCATCTTTGGGGTGAGACAAGACTTTAGTACCAATAGGTTATTTATAGTTAATTGATTAAGTTAGCTTTTATAAAGCCTCGCTGATCGGTGGTTAAAAACTTGGATTTCAAGGTTGTAGTCCCGAGTTCGAGGCTGGTTGTTCCACTGTTTAAAACGCTAATACGAACTCTATTAGCAATATTGAGTGATCCGAAACTAGGCTTTCTTGTGTTTTTTTGTATTTCCATCGCCGCCTTAGTTTATGATTCTTATTCGGATTGAATAGGGGTGTGGGTTAATCGGTCCTACTGGTTGGGCAGTAACCTTGATCTACCTGTCTCACTATTGGATCTTGGAAAGTTTCATGAGTTAAGGTTTTGCTAGAATTAGGGTTTGTGCATGCATTTGGTGTTTCACGTGATTCCGACTGGTTTACGTGGTATTTTGCTACATGGAGAGGTATAGGGAGGGTGAACAAATGCCTGATGACGGAGGAACATCTCCTATACGGGGGATAGGACTGAAGGTGACGAACATAGAGGGGAACTCTAAGCTACCAAGGAGGGGTCTTTACTCAACTTCTAACTCTTTGATTCTGGATGGGTTACGGGATATATTGAAACCTGTAGACAATACCTTGGCTGCAAAATCGAAGGGACCGAATGCTCAAAACCCTGATAAGATGAAGTCTTTTACAGCTGAATCGGAGGGTGGAGTTTCATCGTCTGAGTCCAAGGAGGCAACGACCACTCAGGATGTAGAACCTCTATCGTTTGCTAGAGTTGTTCAGCAGAATAAGGATGGTATTAAAGTTAATTTTAGGGCTATGGGAACTGATGAAATAATTGATGGGGCGGATGTTGTCATCCCATTATCATCGGTAAAGAAGGTTAATGATAGATATTCGAATACCCTTTATGGATATTTTTTGGGAAAGCGCTTAGCGTTTCCGGTGGTAGACTATTTTGTTAAAAATAATTGGTCGAAGTATGGTTTATCAAGGATGATGATGAATGCAAAGGGGTTCTTCTTCTTTAAGTTTCAAACAAAAAAAGGGATGGAACAAATACTGGAAGATGGGCCATGGTTGATACGAAATGTTCCAATTATTCTTACTGAATGGACTCCAGCTGTTACGGTTGAGAAAAAGGATATAACATCTATACCGGTTTGGGTAAAAATTCATGATGTACCGTTGGCTGCGTTTACGGAGGACGGTTTGAGTTTAGTGGCCTCAAAAATAGGTGTTCCAAAGTTGCTGGATTCTTATACAACAACAATGTGTGTAGAACCATGGGGAAGAAGTAGTTATGCTAGGGCGTTAATTGATGTTCAAGCAGGGTCTGAATTAAAGAGAATCATTACGGTTGCAATTCCGGCAATCGATGGAAAGGGATACTCCAAAGCGGAGGTAAAAATCGAGTACGATTGGGAACCGTTAAGATGTTCAACATGTTGCGTGTTTGGCCATGATGATAACTCGTGCCCAAAGAAACAAAAGCCAATGCTGATTGATAACAATACGAAAAATAATGATGATTTTCAGGAGGTATCGTCGAGGAATAGGAAAGGGATCACTCAAGGGCTGCATGTTAAGAATCAGAAGCCGAAGTTTGTGTATCGTCCGGTAGTAAGGCCTAAGCCCAAGGCTGATGGGAAAGTGCAACCGAAAAAAACCAAGTGCCTATCTCTAACCCGTTTGATGTGCTTCAAGAGGAGGGAAACCACTCTAATGAATTTGGTGGAATGGAAGGTGTAACTTCTAAGGGTAATCAACAAAATAAAAATAACAATTTGGAGGAAGTAATTGCGGATGCAGTTGAGGTGGATGAGCTTTTAGTTGATATCCCAAAGTTTATGGATCAGAAAATGGAAAATAAAAAGTCTGAGGGTGCAAGCACACCTGGTGATACTAGTGTCCATGGGTAGTTTGGCTTCTTGGAACGTAAGGGGTTTGAACCGCCCCCTCAAACAAAAGGAGGTTCGCCAGGTGGTTCTGGATAATCATCTTCAAATTGTGCAATTATGGAAAGTCATGTTGACTCGTCTAATGTCTATAAGGTTTGTAAGAAAGTTTGCCGGTCATGGAGTTGGGCGACTAATGCTGATTGTTGTGAGAAAGGTACTCGTATTATGGTAGGGTGGGACGCTAACATGGTGGATGTTATGATTCTATCCCAAACAGATCAGGTAGTGCATTCTCAGATCATTTTTAAAATGGATCAAAAGTCTATTTTTTGTTCGTTTGTTTATACTGACAGTTACTGCAAAAAAGAAGGGTGCCATGGCAGAATTTACGTGTTCATCATTCTTATATGCATGATAAACCATGGGTTATCATGGGAGATTTTAATTCTTCTTTGTTTCATGAAGATATAGCTGAGGGGCCGTCCACTTTTAATATTGGGAATAGGGAGTTTAAGGAGTGTATTGATGAAATAGAGGTGTTTGATGTTAACCGAACGGGTTTACATTTTACGTGGATGAATAAGAAGCAAAAGGGGATCATTGTCAAGAAAATTGAGCGAATATTGGGGATTATTCAATTAATTGATACTTTCCCTAATGCGGCAGGATGTTTCCTTCCGTACCGAATATCATATCATACTCCGTGTATCTTAAAATTGCCTAATGTGACCAGGGAAAAACCTAAGCCGTTTAAGTTTACGAACTTGGTGGCCGATAAGCAGGGTTTTATGGATGAAGTTAAAACAATTTGGAATATGGACATTCAGTGTTATCGTATGTTTCAGATTGTTAAAAAGCTTAAGTTGTTAAAAAACCCGATGAGGAAACTCTTGTATATGCAGGGTAATTTGCATGAGAAGGTTAAGACGATGAGAAAGGATCTAGATGACTACCAGCTAGCTATTGATAATGACCCTTTCAACAATGAGCTTCTTGCTAAACACAGCCGATTACTTCAAGCCTATAAGAAAGCGGTTCTTGATGAGTGTTCTTTTTTGCAGCAAAAATCTAAGTTAGAATGGCTTTCGCTTGGTGATAAGAACTCAAAGTTCTTTCACAACACTGTCAAAGCAAAAAATCATCGGAGTAGAATTTTCTCGGTTAGAGATGGTAGCGGTACATTACACAAAGGACTGTCGGTTCCGCAGATCATGGTGAATCATTATACCCAGTTTTTTGGTAGTATTGGAAGTATAAATTTGCATCCTACGCCTGATCTATTCCAGAGTGTCTTATCGGTTGACAAAGCTTCTGCTAAGGTTCGGATGGTTACTGATGATGAAATTAAACAAGCAATGTTTTCGATTGATGGGAATAAAGCTCCAGGTCCTGATGGTTACACCTCGGTCTTCTTTAAAAAGTCTTGGGATGTGGTCGGGAAAGATGTTTGCATTGAGGTGCAGGAGTTCTTTCACAATGGTAAACTCCTACGTCAACTTAATCATACGATAATCTCTTTAATCCCTAAGGTTAGTACACTGTCTTCCATTACGGATTATCATCCTATATCTTGTTGTAACACACTATATAAGTGTATCAGCAAGATTATTACAAATCGTATAAAAGAAGGGTTATGTGACATTGTCAGTATCAACCAGTCAGCCTTTGTTCCGGGTAGAAGGATTTCAGATAATATCCTTTTAACACAGGAGTTAATGCATAACTATCATCATAATCAGGGGCCACCAAGGTGTGCCTTTAAGGTAGATATTCAAAAGGTTTATGACACGGTAGATTGGAACTTTCTTGAACAGATTCTGATAGGTTTTGGGTTTGATCGGAAAATGGTGAAGTGGATAATGGTTTGTGTCACATCCACGTCTTTCTCCTTGGCTATAAATGGTAATTTGTATGGTTATTTTAAAAGGCACCGGGGTTTACGACAGGGAGACCCTATGTCTCCGTACCTTTTTACGTTGGTTATGGAGGTTCTTACATTGATTTTGCAACAACAGATTTCTTTGTCAGCTGAGTTTAGGTTCCATAATAAGTGTGAAAATCAGCGAATAATTAATCTCTGTTTTGCTGATGATCTGTTTTTGTTTTCCGGGGCGATCATAGATCAGCAAAAGTGATTTTGGAGGCGTTAGATTTATTTAAGAACATGTCAGGTCTTGTTCCTAGTATGACTAAGAGCACAGTTTTCTTTGGTAATGTTCCGGACCTAGTGAAAGACCGAATCAGAAGCATCATCCCATTTGATGAGGGTGTGTTGCCAGTTCGCTACCTTGGGGTTCCCCTTATATCTACCAGACTTATTTACAATGATTGTAAGAGACTTGTGGAAATATGGATTCAAGAATTACCGATTGGAAAAATCAGAGTTTGTCGTTTGCTGGTAGACTTCAATTGATTCGGACGGTCCTGTCTTCTATGCATATATATTGGGCGTCGGTTTTTATTTTACCAAAGCGCATCATTTATGAGCTGGAAGAAAGAATGCGAAGGTTTTTGTGGGCTCAAGGAAATAACATAAAGGGTAAAGCTAAGGTGAGTTGGAAAAACGTTTGTGTTCCTAAACAGGTGGGTGGCTTGGGCATTCGAAGGATCGGGTATATGAATAAAGCGCTTATGGTTGCGCATATATGAGCCTTCTTGCGCATAGAGAGTCTCTTTGGGTTAAGTGGATTCATTCATATCGTATCCGAGATCGAAGTTTTTGGGTCTTACCAATTCGAAATAACATAACGTGGAGCTGGAGGAAAATGTTACAGCTAAGGCCGATTATTCAACATCATGTATGGACTAAACGCTATTCCGGTTTGATAAATGGGATGAGATATGTCCTTTGAATTCTTTTATTATGCCACGTATGATATCGAATGATGGTTTCTATTTGAACTTGACGGTTGCGGATGTGTGTGACCATGGGAATGGGGATGGCCGAACGAGTGGGTGAACCGGTTTCCGGCTCTTCGACACATGCCGAGCATCATACTAAACCCGGGTTTTCATGATAGGGTTGTGTGGAGAACTAGATCGGGAAAGGAGATGAACTACAGTGCCGCTATAGGATGGGATGATTTTCGACTACATCAGAATGAAGTCCCATGGGTGAGTATTATTTGGTTTCCCTAATCTATTCCTCGTCATTCTTTTTTAATGTGGCTGCTTGTGAACAAAAAACTAAAAACGCAGGATGTAATGAGTCGATGGTCTTCGGCGGGTAGTACTAATTTTAACCTCATGTGTTGTTCGTTGTGCATGGTTGGTCTTGATTCCCATAAGCATCTTTTTTTCGAGTGTTATATGCTGCTCAGATTTGGAATGGTATTCGAGATAAAGCAGGGATGGGATCGATTCCTAATAAGTGGGAAAGGATCTTTGATCATTTGGTGCAATATGCGAAGTCAAAGCATGCTACTCATGTTATTGGGAAGCTTGTTGTTGGTGCGGCAGCTTATTTCGTGTGGCAGGAACGAAACCAGAGACTTTTTTCTAGCAAAAAAAGGAGTGCAGATCAACTCATTGAGGTTATTCTAACAACAGTTCGGATGAAGCTACATTTGATGAAATTCAAGAGCACGAGTCACACTAGAGCTCTTCTACAGGACTGGAGACTTTCTAGAGGGTTGCTGATATGACGATGAATATGGCTAATGGTGTTGCATGTGTTTTTTGGTAACTGAGTGTCACGTGTCTTGTCGAGTGACGTGCTTTTAAATTTGTGTTTAGCGTCCGTAGGGTGATTGCTCGTTGTACTCTAGTATGGCATGTCATACTTGAGAACTGAGGTTGTTGTCTGCCTCACTTGTTTGTTTTGTTTGGTTGATTAATAATATTTACCGGGGTAAACCCTTTACCCAAAAAAAAAAAACTTTACTCGATAGGTGGAAAGTTCAAAGCTGGTGGAACAGCCGACGCACGGAGTTTAGGGAGCGTGAGCTCCAAACATCAACCCTTCGCCGTGACTCCCACGTCTAACTGTAACATCCGTCAAAAGCGGATGTCCGAAATCCGACCCGGTTCGTATGTCACACCCAACCGATGGCGGAAACATCGGAGTGAGACGAAATAGATTGCTCAAGGCATCATAACATTATTTGCGACAATATTCAAATCAAACCAATTTCATTTCATAAAAAGATTGTCAATTACAACAAGAAAGTCAAATACAATAAGTTCAACAACATAAATCCTGACATTCTAGATGTGTTTCTAGATCGTCCCTACTAAGTTCGTCATGATCAACATCCTTAACCTACAACATGTTAAAAGTATAGTTAAAACACAAAGTATTGGCGAGTACACAAGTTTGATATAGCATAAGTATGAAAAGATTTAAACGAATCCACATGTTAAGCTAGCATACTAGAATAATGTAGACATGGCATGCGATCTATAAGTCAACCCTCGCGTGTCACCACAAAATAGAATAAACTTAACATGACGTCAAGAATACAGGCGGTGCGTTACTCCTATAGCGCTATGCATGTTAAGGGGGAGGCTCGTACGTAGTTAATGACAGATAGGATCACATAAGAATGTTCCAAGTATACAAATCGTGTATTACGTAACGATAGCATGTATGATGGATTGTTTGTGTGATTGCATAAAAGTATAAGTGTGATTGCATGTATTTTGATAGACTAACATGTTGCACCTAAAGGTGTAAAGCTTAAAAAGGGTCCGAGCATACTCACAGTTTTGCAAGCTTCCACTTGGTATTTCCGTAAGGTGTTGGGGGAGTTTGGAGGATGGAGCATCGAGTTATCCTGCATGAGGAAAATGTAGGTTGGTAAGTATTCAAACGGTAATGGAGGATAAGGAAATTTAATTACACTAAAGTATGTATACGAGAAAAAAATCATCTAGACTTAATACTCGTTCTTGACACTATGTGTTTTCATGGGTTAGGATACCCATTAGAATCGTAACGAGAGATTAAGTACTTAGGTGATGTAACCTAGTACCATGACGGACAATCATTCGACTATCCTAAAGGGTTCGGTTAGTGGATATATATATATAGTATACATAATAAGTAGATCATAAACATCATGGAAGTTCATAGAAGTCATGCATGGAGGTGGGAGGATAACCTTCCTTTAACCTCTTTCGTATAGTTCACCAATGCACAAGTCGTCACAAGGACGACAAGGATGGTAATGAATAAGTTAAGCATGAAAGTAAAAGATGAAAAATAATCAAAATCATCAAGTAAGGTGGTGGATTGAAGGTAGGATAGCCAAGGCTTCCAAGTAATCACACACTACCAACTCAAGTCTTGTTTCAAGAAAAAGCTTGGAAGGATACAACACTTGTGGGTTGAAACCCTATTAAAACGAAACCTCTTACACTTGAGACCTCAAATATGGTGATGTTCCAAGTTGGTTTTCCATGGAAAACCTATGGAAACATTCCTAGAGGTGATTCAAATGTTAAGAAAGGAAGAAAAATCAAAGAAGGGAGGTAAGGGTGAGTTAGAACTCACTTTGAAAGTCTTGAACTTTTAGATGGAGAGAGAGCTTTAGAGAGAAAGAGAGAAGTGTTTGAGGTGTGAAATGAGAGTGGGAGAAGTTGGGTATTTATAGTTGAGGTTAGAGGGGTTGTTGGTTGAGTGCATTTAATGTAGGAAACACAAATTGGACCAATCCATGGGCTAGAAACCACTTTCTCCGAATTATGTCAGTTTTAGTCCTTGAACTTAGTTTATCTTTCATTTCAGGCTATAACTTATCATTTTTGCATGTATAACGCATATAAGTATGATTTGAGTATCGAGTGTGAATTTATGAGTCTTTTCAAGTATAATAAGTATCAGTTTAAACAATTGAATGAATGTAAGACATGCATATATAACAGTTATGAATTTTTATTAAGATTCAAGTCTTGGATTACGAAATTGGGAAAAGAAATACGAATACCAGTTTCCATAAATAGAAATACGATTATACTTTCTCATTAAGGAACGTACGAAAAAGCGAGGCGTTACAGTCTCCCATTCTTTAGGAATTTCGTCACGAAATTTAATCAAGAATAAGACTTTGGAAAAGATGTCATTTTGGTGAAAATGTTTGGCCAAAATCAAGATTTTGAAGTTTAAAGTTTTTGCCGAGTTCATGTATAAGTGTGTCAATTTGTATCGAGATCGTGAAGGATAAAAATGGTAGGTTCGTGAAAGTAATTTGTTTGACTAGGGTTTTTTGAGACCACAATCGTAAACGTGTATAAGGATAAGAAAAAACGTGTATGTGTGTGTTTAAGCAAGTGAGTTCGACTGGGTCTGGACAATCACTGGAATGAATGTTTTAAAAGAGTGCCAGCTAAGAGGAAGGTTTTAGAATGACTAAGGATGTATTTTGATTAAAATGAGAGGTCCGCACCGAAAGCTGTAAGAAACGTTTTGTCAGTTCTAAGGCGTATTAGTAAAATCACTTGTTGTAAAAAAAATGTTTATTGGAGAGAGCTAGGATGGTAAATATTTATGGTTTTTAAAAGGTTTTGGTGGTAATTGTGACAACCTGGAAACTTCTTATACTTTCGTGTACTATTGATGACTAAATTCTTGTGCATGGCACTTGGAAATCTCTGTGTACGACACTTGGAAACTTCTTGTAATGTTGCGTACCATCATAAACGAACTAACTCTTTGTGCGTGGCACTCTGAACATGTATGCTACATGCTAAACCGCGTTTACTCAATTTTCGGGACGAAAATTCTTTCAACATGGGGATAATGTGACATCCCGGGTTTTTCGGATAACTTAAACGTGATACTTGTCAAACTAATTACGTGCTATGTGTACGAACGTGTATGAATTAAATGAATACGTGATGTGTGTTGTGTGATTGTTTTAGTGATTGAATAATTAGAGTTGATATGTGCACGAACTAAACCGAACCGCGACACGTTCCAACCTTGGTTCATTGTGACTCTAGGAGTTCACAAAGTTTAAACTTGAACCCAAGTCTTCGGCTAAAAGAAAAACAACGATCAAACCTAGACTTAAAACTCTAACTATTCGGCCAAGACCAAACCCAAACCAAACCACTCTAATCCTTGGCCGCGATATTAAGCCCAAGACCGCAAATCTATTTTGTTCAAAACCAAACCAAAACAGCCCAAACATGTTTCGGCCATAAGATTAAACCAAAACCTTAAATTAAAGCTATTGGCCGCAAGACCAAACTCAAACCCAAACCAACCCAAGTCCCTCGGCCACAAGCCTTAACCAAAACCGCAACCCTCACCTCTTTGTGCTATATATATACACATACCCATGCATGTTTCATACACAAAAACACAAACCCTAGAAGGAAAAACTGCCGTCGGCAGCTTGTTCACAGCCCTTGCGATCGCAAAACAGCCTTCATCAGATCAGCCCTTGTTCAGTCCATTCAACCACAAACAGCCTTCATCTGATCAGCCCTTGTTCAGTCCATTCAACCGCAACCAGCCCTACACTTCTTGTTGATCACAGGCAGCCTTTCTTCCAGTTCTTGTCGGTTCGGACGTGATCTTGTTGGAGCAGCCGGGTCGCCCTTGTCCACATCTCGGCTTGTTTGTCTAGTTATTCAAGGTTAGGATCATATTTGATTATGAGAGCATGTTCGGATATATATATATATGTATGCTTTAATGATTAATTGATTTGTTGTTTCGGGTCTTATATGTTGAATAAATAATCGGCTGTTTTGATTATGTTCTTATGTATAATTGTTTGCGGATATCATAAGTGCAAGTATGTTTTGTTTGTAAAAGCTAGAGGTAAGAACTAGGGCTGCATGGATAGGTTATTTGTATTAGTCTATGATTAAAAATCAGTTCTTGATCACCTAGATTAATCGCATGAACGGGATTACACGAATTAATGGTAACAATAATGCTGAAACAGGATGCTGAGTCATAGTTACAGCCGACTTCATCTGGCTGTAACTTGGTCGTTAGTTGTCGAAAAACGGATTTTCTGATGTCTAGAACGTAGAGATTTGAATAAGGAATCTAATGGCGCTGGATTCATAATTTTCTGAAGTCGTTTGATATTTTTAAAGGGCTAAACAAGTTCAGTAGCTAAAGCTGTGAAAATTCTGGAATTTTGTTGGTTGTTTATCAAGCTAGATTTTAAAATCAATAGAGAGTTGAGTCATGATTTTTGTACAGCAACTAGGTATAGAAATTTCCGGGCAACTCCGACTGGAATTTTGTTAATCGGACGATCAGTAATTTTTAAATAAAATCTTCCGTGGACTGCAGTCAGAAAGCGGTAAATCTGACTGCAGCTTAACGAATTAATATTTATGGTTAATTGGTAAAGATTTAGGACTTGGAAAAATTATATAAATTTCTATGGTATAAATGTCACCTACTGGTAAAATATGGGAATTTTTGGAATGCTAGAACTATTTTATAATAATCCTAGAAAACAGCTGAATAATTGAGTGTTAAGCAGAAAGCTGATAACTTGTGATTTTATGCATTAAAGTGTTTCATGGATTTGGAATATGTTCATGATAAGTTGTTTGATTACTATGATCATATGAGAATACTTGCATGCATGTTTGAGTGTTAGATATGTGGTTTGTGTGTATCACTTTGTGAGTAAATTGCGTGTGAAATTTGTATGGGTGTGATTACACACTGACGTGGAAATTAATTGGTTTGTTAGGACGCAACTAGCGGTCCCATCTCTTATAACATCTTTGCTACACTAACCGAACAAATAAAGGTGAGTTCACGGCCCCTAACTTTATCCGGTTTTTAAACAACAGGGGGAGAAACATGTATACACTCTCAAACTCAATCTCTTTACGTTATACGAATTTAACGTCACATAACTATACGGTAACTAAGTTAATGTTAATGTAATGTTATGGTCACTAAGCAGCTTTATCACTTAAGTCCTCGACAATCTCCTCGGATCGTTAGTATTTGGGTTAAATAGCGGGGGAATTATAAGTAGTACTACTGGGTCTGACGAGCCCCATCCGAGCTAGTCGCGCTAGCCGACCGGGTATGGTCAACGGGTGTATAATTGGCCTAACATCGCCATGGTCATGTGATAGGCCTGGCAAAACGGAGGCACAACTGTCAGCTTCGATCGCGAACACTTAGTGACATGACTTTAGGCTAGCTACCTATATATGTTAACATTGAACTTAATTACGAATCAACTTAATATTCCGGGTTTGGAATATTGGAAACATCAACTTATTATCCCGGGTTGGGGATAATGGAAACAACAACTTAATATTCCGGGAAGGGAATATTGAAAACAACAACTTAATATTCCGGGATGGGAATATTGGAAGCAACAACTTAATATTCCGGGATGGGAATATTGGAAGCGACAACTTATTATTCCGGGATTGGAATAATGAAACTGATACGTTATCCCGGGTCAGGGATAACGGGGTAAACAAACTAAACCGAACAAACGAATTTATGAAAACCTGTGAACTCACTCATCTTTAATGTTGACACTTGTTTCTTTACATGTTTCTCAGGACGCTAGGAGCTCTAGGTGCACACACATGCATTGAACAAGACATCTTTATCGAGTCTTAATTATTAATATTGTTTTGGGATTTTTCATTTGTTTTGGCGTTTGTGTTGGCGCCCGCATCACTACTTATTTATGCTTCCGCTCAAACTTTAAAAAAACTGATACTCATGCTAAATATCGGTAATATAAAATTAACAACAAATGATTTTGGAAAACGTATAATCAAATCATATAGAGTCGTTCGACGTACTAGTGTTTCAGATTCTGGTTTGTTCACACGCCTCGCGGTAAAACTCCGCAAGTGGAAATTGAGGGTGTGACAGTAATAGACCGACTGGTTGAAGTTTGCGCGTAGATAAGAGTGAATGATAGTTTGAAAAGAAAAAGGAACATTTTGACCAAATTGAGCCGGTGGGGATGTTTATAAAATCGATTGAACGTTTTAGGTTGATCTGCTGTAAATAAAGTTTGGATGAAAGGTTAAGGGAAAAATTGGGAAAATCATGGTGTGGTAGTGAATGATTCGGTTGGTGTACGTGAGGGGTAAAAATGTTATGAATATCGGATAAAATGCGACATGGAATGTTGAGAGATGCTAGTGATAGATGTGGCGGTTAAAGCTTACGATTTTGAGAATGAAGCTTTCTCATGGGTAATCGAGTACTAATCATTTCGAAGTGGGGTCACCAAAGTTTGTTATGAATCAAATGTATTTAACAAGGTCCGGGAAAACACCGAATTTCTCATGGCACATTTTACGAAAGTTTGGTAACATGGTAGGGACACTTATATATAGGAAGTACCAGCGGCGTATCAACCATGTTCACACCATGTTACGGTGTTTCGCTATTCGGTGTCATGTTACATTCCATGTTGTGATACACAGTAAAACCCACTATGGTTTTCATGCGCCTACTAATATAATCTCGTGTGCACCCGCGATTATTTTGGTATGTGCATGATCCGCATTGTTTGTACTAGTAGTGTACGGGTCAGGTTACATGTAGTATTACAAGCATAAATATAATATACATAAGTAGATCATAAACATCATGGAAGTTCATAGAAGTCATGCATGGAGGTGGGAGGATAACCTTCCTTTAACCTCTTTCGTATAGTTCACCAATGCACAAGTCGTCACAAGGACGACAAGGATGGTCATGAATAAGTTAAGCATAAAAGTAAAAGACGAAAAATAATCAAAATCATCAAGTAAGGTGGTGGGGCTTCCAAGTAATCACACACTACCAACTCAAGTCTTGTTTCAAGAACAAGCTTGGAAGGATACAACACTTGTGGGTTGAAACCCTATTAAAACGAAAGCTCTTACACTTAAGACCTCAAATATAGTGATGTTCCAAGTTGGTTTTCCATGGAAAACCTATGGAAACATTCCTAGAGGTGATTTAAATGTTAAGAAAGGAAGAAAAATCAAAGAAGGGAGGTAAGGGTGAGTTAGAACTCACTTTGAAAGTCTTGAATTTTCAGATGGAGAGAGAGCTTTAGAGAGAAAGAGAGAAGTGTTTGAGGTGTGAAATGAGAGTGGGAGGAGTTGGGTATTTATAGTTGAGGTTAGAGGGGTTGTTGGTTGAGTGCATTTAATGTAGAAAACACAAATTGGACCAATCCATGGGCTAGAAACCACTTTCTCTTAATTATGTCAGTTTTAGTCCTTGAACTTAGTTTATCTTTCATTTCAGGCTATAACTTATCATTTTTGCATGTATAACGCATATAAGTATGATTTGAATATCGAGTGTGAATTTATGAGTCTTTTCAAGTATAACAAGTATCAGTTTAAACGATTGAATGAATGTAAGACATGCATATATAACAGTTATGAATTTTTATTAAGATTCAAGTCTCGGATTACAAAATTGGGAAAAGAAATACGAATACCAGTTTCCATAAATAGAAGTACGATTATACTTTCTAATTAAGGAAAGTACAAAAAAGCGAGGCGTTACACGTAAAACCAGACCTCTTTTTTAAATAAATAAAAATAAGAACTTTTATAAATCTTCATTATCTTTAATTTTTTATTTATTTTATCAACATGCAACCCGTTTGGTTGAAACCGGACTTAAAACGCTAACTGTATAAGAATTTTCAGTTAGTTTGGTTAGAATTATTAAGGTAAACATTGACAGAGATAATTTGGGGTTATTTAATTTAAGTTATACATTAAGGGATTGCATTTGTATAAAAATTGAATCCATAAGATAAAAGAATTAATTAACTAACTAAGTTAGTGTATTAATTATAAACTAGGTTAGCCTCGTTATATAAGTACAGGGGTCGTACGGTAGTAAATGGAAACTATTATATATGGAAAAAAACATCTAACCCGGTTAGTCCTATTATTTATATATAAACAAATAATTAACTAAGTTCTTTAGGCTTACAACACATAACTAGTGGAGGGATTGTTTTCGTCATTTTATGAAACAACAAAGTACAGGGGGTGATATTGATCTAGAAGTGGTTGTGACGTAAATCGGGTACTCTTTTTATTCTAACACAAACTGACGCGATCTTGAAAGCCTTTTCCTTCGCTGAAATTACATGTATTGCGATTTGGATGACCAGCCACCAAACCGACGCATTAACGGGTTGTAATGAAATGTGAATCACCAAAAATTGATTTCCCATTTATGAAGAATGATTTCTTAGCATGCCAAAGGTTCCAATAATTCGTGTTTGATGGTTCAATTAACCTCATCCATCATCACCATTAACAAGCTTCAAGAACATAATTGGGTTTTCATGAAATTCGTAAAATTAACCTCCGAAACTCACGTCATTGATCAAACCATGCAAAACCCCACTTAAATTTCTCCATTTCATCACCTCTACATCACGAATTTGAACGAAGATCTTTCTAGGGCTCGTAACTTCAAGTGATGATTTCTCCTTCGGTTCTCGTCCTTTTCAGGTGATTCCAAAGCCTAATATTATTCATATTTTCATCCTCTTCAAAACCCTACTGCCCATTTCTGTAATAGAATGGAAATTAGACTCGAATTTAATTTTAGATGAAATTAGGGTTCTTCGTTCATAGAATTTGGGACTTTTAGGTTTAGACATGTGTTTGATGAAATTGAGCGTAGATTACAGTTATATACCATATATTGTGAATTTCGGGAATTTTTATATCAATTGGAATTTTGGTAGATTATTTATGTTTTAATCAATAGATAAATAAAAAAAATACAAGATAATCTTAAAAAAATTCAATAAATATTTTTACTGATTTTTATGGATTATATAATTGTATTGGAAACTTTCTGTAATTTTTCATTATTTTAGATAATCATTTTATTTAAGAAATTATGGAAGTGTTGGATATTTAGAATTTCATTTATAAAGTTTATTATTTTAAATTAAAACATGTGATAACCATGAAACCTAAGATATGATTTTGTTAGATAAATTCTATTAGTTAATCAAAATTTATAGTATTTTACGATTATGATCAAATACTAAATTGTTATTATTATATAATTAATCACGACTTTTTATATAAGTATCATTTATCTATTATATTGAATAATCATTTAAGCCCCAAATAGGAGAACCCAATTTTCTAAAAACAATTGTATATTGTCCTATAGTTTAGATTATTTACATTGCGGTTATTATTTAGATATAAACCGTCCCTTATTGTGTGGTGCATTCTCGTGGATCATATCTTTGTAACCAATGAGTAGATTTATTACTCTCCTGTTTTTAGTCATTAAACATTTTTAGGGTGTATCATGTATTATGATTTTCCATTGCTTTCTATTGATTAAATAACATGCACGGTGAATGTGTCACTATGTGTTTCGCACTCACTGTTTCTATAATTTCCAGTATCTGTTGTTGCAGTTGTGTATATCCACCTGGCTGACTAGGTTCCCCACGACCATAGGTTGTAGTTTAGTATCGCCACCAGTATTAGACTCGCTCTTCGGGGCTTGAGACTAATGCACGCTATAGTCTTTGAGTCTTATTGTTTCTATTGTATCGATATTATGATTGTGGTGATTTGTTGATTGTTGTTGTGATTGTGGTGATGTTGATGTTTCTACAACACATGATATTTCATGAAGAATATATTTTTGAAAGTTTTCTAAGTAAAATAAATCAAATAATAAAGCAAAACGTTTTATTTAAATTTAGATCTATTCACCAACATTATGTTTTTACGCATGATACATGTACATGACTTGAGAGAGTTTGAAGTTGAAGACACGTACGATGTACCTTAGTAATAAATGGGATTATTGTTCATGTTTTATTTATGTTATGGATATTGTATGAAAGATATGTTGAATATATTCTATGATTATGTGTGACAAATTTAATTTGGTGACCTTAAATATTAAACTTATAATAGCGTTATAAGCTATGGGCAATCATCATGCCGCGTACCATTCCGCTACGGGTCGAGGTGTGGCAGATTGATATCATGGCTAACGACTACAGGGTATTCAGATAGGTTACTGGACACTTAGACTTAATCTGTAGTTGATTAGGTACCTTAGATACCTTATGTGCTTAATTGTTTAAATTCCCTTACCTCATAAATATTAATATCACACACATGCATGTGAGCCCTTTAATTGATATATGCTAAGTGTTGTATGCTTTACATGACAATATGTGCTTTATTATTAAACTATAGCTATTATTTCTTTTTCTTTGTCACATATGCACACATGTTATATTATATATGAATATTAAATATTCTAATGGCATGTCCTCTTTATATATCTAAAGTCTTAAATCAATTTATTTTCTTTAATACATTTCATTTATTCATGCGTTTGATTTCATTTAGTTTTTGGGTTTCAAATTTCAATTAAGATTTCACTCTCATCAAAGTGAGTTCTTGTGACGGACATGTAGTAACTGGAAGGGTTATGTACCGGTAGTCGAGATTTCATGTCTAGGCTAGCATTTGTATAAATCCAATTAATGGACCAGTTTGCCTACCTGGAGACTAACGATGAGAGTTCGATACCTATTAGACCAAAGCATGTCACACCAAACATCACCTGAACTAACACTTTGATACGTCAAACATTTACGTGTTAATTCATGGAGACGATTCCAATATCGTTTTACAACACCCCAAAACTCGAGTCATTTATTAATACACGATTTTTTGGGTTAAGATATATGTCAATGGGTAAACATATGAGGACCATGCGAAAGCTCAATAATGCCGGTGCACACGTAATTACGAAAGTGATGCACGGAAGTCATACTAAACCTAAGATGGGCCAAACCTATGATTTATCAATATTTTATGATGAAATATTCTTTTATCATAAGTTTGATTATTTCACTATATTTCATGTGCTTATTATACCGTTCGTATTTAAACCACCAAAATAAATCCTTAATATTCCACGAGATTCTAATAATTTACAAACAAATCACCCTATCTTTTTGTACTTTGTCAAAGGGTTAGACTTTTTCTACCCTTTGATACTTCATAATATTTTTATGTGATTTTTATTCTTGAATCATGGGATTTTTCCTAAGTTCGATGATTTCACAAATCCGTGACTCCCCCATTGAGCAACCAAACACCCACCTTATGATCCGACCATATGTCTAACCAGACACTCCATCGATGGATCAACCGACCGTACAGTATGACGCGTATAGGAGTCTTTTGGCCGTTGATGCTAAAAATTTTGAAAAGGCCAAAGCTTGGCACTCAAACAGGCTCAGTTCGAGACTGAGAAGAAGAATGAGGAGTGGGGTATCTTGGGTCTTATAGTCAAGCCGTACAAGCCAACCCAGAGGATCAAGATAACTAGATGGCACGCGTACGAGCACTCCTCAGATTTCAAGACAACTCATTCCTTCAAGACAATCGACCATACCGTATGACGCCCAACTCGTTCCTTATAGTCAAGCCGTACAAGCCAACCTAGAGGATCAAGATAACTGATGGCACGTGTACGAGCACTCTCAGATTTCAAGACAACCATGAGGGGGTCTACAGCACGACATTATTAGGCGATGCGTTTACATTGAATAAAACATTGTGAGTTTTACTTTGAATTAATTTAATCAAATAAATATTTTTATGAATTTTCGAATACAACTATAGTGATGTGATTTTTTGTTATAATGTTTAAACCTCAACAAGTCGTGTCACAACCCTAATCACTTTCATAACGTGTGCCCAGAGTTCGGCAAATTCGAGTCAAGGGCACATGGCGACGATAAATTTTTCTAACCTCAAAATTTGGTTTTATAATATAATAATAAAATGATACAAAATATATATTGTAAATTTTCTACTTTAGACCAAAAATGTTTTTGCCAAAATTTAATGAAATATTTTTTTAAATAAACCAAGTTGCTTTTATACATGAACAATTTAAAATACTAATATTTTACACATGGTAAAGTGTTAATACAGTTTACAAAACGAAACAAACGTGACTCCAGTTATGGTTTCCTTAATTTATCTTAGGACCCCTTTACTTTTGTCCGAGTAGTAAATATCGCCTGACTGGTGGAATTGTAAATCAATGTTGTTACTTCATTTCTTTCGTCATTCTTCATGTTTAGTTTTACCTCATTATCGACTTTACCAGCTACTCTCACTTCATGTGACATTCGCACTAGCGCCAATCGATACATTTACCCACTCTTAGTCATTACCATTGATAGGTTGTTTTGTGTTCGACACAAATAGCCCTCACTAATCTGGCCCAAAGATACCTTGAGAGATCATTATTATCGCTCATATGACGTGAGCCGCACAGGGGAGATCTATGCCCCCATTTGGAAATTAAAGCAAGGTCATACCTTTGCCACTTTTGCTACCTGCCGCGAATGGTTCATGGGCACCTTCCCACCTGCCGAAGTCTTACACCAAAAGAAGCGCAAGAATGACCAATTGTACCAATCACATGTGCTTGCGCAAGCTAATCAAGTGTGTACTAGCAACCAGATCACGCGGGAATGGCGTACAATGCACCGAGAGCGTGCAAACTATGAAGCGTATAGGAGTCTTTTGGCCGCTGATGCTAAAAATTTTGAAAAGGCCAAAGCTTGGCAGTCAAATAGGCTCAGTTCGAGACTGAGAAGAAGAATGAGGAGTGGGGTATCTTGGGTCTTAAAAAGAAGTTGCAAGCAAGTGAAGATACCCTTCATTAAAGAGCGCCAAAAATGGCGTGATACATGTAAGAAAGACAATGAGAAGATGGACCATGTGCGGAATGAAATTACCAACTTCAAAGCGTAAGTGGAGATTTCTGCAAAAGCTATTGCTGACTTGAGTGCTCAGAATGAAAATCTTACCAAGTCCAACACTGATCTAGAAGCAAAACTCGAAGAAGCAAAATCAGAGTGCATGGAGCATAAACAAGTTCGTACTTCTCACACCTGCATTCCATAAGATGCTGAAATTCAGAAGTTAACTGCCCAGTTATCGATGCAGGAAGAGTTGAGGCAACATGTAGTCTCTAAGGATAGAGACCTGGCTGGCAAGGACGCTGAGATCACATAAATCAAGCGTCGCTTGCACGAGTCATAAGATATTGTTGCTTCCCTCGAGATTGATCTAGAAGTTGAAAAGCAGAGGGCCGACAGTGCGGTAGAGGCACATAATATCTCCCAAGTGGCCCTATACGTAGTCCAGGACAACTATGCCGAAATCCATTCACAAGTCGAGCCTTTGATTAACAACTTTGAGTGGCTACAACAGTATGGGATCACGCATGTAAGTTACTACGACTTATCTTTTAGTTGAATAATCTGTTATATGGTATTTTAACTCTGTATTTATGGAACAGATTGCAAAAGCAGTGTTAAACTCTTCGGAGCTTGACCAAACTGTGGCGGCGCGCCACATGGGCCACCGCGAAGGGAACGCTAAATGTGCCTTCCATGTTAGAGAAGCGATGCAGGTAGACTAGGATAGCAGTCATTGCTCGGTCCGCGCAGAGGCAGCGAAGGTTTACGCTGTAGAATAAGAGAAGTATAACAATCTTGCCTTGCCCATCATGGGTCTTGTCTCTGAAGCGCTACAACATGACGACTATGTCGCACGCTTAAAATCAATATTTGAGGTGCCAAAGGTCTTAGAGATTGATGATGACAAAGGCGAAGGTGATGATGAAGGCGAAGCGACGTAAATGCCTCGTAGTTTGTAGTTTGTGACGAAGGCATTTGTGCCTTAACTTTTGTGTAGTTAACTTTTACTTGAACGGAAACATTTGTGGCTTAACATTTTGTAGTTAACATGTAATTCCTGCGCATTGCGCTTTTAATTCCTGCACAATCATTGTTGAGGTTGAAGCAAGGGCCTTCGCCTCAACCTATTTTGTAAAATAATTGACGGTAATGGTTATGAACTTAACAGCTCCTGGGCATCAGGAAAAGGACCAACCATGTCTATGCCCCATTGTTCAGAGGGCTAACCAATGGAAACGGGATCAAGTCATTCTTGGGCTACATTGTCTTCGGCGCGTGACGTTGGCAAGAATCACTCTAGCGCAATTCTGTCATGACTTCTAGGTACATGCCAGGCCAGTAATAGTCTACGTTTTGAAATACTGAATCTACTGGACCATGTGGTTATGCGAACCCTAATCTCTCTCTCTAGTTAGGCGATTTTTGTTCTTCATGAAAACTATAAGTTTTGCTTCGTGATTCTTTGTGTAATAGATCTGTGATTAGAGTTTGATCATTCAAACGCTAATACGAACTCTATTAGCAATATTGAGCGATCCGAAACTAGGGTTTCTTGTGTTTTTTTTTGTATTTCCATCGCCGTCTTAGTTTATGATTCTTATTCGGATTGAATAGGGGTGCGGGTTAATCGGTCGTACTGGTTGGGCAGTAACCTTGATCTACCTTTCTCACTATTGGATCTTGGAAAGTTTCAAGAGTTAAGGTTTTGCTAGAATTAGGGTTTGTGCATGCTTTTGGTGATTCACGGGGTTTCGACTGGTTTACGTGGTATTTTGCTACATTGAGAGGTATATGGAGGGGGAACAAATGTCTGATGATGGAGGAACATCTCCTATACGGGGGATAGGACTAAAGGTGACGAACATAGAGGGGAACGCTAAGCTACCTAGGAGGGGTCTTTACTCAAATTCTAACTCTTCGATTCTGGATGGGTTACGGGATATATCGAAACCTGTGGACAATACTTTGGCTGCAAAATCTAAGGGACCGAATGCTCAAAACCCTGATAAGATGAAGTCTTTTACAGCTGAATCGGAGGGTGGAGTTTCATCGTCTGAGTCCAAGGAGGCAACGACCACTCAGGATGTAGAACCTCTATCGTTTGCTAGAGTTGTTCAGCAGAATAAGGATGGTATTAAAGTTAATTTTAGGGCTATGGAAACTGATGAAATAATTGATGGGGCGGATGTTGTCATCCCATTATCATCGGTAAAGCAGGTTAATGATAGATATTCGAATACCCTTTATGGATATTTTTTGGGAAAGCGCTTAGCATTTCCGGTGGTAGACTATTTTGTTAAAAATAATTGGTCGAAGTATGGTTTATCCAGGATGATGATGAATGCAAAGGGGTTCTTCTTCTTTAAGTTTCAAACAAAAAAAGGGATGGAACAACTACTGGAAGATGGGCCATGGTTGATACGAAATGTTTCAATTATTCTTACTGAATGGACTCCAGCTGTTACGGTTGAGAAAAAGGATATAACATCTATACCGGTTTGGGTAAAGATGCATGATGTACCGTTGGTTGAGTTTACGGAGGACGGGTTGAGTTTAGTGGCCTCGAAAATAGGGGTTCCAAAGTTGCTGGATTCTTATACAACAACAATGTGTGTAGAATCATGGGGAAGAAGTAGTTATGCTAGGGCGTTAATTGATGTTCAAGCAGGGTCTGAATTAAAGAGAATCATTACGGTTGCAATTCCGGCACTCGATGGAAAGGGATAATCCAAAGCGGAGGTAAAAATCGAGTACAATTGGGAACCGTCACGATGTTCAACATGTTGCGTGTTTGGCCATGATGATAACTCGTGCCCAAAGAAACAAAAGCCAGTGCTGATTGATGACAATACGAAACATATTGATGATTTTCAGGAGGTATCGTCGAGGAATAGGAAAGGGATCACTCAAGGGCTGCATGTTAAGAATCAGAAGCCGAAGTTTGTGCATCGTCCGGTAGTAAGGCCTAAGCCCAAGGCTGATGGGAAAGTGCAACCGAAAAACCAAGTGCCTATCTCTAACCCGTTTGATGTGCTTCAAGAGGAGGGCAACCACTCTAATGAATTTAGTGGAATGGACGGTGTAACTTCTAAGGGTAATCAACAAAATAAAAATAGCAATTCGGAGGAAGTAATTGCGGATGCAGTTGAGGTGGATGAGCTGTTAGTTGATATCCCAAAGTTTATGGATCAGAAAATGGAAAATAAAAAGTCTGAGGGTGCAAGCACACCTGGTGATACTAGTGTCCATGGGTAGTTTGGCTTCTTGGAACATAAGGGGTTTGAACCGCCCCCTCAAACAAAAGGAGGTTCGCCAGGTGGTTCTGGATAATCATCTTCAAGTTTGTGCAATTATGGAAGCTCATGTTGACTCGTCCAATGTCTATAATGTTTGTAAGAAAGTTTGCCGGTCATGGAGCTGGGCGACTAATGCTGATTGTTGTGAGAAAGGTACTCGTATTATGGTAGGGTGGGACGCTAACATGGTGGATGTTATAATTCTATCCCAAACAGATCAGGTAGTGCATTCTCAGATCATTTTTAAAATGGATCAAAAGTCTATTTTTTGTTCGTTTGTTTATGCTGACAATTACTACAAAAAAGAAGGGTGCTATGGCAGAATTTACGTGTTCATAATTCTTATATGCATGATAAACCATGGGTTATCATGTGAGATTTTAGTTCTTCTTTGTTTCATGAAGATATAGCTGAGGGGTCATCCACTTTTAATATTAGGAATAGGGAGTTTAAGGAGTGTATTGATGAAATAGAGGTGTTTGATGTTAACCGAACGGGTTTACATTTTACGTGGACGAATAAGCAGCAAAAGGGGATCATTGTCAAGAAAATTGATCGAATATTGGGGAATATTCAATTAATTGATACTTTCCCTAATGCGACAGCATGTTTCCTTCCGTACTGAATATCAGATCATACTCTGTGTATCTTAAAAATGCCTAATGTGACCAGGGAAAAACCTAAGCCGTTTAAGTTTACGAACTTGGTGGCCGATAAGCAGGGTTTTATGGATGAAGTTAAAACGATTTGGAATATGGATATTCAGGGTTATCATATGTTTTTGAGATTGTTAAAAAGCTTAAGTTGTTAAAAAAAACCCGATGAGGAAACTCTTGTATATGCAGGGCAATTTGCATGAGAAGGTTAAGACGATGAGAAAGGATCTAGATGATTACCAGCTAGCTATTGATAATGATCCTTTCAACAATGAGCTTCTTGCTAAACACAGCCGATTACTTCAAGCGTATAAGAAAGCGGTTCTTGATGAGTGTTCTTTTTTGCAGCAAAAATCTAAGTTAGAATGGCTTTCACTTGGTGATAAGAACTCAAAGTTCTTTCACAACACTGTCAAAGCAAAAAATCATCGGAGTAGAATTTTCTCAGTTAGAGATGGTAGCGGTACATTACACGAAGGACTATCGGTTCCGCAGATCATGGTGAATCATTATACCCAGTTTTTTGGTAGTATTGGAAGTATAAATTTGCATCCTACGCCTGATCTATTCCAGAGTGTCTTATCGGTTGACAAAGCTTCTGCTATGGTTCGGATGGTTACTGAAGCTCCAGGTCCTGATGGTTACACCTCGGTCTTCTTTAAAAAGTCTTGGGATGTGGTCGAGAAAGATGTTTGCATTGCGGTGCAGGAGTTCTTTCAAAATGGTAAACTCCTACGTCAACTTAATCATACGATAATCTCTTTAATCCCTAAGGTTAGTACACCGTCTTCCATTACGGATTATCGTCCTATATCTTGTTGTAACACACTATATAAGTGTATTAGCAAGATTATTACAAATCCTATAAAAGAAGGGTTATGTGACATTGTCAGCATCAACCAGTCAGCCTTTGTTCCGGGTAGAAGGATTTCAGATAGTATCCTTTTAACACAGGAGTTAATGCATAACTATCATCATAATCAGGGGCCACCAAGGTGTGCCTTTAAGGTGGATATTCAAAAGGCTTATGACACGGTGGATTGGAACTTTCTTGAACAGATTCTGATAGGTTTTGGGTTTGATCGGAAAATGGTGAAGTGGATAATGGTTTGTGTCACATCCACGTCTTTCTCCTTGGCTATAAATGGTAAGTTGTATGGTTATTATAAAGGGCACCGGGGTTTACGACAGGGAGACCCTATGTCTCCGTACCTTTTTACGTTGGTTATGGAGGTTCTTACATTGATTTTGCAACAACAGATTTCTTTGTCAGCTGAGTTTAGGTTCCATAATAAGTGTGAAAATCAGCGAATAATTAATCTCTGTTTTGCTGATGATTTGTTTTTGTTTTCCCGGGGCGATCATAGATCAGCAAATGTGATTTTGGAGGCGTTAGATTTATTTAATAACATGTTAGGTCTTGTTCCTAGTATGACTAAGAGTACGGTTTTCTTTGGTAATGTTCCGGACCTAGTGAAAGACCGAATCAGAAGCATCATCTCATTTGATGAGGGTGTGTTGCCAGTTCGCTACCTTGGGGTTCCCCTTATATATACCAGACTTATTTACACTGATTGTAAGAGACTTGTGGAAAATATGCTTTCAAGAATTACCGATTGGAAAAATAAGAGTTTGTCGTTTGCTGGTAGACTTCAATTGATTCAATCGGTCCTGTCTTCTATGCATATATATTGGCCGTCGGTTTTTATTTTACCAAAGCGCATCATTTATGAGCTGGAAGAAAGAATGCGAAGGTTTTTGTGGGCTCAAGGAAATAACATAAAGGGTAAAGCTAAGGTGAGTTGGAAAAACGTTTGTGTTCCTAAACAGGAGGTGGCTTGGGTATTCGAAGGATCGGGTATCTGAATAAAGCGCTTATGGTTGCGCATATATGGAGCCTTCTTACGCATAGAGAGTCTCTTTGGGTTAAGTGGATTCATTCATATCGTATCCGAGATCAAATTTTTTGGGACTTACCAATTCGAAATAACATAACGTGGAGCTGGAGGAAAATGTTACAGCTAGTCTGGTTTGATAAATGGGATGAGATATGTCCTTTGAATTCTTTTATTACGCCACGTATGATATCGAATGCTGGTTTCTATTTGAACTCGACGGTTGCGGATGTGTGTAACCATGGGGAATGGGGATGGCCGAACGAGTGGGTGAACCGGTTTCTGGCTCTTCGACACATGCCGAGCATCATACTAAACCCGGGTTTTCATGATAGGGTTGTGTGGAGAACTAGATCGGGAAAGGAGATGAACTACAGTGCCACTATAGGATGGGATGATTTTCGACTACATCAGAATGAAGTCCCATGGGCGAGTATTATTTGGTTTCCCCAATCTATTCCTCTTCATTCTTTTTTAATGTGGCTGCTTGTGAACAAAAAACTAAAAACGCAGGATGTAATGAGTCGATGGTGTTCGGCGGGTAGTACTAATTTTAACCTCATGTGTTGTTCGTTGTGCATGGTTGGTCTTGATTCCCATAAGCATCTTTTTTTCGAGTGTTATATGCTGCTCAGATTTGGAATGGTATTCGAGATAAAGCAGGGATGGGATCGATTCCTAACAAGTGGGAAAGGATCTTTGATCATTTGGTGCAACATGCGAAGTCAAAGCATGCTACTCATGTTATTGGGAAGCTTGTTGTTGGTGTGGCAGCTTATTTTGTGTGGCAGGAACGAAACCAGAGACTTTTTTCTAGCAAAAAAAAGGAGTGCAGATCAACTCATTGAGGTTATTCTAACAACAGTTCGGATGAAGCTACATTTGATGAAATTCAAGAGCACGAGTCACACTAGAGCTCTTCTACATGAATGGAGACTTTCTAGAGGGTTGCTGATATATGATGATGAATATGGCTAATGGTGTTGCATGTGTTTTTTGGTAACTGAGTGTCACGTGTCTTGTCAAGTGACGTGCTTTTAAATTTGTGTTTAGCGTCCGTAGGGTGATTGCTCGTTGTACTCAAGTATGGCATGTCATACTTGAGAACTGAGATTGTTGTCTGCCTCACTTGTTTGTTTTGTTTGGTTGATTGATATAATATTTACCGGGGTAAACCCTTTACCCAAAAAAAGTAATAGTCTACGCTCATTATCTTGGCAACCACCATGTGTGGTCCTGCATGTATCCCATAGATGCCTTCATGTATTTCTTGAGTTAGATAATTGGCATCTTGTGAGTTGACGCAACGTAGTCGTGGACCCAAATAAGATCAACGGTACAAAGTTCCTTCATCCATCTAATAGAGCAAAGCGTTGTGTTGTATCTTTCTTTCTTCCGCTTTGTTATCCGGGAGGATCCCCCTTTGCAGGTATTGTAAGATATGCGTCATCCATGAAGGTGACCCTAATTCAATCATGTTAACTTGGCGCAGGGATACTGAGGGGTTCTTGAGTATCTCGATTCGAACATCTTTCGCTAAGTGTTGGAAGGTTGTTGAAGCTAACTTGCTCAGCGCATCCGCTGGCTTGTTGTCACTTCGGTTGATGTGCACAACTTTGAAAGTTTGAAACTGTTGAATCAATTATTTGGCCTGCTCAAGAAGAGTGCCATGATCTCGCCTTTCGCCTCATACAAACCATTGATCTGCCCTTGAAGGTTCTTCACCCCCATCTTTATTTCTAGGCGCAAGCCAGCTAAAAATGCATCATACTCCAATTCATTGTTTGTGTTTTTGAAGTCAAGCCGGATCGTGTACATGAACTCGTGTTTTTCTGGGCTGATTAACATCAAACCTGCACTTGCGTCGTCTTCATTCGATGCTCCACCAGTGACTAATAACCACAATTCCTCTAATGTTATCGGCGCAACGCTTTCGACGGCTTCACATTCTTGGATTTTGTCCATAGGTACTTCTGTGATAAAGTCTGCCAGGACTTAACCTTTAATCGTTGGTCGCAGTTTATAAACTATGTTATGACCTCCCAATTTGATTGTCCATTTCGCAAGTCTCCCAGAGATCTCTGGTTTCCTTAGAAGGGTACCTATGTGATAATTGGTCAGAACATTGATTATGTGACTCATGAAATACCTAAGCAGTCTCCTAGACGCATGGACTAAAGCTAAGACTAGTTTCTCCATGACTGAGTACCTTGTCTCAAGATCAGCGAGCATTCGGCTAACATAATAGATTGGAATCTGAACCCCATCCCTTTCTACTAAAAGCACTACGCCAACTGCGTTGTCGAAGGCCGACAAGTACAGGACCAGTGGTTCTTTTTCGCACGGGGCGGTCAGGGTTGGAAGTTGGATCAGGCACTCCTCATCATTTCCTTAAAAATGATTTCAGCCTCTGTCTTCCATCGAAACTCATTCTTTTTGACACAATTACGCAACGTGCTGATGAAAAGAAAAGATTTTACAGCGTGAATTGATAGAAAACGGTTCAACGTGGCCAGCCGGCCCGGCAACCATTGCATTTCTTTTATGCTACTTGTAGATGGCATGCGCTCAATGGCTTGTAGCTTCTCAGGGTTGACCTTAAAACCTCCTTTTGTCACGATGAACCCCAGAAACATTCCCTCTTCCATTCCGAATGAATATTTGCTTGAGTTAAGCTTCATGTTTACGTTGTGCAGTAACTTGAAAGTTTTCTTTATGTCCTTCAACATGAGATCCTCTTCTGGGCTAATGATCACCAAATCATCGATGTAAACTTCGACATGTTTCCCGATGTTGTCACCAAATGTTTGATCCATTAACCGCTGGTACGTCGTGCCAGCATTGCGCAAGCCAAATGGCATCTTGGTGTAGTAGAAAATACCCATCTCAGTGCGAAATGCCGTTTTGTCTTCATCTTTTAAGGCCATTTACACCTGGTGGTATCCTTTATAACAGTCAACACTTCCATCTAAATGGCGTGAGGGAGTCGATTTTCTTGTCTATCTCTGGAAGAAAATAGCAATCCTTATGGCACGCTTTATTAAGGTTTTTGTAATCGACACACAAGTGCCACCCTCCGTTTGATTTTCTACCATCATTGGGTTGGCTACCCAGGTTTGGTACCTGACCTCGTGTAGAATGCTGGCTTTCAGCAGCTCTGAAACTTGCTTGTTCATTGCCTTTGTTTTCTCCGACCCCAAGCTGCGCTTTCTTTGAATGACTGGCTCCACGGATGGAAAGGTGTTCACACAATGCTCAGTGATGTGCCGTGGAACACTAGTCATATCGGGCGGTGACCATGCGAAGATGTCCACGTTTTTGAAAAGCAACTGCTTTAAGAAAGCGTGAATCTTTTCGGACAGGGCGGGACCAACTGTCACTGTTTGTTCTGGATACTTTCGATTTAGAACCTATTTCTCCAGCTCAGTGTGCGGAGTATCCTTGCTAATCTTTGTCGGGCGCGCCTCGTCTCCTGCCATCACTTCTTTTCTTGAGTATATAATCGCCACCCCGGTTTCAGTTTGGAAACCAATCGCAGAATGTGGAGTGGAAGTTACCATGCTCGGATGGCCTTGTGTTTCTTTACCAATCTAGACGTCGTGCCTTAAGTTTGCTGGCATCACCATAAAGTTTACCTCTATTGTTCTTGAGTGTTTCCGATCTGTCAGCGTGTCCAAGAAGGAAATTTGACAAAGAGGAAAGATCGTTTCGTTGCAAAATCCTGACAAACGATATTGTGACAACTCGTACTTTCGAGGTTAGAACCGTTCGTTTTCGTATTTGTAAATCGAATTATATACTTATCTTATTCGACGAATTTAATTTATACCTATTTAATTTAAGCATGTAGTCGAAACCAAATCCATATTGTGTTGAACCAACCTGAACCGTTCCAACCAAGGCTGTGTCTCGATTGTCGATTCAACCCACTCACGAAACCCGAAACCTAGGAGGTCCAAACCATAGCGTGTATACTATATATTATCATTCCTAATTTATTATAGATATACATTAGTGTAAAAAAACAAATAAGTAATTGAAACCTGATCTGCTAGTCCAAACCCGACCCGCTAGTCCCCACTATTTCGGCCCAAGCTAAAGCCTAACCCCCCTCCAAATAACCAACCCAAACCTCCAGATGCATGTAGGTTAAAAAAAACAAAAACCTAATTCCTTTCACTCTTGCGCTTGCGACGGCAGACCCCCCCCCCCCGGTCGCTACACCCCTCGCCACCTCTCTCCGGTCGAACGTTTCTTCTTCTCGCACTTCATCTCATTCAGTTAGTGTTTTTTTGTTTTGGGGTTTAAAGTTCTGTTTATACATGGCTGCGTTTTTGTCGCTTAATTAATCCTTGGTGTTTGTGAGAATACTTGTATGCTAGGTTGCTTGAAATTGTGTTTTAATGTGGAATTGGTCGTATAAGGATAAGTGTTCGATTAGTAGCTAGGGTTTTTGTTGTGGGTTGAATCTTGATAATTGTGATGAAGGGGATGATGTACAGTGTTGATATTCTGATGATATTATGATTACATGTAATGCTAATGGCTGGAATTCATGTTTGATTGAGGTTATGATCACATATGCGTTCGTATCTTTACTAGGGTTTTGATGTTGCATGATGTTGGGTTCAATCTTATTGGTTCTTGATGCTTTGGGTGATAAATATTTCTGAGTTTGATGATAACCTGCTGTAAGTGTGTATAGGGGTCGTTGTTGTTCGCTAAACATGTTAACAGAATCACTCGAACATGTGGTAGAAAGTTAAGAGCTGAAAACAGGAAACTGGTTGATGATTACAACCGACTTCAGTCGGCTATAACGGGGTCGTAACTTAACGAAAATTTGATTTTCTTGAGTCTATTATGTGCTATTTCGAAATACGCTTCTAATGGCGCTGGAATCATGATTTTTGGACATCGTTTGCTATGTTAAATAAATTATTTCGTTTTAGCAATTAAAGCTGCGTTTTTCTGTAGATTTTATGCGATATGTTTTGTGTCATAACTTGCTGTGTATCTGGATTTTTCCTATGAAATTCCTACTGAAGATAGCCTTTGATGTCTAAAGAATTTTGCCACTAGTTTCAAGTCAATCGGATAAACGATGATTTTTTAAGAAATTATTTAGTGGGCAGGGGTCAGATTTCGACGAATCTGATCACTATTCAGTGTTTGATTTTTCACGGAAAATCCTTAAGGAGTTTGGTCACCAAATTTTTACACAATAGTAGGTGCTCCGATTGACACGCCCTGTAATTGTTTAGGAATTTTCCTGTACACGAACTATTCCTGATAACACTTCGAAAACTGTCCGAAAATGCACTATATTGCTGAATTTTTATTGAAAAGTATTTTAAATCTTCCGTGACACTTGTGTGGTCGCTGAGTGATGTCGTGATAGATGCATGCATGATAATTAGTATTTTATGATAAAATGTGTTACGTGCTAGATACGTGTAGAATTCGTGTTTCCGCGTGAGCACGCACACTAACCCTTAAACGGTAATCATGCTAGGACGTGATTGACCGGTTCCATCTCGCGTATTTCTTTACAATCCTTAATCCGAGCATTCACAGGTGAGTTCACTACTCTTTTACAGGCATGCGTCCCGAGGGGACAAACTACTATTCCTTGGAGGAATAAGTTTTTATAAATGTTGTAGTTTAATTTCGATGTTAGTTAATAAACTCAAACTCTATCATGAAAGTCCCTACTTACTACCGAACTAGTTGCCTGGGAGGAAATGGGGTATTAGTTGATAGCGCTACTAGGCTTGACAAACCTCACAACCGTGCTGGGAGCCGGACGTGAACTAAGGACCTTAAACACATGGCCAATGTTGATAGGCATTGATGAGGGCAAACAAACATACGTCAGCCGGTATCAAGTTATTAACGACATGTCTTTAAACTAAACACCAACCCCTTTTCTTTAAATAAAACCGTGAACTCGCCGGCATAATCGCTGATACACTTTTTCTGCATGCTTGCAGGTCGTAGATAATCATTGCATGAGAACTCACAGTCTGGGGAGCTTGAAGTGTCATGGGGCGTGTCCCTTGATTGTGTTTAATAAAACTTTACGCTTTAAAACATTTTATTTTCGATTGTTTGAGATATTTACATTTGCTTCCGCTGAATACATACTATGTTTGAAATGATTTAATTGGAATTCACTATTCATGTTGAACATTATGACTTTGTTTTTGAATATTTACTATTAGTTCAACATGATTAGTGGCTAGATCCTAGTACGTCGCACGCCTCGTGGTAAAACTCCGCATGTGGATTTTGAAGGTGCGACAGTTTGGTATCAGAGCCACTGGTTATAGTGAACTAGGTTTTAAAAGTTTTTTGTAAAACCAGACTATAACCGAATCAATTCGGAAAAGACCAAGACACTGCGCTCCAGATTGCAAGGTTCGTCTTTTAAATATCGCATACACTATACATTTAGCATATACATACGCATTGTATATAGCCACACACCGCATTATAGTACGAATTCATGTGTTATTTATTTTATATTATGATGAACATTAGTATGATTTTACTTTTAAATCTTTTGTGGTCTCCATCGTTTTGACAACTCTTTCTTTTGACATTCGCATGATCTCTTGATACAGGTTAGGAGGAATTGGGGTGAACATGCAAACCGATTAACATTACGGGTGCACACGTATTAATAACTGGGAGTGCATGTGAGTCCCAGTGAGACCAAGCGTGTGTAAAGGGATTCTGACCCATTATCCGACATAATTGGGGATTTAGATATCCATGGGAGCCATGACAATGATGGACTCCTACCTAACCTTAAACTATACATAATTGTGGTACCCGAGGAAAATCCACAGTCATCTTAACTCGTCTTTCACTTTCCTATGTCTACTTATCAAATTTCGGGACGTAATTTATTTCAACTTGGGGATGATGTGACAACTCGTAATTTCAAAGTTAGAACCGTTCTTTTTCGTATTTGTAAATCGAATTATATACTTATCTTATTCGACGAATTTAATTTATACCTATTTAATTTAAGCATGTAGTCGAAACCAAACCACATTGTGTTGAACCGACCTGAACCGTTCCAACCAAAGCTGTGTCTCGCTTGTCGATTCAACCCACTCACGAAACCCGAAACCTAGGAGGTCCAAACCATAGCGTGTATACTATATATTAGCATTCCTAATTTATTATACATATATATTAGTGTAAAAAACAAATAAGTAATTGAAACCCGATCTGCTAGTCCAAACCCGACCCGCTAGTCCCCACCATTTCGGCCCAAGCTAAAGCCCAACCCCCGAAACCCTTGCGGCCCAAGCTAAAGCCCAACCCCCCTCCAAATAACCAGCCCAAACCTCAAGATGCATGTAGGTTAAAAAAAAACAAAAACCTAATTCCTTTCACTCTTGCGCTTGCGACGGCAGGCCCCCCCCTCCCCACGGTCGCTACACCCCTCGCCACCTCTCTCTGGTCGAACGTTTCTTCTTCTCGCACTTCATCTCATTCGGTTAATGTTGTTATTTGTTTTGGGGTTTTAAGTTCTGTTTATACATGGCTGCGTTTTTGTCGCTTAATTAATCCTTGGTGTTTGTGAGAATACTTGTATGCTAGGTTGCTTGAAATTGTGTTTTAATGTGAAATTGGTCGTATAAGGATAAGTGTTCGATTAGTAGCTAGGGTTTTTGTTGTGGGTTGAATCTTGATAATTGTGATGAAGGGGATGATGTACAGTGTTGATATTCTGATGATATTATGATTACATATAATGCTAATGGCTGGAATTCATGTTTGATTGAGGTTATGATCACATATGCGTCGTATCTTTACTAGGGTTTTGATGTTGCATGATGTTGGGTTCAATCTTATTGGTTCTTGATGCTTTGGGTGATAAATATATCTGAGTTTGATGATAACCTGTTGTAAGTGTGTATAAGGGTCGTTGTTGTTCGCTAAACATGTTAACAGAATCACTCGAACATGTGCTAGAAAGTTAAGAGCTGAAAACAGGAAGCTGGTTGATGATTATAGCCGACTTCAGTTGGCTGTAATGGGGTCGTCACTTAACGAAAATTTGATTTTATTGAGTCTATTACGTGCTATTTCGAAATACGCTTCGAATGGCGCTGGAATCATGATTTTTGGACATCGTTTGCTATTTTATATACATTATTTCGTTTCAGCAATTAAAGCTGCGTTTTTCTGCAGATTTTATGCGATATGTTCTGCGTCATAACTTGCTGCGTATCTGGATTTTTCCTATGAAATTCCTACTGTAGATATCCTTTGATGTCTAAAGAATTTTGCCGCCGGTCTCAAGTCAATCGGATAAATGATGAATTTTTAAAAAATTATTTAGTGGGCAGGGGTCAGATTTCGACGAATCTGATCACTGTTCAGTGTTTAATTTTTCACGGAAAATCCTTAAGGAGTTTGGTCACCAAATTTTAACACAATAGTAGGTGCTCCGATTGACACGCCCTGTAATTTTTTAGGAATTTTCCTGTACACGAACTATTCCGGATAACACTCTAAAAACTGTACGAAAATGCACTATATTGCTGAATTTTTATTGAAGAGTATTTTAAATCTTTCGTGACACTTGTGTGGTCGCCAAGTGATGTCGTGATAGATGCATGCATGATAATTAGTATTTTATGATAAAATGTGCTACGTGTAAGATTCGTGTTTCCGCGTGAGCACGCACACTAACCCTTAAACGGTAATCATGCTAGGAAGTGATAGACCGGTTCCATCTCGCGTATTTCTTTACAATCCTTAATCCGAGCATTCACAGGTGACTTCACTACTCTTTTACTGGCATGCGTCCCGAGGGGAAAAACTACTATTTCTTGGAGGAATACTTTTTTTATAAATGTTGTAGTTTAATTTCGATGTTAGTTAATAAACTCAAACTCTATCATGAAAGTCCCTACTTACTACCAAACTAGTTGCCTAGGAGGCAACGGGGTGTTAGTTGATAGTGCTATTAGGCTTGACAAACCTCACACCGTGCTGGGAGCCGGGCGTGAACTAAGAACCTTAAACAAATGGGACTAGTTGACAAGGTGCGGGTTTCACTCCTATCTTGACAACATTGTACCCTAGATATGGTTGGTATTTACCAAACGAGGAGCGTATTCCGACTCATTGGCAATGGTCCACTAGAGTTTGAGACGGAAATTCCCATCAAGATGTGGATTTCACTCCTAACTTGATGGTGCAATTTCGTGCAAAAATCAAATTCGCAGATTGAGAGTAATCACCAAAGTGCGGGTTTCACCCTTATTTTGGTGAGATCGTCTCGATTGTAGTTTGAGTGTCTTCAAGTGTGTAAATTGTGTAAGTGTTTTAGGAAAAACGCATGCATATATTTAAGACAAAAGAAATAGGAAGAAACAATTAGGAAGAATTAACATTTTAATCATGAAGCAAGAATGGTCAAGTTTGTCACTTAAACTATAGACTAGGTCGAACATGGCAATTCTACCTAATTCCCTATAGTTATGGCTCTGATACCAATCTGTCACACCCCAACTGATTGCGGAAACATCGGAGTGAGACGACTAGATTGCTCATTGCATCATAACACTATTTGCGACAAAATTTAAATCAACCAAATTTCATTTCATTCAAAACATCAATTGTCATATTACAACAAATCCAAATAAGAGTAACATCAACGAAATAAGTTCAACAATAACATAATATTTAACTTATTATTCTATGCGTGTTTCTATGCCATTCCTACTAAGTTTCATCATACAACTTCATCAACCTGCAACATGTTAAAAAGTATAGTTCAATAACAAAGTATTGGCGAGTACACAAGTTTAATATCATAGCATAACTATAAAATCCGATTAAACAAATCCACATGATTAGCTAGCATACAAGATAAATGAAACAAGGCATGTGAATCTACAAGTCAATCCTCTAGTGTACCGCAAAATAGATTTCACCTTAACAATGACCACAAGAATACGAGCGGTGCGTTACTCCTATAGCACTATACATGTTAAGGGAGGCTCGATCAAAGTTAATGACATTTAGATCACATAAGAATGTACCAATTAACAATTCAAGTAGCATAAGACTAAAGCATGTTGATGGATTGTTCGTGTATTGAATAAAGTGTGATTTAGTGTAGTTTTAGTAAATTAATCATGTTGCACCCAAATAGTGGAAAGCATAAAAAGGGTCGAGTGTACTCACGGTTTTGCAAAGTATTATCCGTGAGAGAGTTAGGTTGATTTAGGGGATGGAACAACAAGTTTAACCTACACAAGGCAAACATAGGTGTATGAGCATTAGATTGACGGGGAGTTAATGAGTTTAGGAATTTAAAATGTGCAAGAAAGTATACATACGAAAGTATTCATCTTGACATTAACGCTCGTTTTTTACACTAATAAGCCCCGAAGGGTGTGTGATTTTATGGGTCATGCCCAATAGAATCGTAATGATTGTTATGTCTAAGATAAATAACCTACTTGTTAAGACAACTAACCATTGGTTATGGTCTAAGGTTCGGTTATATTACAAATAGTTATATTACTACTAATTAATCATATAGTTCATGGAATTCATGTAAGTCATGTAAGTCATGCATGGAGGTGAGGATAACCATCCTAAACCTCTTTCATAAGATTCACCATTACACAAGAGTGACACAAGGACTATCCAGATGGTCAAGAATATAGAAATCATCAAGTGAGGGGTGGATTGAATAGTTGAATGGCCAAGGCCTTCATGTAATCACACCTACACCATCACAAGCTTGAAAGCTCGGATGGCTCAACACTTGTGGGTTTGAAACCCTAATAAAACCACAAGTTTAGATACAAGATATGCCTCTTGATTGTATGTGAACAAGTCTAGCTTAACACACTAACCACAAGTTTAGTTAGTGGCTTATATAGCATAGATTTGTTATGTTTAAAACATGTTCGAAAAATTTTTATAAGTTATCATCCAAAACAAAAAGTTTGGCCCAAAAAATGATGTGATTCCACCTTGGTTTTCCATGGAAAACCTATGGTAACATCCATAGAGCTTTGGCAAACATTGTGGAGGAAGAAACAAAGCAAAAACATTGAAAAATTTGAAGATTGAAAGATAAAAATTTGGGCAGAAAGATTGTGCACTTTTGGACCTCAAAATGGTGTGGTTTCACCTTAGTTTGCCCAAGCAAACTTGTGAGAACCTTCCTAGAGGTTATCCAAGAGTGTTAGAAAGAAAAACAAGGTAAAAAGAAGAAGAAAAGTGAGTCGAAACTCACTTACAAGCTGCTGCGTTTCAGCAATGACTTTCAGAAGTTAGGGACTTGTTTGAAGAGTATGGAGCCTTGTAAAAGTGGAAAAGAGGTGGGGGAACTTGTGTTTATATAGGGGGAAGTTTAGGGTTTAGTCCTGGGCTGAATTAAATGCAATGGGAGGGAGTTTTGAATAAAAAAGAGTGGGAATTACCCTAATGGGTTGCGGCCGCAATGGGGCTGCTTATATTTTATTTATTTTTTTTTTATCTTTTAGGTATTTAATTGCTGAATTGATAGACTTTAGGTGATGTTTATAATATGTGTTACATGTATGGGTAATACTATGCAAAACATTGCTTAAAAACCCTAAAAAGAACAACTATTGAACAATTATTTTTTTGAACATAATAAGACATGATTTTATGATAATGGAAGCTTGAATTTTCTTGAATAACATCACTATTGTCTTGCTTGAGTTAGTATAAGATTGACAAACATTCATCACACATTTACACGTTGTTTCGAATTGATTTACGAAGGCATAAAGTATCGTACGTTCATAAGTTTAACACGAATATAGTTTGCGAATTTAGCATAATTGATTAATCTTGATTACAATCAAAGCCTTAGAATACATTGAATTTGAAAATAGAAACACGATTACAAGGTTTGGACTTTCCAAAAATAGAAACACGAAGCAGACTTGCTAAAAACGGAAAGATACAAATGCGAAGCGTTACAGTCTCCCTTCCTTTAGGGAATTTCGTCCCGAAATTTAGGAAGATGCAACGAACAAATGCGGATGCTTAGACTTCATGTCGCTTTCAAGTTCCCAAGTATACTCAGCGCTACGTTTTCCTTCCCATCGAACCTTTACGATAGGGATTCGATTGCGCCTTAGCTGTTTAGTACCTCGGTCCATGATTTCGACTGGTTTTTCCACGAAATGCAAAGTCTCATTGATTTGAAGATCTTCCAGCGGAACTTGGAGTCCTTCTTCAGCGAGACATCTTTTTAAGTTTGAGACGTGGAAGGTAGGGTGAACGTTGTTGAGCTCTTGTGGTAGTTCCAATCGGTAGGCTACCTTGCCGATCCTCTCATGAATCTTGAAAGGACCTACGTAGCGAGGAGCGAGCTTTCCCTTTTTCCCAAAACGAACCACGCCCTTCGAAGGGGATACCTTGAGAAGTACAAAGTCACCAACGTGGAATTCCAAGGGCTTGCGTCTTTTATCTGCGTAACTCTTTTGTCGGCTTCTAGCTTTCAGCAAGTTGTCCCGAATCTGCAAAATATTGTACGTCGTCTGTTGTATAAGCTCGGGACCAGTGATTTGGGCTTCCCCGATCTCGTGCAAACAAATAGGCGATCGGCCCTTGCGTCCATACAATGCATCGAATGGTGCCATTTGAATACTCGCGTAGTAACTGTTATTGTACGAGAATTCGACCAAAGGCAAGTGCGTGTCCCAGTTGCCACCAAAATCAATTACGCAAGAACGAAGCATGTCCTCTAGAGTTTGGATAGTACGCTCGGTTTGACCATCGAACTGAGGATGGAAAGCAGTACTAAGATTGAGCTGAGTGCCAAGGGCTTTTTGAAACGTTTGCCAAAGGCGAGAAGTGAAGCGACCATCACGGTCGGACATAATGTCAACGGGAACGCCGTGACGACGGATGATTTCATCCGTGTAGATACGAGCTAACTTCTCAACTCGGTAGTCTTCACGTATGGGGAGGAAATGAGCAGACTTGGTCAAACGGTCGATGATTACCCAAATACTATCGTGACCAGACGATGTACGAGGGAGCTTGGTTATGAAATCCATAGAAATACTCTCCCATTTCCAAACGGGAATTTCTAGTTGTTCGAGTAAGCCAGAGGGTCATTGATACTCGGCTTTTACCTTGGAGCAAGTAAGGCACTTCGAAACATAGCAGGCAATATCATTCTTCATTCCAGGCCACCAGTATGATGCTCGGAGATCGTGATACATCTTATCGGCGCCAGGGTGAATTGAATATCGAGACTTATGAGCTTCACTCATCAAGAGATCACAAAGATTATCACGATTAGGAATCTAAATACGGTCGAGATAGCACATGATGCCATCGGATTTGGTCATGAGTTGGGTTTCAGCACCACACTTCAACTCATTATCGAGGTTGCCCTCATTAACGGTCGAGTATTGTGCCTCACGAATCATCTCTTGAAGCTTTCCCAAAGTTTGGTTGCAACGTACACTCTTAACATGAGTTTTCCGACTAAGTGCATCGGCCACAACATTCGCTTTACCAGGGTGGTAGCGGATATCGCAGTCGTAGTCGTTTAATAGCTCTACCCAACGACGCTGACGCATGTTGAGTTCCTTTTGATTAAAGATGTGCTGAAGGCTCTTATGGTCGGTGAAGACCGTACACTTTGTACCATAAAGGTAGTGTCGCATATCTTTAATGCAAAAACAACTGCACCAAGTTCAAGGTCGTGGGTAGTATAATTCTTCTCATGAAGTATGAGTTGACGTGATGCGTAAGCGATAACTTTTTCTCATTGCATCAGAACGCAACCAAGACCTAGTCTTGAGGCATCGCAATACACGACAAAATCGTCGTTACCATCGGGAAGGGTTAGGATAGGAGGAAGCATGTCCTTGAGTGTTTGAAAAGACTCCTCTTGTTCGGAACTCCAAACAAAAGGTTTATCCTTCTGAGTCAAGGAAGTGAGAGGCACGGCAATTTTTGAAAAGTTCGAAATGAAACGACGGTAATAACCGGATAAGCCGAGAAACGAACGAATTTCGGACGAAGTCTTAGGGGCAACCTAATTTTTCACCGCCTTGATTTTCGCGGGGTCAACGTGAATACCAAGTTCGTTGACAACATGACCAAGAAATTGAACCTTTTTTAACAAAAATTCACACTTGGAGAACTTGGCGTAGAGACATTGGGTTCGCAACAGTAGAAGGATAAGACGCAAGTGTCGCTCATGCTCTTCTCGCGTCTTATAATAGATCAGGAAATCGTCAATAAAGACGATCATGAATCGGTCAAGATAAGGCTTACACACGCGATTCATCAAATCCATAAACACGACGGGTGCGTTGGTCAGACCGAATGGCATGACTACGAACTCGTAGTGTCCATAACGTGTGCGGAAGGCAATCTTGGGTATATCTTCTTCGAGGACTCGAAGTTGATGATAACCATAGTGAAGGTCGATTTTAGAGAAGCAAGTCGCGCCTTGAAGCTGATCGAAAAGGTCGTCGATGCGAGGAAGAGGGTAACGGTTCTTGACTGTAAGCTTGTTGAGCTCACGATAGTCAATGCACATGCGAAGGATCCGTCTTTCTTTTTTACGAACAGAACGGGAGCGCCCCAAGGAGATGTGCTAGGGCGTATGAAGCCCTTCTCAAGAAGCTCTCGAAGTTGACTGGACAGCTCTTGTATCTCCGAGGGTGCTAGACGATAGGGGGATTTTGCGACCGGAGTTGCACCAGGGATGAGGTCTATGCGGAAATCAACAGAACGAGCAGGAGGAGGACCAGGAAGATCCTCGGGAAAGACATCAGGGAATTCGCGCACAACGGGAACTTCACTCACGCTTGGACCCTTCTCCTTCTTTTCCACAATGTGGGCAAGAAAGGCGAAGTATTACTTACGCAAGTACTTGTTTGCTTGAATACACGACATAAGCTTGAGACCTTTGGAAGGTTTCTCGCCATGGACGTGCAAGGAATCATCATTGGGAAGGGAAGGCGAATGCACTTCTCCGAACAAACAACTTCAGCACGGACTCGCCTTAGCCAATCCATGCCTATTATGATATCGAAACTACCCATTGGCCTAGGTATGAGGTCAATAGAAAACGTATGATCATTAAGGTTCAAAGAACAA
This sequence comes from Scalesia atractyloides, assembly GCA_947069175.1. Lineage (NCBI taxonomy): Eukaryota > Viridiplantae > Streptophyta > Magnoliopsida > Asterales > Asteraceae > Scalesia > Scalesia atractyloides. Next base: position 27,179,384 of record CAMTDV010000116.1, on the reverse strand, counting down.
TTAGAAAGGACAGAATCGGCGGTGACGGATTTTCCGTCAGCGACTTCAACTTCAAATGGTTTAGGCAACTTAGAACGACTACACATAAGCCAAGGTTCGAATTCAACGGATACAAAACTGTTATCCGCACCAGTATCAAATAAACACGTACCCGATATGACGTCGTTTGAGTTCTGAGCTTGAGCAGCCGTGATGACAAAGGCCCGACCGCGATATGACGTCATTTGAGTTCTGAGCTTGAGCAGCCTTGAGCTTGAGCAGACGTCTATTCAACACGTGTTCAACTCTTTTGTAAAAAAAATTCAAATAATCGGTTTTAACCACCCCTTTTGTATATTATATAGCAAATTGCATTTGCAGGCCCATTGGTGAGTTAAAATTATGAAACTGGTCCTAAGCATCATCTATTACTGTTTTCGTCCCGGGGCCATCCAATTTCACAAAGGCAGATATTAACCAAAGACAAAAATGACGGTATCGCCCGACTTCACCTTCTTGTCATTGAAGATGATGAACAAAAGATTTAAAAAAAACTCAAAAATTTAAATATAAAAAAACAATGACTTAGAATCAAATCAAATATGTATATGTATAACCCAAATTATTTAAAACCCAAAAAAACTAGATCCCCAGTTTTTTCTCAAAAACAATATTTCAAACCCAAGAAAACACTAATCAAAAATCATACCAAAACACAAATCCCTTTTTCGGAAACATGAGCTCAATAATTTCAAGTCGTGTTTCAGTGTAACTGATGATTTGGAACAACGATCGCATTCAGTGTGTTGTATCCAAATCATAGCACATTATAAATACTATATGTGTGTATAGATATTAAAAGATAGAAAATTATATATTAAACAGATGAAAATAAAAAATAAATAATAAAATCAAAGCTAAACAGATTATTACAAATAAGTAACAAAACTTCTAGTACTTAGGGGTGTTCATAAACGGTTGAAACCAAAAGAACCGTCCGAACCGATAAAAGTTGGGCAGTTTGGCAGATTTGAGATTCGTATGGTTTGGTTTTGGTGGTTTAGCGGTCCAGCTGACAATTTGGAACTTGGAACCGGACGTTAACCTTTATTATAAAGATTGATAGTGTTTTCTAGTCAAAATAGGCCAGGTTATGCCAACTTGCAACCACTAATTTATCCTTTTATATTTTATAAATAATTAATGCGTTGAATAGGCTTACAAAAATTAATTTATTAGTATTAGAATAATAATATAACTGTATCAATAAAGCGATATGGAGGTTTAAGCATTTGAATACAGTTGTGATTACTTTCGACCCATATGACACTTTGACTAGCTCAAGGCCTCGACCCATGTTGCCCTCATCCTTTTTTGGTTATATGTTTAAAGTTAAACACCAAAACCATTACTGGTAAATGGGTTGAAAATTCCACCTATATAAATGTAACAATGGAAGAGGATGTTGATCAATAATATTTTAAAACCTGAAATCCCCAAAAGAAGGAGTAGATATATCTCGTGATTATACTATTCTCCGCAGTGAGGTTGACATCTTTCACGTAAATTCCATAGGGGAACCCATCTTCTTCAAAACAAGCACTCGCATTTACATTTCGTTTCCAGTCGGTCTGTGTGCTCCCGAAGTAATCTCCATGACAACAATCTATTAACTTCTGGCAATTCGGATATTCAGAGTTGTGAGAAGCATCTTTAAGGCATTGATTCACCCTCTTAAAGAAATAAAAGAACATTATAGGTCACATGAATAGAAACATCAATAGAAGGAAAACATAAATAGATATCATCAAATCTGTAGAGGTGGTCATTTCAACCCCTTCACTTATGAATGGCGAAAATTAATATCTAAGATTTGCCATCTCTAGAATTTCGAAAATTAATATCTAAGATTTGTCACATAGAAGGTGAAAAAAGTTCATAATTCTCACACACCTGTAACCCAAAGAGATACGAGCATGATCCCACAACATGACCAGCCAAGACAAACGTCAAAAGATTGATAACAAAGTTTGCCCATGCGGACTCGAATGTGAAATTAGTTGGAGACTGTCCCGCAAGAAGAGGCAGAAATCGGAATAATCTGGGAATGTATTGGACAAGAATAGCTGATCGCAAAAGATTCTTTGCATAATTAGCTCCAGATGTTGCAACTGAATTTGGTAGGATTAATAATACAATGATCTGGATGAATAAGTAATAACTTATTAGGGATGCACAAATGATGATGTAATGGTTGAAAAAATGTCTTAATCTTACCTGAGGAAGTGGTAAAACGATAAATAAGTCGAGAAAAAATATCCAGAAAGATAATGTAAGGCAATTTTCCTAGGATCATCAACCAAATCTCCAGCACCTACGACTCTTGATTCAGGAGAAATGAATGCTAACCTGAACTGCAAAGTTCATATAAACATTATTATACTATACAGGTGGCAACTTTAATCAGATTTAAAGGAACACACACAAACACTGCAAAAGATATTGTAAAAAGCAGGGATTAAGTTGTTTGCCTGAACTAGCGTGTGAATGAGGTAAATCAAGTTCATCAAGCTTCGGAAAACTACAATGGTTTTTGTCGGTTCCCAATTGAAAACGATGCACTTACACTCCTGCTTCCAAAAACGACAATAATCAAACATAACCTAAATGTTTACATACAAATAAGGGTATCTATGTCAAAAAGATGAATACAGGCATATTTGAGATTATGATCCTTTGTTAAGTAAACATGATTGTATTCAACTTTTGAGGGGTATATATGAAATTAACCCTAGCATTGCACATAATTTTATTTCTTGTCTGTCAAATATGTTATATGTCCACCTAAAAGATAAAAGCATTTACTATTTTCAAAAAAGTAATACTTCATATCGGAATGCAGTTTTACCTTCTTCATTGACAGTACGTAAAAGAATAGGGGGTCTACGAAAATGGCGAATAAACAAGTAATGACAACGAATTGATTCTACTGCTGAACAACTTTGGCATGCGGATTCATGACCCCAAACATAAAATGTTTTATCAAGGATAACTTTTCTCGTACCCATCCTTTTGCACCTCCGTATACACGAGCCTGCAAAACAAACAGAATTACAAAAGAACTCATGAACACTTTACCCGTTTTCTTGTTAACATTTCAAAAAATAAACAGTTTCAACAAGTACAGTGGCTTAGTAATAATTTCAAAAGTCTAATGATCAAATTAGAAACAAAGAAAAAGCATGTTGGTGTTTATATTAGCATTTAAATTGACCTCTATAATCTAAAACAACAACTTTTTCTCGTAACATAATGATGATCAGCGGTGGCCATTTTTATCCATTCACTAATAAATTGGTTGATTTTAGGTTATGTTTTTATATCTAGCAAGTGATGCGCATAACATTAAACAAAAGTAGCCTAAAAGGAAACAAGTTAAATGGGTCAAACAAATTAATAGTCATGTACCTTTTTGACCCATAAAGCCCCGATATCATTTTATCCAATAGTTACAACATTGTTGAAAGTATATAATTATTTAATCCTATTTACGAAACTTCAAAATTTTAGACAAACCACTGTTCCATGTCTTCGCAAACCAAACAACCCGTTTAGGGTCTAAACAATAATTATCCACATGACTTGTTGCCTAACGGACCCCTTATAACCATGATACAGGTTTAGAGAATAATTATACATGGCGATCAACGCCCTTGGGAATTCTTGAGATGGTGCGTCCCTTGTAATAGTAAGTAGATGGGCATGTGGTACAGAAAGGATCATTGCACATTCCCAATTGTCCAGACCTCAATAAGTGTTCGTTTTTTGTTCCATTATAATTATCCCCCCTAGTCCTTTATGATGTGTAATGTTTTCTTGTTCCACATGCTCTTCCAGGGTTGTATTCGCAGTCCGCAAGGGACTGGTAAAGCCAATGCGATTCGTTGCACTGGAACTCATTTCAACGGAGGCCACTGGAATGGATATTGAAACACTTTTGTTCCTATTTGAAAATTTCCGATTTGGTTTATAATCATGTCTATCGGATGGCCAATTTGTAGCTGATAACATTGGTACATCATCTTTTACACCCTCATCCATCATTCAAACCTCAAGTGTGACAGCTACATGAAAAATATGAAAAAAGTCAATATTTGTGAAATCAACTAATTTGGGAGATGGCAAAAGGGGCATGTCAAGAGTGTTGGGTAATGGGTCAAAACGGGTAAGCTTTGTACAGTCAGAACAGGTGAGCTTATCGCTGCAAAAACCATATCCTACTTGATTGTGAGCTAAAACAACTACCACAAGCTTACATTAATAATAGAAACTATAACATACTACAAATCAAGGGGACACGCGAACAGTCAACCTATTTTTTCACATTTAAGCATATTTGGGAATTCTCATACGCAAATTCAAAATTGCAAATAGACTAATACATACAAAAATTTCAACTGTATGATGTCACCTAGGCGTAAGCAAACAAAACCATTAACCGAACCATAACCACACCAAATTTAATTTAACCGACAGTTATGGTTATGGTTAAGGTTCCATGATTAACCGATACATCAGTTTCGGTTATGGTCAAGGGTGTCGCATAACCGAACCATAACCAAACCAAACTGAACTATATTACCAGCTTGTGTTTACCAGTTGTATCTTAGTCCCTGTTCAACAATGGTAGCTAAGCTTCGACTCTGCTAACATACCAAAAAAATATGGAACACACAACAAAAACAATGGCCGAAACCGGCGCATAACCGATTATTGGTTTTGCGTACGGTTAAGACTTAGCCATCGGTCTTAGTTTCGTTGAAGGGGGGAACCAAATCAAACCGGCTTTTGCACACAACTAAATTGTGACACCATACAATCATGAATTCATGAGCTACGTATCCAAAGGCGCCTAGAGCAGCAATAACGTCTTGCATCCATCAAAACTGGAAAAGAATCATGTCTGAACCGGCCTAACCCAGTCTAAACAAGACAAAAAATAGTGCCAAAAACATGTCTAAAAAGCGCCATGCACCTTGCTTGCCTAGGTGACAAGGCGCCTTGAGCCTTTGACTACCTAAATCATGACTATTATGGGTTATTATTGTGAAAACTTAACCTTGAAATTGAAGTTACACACTGTCAACTACTCCACCAACGGTCAAATAATTTACTATCTATCTGGTAATATTTATTAGTTGTTTGGAGGAAACACATTTTGACAATCACAATTTGTTTCAACTAAAATTGAAGTGAGTTCATGATCACCAATCAATCAATAAGCATCCTTCAAGTAATATCGAATCAAGTTCATGATCAAATTAAGCAGAATCAAGAAAAAGATAGGGAGAGAAAGTGATACCGTTTGAAGGATGGTGATGAATGGGAAGCTAGCGTAGATGATTGTGTGTTTGAGCAACAAGAAACTGCAGCAAGAGGCAATTCATTCATTCATTATTATTATTATTAACTACTTGATGATGAAAGACGTAGACCGCTGACCAAGTGCCATGGAAGAAGTTTCAATGTCAGCAAGGAGGGAGAAGCCGACAAAACGCAATAAATTAACAACCCCTTTTCACCCAAATTTATTTTTATTTATTTTATTTTTCAAAACCGCATATACTACTACTTAATTATTTCTCTTGCTCTTGAACCTGGAATTTTACCATAAGAGTCAAGTGAGCTATCCTACATTAACCCAAATTTATTTATTTTATACTCAAAAGAACGTGTCATGTGTTCGATTAACGCGATATGACTCAGCCCTTATGCTATTTTCATATGGCGTACAATGTACATATAAAAGTATTTTTTTCATAATGACAATGAAAGGCTCACAATTTGTGACACCGTCTATTAACATGAAAGGATTTGATACGGACTTAAACGGGTTAGTGTTTTGAGTAAACGGGAGCAAGTCATGAACAAATTGACACGTTAATGACACGACTCAAAACGTGTCTAAGTAGGCTTAATCAGTTTATGATACTATTAACGCATTTAAGTTTGTGTTAAAAGTTCAAAGCCCGCGTTACGGCAGTGTCAAAACGTATAGTAACTCAGATTTATACCAACTTGAATCCTAACTCACCCGTGTGTTGTGGTGTATTACCGTATAAATATTGGACTAAAACGTAAAACATAGAAAAGAATAACTAAATCGATATAGACCCGCGAGTTGCAACATGGTTGTTAACCGGAGAAAAAAGAATTAATAATTATTTAATATTACATATTTTATTATATTAATAATATTATTATTGATAATTTCAACAAAAGAGTGACATGTCATTAACTAGAATGATTACTAAGCCAAGATTATTAACTTCAGTGTATTCTTTTTTAGTAATAATCATATATACGTTATATTTATAAGTATTACATTTAAACAAATCTAACAAAAATAGTTTTCTTCGCAATAGAAAAGGTTGACTAATTATATAAAACTAAAATTTTGACCTTGCCGCACTTTGAGGCGGTTTGTTACTTTGTTACACGTGTAACGATGATCACAATAACGTATGGTGCCCGCACTGACATTACACGTTTTTTACGTTGTTATGCACGTTATGATCGTGACATTAACGTCATTAGACATAGATAAGAAGAATATATCTTGGACATCGCGATGTAAACTCATAAAAGTAATTTAGACAATAACGTGTTTTAGATATAAATAAACAAAAGTATAATAATGCTTCGCATATTGCAGTGTAAGTTGTATAAGTAAGTTGAATAAATGCATAGAAAAAAGAATACCTAAATCGAATATTTAAAAATCACTTCCTACCAACGGGGTGGTAGTCCATTGGGAAAGTCAAAATCTTTAAACAACTGAGTTTGGGAGAGGAGGTCTTGTGTTCAAGTCACATAGACGACAAGTATTAAAAAACTTTGCCGTTAAAAAAATCATATTCTACTTTTATATAATTTTAGAAACCTTATTAATACTATTGATGAAATTAATAATACTAATCCGATTATTATTTTACCATTTACATTCTACTTTTATATAATTTTAGAAACTTTGTTAACACTATTGATGAAATTAATGATAATAATCCGGTTATTATTTTACCATTTACATGTAAAGACAGAGAAATCCACTTTTTACCAATTATATATAACAAGTGAAGTCATCCGCACGTTGTGAAGGAGTATTAAAAAAGTTTGAAATAATATATTTTTATAACTTTATATGGTTTTATGTAATATACAATTTAATAATTATGTGGGGTGTATATATATATATATATATATATGGGAAGGTTTAAATGAAAACGCTAAATATTGTGAGAACGAATAAAAAAACCACTAGAACTTGGTCAAACACAAGTGAAATTCAAAATTTCTTTTTACACTTGTCATTATTATTCGAATACAATTCTAGAAATTTAATTTACACATTTAAATTTACGTGACAGAAATAAAGAAAATTTACACATGTGTAAGTTTGCCATTTACGCATGTGTAAATTTGTTATACTTACACATGTGTAAAAAAATCTATTAAGAGTGATTTTGAGAGAAGAAATGGATTATTTTGATGTTGTAATTTCTTTTTTGATGTTGTATTTTAATTATAATAGTGATTGTATTAAAAAATGTTTTTGATTGGTCTTCTCATTCGTTCTGACAGTTCTCGCAATATTTAACGTTCTCAAGATAACCCTCCCCTATATATACACATATGCACATATATATATATATATATATATTCAAAAACTGAGTATAATACACAAACAAGTGACACCAATTACCGTCATTAAACCATCCACACAATCATCTACAGCAACAATCAACTCAAAATTCATAGTAAGAGATTAAAAAACAAAAACCAAGTTTAAAACACAAACACTTGACATCAATTATCACCATTAAACCATCCACAATCATCTACAGCAATAATCAACTCAAAACTCTTAAAAAGATATTATATAAAACTTATGAATGAAAAAGAATAGGAGATCCATATAATGAATACCTCAAATGGATCAATAGACCTTGAAGAAACAAGTTAATCCTAAGATTATCTTGTGGTTTGTGGCTCGTCCAAATATAGGTTAATCTTCTTTCATTCTCATTAAACAGCTACGACGATCCTACAAAATAATCAACACACGTGAAGCTCGTTACAAGGAGGAGAATTAGGGGTTCTCCTTGTAACCACCATCCGATGTGAGAATAAGAACTTGCTTTGAGGATGAAAGTGTGTGTATTAAGTGATAGAGCAAGAGAGCATCCTTAAACCTGGATATAAAGTCCTCTAAATATAGCTGAAAAGAGTTGTGAAAGAGATGGGCTGATGAGCCTTGGGCCTGAGATCGACAACAAGGAATATCCGTTTGCCTTCCCTGTCATGACAGTTAGTGTTAACAGGCGAGGACATAGTTGGCGCACGTTAAATGGATCCACGTTTCCTGGCGATTGTCCTTATTGTCTGGTCTGCATCAGAAGTTAAATGGAGATCGTGGAGTAGTGGTCGGCGCACGCTGATTGGTGCCACGTACGTGTCCTTGTGTACTTCTTGTCTCCTACATGATTCCTCGTCGTGTAGCACGATAGAGTACAACCTTTCGTGTGCTCATTAGTTTGCTGCTCTGCCAATCGTACTTTCTGGACTGTCCAACATTGTATTGCGCTTCCTAGCCTTGCGCCAGCACTCTTGCAAGTTGAACTAAGTGTTGGATCAAATCTACTCTGCCATGGCCTCGCGCGCGACCTGAAGTTAACTCATGTAGGCGGCACAAGGTTAGGGATGCCAAATCTCTTGTAGAAGGAACTAAGTGTTAGAAATGATCCATTTTTAATATGGCCTCGTGCGCGACCCGAGGTTAACTTGTAGTCGGCGCAGGGTTTGGGACCATACTGATACGTGGTCAAAAACCGATGATTAATCATATTTAAGTTTATGTTTGTACATGACTTTCGGTTTTGAATGGCCTACTTTTGATTAGAATTGTGTTTTTCAGGTCTAACGGAGTTTAAGGAGCTATTCAGGAGCTTTACGAAGCATCGCGGAGCGAACGGGATCAATCGGGAACGCGAAATGAAGAAAACGGAAACCAAGAGTTGGACATAGCGTCGGCGACGCCCCTTGGTTGTTCGCGTCGGCTAGAAACCCGTGTAGACAGCTAAATAAGGCGTTAGCAAAAAACAGGTTTTCCAAGGGGCGCCGGCGATGCCCTGTTAGGCCGTCGGTGATGCCCTCCAGAAAGTGCTATTGTTGATTTCCCTTGTTTTGCGTTTTGAACGAGTTTAAACCCAATTTTGGGGGTCATCAGAAGGGAGTTACGCATTTTGGAGAGTTGGAACTTATATCATCCTACCATCATCTCAATCACCACCAATTTATACCAATTCTCCGAATCATCCTATCCATCTTAACCCTAATCTATAATCACCATCATCATTAACCAATTCATCCATCCATTCACCTTCACCATCCACTACAAACCCTAATCATCATCACCATCATCAAAGCTTCAAGATGTTCAAATTTAAGGTTTCAATTTCCAGCATTCGTGTTTCGTTCGTCAAGAGCGGCTAATTCTCGAGGGTTTCACCCAGGTGTAGGTTTATGTAAGTTTCTAGGGTTAAACATTGTTTGAGTTTTGATTTGTGACAAGTTGTAATTTGATGTCGAAACCTACGACAATTGTCTTGCATTTGTATTTGTCACACCCCGAATTTCCAACCAAATCTCGGTGGGCCCGAGTGGAGATATCGTGACATAAGTTGATATCATCATAGTTAATTAACACAGCACAGTGGAAGTCTTGGAGTTTAAAATATTATTACAAACCAAAAGTGTCCAAAGTTCGAAAATATTATACAGACGGTTTGTAACTAAGGATCCATAGGCGGATCATAAAATATATAAAAGATGTACAACAGTCTTTAGGCAGAACTAAAGATTTGCAAGATCCTCTTATATCACTAGCAAGCAGCTTCCCGCCTATTTCGTATTGTACCTGCAACTTAGTCTTTTGAAAATACGTCAGCTTTCATTGGTAAATACAATTAACTGACTCATATTGAAAACATTTCAAAAACTGATTTAAGTGCACAAAGGCACATAAAAAAATATCTTTTTATAACTTGGGAAAGTTAAGCTTTTAACCTTGTATACAGTTCACATGTTTGTCAATACATATGGGGCCCAATATAGAAATCAAGACATGATTAACTGACACGCCACTTATAAACCCATGAAAGAGTTATCCCTAACTTGTGGGTAAAATATATTTTAGCATTCGCATCTGTCAGGTGTATGTCTACACCCCGTGCTTTGGTCGTGGCCATTAGTAACTTACATGAGCCGAGGATATCAAGGACATGGTCGTTAACCCCCAATGTTTAAGTTATCAAACAAAAATGATCAAAACGGAATATGCGGATTTACTAGCCACAATCTAGCATTCGATTGATCTCATTTCCGACCAAGCGGTAATAATTTACCGTATCCCAAGCCCGTATAGGGAAAGGAAAATAAGTTAAAAGTATTTACCTGAGCTAGTACTTGACTTTAAAAGCAAAGTTTATATTAACTCAGCCGTTTAATCAATAGATAAGTGTAGATAGCATTTACTGGAAGGCTTCTAGTCTGGAATGATGGCATAAACTAACTAATTAGAATGCTAACGGGTCTTATTTAAGTCATAGACTCAGACCGGCCAGCTTTAAGAATTAAAACAGTAGATACGCTAGATTAAGCGATGACCGGATAGAATATAGTTTAAACCCAACAAGTACTAAGCCTTGTATGACATGGGTAAACAATTAACATTCTAGAATTTGAGATTAAAATAATAAGGTTAAACCCGTTTCAGTTAATTTTCGTAGATCAGATATATAAACTTAACTGTACGCATATAAGTAATATCGGGTAACCAGGTGAGTCATGAACAAGTTCCATATGCTATTATACTTTAATAAGTTGTAATATTAGTAGGATATCAACTTATATGCCCGTTAAGGTTTTAAAACGAAACTATGCCTCATAAGCATTTTGATCATTAAATGACGTATAAAAAAAAGGAACTTGCATATATTCTGATGTTATGATCATAAACATTTTGGAAAAATACTTAGTTTATGATATATCAGTAAGATGTCATACATAGGTGTGGTTTATGGTTTATGACCAAACTATGCACCGTAAGGGCATTTTGGTCCTTTTAAAGTCAAAATTTACGATATTATCATAAAACTTAGTTTATGATCAGAATAATAACATCATAATTTGTTAATTATATTAACATATCAATAGGTAATTCATTTGCAAGTTCATTGTTGATTAAAACCTTTATGTTATGTAAAAAGGGCATTTTAGTCAAAGTTTGACATATTAGCGGAATTTGTGTATAAACTTAGATTGTGATTATGATCATGTGATATAACTACAGACGGTCATGCTATACTATATTATGATCATAATGCGACCATAAATTAGTAGTAAAGTAATCTAAATCGGGTTAGAATCGCAAGTCAAAGCAAAAAATCAAACTTTGTGACTTTCGTTTGCGAACCAATCCTAGGATTGAAATCGACGAGCTGGACATGTTCCCACATGTTCTAATAATTATTACCAACTTTTTTAAGTGTCAAAAACATATTTATAACATATATAAACTCAGATTATTATAAGCATGTATTGCGTCAAGTGAAATAGGAACCCTAATTCTCTCTCTCTAGCTGGCGATTTTCTGGTTTTTAGGTATCCTTCGAATTCTTCATGCTAGGCTGTGTGGTAGATCTGTTATAAGATAGTTGATTTTCCAATTATCTTGTACGAACTCTATTAGCGACTATAGTGTGTTGGATCGTAGGGTTTTTCAGGTTCTGTATAAATCGTTGTCGTAATCCATTGTTTTAATCAGATTGTATAGAGTTGTGAGTCCATCGGTCCTTCTGGTTGGGCAGAAACCTTGATTTACTTATTCCTCTATATAGTTCTGCTCGATTCATGGGTTAGGGTTTATGCTAGATTAGGGTTTCCTGTTTTTTCTCTATGTTTGAGGTTTTCTTGGTTTGGTTTTGAGTTTCTTGTGCATGGTTGTTTGTTTTCTTGTGTAATGGAGAGGGTTGATGAAACTAAGCAGAATGAGCATTTGAATCTCTCTAGTAACGTGCAGCATGATCGAGGAAGGCCTCCTCTTTATTTCCAGGGTTTGCAAACCGGTTAGTGGATGTTGACGGCAATTCATTTGTCCCCCGTAGGGGTGTTGTCCAAGGGTCACAATCTGATCATAAGAAGACTCATATGATTGATGAACTCCTTAAGATTATTGAACCAGTAATTGATGATCACAGTAAGTCTGATCTGACTCAGGAGGGGGGAGTTAATACGGAACAAAACCAGGAAAAGGTTGAGAATTTAAACAAGCAGATTTCCTATGCGGCTTCTGTCATGAATCAAAGGAATAGGAAACTTAATTTACGGTCACTTGTGAGTGCCGAACATCATGCTGACTGTGATCTTGTGCTTCCTAAGGAGTCGGTTCGAGTGGTGCAAGACAAACTTGCAAACATGCTGTATGGGTATTTTTAGGAGATCGTATTGCTTTCCCGGTTTTGGAGTATTTTGTTTGCAATAACTGGAAGAAATTTGGATACAGAAGTCAATGATGAATGCCAATGGTTTTTTTCTTCTTTAAGTTTGCAGATCAAAAAGGTATGTTGGATGCTATAAAGGAGGGTCCATGGATTATACGGTCACAACCTCTTTTCCTAAATGAATGGACGCCGACAACAAAGTTGGAAAAGAAGGAGGTAACCAAAGTTCAAGTCTGGGTGAAAATTCATGAGGTTCCGATTGCTGCATACACAGAGGATGGCCTTAGTATGATCGCTACTGCTATTGGCGTTCCAAAGCTCTTGGACTCCTATACTAGTTCGATGTGTATGGACACTTGGGGGCGTAGCAGTTATGCTAGAGCTTTAATAGAAATCTCAGCGGACAAGGCATTGAAAGAGGAGTTGACGATAGCAATACCGGAGGCAAATGGGGAGGGTTTTAGTAAGGAAACTATGTATGTGGAGTATGAGTGAAATCCGCTTAGATGCTCTAGCTGTTGTGTATTGGCCATTCTGAGGATTCATGTCCCAAGCAAACAAGAAAACCAGCTATTATTGCTAAGCAGAATCAACCTAGGTTCCCAGTGAACCAAGGCAATAGGAAAGGCAAGTTGGTTCCTAGAATAGATGAGGAAGGGTTCACCAATGTTCCTGGTAAAAAAGTAGCCAGGAAAGGAGGGTTCCAGATTAATAAGCCTAAACCAAAGTTTGAGTATTGGCCGATAATAGTTAAAAGGAAGAATGAGCTGGCCACTTGGCCGTCATTGGGGAATATTGTCTCAAGTAATCCGTTTGAGGTGTTAACTGAGGTAGAGGTGGATAGACGCCACAGTAGTAACGCTGCGAAAGGTAACCAGGAAGACTCAGAGGATGAGGAGGTGGTTGAAGTGTATAATGAAATGGACGAATTTCTTTCTAAGGGCTCTCGTAATCCTGAACACAGAAAAGGGGCAAGCACTCCTACACCGGAAGTGTCTAATGGTTAGTCTCGCAGCATGGAATATCAGGGGCTTGAACCGGCCTCTTAAACAAAAGGAGGTTCGTCATGTGGTTAAATGTAATGATCTGTCTTTCTGTGCGATTTTAGAATCTCATGTGGATATTGGTAACCTTCATAAAGTATGTAGAACCATGTTTAGGGGTTGGGATTGGACTTCTAATGGTAGTAGCTGTAATAAAGGTACTTGGATTATTATAGGTTGGAACCCGATGGAGTTTGATGCTATGGGTCTCTTCCAAACGGATCAGGTTATGCATATTCAGTTGAATTTTAAACTTGATAAGAGGAGCTTGTTTTGCTCGGTTGTTTATGCAGCAAATTATTATGTTACTAGGCGGGAACTATGGCAACATCTAGCTAGGCATAAAGATTTCGTGGGTGATAAACCATGGATTATTATGGGAGATTTCAACTCAGCTCTTCAACTGGAGGATAATTCAATGGGATCTTCATATGGTTCAGCGGGCATGAGGGACTTTCAAGAGTGTGTCACTGAATTGGAGGTGATTGATATTAATAGTTCGGGATTCCATTTTACATGGAATCAAAAGCCTAAAAAAGGTGTGGGGTTGCTAAAAAAGCTCGATCGTGTTATGGGTAACACCACGTTTTTAGCTGATTTTCCTAACTCTGATGTGGTCTTTCAGCCGTAAAGGATTTCAGATCATTGCCCTTGTTTGTTAAAGATCCCTTCTCCTGGTAAGCTGAAACCTAAACCATTCAAATTCGCTAATTTCTTGGTTCACAAACCGGAATTCATTGATATTGTGAAGAACTCTTGGGATATTGCCATTGCTGGTGTCCCTCAATTTTGCGTGGTAAAGAAACTGCGTCTTTTAAAGAAACCACTTCGGGTTCTCTTAATGAAAGTTGAGAACCTCAGAGGTAAGTTGGATGCTATTCAACAGGATATTGATAGCGATCCGTTTAATGTGGATCTCCGAATGCAAGAAGTAAAAATTAATAAGGATTTTCAGGAAGCTTGCTTAGATGAGTAACGTTTTTTGCTCCAAAAATCTAAAGTGGACTGGTTGCAAGCTGGTGATGCAAATACGAAATTTTTTCATGCTACCCTGATAAGTAGGAATCACTCGACCAGAATTGATATCATCAAGGATTCTAATGGTGTTTTGGTTGAGGGAGATAACGTCCAGGATGTGCTTGTGAAACACTATGAGCAATTTCTTGGTTGCCAAGGATATGGTCACTCTAGGCCCCCTGCCGGACTATTCATGAATAAGTTGAACTCAGAGGATGCTGTGCATATGGTTCGTCCAGTTACTGCTGATAAGGTGAAATTGGCCATGTTCTCGATTGGTAATGATAAAGCGCCTGGCCCTGATGGTTTTTCAACAGCTTTCTTTAAGAGTGCGTGGCATATCATTGGTCATGAGGTGTCAAATGCCATTATGGATTTCTTCAGGACTGGCAAACTCCTTCGGGAAATTAATAATACTCTGATAGTGCTTGTGCCGAAGAAGACGACCCCTTCGCTGCTTACGGATTATCGTCCTATCGCGTGTTGTAATGTGATTTATAAATGTATTAGTAAGATTTTGGCGGATCGCATGAAGGGGATACTTAATCAGATTATCAGTATTAACCAGTCGGCTTTTATTCCGGGTAGGAAAATATCTGATAATATCTTGCTTACTCAAGAGTTGATGCACAATTATCACAGGGATGATGGGCCTCCGAGATGTGCGTTCAAAGTGGATATCCAAAAAGCTTATGATACTGTTGATTGGAAGTTTCTTAAGGATGTTCTTAGAGGCTTCGGATTTAATATTAGAATGGTGGATTGGATTATGACTTGTGTGTCAACTACGTCATACTCTATTAGTGTGAATGGGAATGTGCATGGGTATTTCAAGGGTGGTCGTGGCTTAAGACAAGGAGATCCATTATCTCCGTATTTATTCACTCTTGTCATGGAGATCCTGACATGCATTTTGAAGAGGGATGCTCATCTTGATACCTCTTATAGATTTCACAATAGGTGTGAAAGACAACATATTATTATTCTTTGTTTTGCCGATGACTTGTTTCTGTTTGCCCATGGTGATGTTTCCTCTGCTCGTTGTATCATGTCGGCGCTGGCTAGTTTCACGGACATGTCTGGTTTGGTCCCTAGTATCCAAAAAAGTACTGCCTTCTTCTGTAATGTTCCACCCAATGTTAAAAATGAGATTCTACAGATTTTGTTGTTTTGAGGAGGGCTTGTTGCCGGTTAAATATCTGGGTGTTCTGCTTATTTCTTCTCGGCTCCTCTCTAGAGATTGTAGTGTTTAGTTGAAAAGATGGAGCAGCGTATTCTAAATTGGAGAAATAGATTTTTATCCTTTGCAGGAAGGTTGCAACTTATCAACTCGGTGCTTTCAGCTTTGCATGTTTATTGGTCCGCTGTTTTTATTTTGCCAGCACAAATTATTAAGGATCTTGAAGCTAAATTGCAGAATTTCCGGTGGGCGCAGAAGGGTAATTTTCATAGAGGAAAAGCTAAAGTCTCATGGAATTCTATCTGTGTCCCTAAGTATGAGGGGGGCCTGGGTATTAGGCGGCTTGGAGATTCGAATAAAGCTCTTATGGCGACACATATTTGGAGCATTCTTAATAAGAGGGAGTCCTTGTGGGTTAGCTGGATTTACTCTTACAGGTTAAAAGGACGCAGTTTCTGGGTATGTAAGGAAGGTACGAATTGTAGCTGGAGCTGGAGAAAGCTTCTTCAGATGCGGCCTAGTATCAGGGATCACGTGTGGTCTAGATTGGGTGATGGGACTAATACGTCAGCTTGGTATGATAACTGGAGTCATCTTTGTCCGTTATCTAATCTTCTGTCTCCTAGGACCATTTCGAATGCGGGTTTTAGACTTCATGCTATGGTTGCGGATATCCATAATCAAGGTACTTGGGCTTGGCCCTTGGCTTGGAGGGATTTGTTTCCAGTGTTGATTCAATTGGATCAGGTTTACTTGGACCCAAATAAGGCGGATCAGATTTGCTGGAAGGATGGGGATGATATACTCGATTTCTCTTCTTCAAACGTCTGGCATTCGCTTCGGATTAGGGAGCCGGAAGTGGATTGGGTTAAAGTAGTCTGGTTTAATCAGTGCATCCCTAGGCATGCTTTCTTTATGTGGTTGATTATTCGGTGGAAATTTCTAACTCAGGATAAAATTCTCCAGTGGGACATCTCGAGAAGGAAAAACATGAACATGATGTGCTGTTTGTTGTGCTATGAGAATGTTGACTCCCATGACCATCTTTTCTTTGAATGTGCGTTTTCTGAACAGGTTTGGAACAAGACTAGAGATAAGGTGGGTATGTCTATGGTTGTTTCCAGATGGAGTGACATTATGGCCTGGCTTCTGGCTCGTGCTCGATCGAAAACAGCGGCGCATTATATAAGTAGAGTGTTTGTTGCCTGTGCAGCATACATAATATGGCAAGAACGTAATGCGAGATTGTTCAAGAATCAAGCTAGGCCACCGGATACCATTTGTGAACATATATTGAAGACAGTTCGGTACAAGCTGATGGGGGTTAAGTTCAAAAATTGTGCGAATGTTAGGAGGCTGCTAGGTGAATGGAAGATAAATGGCAACTACCTATCAGATAATGGAGGCTGATTATTGTGTTTTTTTTTTGTGATTAAGTTTTCTAGATTTTTAGTCTAGTGATGTACTTTTGTTTTGGGGGTTGTTTTGTGTTGTTTGCTTGGCTTACTTTCATGAGGTGTGTCTCATGATTGAACTAGTGGGAGATTATCCTCACTACTTGTTTTCTTTGGTTGTTTAATATATAGAATCACTGGGGTAACCCATTACCCAAAAAATAAACTCAGATTATTATATTTATCTAATCTGATCCGTTTAACTTTTGAAAACATTAACTTTGACTTGTCAATTGACCTAGTAAACGTGATTCTTAGGAGGTACCCTTTTAAGGGATTAATACCTACCTAATTATGATCACTTAGCCATGTTCATTTTGAAAAATGGCTAGACCATAATGGTTTTAATCAAAAGTCAAAGCGTTTATCGAAAAGGCTTGACTTTTGCCTATTAAAAGCCTATAAAATAAGAGAGCAGAGATGGAACACATACAAGTGATCCAAGAGAAAGTTTAGAACTCAAAGGGATGCTTCTAGATGACCAGGAACTTCCAAGAGTGTAATAGAGAGAAGAAGAGGTAATGAACAAGGAATTGAATGAGATTGGTGGGCTATTTATAGTGCAAGCGGATGAATGAGGAAGATGCCAGGTGTTAGAGGTGTTGTACGATCAGTACATGTTAGAACTTTTGAGACCGTTGGTGCTTGATTATCCATAGTTTGAGCTAGTTTGTAATGGTTAGACAAAGTTAAAGGGTCAAAAGTGCAATATGGTGAAACTTGTATGTACGCGGCGTATTTAGCAATATGATGATTAATGCATGTATGTCCAAATTTCTTGGACAGATTTTGGTGATCTTCTTGTGTTGTGATTTTTACTATTGTGCTTTCATCCGAATATCCAGGTGCTATTACTGATTACATGTTATTGGGATTTCATATACAACACTAGTTGTTTGATCCAAACAAGATTCTTCATCTTCTTTGCTTGGTTTTTCTTAGTATTTGCACATTCAAACAACTAATCCATAGTTGTTTGGGTGAAAACAATCAACCACTGTGATCCGAATCTGTTTTGGGACTCACAATTTGGTATCAGAGCCTTTGTGCTCTTGATTGTTTGAGTTTTTGTTAAGATTTGTCAAGTTTTGAAGGTTTTACAAAAGTTCTCAAAGTTTCATGGTTTTTCAAATTTTTGGGATTAAAATGGCTTGATCTGGTGCGTTTAATATTTGGGTTGTTGTTAATCAGTAGCTTGGTAAACATTTTGGTCATTTAGCTGCAAAGAAACATGAATTTTGGGTCGTTGTATTTAGTGTTGAAGCTAGCGTAGATATATTTGAAGTTGGCGTATTTATTTTAAATCTAGCGTATTTAACTTGAGTCTAGCGTAGTTAACAAATACGCTGGTTCTTAAACCAGCGGATTTATACCATTATCAGCGTAATTGCTCCAGTGACTTTAATCGAAGGCGACTTCGAAATCACTGATACTTATCCTCAGCGATTTTATCATGGTGTTCAGCGAAATTAACTAAACCTTTGCTTGTTTTCATATATCCAGCGGATTTAGCATTTTGCAGGACATAATCACCGATCCCATCAACGTAATTGTCTCCAAGTGCAGCGTATTAAATCTCTTGTCCAGCGTTTTTATCTCCTAGCGAGCGTAATTGTTTCCTGATTCAGCAAATCCCAACATAATTTATCATCATTCATCCATCATGTCTCTAAATCAACTCAATCCGATTGCTCAAGCCGAACTAGAAACTGGAACTGCTACAAGGCCACCAAAGTTGAAAGGTTCGAAAGATTTCAGCAGCTAGAAAAACATGATCAAGTCCTTCTTTGAGTATACCGATTATACTCAATGGATGTCAGTCACTGTGGGCCCGCATGTTCCCATGATAATACGTGACGACATCGTACTATCAATGAAGATCCTTCAACATTCACAGATGAAGATAGGACACTCATTCAACGTGACCAGAGGGCTCATGCTGCTCTCACTATGGCTCTGTCAAAGGATGATAACAATTTGTTTGAAGAATACACCTCGACACATGAACTGTGGTTGGCTCTAATCGACCATTATGAAGGCAATGAGGAACTCAGGGAGAACAAGCAAGACATGGTGCATAAAGAATATGATATGTTTGGAAGTATTCGTGGCGAAAGCTTGTCCGACCGGGTGTTGACGAAGATGAAGAAGGTGGGAAACCCAGTTGCAAATTATGCATCGATCAAAAAGCTGCTAGATTCTCTACCAAAAGAATGGAGTCTTCAATGCATGATGATTAAGAGAACTTTCCTCACCAGCACAACTCCAGTTACTCTCTCAGAATTGATTAACACTTTAAAAGCCTTTGAAATGGACATCATGAAACGAGAGATGAATCAAACTGGATATTCTCAGAAGACGTCTCAGCAAGCTGCTGCAACCTCGGTCCCCAAGAATATGGCATTTCTGGCTCCCGTCACCTCACGTGGATCAAATTCCCAAAGTGCTGTCGAATCCTATTCAAATGCTTCTGCAAACTCTGTGAAGGCCTCGTCATCTTTTGAGAAGACCACCGTGGCCAGCGACACTCAAGCACTTAAAATTTCCACAGAACATGTAGCTCTTTTTAATACTTTCTTAAGTAGCTATGAGGCGCTTATGTTAGGAGAGTTGAAGAGAGAATTCTTAACAGCAGAGGACATGTATCAAGTAGATCCAGACGACATGAAGGAGATGGATCTGAAGTGGCAGATGGAAATGATCACTCTACGGTTGAAGAAATTCCAAGATAAAACAGGAAAGGGGTTGGCTCTTGGAAAAGCTGGATTTGACAAGTCCAAGCTTAGATGTTATAATTGCGAAGACTTGGGCCATTTCAAAAGAGAGTGTCCATTGCTGAAGAACGAGAATACCGAAATCAACCCGACAAGGAGGCCGATCGCCATTGAAGGAAATAATAATGCTGCTGACAATAACCATATAAGGATTTAGTGGTGGTAGACTATGATTGGTCGGAGGAGATAGCTGAGGCAAAAGGTGAAGTAAACAAGGCCCTCATGGCAAACATTACCACTGTCTCTGCCACGTCTGCTTCAAATGGTGTTAAAAAACAAACCTCCAAGATTCTAAAAGATGACACTGGTTTGAAAAGCATCATCTCTCCTGCCTCAGAGAAGAGACAACAGAAAGCTTAAATGAATTAGTCGAAGCCTGCTGTTCAAGAAGTCATCAGTACCAGCAAGAATGAAGCGGTTGGAACATCCTCTACCGCCATGAAATCAGAAGCCGAGGATAAGAATTTGGTAAACATCATTCCATATGAATTTAAAGCAAAGTTGTGCTCAAAACCATGTTTGAATGTCGTGGCACACTACAAATCACTCCGCCGTGATATAATTAAAGAAAAAGAAAAAGTTTTGAAAATAAATCAAGAACTAAAAGAAAATGAGGCTGCATCTCAGTGAAAGTTGAATTCAACCATAGCTGAAATGCAGACTTTAAAAGAATTTGTTTTCAGAAAAGATTTTATCATAAATGATTTGACCGAAAAACTAGAAAAATCTCAAAACGAAAACAATAAGTTACAAATCCTTATTGATAAATGGAAAATTAGTCAAAAAGTACTGGTTGATATTGTAAACTGCCAACGACCGACATTCATAAAGGATGGAATTGGATATAAAGATAAATTCGGAAACGAAAGAAAATTATTTCCTCCTCCGCACTACAAAAATTATGTTCCTATGCCATCCCCTCATCCTAAGAACGACTTAATCAATAAAAATGATCTTTTGGATCAAAGTATTTTTTATAAATTCGAAAACAACACTAACTTTTCTGAAAGTAATACAGATCTGTGCGAGAGTAAGGAAGATGTGTGCGATGGGGAAGATGATTGTGGAGGGATGAAAATAGGAATAGGCTATTCAGGCGACAGTTATTCAACTGTTAACTGGTTCGCCTGGAATTGTGATAAGACGAACAAAATTTCTATTCGAGATAACTGTAATAGTTTATCTAGGCTGGATGATTGTAATGGCAATGTGCCTACACTTAAGGCTCATAACTAAGGGATTGCTAAGGTTGAGGGTCATGACCTAAACTTTGTTCTTAATGATGAAAATGTTATGCTTGAATCTCCTGTATTTGTGACAGAGTTAAAGAAAAACAGTTTTGGAAAATTCCTTACAGAGGAAATTCCAGAATTTATTCCATCAGTTGCAGGTACATCAGAGACTGATAAAGATTTCACTGAAGATTCAAGCACAACAACTTCAGAAAGTGATGAAGAAAGGTCAGATGAAAGTCAAGAATCAAGCTCCTCATCAGACAGTGAGCACAGTGAAGTCGACATTGAAGATAAACATCATCCTGACAAGAAACTGAAGAAAGCTAAAGATTCAAGCCACATTACATCATCAAATTCCTCAAGATGCTCCAGACTCTGATCACATACATCATCTTCACACTCAGCACCCAGGAAGAAAAGATCGAGTCAAAAACAATGTTTTCGTTGTCGTCATTTAGGACATACGTCGAAACATTGCAAAAGCAAGAAATTTTCTAAACCTAGTCAAGATCTCGTTAAAAGTTTTACAGATCAATTTGACAATTTAAAGAAATCAGTAAAATGCATAGTTGATTCAACCTGTTTTTGGAAAAGAAAAGACAACACTCTTGCTCAAAATCATGATAGAACTAATGTAAAGCAAGTCTGGGTTCCAAAAACTAGCTAATTTGTACATATTTTTGTTGTTGTTGTTGTTGTTGTTGTATAACAGAATAAGATTCAGAAATGGCTTCGGATGCTCATGGAATATATCTGGCATGTTGACAGCGGCTGCTCCAGGCATATGACCGGGTTAAAGGATCTGCTTACCAACTTTCGAGTTATCGATGGTGACTTTGTATCCTTTGCCGGAGATGAAAAGGGAGGAAAAATAGTCGGAATGGGTGACGTCGTGTCAGAAGCACTGACTTTGGAAAATGTGAACTATGTTCCAGAATTGTGTTACAATCTAATGAGTGTTTCACAAGTTGTGACAAGGGAATTACAATGTTGTTCAATGACACGGAGTGCTTATTTCTCAAACCCGGTTACTTCGTCCCTAAAGAAATGATCATGCTTAGAGCTCCCCGTCAAAATAAGACGTACGTGTTAAATATGAAGAATGCCAAATCAAATGAGCAAATGACATGTCTTATGTCAAAAGCATCTGAATCGGAATCACTACTGTGGCACAGGCGTTTGGGGCATGTGAATTTTAAGAACATAAATAAACTTTCTAAATTAAATCTAGTAAGAGGTTTACCTATGAAAGATTTTCCTTTTTCAGAAAAGTACATCGCATGTGCCCAAGAAAAGCAGCATAAAAAGCCTCACAAGTCCAAAGCAGTGAATACGATATCCGCTCCTCTGCAATTACTTCACATGGATCTTTTTGGCCCAATTAGCGTTAAAAGTTTAGCTAAAAGATCTTATTGTTTGGTGATTATAGATGATTTCTCACGGTTTTAATGGGTATTCTTTCTTGAATCCAAAAGCGAAACGACATCCATTCTGAAGAGCTTCATTCCCATGATTGAAAACGTGATCAAGATGAAAGTCAACTCCATCAGAAGCGACAACGGAACTGAATTTAAAAATCATACGTTTGTCTCCTTCTGTGAAGATAAGGGAATTCGCCTCCAATACAGCGCTGCTAGGACTCCTCAGCAAAACGGGGTAGCAGAACGCAAAAACAGAACTCTCATCGAAGCTGCAAGAACTATGCTTGTCGACTCTAAGCTTCCCATAATCTTCTGGGCTGAAGCAGTCAACACAGCATGCTATGTCTTGAATCGTGTTTTGATTGTCAAACCTCACGGAAAGACGGCCTATGAACTTCTTTTCAAAAGAAAGCCTCTGATAGATTTCTTCAGCCCGTTCGGGTGTTCATGCACACTTCTCAACACTGAAGACAATCCCATCAAGTTTTAAGCAGTCGGTGACGTGTGCTACTTCATGGGCTATTCATCTTCTCAAAAGGCATATCGAGTCTACAACAAGCGGACCAAGATGGTGATTGAATCGTACTACGTCGATTTTCAAGAAGGAAACTCCACTAACACTGGAAGCGCTCCAAACTGGTTTTATGACGTGGATATTATATTCAACACTTTCAGCATCGATGAACCCATCACTGAATCCGAACTGCAGAATCCACTCAATTGGAACCATTGTTTGATGCCTCAGACATTGGTTTTACTCCTTTTACAACCCGTTTCACCCCTGCCTCTACCTCTTCTACTCTTCCGGTGTTCGAAGTAAATGGTGACACATTTGCAGAGAATGCATCTGCACATGATGATTCTTCTTCACAGCAGGCTGTGGATGAACCACCCAAAGAAGACGAAACTCCAATCATCTACGTCGATGAACACTTTTCTAATCTGCCTCAACAAGTTGAAACTCACACCAATGTAGGGTATAGGACCAATCGAAACCATCCAATTGAAAATGTCATCGGTTTCGTTGAAAATGGAGTTCGAACACGTGGACAAACACATACCATCAACACAGGACTGTATGTAGCCTTTCTCTCGCAGTCTGTCCCAAGAGATATCAAAGAAGCTATTCAAGATTCAAGTTGGGCACAAGCTATGCAAGAAGAATTAGCCAATTTCGGAAACTCAAAGTCTGGGAACTAGTTGACCTACCAGACGGAAAGTATCCAATTGATACTAAGTGGGTGTTTCGTAATAAGATGGACGATCATGGTGTAGTTATCAAGAATAAGGCTAGATTAGTGGTTCAAGGGTTTCGACAGGAAGAAGGGATTGACTACGAGGAAGTTTTTGCACCGGTTGCACCCTTAGAAGCCATCAGAATCTTCTTAGCCTATGCCCCGTTTCAAAACTTTAAGGTGTTTCAAAAGGAGGTAAAAAGTGTTTTTCTGTATGGGAAAGTAAAAGAAGAAGTTTATGTTTGTCAACCTCCAGGTTTTGAAGATCCTCATTCTCCCACAAAATACTACAAGCTTGACAAAGCTCTCTATGGTCTTCACCAAGCTCCTAAAGCATGGTACGAGACTTTGTCAACATATCTTCTGGAGTGTGGATACTCAAGAGGAAAAATTGACATGACTCTCTTCACAAAAAGGATTGGAGAAGATGTGATGTTGGTTCAAATCTACGTAGACGATATCATTTTTGGGTCGACAGATGAAGCCCTTTGCAGAGAATTCGAGAAGGTGATGAAAGCGAAGTTCGAGATGAGTATGTGGGAGAACTCACGTTTTTCTTAGGACTAGAAGTGAAGCAACAAAAGGATTGCATCCTCATTCATCAGGCTAAGTATATCAGGGATATTCTTTCCAAATACAGCATGAATGACTGCAAATCCGCCAACACTCCTTTTGCTGCTCAGACGGAACTCACTTCAGATCTTCAAGGAAAGCCAGTGACCAAATCTCTCTATCGCTCAATGATTGGCTCATTAATGTATCTGACCGCTAGTAGGCCTGACATAATGTGGGCTGTCTGTCTCTGTGCCCGCTTTCAGACAAATCCCAAAGAATCGCATGATGCTGCCGTCAGAGAGAATCTTTCGCTATCTCAAAGGAACTCCAAAGCTTGGTTTGTGGTATCCTAAAGATAGTAATTTTGATATAATAGCTTACTCTGACATTGATCATGCAGGTTGCAAAGTAGACAAAAAATCTGTCTCCGGAGGCTGCCAATTCTTGGGAAATCGTCTTATTTCGAAAGCAAAAAGCAGACAACAGTCTCTACATCTACCGCTCAGGCTGAATACACAGCAGCTTATAGTTGCTGTTCACAAGTCCTTTGGATACAGAATCAGTTGTTGGATTATGGGTTAACATTATGAAGACTCCGATATTCATCGACAATGAAGCGTGTCTGGGGATTGTGAAGAATCCCATCCACCACTCAAGAACAAAACACATCAAGATTCGCATTCATGCGATTAGAGATGCGTACGAGAAAGGATACATCCAAGTGGTGCCAGTGGATTCAGTGCAACAAAAAGCTAATATATTTACGAAAGCATTCGATAAAGCTCGATTCAACCAGTTGGTAACCTGGTTGGAAATGGTGAACTTCCTTGAGTGGAATTGACTTTTGGTAAAACAAAAATTGGTCTTTATAATAAATAACAATCTCATAAAATGTGTCCAACAAAAAGATTTTCTGCAAGGTTAAAATTTCTTTTCAAGCAATGGATTCCCGAAAATAAAATTTTAAGGGGGGAAGTTTTCCAGAAAATATTGTTGAGACTGATTCCTTCTTTGGCACCCGCACGAGAAATGATAGAAAAACTACTAACACTTTTGTTCTGATCTTAAAAGAGAAAAAGATTAAGGCCTCAAGCAACGACGTGTGGGTAGATTCAGCAATACCTTGAAGTAAACTGCGAAACGGAGACAAACTCTAATGATCACACAAGAATTCTGAATACCCACAATGTTGTGCAACTTGCGGTAACACGTTGCGGCGTATGGCTTAATTGCCTTAAATCTTGCGTTGATAGATTGCCAAAGTCTGAGATTTTGGGTCTTTATATTGGCTAATCATTCGGGGATATCATAGTTGCTCTTCTGCTGCATCCAAATATATGCTGACCTAGACACAGCTATGATATCTTTTCAAAAGAGCCTATGCGGCCAAAACCCTACACAAATGAATCTCTCGTTGAGAATTGTTCAAATGCTTAAATCGTACCACACCTGGTATCTCCCATAGCCCTCGTTAGACCTTGGTCTCTCTGTTGTACGGAAGTACTAACCTGAACACCAACTGTCTAACGTTGAAATCTCAAAAACGAATGAAGTTAGTATACTCACCTGTTATGAGGAATCTTTGCGCATACCTTGATCGTGGGGTATGTCCTGATGTGGGACTCACGAGTACAACAATCTGACTGTTTCAGCATGAGTGGGGGAACATTGAATTTCTTGTCAATATTACTGCAACATGATAAAAAGGCTCTCTGATCGCATGTTGAAAGATAGGTGCATGGATTTAAAAGGACAAGCATACGGACAGTTTTTCTTTTGCCTTAATTATTTAATATATCCAATATTTTATCTCAAACGAACGAAGTGTTACCAGTATGATCTTTTGCAGGAAAGTCACAGGATTCAAGTCAGTTAGCATAAATTTTGTGTGAAAAAGAAGGCTTCCGGACAAAAAAAAACAACTTTCAAGATCCAGATTGCAATCTTTCTTTTCTTTTAAGTTTAATTTTAAATTCTTGCACTATTTTTTATCAAAAAGGGGCATGTTTTTCGAGAAAAGTTAAAATTTTCGAGCGTATTATTTCTAAGATTTCTTAAAGATAAAGATACCTCACAAACATTTCAACGTGGCGTATTTAATGTTCCAGCGTATTTAATAAATACGCTGGAAGGCAAACATGTATTACTTCAGTTTCATTTTTCAGCAAATAATTTCAAAAACCTTCACTTATCATCATCATCTTCTTCATCCGAAACCAAAACTAACAACCCACTTCCACTCTTAAATCTACTCTTAGTGAATTTGAAAGGAATCGATATCAGTATGGTTATATTCAAATGTGCATTGTTCTATGTTTATGTTTGATTGAGTCTAAATCATTGATTTCGGTCACTGATGTGTGTATAAAGTTTCATTTGAATCTGGTTTCTCCGGTTATAATGGGTTTATCAAGAAAAACTTGAAGCCAGCGTAATTATTATGAATGTAGCGTAAATATTTTGAATATGGCGTAATTAGCTCAATCCTTCGAGCCAGCGGATTTAAGTCTTGAACGCGAGCTCAAGCAAGCGGCGTACTTGACAATTACGCCGGTAAACCAGTGTAGATAATTATCTTCGCCGGATACATTCTCGGGTCAAAGTTTAATCCGCTACTCGTGTATAGCGTAAATAATCTTCATTCGGCGTAGTTGTCTCAGAGTCTCGAGTTACATGTCCGGCGTAATTGGTCTGGCGTAAATATTAGCGGTTTTATAAAATTAATTTTAATTTTTCTTTTCTTTTTTATTTATAATCCAAATATATTTATGTATAAATTTATATATATATATATATATATATAGATGAATTTATGTACATGAATCTAACTTGACTCGTTTTCACTTTCAGAAATGGTGAAGGATATTATTTGGGATAAAACTCGAAAGCACAATCAGCCATGCAAGTTGGTCCCACCTCCAATCGACTTTGAAGATGTAGCAAAGTGGATAAATTCAAGTAGGATCGGCTACGTTGTACAAGCCGATCCGATCATCTACAGCATCCACATCGAAAAGTTTTGGAAGACAGCCAAAGTGTCAACCGTAAACGAAATTAAAAGAATCACGGCTACAGTCAGAAATAAGAAGATCGTACAGAGGAGAACATACGCAGAGTCCTCAGTCTTGGAGACAAGAACAGTGATTTGCTCAGAATGAAGAAGGACGACATCCTAGATGGGTTTAAAGGGATGAGGTATATTGGAGACTTCAGAGAGAAAAATGAGATCAAAAGAAAGGGGCTTACCAAGGACTGGAGATTCATTCTTCATGTAATCGCTATGAGCTTGGCACATAGGAAAGGAGGATATGATGGTTTGAACTTGGAATGGTCGGCTGCTATGCTTAGCCTCTGCACAAAGCAGTCATTCAATATCTCTGGCCTCATTTTTTACTGTATGGTTGATAATGCAAATTCCTCCACATGGGCCATGTACCCTCGTTTTGTTCAGCTCCTCATCAATGACCAACATCCAAATCTTCCTAATGATGGCGACCTATACAAGTTCCAGCTGCCAACAGGGCGTCAGATTACCTAGCTAAAGACTGAGGAATGGGTACTGTTGCATCAGTGGATGTATAGGGAGGAAAGATACCCTGTCGTAAAAGCAGCCTATGAGAAATACAGAGAACGGGTTAAGAAAAAGAGACAAGGAGATGGTGATGAGGAAGTGGAGGAGGAAGAAGAGGAAACCGAGCAGCTGATTAAAAAGAATAAAGGAAAGAAAATCATGAAGGAAGGGAGCTCCTCGAAGAAACGGAAAGATAGTGCTCCTCAAGAACGATTGATGGAAAGCAGTTTCAGGGCCGAAGGCACGAGAAAACATCGCGAGCATATAGAGAATCTCCGTGCGATTCATGAGGCAGAAGAAAGAGAGAAGAGAGAAACTGGAAGAAAGAGACGTCATATGACAGAATCCAAAACACCGGTGACGGTCACCACCGAGCAAGAGCAGTTAGACAAGTTTGTAGATTAGTTGATTGTCGATCCGGAAGCCCCAAGTCTATCTCCCCCGCAGAAGCGTAAGAAAACTGGGGAAGGACCTTCGACAGAGGAACAACCAAGACAAATGCCGCCACAAGCTCCTCAAAGACCTCGTCCATTTCAGGAGTTGTATGATAAGCTAACAAAAGATATTAGGAAAGGCCCAGCTCAGGAAATCTGTCTATTGAAGCATCAAGTAAGCAACACAAACGTTATTCGCGAGAAGTTGAGGGAACAAAGAAAGAAAAACAAAGACCTTCATGCATACGTAAAAGAACAGACGAGATTTGTGAGATTTCAGCAAGATGGATGGAAAAGATGTATCGTATGATCAGAGAACTTTGCACCAAAGTGGACATACCACGATGTTCTCATCTACTGATATTTTTATTATAAGAAGTTCAAGACTGAAGAGGGAAGACAAAAAGCTAAGGCTGCAGAAAAGAAGAAAAAGCGCTTAGAATCGGCCGTGAACGTCACTGAGGATGACGAAAGTGAAGAGGAGGAGGTAGACAGAGATGAAATGCCAGCGAGATTTGTTGAGTGGGGTTTGGAAGATGATACTATTTATGAAACTGAGTAAATGGTTCAGAAAAGAAAGGGAAAAGCTTCCAGATTTCTATCAGGTGGTCATCGTTGAAAAATCTGAAGTCACTGATAGAATAATAAGCTAGAAGTACTGCAATCTCAAAGGGATGTTCATCGTAAAAAGACGAGGTGGTGCTATTCAGCATTTTAACACCGGAGCTGACATGAAAAGCCTTCCAAGATGGGATATTCTAGAACTGGGGAGGCTAGACCTGATAAACCCGACCAACAGCAGCATCGGAGCTGACTTTGAAAGACTCATTTTAAGAGAATGCAATCGGGGCTTCACAGTTTTCAAGCCGCAACGACCTCGAAGAAGAGTGTCAAAGACGACAAAAGATCCCATCACAGGAAAAGGGATGGTTACATGGGTAATAGATCCTGCTAAGGTCGAAACAAAAGTCAAAATTCCACCTGAACAGCCTGTCATGCTTACACACTTCAAGAAATGGTTTTACGATGGGAAGACAGGAGAAGCAGTGATCTGATTAGTTTCTAACGAACATATTCGAATTCTAGACCCAATGGATGTTTTCATGTTCTGCCTCTCCGATCTCAACATTCTCTTTGGTCGCAAAATCCACGTTGGAGCCGGAAATGAGTATAGAGAAGAAGGAATGCTATTCCAAAGGGCTGTGGAACGAGCTCGAGAGAGGAAGATAGAGATGATGGAAATTGTTCTCAGGATTCAGAAGCAGACAGAATAGGAGGAGGCAAGAAAAAGAAAGAGAAAGCATAAGTCATCATCACAACAGAAAGCCTCCTCACCATCTCAAGCTGCATCTCACCCTCAAACTCCGTTTTCATCCACATATGAAGCCACTACGGAGTTACAACAACCCTCAAGTGAAGCTATTGTTAATCGAAGCTCTGAAGAAACAATCGAAGCAACCACAGATCAACCTACCATTCAAGCTGCACAAGACAAGAATGAAGGACCCATCGCAGACCCAGAAGCTCGCAAGCAAGATTGAAGAAACCCAAGCACGCAACGGTCTAGGGGGGATATTGTTATAACTTTTGAGACCGTTGGTGCTTGATTATCCATAGTTTGAGCTAGTTTGTAATGGTTAGACAAAGTTAAAGGGTCAAAAGTGCAATATGGTGAAACTTGTATGTACGCGGCGTATTTAGCAACCCAGCGTATTTAATAAATACGCTGGGTAGTAATTTTGTATAAATATGATGATCAATGCATGTATGTCCAAGTTTCTTGGACAGATTTTGGTTATCTTCTTCTGTTGTGATTTTTGCTATTGTACTTTCATCCGAATATCCAGGTGCTGTTACTGATTACATGTTATTGGGATTTCATATACAACACTAGTTGTTTGATCCAAACAAGATTCTTCATCTTCTTTGCTTGGTTTTTCTTAGTATTTGCACATTCAAACAACTAATCCATAGTTGTTTGGGTGAAAACAATCAACCACTGTGATCCGAATCTGTTTTGGGACTCACAGTACAAGTGGTTAGATAGGTGTCAAGAACTGCAAGAGGGTGGCATATTGCAGGATATGTGGCATCTTGGTAGAACTTTCGCATGTTGACACTTTTAGTCCATCAAAGAATATAGTTTTATGAATTATCCCTTGACTATCACAAATGACACGATGATACAACTAGTTCTTCTCGTTCAACACGTGGCATACCGACGAAGAGTGTGAATACCCGGACACTAATGTGTTTATAATATGTGCTTTAGTGAGTTTCAAGTGGTTACAAGCTTAAAATGTGATAAGTACGAGTTCTTATGGTTTTGCAGGCTAAATCACTTAAACTTGTAGAGTTAAACGTTCGGTGATGATGTGGAACACTCAAAGATGTTAAATCAAGAGATATCACATTAACCGAGAGTCATTGGGTCGAGAGATGGCTTGATTATGCAAGAAATATGAAAATAATAAAGCCTAGGGGCCTCCGGGTCATTTGTTGAAAGTTGAATAATAAAAGAAAAGGAGCTTAAGGACCTTACCGTAGGCTACGGTCGCTAGACCGTAGCTTACGGTTGGTAAAAACAGGATTCAGCAAGTCCGGACCGTAACTTACGGTCCTTGACCGTAGGTTACGCTTAGGTTAAAATTCCGGACAACAAAGCCGAACTGTAGCTTACGGTTTGGAACCGTAGCTTACAGTCCACCGTAGGAAAAATGCGAGTTGGACACGTTTGAGCGAGATGAGCGACTAATTCATTTGTGGCTTCATCTGAGGGTATGTACTCGTGTCAGTATATTACCGGACCTGAATTTTATGACGTGTTACATCCTCACTCCCTTAAAAGAAATATCGACCTCGAGATTTTATTCAAAAAAGATGGGGGTATTTTTATCGCATAGTGGACTCAACCTCCCATGTATACTCAGGGCCTCGATAGGCATCCCACTTAACCTTTACAATAGGTATAAACTTTCTTCGGAGCTTTTTAACCTGTCAATCCTCGATCGAAATTGGTTTCTTAATGAACCTCAGGCTTTTATCAATTTGCACATATTGATGTGACATTGGTAGCGACTCATTGGCTAGACACTTTTTCTGATTAGATATGTGGAACACATCATGGATTCCACTGAGCTCCTAAGGCAGCTTAAGCTTATAAGCTACGGAACTGACACATTCGATTACCTCGAATTGTCCAGTATATCTAGGGCTCAACTTGCCCTTCTTTCCGAAGCGCATCACACCTTTCCAGGGTGATACCTTCAACAAGACTTTGTCCCCTACTTGGAATTTAAGAGGTTTTCGCCTCTTGTCTGCATAACTTTTCTGCCTATCACGGGCAGCTTTGAGACGATCACGGATTTGTATTATCTTATCCGTGGTCTCTAGGATAATCTCTGGGCCAGACAGTTTGGCTTCCCCAACTTCAGCCCAACAGACAGGCGTTCTACATTTTCTCCCATTCAAGGCTTCAAAAGGAGCAGCCTTGATGCTTGTATCATAACTATTATTATAGGAGAATTCTATTAGGGGTAAGTAATCATCCCAACTTCCGCCTAAATCAATCACACATGCTCTAAGAATGTCTTCCAAAGTCTAGATAGTACGCTCACTTTGTCCATCAGTATGTGGATGGTAAGTCGTACAAAAGTTTAATCTTGTGCCTAATGATTGTTGGCAACTTTTCCAAAAGTGAGATGTATATATAGTATCTCTATCAGATACAATAGATACCGATACGCCATGTAAGGACACAATCTCGTCCATATATAACTTAGCCAATTTGTCAAAATTATAAATCTGCTTAATTGGAAACTCTTGTCTCTAATCCACCCAATACCAATTCACCACCTACACCATCCTTTGGACCCATTCCAATGGATAAGTAAAACTCCAACCAACCTAACAGTCAACATCAGTATTATGATTACCAACCCCAAAACCAAAATGCTCAAAACAACCAACAGGTGGTAACAATTCGAGACCACCAACACCACCTTTCTAAAACCATGGCCAAAACCGTAACAACAATCAACGTACACCCACACCACCACCTCAAAACCAAAACCGACAAAACCCATTACTACCCAACCTTAACAATCGCAATGTTAATGCCAACCGTGGAGTTAACCAAAATCGTGGCATTCCCAAGAATGAAGCTCGGTTTCTCGATCTCGATGATTTGAGAAACAACATTCCCGACGATGCACCTTATAGTGATCCCGGTTACCAATCACCAGAACATATGATTATTCACTCGGAATACTCGGATGATGGAGGTAACTATAATGATCGGGTTAAAGATAACGCTTGGGGGAATAAGAATGAAGGGAATTTTTATCATGCTCGGGGTTTTGAGTATGAAGAGGGTGGCTATCAAAATGCCAATTTTGTGAGAAATGATGGTGGATATGGGTACGATTA
The DNA here is from genome assembly GCA_947069175.1 of Scalesia atractyloides. Lineage (NCBI taxonomy): Eukaryota > Viridiplantae > Streptophyta > Magnoliopsida > Asterales > Asteraceae > Scalesia > Scalesia atractyloides. The sequence continues at coordinate 27,146,498 of CAMTDV010000116.1, read as the reverse complement.
TGGTCGAAACAACGGCTACGAGAACAATCATCAACCACGGAACAATAAAAGGAACCAGGATTACGGTAACAATAACAACAATAATGTCAATCGTAAATGAATCCCGCAACTCGTGGGTGGGGGTAATCAAGGTGGTGATTGAAGAGGTAATAATCGGCCGATAAATCAAGAAGTTAATGGTCCATGTCATCAACAAAAACAAGGCCCAAGAGATTTTAATGAGCGATTTAGACCGATGGTCACCGAAAATGACTCACCTATTGTGCCTACACCTCGAGGGATGAGATCGTTCTAGTGCAAGCCAACTACATCAACATCCTACCTCACTTCAATGGTAGGACACATGATGAGCCATACACGCATTTGGCCGAATTTTCAGCTATATGTGGCATTATCGGGAACCACAATTTCGAGATGGAGGAAGTGAAGCTTAGGCTTTTTCAGTTTTCGTTGAAAGATAAAGCTAAACAGTGGTTTCTCACACTTCCGGCTAATAGTATTCACACTTGTGCAGAAATGCAACAAGTGTTTCTTGATGAATACTATTTGATAGCAAAGACTGACGATGCAAGAGATGAGATTCAGTCATTTAGACAATTACCGCGAGAGTTGCTACATGAGGGTTTGACACGCTTCAAGGAGTTGGTTCGGAAGTGTCCTCATCATCAAATTCGGAGGTGGGAATTGTTGAAATGCTTTGTAAGGGGATTGGACGCCGATGATCACAAATATTTGCAACCGGCAAGTAACAGTACCTGTTGAACAATCATGAGGAGGACGATTGGGAATTTTTGGAAAGGATGAGCAAGAGCTAAGCACCCCTTTCCCGATCTCGATTCAAGTGCTAAGGATCGAATCGCCAGATTAGAGCGAGAGTTAGCTCGGATGAAGAAAAAGGATATGAGTGCGGTTCAATTCACGGTTTGTGAGGATTTTGTAGACAGTGGTCATTGGACCGAGGAGTGCCAAGTTAATATAGCACAAGCCACCGAGGAGATGAATCAAGTGTTTAGGGATCCGAAGCAATTTGATATGAACTCTAACACTTATCACCCGGGTTTGAGGAACCATCCTAACTTTAGGTATGGTGATGCCTCGAATCAAATGAACCCGAGCTTCCAGTCGGGTAACCAAGGTGGATCGTCATTTCAAAACCGCCAAAGTGGTAACCAAGGGGGTTACCAACGGTCCAACTACAACCAAGGAAGTAACCAAGGATACAACGACCATGATAACAACAACTATCAAAGGTGTTATAACCAAGGTGGACATGGTGGTGGTTATTCGAATTCGCAATTGGGCTATTAGAGACTCGAACCAAGAGATCAAGACGGAGATGAAGAAGGAGTTTGAAGTGCGAGACAAGTCGCACAAGGCATTGGAGAAGCAAGTGGGTCAACTTGGAAAGAAATGGCCCAACTCAAAGGAAGCGGTGGAAGACTTCCAAGCGACACTATGGTAAACCCGAAGCATCAAAACTCAAGCACGAACAATGTGAGAAATGTGCACATTAGTGCGTCTTCCAAGTGATGAGGTTTATAGTGTTGAGGGCCTTCCACTACCACAAGTTGTTGATGGTGTAGTGGAGGATTTTAGTGACGAATGCGAACATGGGCAGGAAACAATTTCACAATCAAAAATAGAAAAGGAAAATTTTAAAAAGTCTTTTTGTAAAAATTGTTTAATTGAATTGCATGCTAGGGCAAATGATATGGGTGAGGGGTTTGATACCATCCCATATCCGTTAGCTCTATTAAAACCAATTAAGGCATCAACAGTAAAAAAACAAACCCCACCAAAGGACAAGAGGTGGGAAAATTTTAAACAAGCAAAAACCAATTTACCATTGCTTGATGCCACAATAAAGGTTCCTGCTCATGTTTGAAGGAGTTAAGCACCGAAAAACAGCACAACAAACTACCTGAACCTATTGATTTGATATCTCATGTTATGTTGTTTTATTGAGTGCCCTCTCCCAAAAAGCTCAAGATTCGGGAGATCCTCTTATTCCAATCCAAATTGGTAAGTTTAAAATTAAGAGGGCACTCCTAGATGTTGGAGCTTGCGTGAGCATCTTACCTGGGAGTCTGTATGACCAATATGATTTTGGTCTTTTGAAAAAGTTTGACACCCCCGTGGTGTTGGCCGATCAGATTCCCACGCATCCAAGGGGATGGTGGAAGATGTGATAGTGAAGGTTGAAGATTGTTATTACCCAGTTGACTTTTTGGTAGTTGACTATGTTGGGTGTGTTGAGGACACACAAACGATAGTCATACTGAGTAGACCATTCCTGGCACTACTAATGCTATAATAAATTGTACAATGGAACAGTAAGCATGAAATTTGGGGACCGGGATCTAAATTTGAATGTTTTCCCTAACCCGCTCGGTGAGGTAAGTGTCCTAAGGTGGACATGAATCTGAACAAAAAGATATATGCTATGGTTGGCAGGTTTGAAGAATTGAAGAAGAAACCGGTCAAGAAGAAGAAGGTGAAGAAGAAGTCACCTCAAGAGAAAAAGGAAGAAGATGAATTAAGGAGGTTTGGCCCGTTTGGAAATAAATTGTATGAGTCACCGGTTGGTGATGTGGAAGAGTTCGTGGGTGACTCGACTCTCTAAGCTTTTCTATGGCCTTTCCCATGGCCTTTTCAACTGCCGCGTCAATGCGATCTTGAAAATTATCATTATCGATATCTCTGTTTTCGGCTTTGTTAGATTCCACATTCCTGTGGCTACTTTGTGCCTCATTTGAGTTAGCCATCTTTAAGTCTTGGGTTCTATACACCAAATAACCTTCACTTAGCCATGGTATGTCAACCAATATTGGGCTTAAAATATTTGATATAACAATCCATTGCCTATTCTAGTGTGAATAACATCACAACTCTTAGGCTTAACATATCTATATTTGGCCTAGGTCACAAATGGACCATTAAAGGCAAATTACAATTTAGACATAGTCCATATATTACTAGATAGTGGATCGTAATGTCACAACTGTCATTGTCATAATTTTGGAAAAATTTTATTTAGCTCATAGGCTTGTCTCGAAGGACATAAAATTTGGCACGTAGGCCTGTCACTAATGGACATCAGATATGGCACATAGGCATGTCACTAATGGACATAAAATATGGCACATAGGCCTGTCACTAATGGACATAAAATATGGCCCGTAGGCACTACATCTCTAATGGATGTTTAAATCATATCCCCAAGGGCAATACATCACTAATGGATGTTTAATCATAGCCCCAAGGGCAATACATCACTAATGGATGTTTAATCACCGCACTGGTGATATTAGCCGGATCAGAATAGATCACATAGGATATATAAAATTAATCATAGCCCGAAAGGGCAATACATCACTAATGGATGTTTAATCACCGCACTTGTGATATTAGCTGGGACCAAAATAGATCACATAGGCTATATAAAATTAATCATAGCCCGAAAGGGCAATACATCACTAATGGAAGTTTAGTCATCACACTGGTGATATTAACCGGGATCAGAATAGATCACATAGGCTATATAGGGTTAGGACATAGTCCATTACCTTGAAGGCTTGTGTGATTCCTCAAGTCACACTACCATGAGTATGAATGTTACTTGAATGTTAACATAAGAGGACCTTAATGGTTGATTAATAGTCCTGGTCGCCTTGACCTTAATGACTTGGAGGCTTGAACTTAGTCCACCACCTCTAGATAGAAGGATAACTTCCCTTAACTATCATGATAGAAGACCCTTTCGTTCATAACTATCATTTATTTATTGGGCCAAATATGTGGTCTATGCCACTTGGCTAAATCAAAACCATTAAGATCTTTTGGAATTATATAGCTGATCAAAAATTCGAGTAAAATCGAGACGATCGCTTGAAGAGGATAAGTACATATATATCTAATTCCAAAATATTTCATTAAATGATAATTAGAAAGTACAATACTTGAAATAAATAAATAAAGAAACTGATTGTCCATGCAAGGACTAAAGAAATAACAATGTCCACGCAGGGACTACATAAAATAGAAGAGCCTTAACTCGTCCTTCTTTCCTTTGACCAACTTGGAGAGTTTCTTGAAGAACTTGTTTGTCTTCTTCTCCGTTTTTTCCGCCTGCTGCTGCATTTCTTTCATTCGTTCCAAGGCCTCATTAATGGCCTCAAGTGGTGGCGGAGGTTGTGGTTGTGGTTGTTGCATAACCGGATACTGGTACCCATAAGTTGGATATCCAGTCGTTGGATAAGCAGGTGGAAAAGGAGACGGGTAAAGTGCGTTGTGCATAACCGCCTGCATGTAGGGGTCTTGCGACCATACTAGATAGTCTACTGGTGTAGATGGGTTAAAAGGATCATATCCAGACGTATCTGGATATGTGGGGATTGGGTTACTATAACCCGTTGGCGGTGGTTGCATCATAGGTGTTGGTGTTGGTTCCACCACAGGTGGAGTGTTAGAGGGTCCACCCATTTGTGGGTCCTCGTGAATTGTGGGGTAAGATTTGGGAAAAGTGGCAAAGATCCCGACCTTTGTCCTGCACGTACCGACATACGTGCTCCACGCTTCCTCCTTGGTGGTTTGGTTGGTGGTTGAGGTTGATCCACCGGTTCCATGTGGACATCTTCTTGTATTGGGGGTAGTTGAGGGTGATGAGAAGGAGTGTGGGCGAAGGTGAATTGATTCCAATATTGGACCCACTTATTAGGACCTTGGTAGGGCGATACGGCATAAGAGTTCGAATCGCTTGAAATTTCTATGGGATGCGTATTCGATCCTGACGGTGGCATCTCCGGGTCGGAGTCCTCGTTCATAGGGTTTGGCTGGTCCAACTGATTTTGATCGGCTGGAGGCGTGTTAAAGTAATAGTTATGGTTAAATTCTTCATGATATGAATGATGGGAATGGTGAGAATGGTGTGAATGATAGGAGTGGTGAGAGTGGTAAGAATTTTGGGAATGTGGGGTTACCAAGGAGACGAATCTCCTGATTCTTGGTATGAATCTGAGTTGTGAGGTTGAGAAGGGATGCGCCCCAATGGTCCTCCTCTCATTGGACCTTTTCCTCTTCCACTTTGTCCTCTCACATGTGGCGGCATTTTCTTGTTAGAAATCAATTTAAAAACAATACTAATAACTTAATAATGAAATGGGTAAATCCTAGGTCAATGCCTAGACTCGGAAGTCTAAGGAATGTGCTCGTGTAAGTTTGAGATTAAACACAAGAAGGGTAGTGTTTAATTCTCTCAAACGGCTCTGATACCAACCTGTCACACCCCAGATTTCCTATCCAAATCCATACACCGGTGGGCCCGAGTGGGGAGTATTGTGACGTAAGTTGATAACATCATAGTCAATTAAACACGGCACAACGGAAGTCTTGGAGTAAAATTACTATTACAAATCAAATGTTCGAAATAAAATAATATACAGGCTCGTAATAGAAGATCCACAAGCGGATCATAAAATGTACAAGAAAGAATATAAATTAGACTTTAGGGCAGATCTAAGGATTTGCAAGATCCTCTTATTCACTACCGAGCAGCTTCCGGCCTATTTCGTATTGTACCTGCAATTTAGTCTTTGGACGATACGCCAGCTTTCGCTGGTAAATACACCCAACTGACTCATTTTCAAAACATTTTAAATTGATTTTAAATGCACAGGGCATAAAATCTTTTATAACTTAGGAAAGTTACTTGGTAACCTTGTTAACAGATTCACATGTTTGTCCATACATACAGGGCCTGGTACAGAGACTGAGACATGATTAAATACACACCACTTAGAACTCACAGATGAGTTATCCCCATCGTCTTGGGTAATTTGCATTTGAGCGTCTGTCAGGTGTATGCCTACACCCCGCGCTAAGGTCGTGGCCATTAACTAATCTAATGAGCCGAGGATATCCAGGACACGGTAATTTGACCCCCGATGTTTAAGTTATCAAACAAAACTGATTAAAACAGAATATGCAGATTTACTAGCCACAATCCGGCATTCGATTGATCCCATTTCTGACCAAGCGGTAATAGTTTACCGTATCCCAAGCCCGTATAGGGAAAATAAGTCGAGAGTATTTACCTGAGCTAGTCTTCTTTTAATTTCAATAACTCAGCCGTATACAAAAGTACTTAATTGCAGATAGCATTTACCGGCAAGGCTCTAGTCTGGATTATGGCATAAGCTAACCAATTAATACTAACGGTCTTTATTTTAAGTCATAGACTTAGACCGAGTAGTGTACATGATCAAAACGTGTAACGCTTGATTAAACGATGATTGGATAGAATGTAGTTTAAACCCGACAAGTACTTTGACTTGCATAATATGGGTAAACAATTAACATTCTGGATTTTGAGATTAAAATGATAAGGTTAAACCCCTTTTGGTTGATTTCCGTAAAGTAGTTACGTATAATCAACCATATGCTTATAAGAGATAATGGGTAACCGGATAAGTCATGGACAAGTTCTATATGCCATTATATTTTAAATAAGTTAAGATATCAGTAGGATATCAACTTGTATGCCCGTTAAGGTTTTAAAACGAAATTATGCCTTATAAGGGCATTTCGGTAATTATATACCATATAAAAGGAAATTGAATATATTTTAAGTTTATAATCATAAGTATTCCGGAAATATAATTTATTTATGATATAATATCAGTAGGAAGTCAATTATATGTGTAAATTATCTTTTATGACCAAACTATGCACCGAAGGGGCATTTTGGTCATTTTTACACAAAGTTTATAAATTATTTGGGATTCTGAGTTCATAACATGTACCTACTATAAATATGTTTAAAATCAGTAGGTAACAAGTCTTGGTCAATTATTATGGTTTAAAACCATACTATGCGCCGAAATGGCGCTTATGTCGTAAACTGACGTTTTATGCGATGTTTAATGAAAACTAACATTGGGGTCAGATTAAAATGTCTTAGATATGTTATTTAATATAACATATTAGTTGGTAAAAGATTTACCTTGAAATTTTTTGATTAAAACTATTTTATGAGTCACAAGGGCTAAAATCTCCATTTATTGACATAGTTTAAGGACTTGCTTGAAAACTCAGTTTATAACTTGGTTTAACATCCCAAATTATATTAGTAGGAAACTTATTTTCAAGTTTATTATCCTTAAAACCTTGTTTTATGCAAAAAGGACATTTTAGTAAAAAATGGCATAATTATGGAAGTTGCGCATAAACTTAGATTCTGATTATGATCATGTAATATAACCTCAGAGGGTTATGCTACATTATATTATGATCATAATGCAACTTTAGATCAGTAGGTAACTAATCTAAATCGGGTGAGAATCGAAAGTCAAAGCAGAAGTCAAACTTCACGACTTTCGGTTGCGAACCGACCCTAGAACTGAAATTGACGAGACGAACATGTTCTTACATGTTCTAATAATTATTACCAACTTGTTTAAGTGTCAAAACAGGTTTCATAACATATATAAGATCAATTTATGATTTTTCCGAAAAAATGGCCTGTTTGACTTTTTAATAACATAACTTTGACCCGTCAATTGGTCTAGCAAACATGATCTTCAGGAGGTGCCCGTTATAGGGATTAACACCTACCTTATTACGATCACTTAGCAATGTTCATTTTGAACAATGGCTGGACCATAATGGTCTTAACCGAAAGTCAAAGCGTTTTCCGTAAAACGCTTGACTTTTGGCTATAAAAGCCTATAAGAAAATGCACAAAGGAGGAACACTTACCAGTGATTCCTAGGGAGCAAAAGAACTAAGTTGGATGCTCCTTTTAGCTAGGAACTTCCAGAGGAGGGAGAAGAGTGAAAGAATGAGAATGGTGCAAGTTGAAATGGTGAACTTAAGTACCTATTTATAGTTGGAGAACTCAAAGGAGGTGAAGCCAGGTGTTTAGGGGTGTAAGAGGAAGCTTACAAGTGTCCCAAAACATGGCATAGCAGTTTGGGAAGCCATGGTTTCGATTTAATGGTTTTTTGGAGTTTTGTCTGGAGACCAAGCAAAACTTTCTACAGCAGAGGGCTTCTCGCGCCCCGTGAGAGACCCAGGCCAGGTCTCTCGCGGCCCGCGACCGCCCTTGGCCAGTTTCAAAAATTGACACATTTAGCCCCTTAACTTATTAAAGCTTCTAAAAACCTTTTAAAACACCTTTTTGGCACTTTTAGCCCTCCGTAGCCAATACTTGGAGTACCCGGAATTATGCCTGGACATTGTTGAGCTCTCGGTTCGTTAAAAGGTCACTCAGAGGTATGAATTAACATGTTGACACTTTTAATCCCTCCATTATCCAACTTTCACATATTTACAGATTTGAACCCTCTCGTCCAATAAATGGCCCGTATGAGAGTTAGGACTTCGTAAAGGATCACTCAGAGGCTTATTATAAGCATGTTGATTCTGATGTCACTCAGAGGCTGGGCATGTTGACATATCTGTCACTCAGAGACTGTTATTTATGCATGTTGACATCGGACTGTCACTCAGAGGCTCAGTTTGAGCATGTTGATGCCTTTAGTCCTTGTTAGCCTTTAATAGACTAAAAATAAAATACGACACATGACACTATACTATTGGACACGATTTTACAAGGTGTTACAAAAAGGGCTTGTTGCTAAGTTAATAATGCAATCGTGATTCCTACGAAAGTGAGTTAGGTTTGTTGTGGTTGTAAAATATTTTCCACAAAATTAAATTTGAATAGAAATATGTCTTGGTAAATTCTTTATAAAAATGGTAGAACTAGGTAACTAACAAGTTTTGATGGTTGTGAGAAGCTTGCTTCTACACAAGGGTTGAGATTTGTAGGTACATTATATTCACGAGACGACCATTTTTGTTGAAGAATGAAGAGCACACGAGGAATGAGCGAAAACTAGGTGCATAAATTTCTTTTTAGCTTTGATTTAGTTAGTAATAAGTGGATTGTATTTTGTATTTTATTTTCCGGGGTGAAATTTTGGGGAGGTTAGTCATATCACATCCCTTGTGCATTTTAAAAGCTCTATTCCAACACATTAAGGACAATGTTGACCTCAAGTGTGGGGATGGGGGAAATTTTCAAAAAAATTTCTAAATGTCTTTGTTTGAAGCAATCTAAAAAGCACAAGTAACTAAGTTAATGAGGGATGGCACAACCCATGTGGTCTCTTGTCATGGTCAAGTTCGAATTAATAACATGACGGGTATTTAGCGGGTGGTTATTTGGGAATAATCCGCTTAAGAAACTTGCATTTTGTACATATCACATACCATACCCTTTATACGTGAGATTTTAAGCCGTTTTACACATCAAGATATATGCATATATTTCTTTGTTTGAGTGGACTTTTAGTCGCGTATTGTATAACTTGCAACTGTTGATGCGTTTGAGACCATTGACGGAGTATGAGCACAAGAATGATTAAGGCGTTTGGTAAACCTTTTCCTTTTACACCATATATGTATCCTTACCCGAAATCAATCCCTTAGTCACCAACTTTGAGCCTAAACCTTTCGTTTGACCAACCCATTTAGCCTTTGACCATTGAAACTTTTATTTTTAACTGTGTGATGAAAACTAGATTCTAAGTTTAGTTAAAAAAAATCAAAAATTCAGAAAAGATCATGAAAAAAAGAACAAAAAATCATTGAGAAAAACAAAAAAATATGTGTTGAGAGTTTGTTGAATAAAAGGCGAAATTATTTGCCTCTTAGTTTGTTTATTTGTAGTAGTCATTTTTAGAGTAGTTGTGTATGTAATAAAAATCGAGTTTTCATCACCTTAGCCACTTTCAAAATACCATATTCCATACCCTTAGCCTAGCCCGTTACAACCCATTAAAGACCTTTTGACTTGTGCTTAGTATTTGTGTTCGGTGGTGGAGAATGATTGAGTTGCAAGCCTATATGGGTACGTGTTCTAAGCGGTTGAGTAGTTACATCATAAGTGAATGAAAAAGAATGAGAGATCGTGGAGTACTGGTTGGCGCACAAACACTTAATACCAATTATCACCATTAAACCATCCACAATCATCTACAACAACAATCAACTCAAAACTCTTAAAAAGATATTAAAAAAAACTTATAAATGAAAAAGAATGAGAGATCCATATAATGAATACCTCAAATGGATCAATAGACCTTGAAGAAACAAGTTAATCCTAAGATTAGCTTGTGGTTTGTGTCTCGTCCAAATATAGGTTAATCTTCTTACGTTCTAGCTAAACAGCTACGACGATCCTACAAAACAATCAACACACTGTGAAGCTCGTTACAAGGAGGAGAATAAGGGGTTCTCCTTGTAACCACCCTCCGGCGTGAGAATAAGAACTTGCTTTGAGGATGAAAGTGTGTGTATTGTGAGAGAGCAAGAGAACGATCCTTAAACCTAGAGATGAAGTCCTCTAGATATAGCTAAAAAGAGTTGTGAAAGAGATGGGCTGATGAGCCTTGGGCCTGAGATCGACAACAAGGAATATCCGTTTTGCCTCCCCTGTCACGACCATTAGTGTTAACTGGCGAGGACATAGTTAGCGCACGTTAAATGGATCCACGTGTCCTGACGATTTTCCTTATTGTCTGGTCTGCATCGGCAGATAAATGGAGATCGTGGAGTAGTGGTCGGCACACGCTGATTGGTGCCACGTACGTGTCCTTGTGTACTTCTTGTCTCCTGCACGATTCCTCGTCGTGTAGCACGATAGAGTACAGCCTGTCATGTGCTCATTGGTCTGCTGCTCTGCCAATCGTACTTTCTGTACTGTCCAACATTGTCTTGCACTTCCTAGCCTTACGCCAGCTCTCTTGCAAGTTGAACTAAGTGTTGGATCAAATCTACTCTGGCCATGGCCTCACGCACGACCTAAAGTTAACTCATGTAGGTGGCGCAAGGTTAGGGATGCCAAATCTCTTGTAGAAGGAACTAAGTGTTAGAAATGATCCATTTTTAATATGGCCTCGTGCGCGACCTGAGGTTAACTTGTGTAGTCGAGGTTTGGGACCATACTAATACGTGGTCGAAAACTGATAATTAACCATATTTAAGTTTATGTTTTTACATGACTTTTGGTTTCGTAAACTATCGAATGAAGATTAAATTTGACTTTGCGAAATGTTTATGTGCACTTATGCCTTGTCTAGGTTAGAATTTACATGTTCTTGGTAACGAGGTGCATTATAGTCTGTCGTTTACGACGTCGATAGCTTTTGGCACCTAAGCCACGCAACACTAAACTCGTTGGTCATTTTAACAATTGAATTGATGTCACACCCTGATAAATCAATTACATCAGAGCTGGGTGTGATCTGACTGGTATCTTCATTGCACAGCGAAAGTAAATCTGAGTGCTAAGACTTCTAATAAGTGAACGCCCGCTAATTACTCGAATTCCCATGGGTTCCACTATTCCAACCGTGCAATACTTGTAATCATAACCTGAGAAAGAACATGCAAAAATCAACATAAAGTTGGCGAGTTCATAGTTTGTTCGAAAAGATTTAGAATAAATCTTTTTGATAACTGGTTTAAATATGTTTGAGAAAACGTAATAAAACCATTTTCCTTGGCATGATTAACTGAAAACTTTGTATATGTAAAACTTTTATAATTGCCAACATTCGCGTCGCGTTAACATTTGAGAGTTCGTATATAAAATTAGGTGGTATGTATAGCGTCAAGGAACTTGATGATCATTAATGTTTTGCAAGGACATTAATATGTGTGCCGACATAGGAAGTACTCAACCCTAGACGATTTCTTCCGGTCCACCCGGCTGGGACAACAAAAGCACTACATGCGGCCACACTAGGACCCATGAGTGGGCTCGCTACACCCAATAGATCTACCACTCGTGTTCCTCGGTCTTATAAAAGATTAATGGCACTTAAGAGAAAGCCTTGTCGCACATGATCCAATATTCCATTCCATAGCTAAACCTTACCATCGAAAACATGTATTCCCCCCGAGAGTTATAAACCGAAAACATTTAAAAGAAAAGGGGAACTGGAACTCATAAAGTCTTTGTGCTTTGCACAAGTGAGAATGGGCCTAGCCCGTTTGAGTCTATAAGCAGGACCAACCAGTCCTCTTATTTGCATGCAGGACACCAAGTCCCGTTGTAACTAGGACCATCCCGTCCCTAGTCATGAAACAAATGCACGTTTCGAAATACGCGCGTGTTTTGTAAAAACACGGTATGTTGAGCATAAACATTTCGTAAACCATTTAAGTTTATTGAAATCCATTCGCGACATGGTTTAGAAATACGACTTTTCGTCATTGAAATTTTGTGTACTTTTGCAAAACTTGCATGTCTTTACACCCCCGAAAACATTTATAAAAATGTAAAACTGTAAAAGTGGGGGTTATGAACTCACCTGGATAATCCAGTGCAAAGCTAGCTTAATGTGATTTCCATAGTGTTGTCTCCACAACTTGACTTGCTAGCATGAAATCTAGTGTATTCCTAAAACGGAATAACTCGTAAGTTTCTAAGAATGACGTAGCTATACTACGTGATACCGAGCTCTACCGAATCGTTACTCGTATGATTCTATGAAATTTTCATTGTCTTAACTCGGTTAACCAACATATGGTTTTCTCAGAAATGATTCTATTTTTCTAGTGACTGGAAATATATGTTTACATATAAACATAATTATATTTCATGAAATCGTAGTTAGTCGTCATATACGTCGACGGATAATAGTACGACTCTTTGTAGTTTTCGTAAGATATAATGTATATATACTTGAAAATATATCCGTATAGGTAACACATTTTGTACTCGCGCGAGAGTCTTGTGGTATCGTGTCGCACATCGTTTGGCATTGGAATCGAATATAAAAGATAGCATTTGAAGTTCCCGAATCGTCGACGTTGGAAATAAATATAACTATATTTATTCTATAAAAGTATCTGACATCTCACCATTCGTATATATATGTAATTATATTTGTGTTATACGATTTCCGAATTCGTTCGTTTGAAATAATGTGCGCATTGTACTTATCTTGTAAAAAGACTCGGAAATCTTGACGTTCGAAATAAATATAAACACTATATTTATTTTTATAACATCGTTCGAATAATTTATCGAGGTTTGAATCTAGCTTCCGAGTTTCGACTTTGAATTAAACATAAATAAATATTATTTATTTTGTAGTTGATTATCGAATCTGGTTATCTTCTAATCGCGCTCGATTGTTATGTTGTCGGCTCGAATTTTGATAGCGTCAACATAATAAATATATCTTTTACATTTATTTTATAATAACCGCTTTGAACTGGACGTTTTTTTCTTTAAAATATAACGCGTTTGGTATTGCGTATTTTACAAAAATTGGGCAGAGCTTCCTCTGTTTTTGGACGATCCCGACAATAATAGTTGTCGATTTATTTATCAAAACGCAATATTCAATATACCAATAATGATACACATAACTTCTCATCGTATTTCAAATATAAATTTTGCCACTTATAATTTTCGATTTATATTATTTATATATATCGTAACGTCGCGTTGATTCGGTCTTAACTAGTAATTTTTACGCGAATATTGCACTTGATTCGACTATATATATTTTTAACTTTTTGGTGATAAGTAATCGTTAACGAGTCGGTTTTGAGCTCGGTTTGGCGATATATAATATTAACGTTTATAAACTAATATAAATAAATTTTCGTGTCATAAATGTTTTACCGAAACTCGTGTCGACCCGCAGATTGAGTTTAACCACAGTTGACCATGTTGACTGTGTTGACCAGTAGTTGACCTGTTGACCAATAGTTGACCAGTTGACCGGGTTTGACCGAACCCAAAACTGAACCGAGGCACCAAAAATGACTCAAAACTGTCCCTTGACACGTGTTTGACCTGTTGACCGAGTTGACCCGAGCCCGAGAGTGTCCCGAAATTTATTTTCACCCGAGACGAAAGTGTTTCGTATGGACTCTACAAGTTACTAGGAGCCCATAAATATATTTTTCGTTGAAAACGGATGTCCGAAACCTCGCTAGAACCATGCCAGAGGTCGGAACTTCGCCGGAGAATAAATTTCACAAAAAACTTTTAGAAAGGTCTCTAACCACCCGCTCTAAACATCCATGAAGTGAAAAGTCCAAAACGGGTTCGCCGGAGTTTGGCTTGAATGTCGCCGGAGTTGCCCCGAGCCCAAACGGCTTCGAATCTGCTAAAACCAACATCACCACGCAATCCGGAACGTCGAAGATAGTCGAAAAAGTGTACTCTTGGCTGGAAAACGGTCGCCGGAGCGCCACCGCCGCGTCATCGCTGGCTCCGCCGACCTCGCCGGTCGGAGTCCGGCCACCGGAAAATCTAGAGAGGGAAAGCTGGAGAGAGAATTTTAGAGTTAGAGAGATAGTGTGTAGGTGAAGAATGAGGGTGTGTGGGTGTATTGTGGTTTATATAGGTGTGTTTTGTGGGCTTGGGCTTTTATGTGGACTGGGCCCAAGACCCATTTCTTGTGTTTTGAGCGGCCCGATAGGATTTCTTAAGCCCGTTTTCTCACCCGAACTCCATGGAACGTCGTATAATATTGTTTTAAGAATAAAAAATAAATGTGTAAAAATAGGGTCGGCGTTCGATATTAATAGCGTGCGTTCGTCGATTTCGTTAAAATGTGTAAATGCTTCGGTTGTTGTTTCTTGTCCGTTTTTCGATCCGATTTTGACTATGAATATTAATATTCGATTACGAAGCTAAATATATCATAATATATTAATATCGAGGCGTAACTCGAGTCTGTTGCTTCCATTTTGTTGTTGGTGCGTTCCTACGGACGCGTTTTTCGTTCACGTAAGCGTTTTGTGACGTTCGAAGCATGATAATTCATCAAAATCATAACTGTTTGATAAATACAAGTACAAAATTCGTATTTTTAGATGTTGTCAGTATTTGTTCGGCATCAGTTTGCTTATTGTTCAATTTCGCGTTTAGTGTCTTCGATTATCGCCAAACAGCGTAACGTGAGTCATGTAGACGTTCCAAGGCTTTCCAAAGGCCTGATCGAGTTAATTTCCATCTAATTACGCTAATTATAATGGTATTACTATTCGTGAAGCGCTTAATTAAGACCGGAAACTGCCGGTTGTCATATTCTCCCCTAGTTATAAAAATTTCGTCCTCGAAATTTAAGCTATATTATCTCCTTAGATTTTGTCATGTGTAGGTAGGTATAAATAATACGCAGGTAAATGACCATGTACTCGCATCAAGACTTTTCTGGATTATATGAATGCAATGACTTACTACAACAACATGAACCCACTGGTTCAACTGAATCTGTTTTCAGAATCGATGCCAAGTGAACGAAACGTAATGACATAATCACCAATGTGACTGAGTTTACATGGGTCAAACAAATGAGATTCTCGACAAATAGATTTCCAAGACGTTCACAATCTGTAAATGAATTTCATAAACAATAGGAATCTCTACCAACGGAAACTAGCGTTGGTTGTTAGATCGGTAAGACTTAGAATCAACAAGCTCCACTGAATTAGAAACATGAAGATGATCTGTTAACTTTTTGAACCATAAGTTAACACTATTGAATTGCAAGGATACACCAAATTACAACCGAAGTTAGTGTACCATTGTCTTAATACTAGTTGCCTTAAGACCACTTTCAATGATTAGCCCAAGCTACAAGTTTATAGTGACGCCACAAGGCGTCATAGCCATTGAAATAATTCAATAATAGCGGTGATCGAACGAATTCACCGTGTTTACAATTTAATGAAAGGTTTAATCAAGTAGTCTGAATATTTGTTCCAAATAAATCTCATAGGATTTTCAACTGAAAAATGAAAGAACAAATAAATATGATTTCCGGTCGATCGTGGAAGAACAATAAATATCCCAAAATTTTCGACCGATGATGAAAGAACCGTTACGAGGTACACTGAACTAGACCATAAAGTTGTGTACTGTCTCCTTAACACATGATTGTATTAAGGATGTTTTCAGAAAATGATCCAACAAGGGGGATTTAAAAATGAATAAATAATCAAGTAATTAAATCCGTACATGAGTTATGAAAGCTAGATTAGCACAAGATTCAACTAGTGTAAATGCCACCACAAGGTATCGTAAGCAATAACTGACTTAATAAGGGTGCAGACTGAACCAGTCTACTATGGTTCGAAACAAATGAAATGCTTGTTGACATTACTTTGAATATGACGACCTCAATTCATCATATGAAATCCTTGAATTGACTTTGTACACAGTGAGCAAGTTCAAACAATTGAACTTGGTTTGACTCAATCCAACAATAAATACATGATTTGAACAAGAAGTTTCGATATGGTTACAATGAAAACCCATGTATGCAACTTGGAAAGAAAATGAAATTTCAAGTAATCCGTTGACTTGATATCAAGGAGTCAATATTTGCAATAAGGCAGGTCATCTAGATCACAAAGCAAAAATTTTGAGTATAGCGAACCAACCTTTGAACGACTGATGAAATGATCATTTGAAGTGAAGACCCTGATGGCCTCCACGTATCAAGTTAACCACATGCGTAGCAACAAAGCATGTGTAACATGTAAATCTATCAAGAAATGATGCAATAGGTGTTCGCAAATCAAGAAAGAATTTCCGTGACACAATGACCGTTATGAGGAGTAGAGGTGTGCAAACCTACTCGGTATATGCAAAGTTGGAATTTCCACAAAAGGAATTCGAGGACTTTACCTGATATTTCCTGTGATGACTTAGTGTTTCATGAAATTACCACCGAATGCCGCATGTGGCATATTCGTCATTAATGAAGTAGGGAGAATGCGAAGACATGTGACTTCCTTTGCAGCGCCAATGGTCGCGATTACCATTGTAATAAGTACCGACTGTTATAAAATCTCGTTTGAACGTACCTCAGCGTGTTTCGTGTCGCTTACAGGACCACGTGACAAATTGCCGCATTCTGGTCGGTAGTTCTCCTGCTGACGGGATTAGCATCGTTGACGTAATGTCATGCCTTCTCAAGGTCGCGCCTTGAAAGTCGTATGTGATGTACTTCAACATCCGTTATCGTATCGTTTAAGTTCACGTATATTTGCGCACTAGTGTTTTCGTTTTGCGTTGGCTACTTGCTCGGGTAAATAAAATAGCATCGATGATATATATAATGTGTTTGCCCGAGTTAATAATCGTGGTTCATACGTAATGACCTTTGATGAATTTCAACATAAGTTTTCCAAAAGTCCTAAATGCATGTTGCCAAAACCCTCAAGGTTTTGCTTACTGTATGTAATGTTTTCGTGTACATGCATTAAATACAACACTAGTGTATGATTAAAATCATAATGTTGACTTACTGTCTTCGGCCATGGTTGGAACCCATATTCGAGTGCTAGGCGTTCTGTATGTATTCAAGTCTTATTGATCTAATGTCCCCAAAGGAACGTGAGGTTAAAGCCTAGGTATCTCCACATAAACCTATATGTTATCATAGCCAGGTTTGATACCTAATTCGCTAGAACCTATAGCTCTGATACCACTCTGCCACACCCTGATAAATTGATTACATCAGAGCTGGGTGTGATCTGACTGGTATCTTCATTGCACAGCGGAAGTAAATCTGAGTGCTAAGACTTCTAATAAGTGAACGCCCGCTATATTACTCGAATTCCCATGTGTTCCACTATTCTAACCGTGCAATACTTGTAATCATAACCTGAGAAAGAACATGCAAAAAATCAACATAAAGTTGGCGAGTTCATAATTTGTTTGAAAAGATTCAAAATAAATCTTTTTGATAACTGGTTTAAATATGTTTGAGAAAACGTAATAAAACCATTTTCATTGGCATGATTAACTGAAAACTTTGTATATGTAAAACTTGTATAATTGCCAACATTCGCGTCGCGTTAACATTTGAGAGTTCGTATATAAATTAGGTGGTATGTATAGCGTCAATGAACTTGATGATCATCAATGTTTTGCAAGGACATTAATATGTGTGCCGACATAGGAAGTACTCAACCCTAGACGATTTCTTCCGGTCCACCCGGCTGGGACAACAAAAGCACTACATGCGGCCACACAAGGACCCATGAGTGGGCTCGCTACACCCAATAGATCTACCACTCGTGTTCCTCGGTCTTATAAAAAATTAATGGCACTTAAGAGAAAGCCTTGTCGCACATGATCCAATATTCCATTCCATAGCTAAACCATACCATCAAAAACATGTATTCCCCCCCCCCCCCCCCCGAGAGTTATAAACCGAAAACATTTAAAAGAAAAGGGGAACTGGAACTCACAGAGTCTTTGTGCTTTGCACAAGTGAGAATGGGCCTAGCCTGTTTGAGTCTATAAGCAGGACCAACCAGTCCTCTTATTTGCATGCAGGACACCAAGTCCCGTTGTAACTAGGACCATCCCATCCCTAGTCATGAAACAAATGCACGTTTCGAAATACGCGCGTGTTTTGTAAAAACACGGAATGTTGAGCATAAACATTTCGTAAACCATTTAAGTTTATTGAAATCCATTCGCGACATGGTTTAGAAATACGACTTTTCGTCATTGAAATTTTGTGTACTTTTGCAAAACTTGCATGTCTTTACACCCCCGAAAACATTTATAAAAATGTAAAACTGTAAAAGTGGGGGTTATGAACTCACCTGGATAATCCAGTGCAAAGCTAGCTTAATGTGATTTCCATAGTGTTGTCTCCACAACTTGACTTGCTAGCATGAAATCTAGTGTATTCCTAAAACGGAATAACTCGTAAGTTTCTAAGAATGACGTAGCTATACTACGTGATACCGAGCTCTACCGAATCGTTACTCGTATGATTCTATGAAATTTTCATTGTCTTAACTCGGTTAACCAACATATGGTTTTCTCAGAAATGATTCTATTTTTCTAGTGACTTGAAATATATGTTTACATATAAACATAACTATATTTCATGAAATCGTAGTTAGTCGTCATATACGTCGACGGATAATAGTATGACTCTTTGTAGTTTTCGTAATATATAATGTATATATACTTGAAAATATATCCATATAGGTAACACATTTTGTATTCGCGCGATAGTCTTGTGGTATTGTGTCGTACTTCGTTTGGCATTGGAATCAAATATAATAGATAGCATTTGAAGTTCTCGAATCGTCGACGTTGGAAATAAATATAACTATATTTATTCTATAAAACTATCTGACGTCTCGCCATTCGTATATATATGTAATTATATTTGTGTTATACGATTTCCGAATTCGTTCGTTTGAAATAATGCGCGCATTGTACTTATCTTGTAAAAAGACTCGGAAATCTTGACGTTCGAAATAAATATAAACACTATACTTATTTTTATAACATCGTTCGAATAATTTATCGAGGTTTGAAATCTAGCTTCCGAGTTTCAACTTTGAATTAAAAATAAATAAATATTATTTATTTTGTAGTCGATCATCGAATCTTGTTATCTTCTAATCGCGCTCGATTGTTATGTTGTCGGCTCGAGTTTTGATAGCGTCGACATAATAAATATATCTTTTATATAATAACCGCTTTGAACCGGACGTTTTTGTCTTTGAAATATAACGCGTTTCGTATTGCGTATTTTACGAAAATCGGGCAGAGTTTCCTCTATTTTTGGACGATCCCGACAATAATAGTTGTCGATTTATTTATCAAAACGCAATATTCAATATACCAATAATGATACACTTGTATTTCAAATATAATTTTTGCCATATATCGTAACGTCGCGTTGATTCAGTCTTAACTAGTAATTTTTACGCGAATATAACTCTTGATTCGACTATATATATTTTTAACTTTTTGGTGATAAGTAAACATTAACGAGTCGGTTTTGAGCTCGGTTTGGCGATGTACAATATTAACTTTTATAAACTAATATAAATAAATTTTCGCGTCGTAAATGTTTTACCGAAACTCGTGTCGACCCGCGGATTGAGTTTGACCACAAGTGACCATGTTGACTGCGTTGACCAATAGTTGACCAGGTGACCACGGTTGATCGACAGTTGACCGGGTTTGACCGAACCCAAAACTGAATCGAGGCACAAAAAATGAGTCAAAACTGTCCCTTGACCCGTGGTTGACCTGTTGACCGAGTTGACCCGAGCCCGAGAGTGTCCCGAAATTTATTTTCACCCGAGATGAAAGTTTTTCGTATGGACTCTACAGGTTACTAGGAGCCCAAAAATATATTTTTCGTTGAAAACGGATGTCCGAAACCTCGCCAGAACCATGCCAGAGGTCGGAACTTCGCCGGAGAATAAAATTTCACGAAAACTTGTAGAAAGGTCTCTAACCACCCGATCTAAACATCCATGAAGTGAAAAGTCCAAAACGGGTTCGCCGGAGTTTGGCTGGAATGTCGTCGGAGTTGCTCCCAAGCCCAAACGGCTTCGAATCTGCTAAAACCAACATCATCACGCGATCCGGAACGTTGAAGATAGTCGAAAAAGTGTACTCTTGGCCGGAAAACGGTCGCCGGAGCGCCACCGCCGCGTCATCGCTGGCTCCGCCGGCCTCGCCGGTCGTAGTCCGGCCACCGGAAAATCTAGAGAGGGAAAGCTGGAGAGAGAATTTTAGAGTTAGAGAGATAGTGTATAGGTGAAGAATGAGTGTGTGTGGGTGTATTTTCGTTTATATAGGTGTGTTTTGTGGGCTTGGGCTTTTATGTGGACTAGGCCCAAGACCCATTTCTTGTGTTTTGAGCGGCCCGATAGCATTGCTGAAGCCTGTTTTCTCACCCGAACTCCATGGAACGTCGTATAATATTGTTTTAAGATAAAAAATAAATGTGTAAAAATAGGGTCGACGTTCGATATTAATAGTGTGCGTTCGTCGATTTCTTTAAAATGCGTAAAATGCTCCGGTTGTTGTTTCTTGTCTGTTTTTCGATCCGATTTCGACTACGAATAATAATATTCGATTACGAAGCTAAATATATCATAATATATTAATATCAAGGCGTAACTCGAGTCCGTTGCTTCCGTTTTGTTGTTGGTGCGTTCCTGCGGACGCGTTTTCGTTCACGTAAGCGTTTTGTGACGTTCGAAGCATGATAATTCATCAAAATCATAAATGTATGATAAATACAAGTACAAAATTTGTATTTAGATGTTGTCAGTATTTGTTTGGAATCAGTTCGCTTATCGTTCAATTTCGCGTTTAGTGTCTTCGATTATTGCCAAACAGCGTAACGTGAATCATGTAGACGTTCCAAGGCTTTCCAGAGGCCTGATCGAGTTAATTTATGTCTAACTACTCTAATTATAATGGTATTATTGTTCGTTAAGCGCTTTATTAAGACCGAAAACTGCCGGTTGTCACAGACATCCTACATCGGTTGTGTAGGGGAACAAAGGCTTCCTTATAAGGGGCTGGATATCTTCACCATCATGACGCGTTTTAAAACCATGAGGGGCAGGCACTGAGCGCGTGCTGGCTGCCAAAGCGGACGATATCATGGTGCGGTTACGCTGGACTGTTACAGATGGTATCAGAGCCAGGGCCGGACTGGTGGTGCCAGGTCTCGCTAGGACGCTGGACCCCTTAAGGGGAGTGGATTGTGACATCCCACATCGGTTGTGAAGGGGACAAAGGCTTCCTTATAAGGGGCTGGATATCTTCACCATCATGACGCGTTTTAAAACCGTGAGGGGCAGGCACTGAGGGCGTGCTGGCTGCCAAAGCGGACAATATCATGGTGCGGTTATGCTGGGCTGTTACAATTGAATCTAAAACGTATATAAACCCTAGGACTTTGATTACCAAACCGGGTGTGAACGTTGTTCTCCAATGTTGTTTAAAATCTTTAATTAAGTTTTCCAACAATCATTTAAATTTAGTAGTAATCATTTTAATACCAAACTTGTTGGTTTACTCCGACATATCTTTCAACCAAACAAATATTCAAATTAACCATAGCAAGCTTCATAATTTATGACAAACCTTTAAAATCAATTGTGTCCATCGCAAACCACAAACTCTTCGTGGTTCGATTCTGTACTACCACTAACTCATAGTTAAGGGTAATTAGGGCATATAAATATTATCTTTGACCGGGGCACGACACTCCGGTCACAAACCACTTCAAGTCCCCCAATCCAGTGCGGCTTCCATGCACAAAGTAAGTGGCTGGAGCTTTGGACTAGAAGATAAAAGTAAGTATATGCGCTTTAATTCTGGGCTCTTAAAAATCATCATGTGGGTTAGAAAGTTGGCGTGCGCACGTGCTGGTTTTCAACTATACGGTGCAACCATCAAACTTCTTTGCGATGATTCAGCTTTATTTGCTCATCAAAAAATTTGAAATTCGAAAAGAGCATCTTGTGACAGGTTGTGGCGAAAGCGACGTGTGATATGATTGCTGACACAAGGACACGCATGTTGTCACTGTGTCAGGGTGCATTATTTTGTCTTGTGTCAGGAGAGTGGAGTCCACGTGCGCGTGATAACTGTCGCTCCAGTTTCCCCGCCTGACATGTCGATCTCCTGTTGGCTACGCGCTTCAACTTGTCGGCATGGTTACCCATCACATTAAGTGCGATGGGTATAAATAGGAGAGGAAGTCAAACGTCTTAGCACGTTTCCTCGCCTTCTCTCTCTACTCCTCTTCATATCTTAAAACTGCAAGTGATTCCTTAGTATCTTCAAGTAACCTTCATCCTTTTTTCTAGACTCTTCAAATCTTTCGCCTGCATATATGGCTGATCGCGAAGCCGATGTTATATAGGTTGAAGAAGCCGTTGGTGGTATGCCACCGTTGAAGTGGGAGGAGGGTGCAGATTGTCCGGGGCCATCATCTTCCAGCGAGTGGGACGCTCGGTACCCGGCAAAGGACGTTGGTGCACCGCCGAGATATATCACATTATTTGCCGATTTATTCGGGGAAGGTAACTTCCGGTTGTAGGCGGCCAACTTTTTTGGTGAGATCCTCTCCCACAGTCATTTTCATGTCTCATAGCTGAGCCCATTGGCCATGGTGAGGATCCGACATTTTGAGTTCATGTGCAGTTCTCAAGGACAAGAGCCAACCATTGATCGGTTTCGAGCCTTTTACGAGTTGCAGAGCAACTAGGCTTCTTTTCATTCGCCATGCGCGGGCTGGCGAAGAAACTGCTTATCAACCCTCTGAAGAGTTACCACGATTGGAAAGGTAAGTTCTTTATTCGTGAGGAGGTGATGCCCATCGCCATGTATTCAACGCACGGGGCACAATAGAAAAGGAGGTCCTTTCTATACCGAAGGGCGCAACCCGGTATGAAGGGTTGTGAGCATTGCCAAATCAGGCGTTTGGCGAGAATGTCTTGGTGGCGGCTGGTATGAGCGATAAATGGTCACACGACAGTGTGGAAGCCCACGTTCTGCTCTTAGACGACGCTTGTAAGCTTTGACATTATTGTCTTTACATGTTTCTTTGAAAGGAATTTTTTTAATTTCTTTTTGAAAGTATCAAGACCTGATGAGTCTTATTATCTTGTTTGCAAAGATGGATTATATCACAAGGCTTTTCCTACCTGCGCTGGGGTGATGGGTACGAGGCCCTTGCGCGATGGAGAGGAGTTACGGTACGAGTAGATAAGCGCTTACTTCATGTATCCTCCAGTGGATGCGTTTGCTGCGCCGCCTACTGCTACTAAAGGTGCGTACATACTGAACCCTAGGCCCTGTAGGTCCATAACTCCTGCTGGGGAAGAAGTTGTACTGCTTTCAGCGAGGAGTCTATGCTTCCCCAGATCATGGGTTAAACATCCCACCTTATACGTTTGCAGGTAGCTTGCGTGAATTAAGCGTGGACCCTGATGGCCAGAAACCCAAGAGGCCAAGCAAGAAAAGAGGTGCCACTGTTGCTGAAGAGGCACCCCCCAAAAGAACAAGCGGCGAGTGTTGCAGCGTCTGATGCTGCCTCACGCAAAGGTATGACTCGCCCTCGACAACGTTGCTTAGATGATTTTGTACTTGTTGATAATTCTATAGAGGAACTTTACTCGATAGGTGGAAAGTTCAAAGCTGGTGGAACAGCCGGCGCATGGAGTTTAGGGAGCGTGAGCTCCAAACATCAACCCTTCGGCGCGACTCCCACTTCTAACTGTAACATCCGTCAAAATCGGATATCCGAAATCCGACACGGTTCATAATGTCACACCCCAACCGATGGTGGAAACATCAGAGTGAGACGAAATAGATTGCTCAAGGCATCATAACATTATTTGCGACAATATCTAAATCAACCCAATTTCATTTCATAAAAAGATTTTCAATTACAAAAAGGAAGTCAAATACAATAAGTTCAACAACGTAAATCCTAACATTCTAGATGTGTTTCTACGTCGTCCCTACTAAGTTCGTCATGATCAACATCCTTAACCTGCAACATGTTAAAAGTATAGTTCAACACAAAGTATTGGCGAGTACACAAGTTTGATATAGCATAAGTATGAAAAGATTTAAACGAATCCACATGTTAAGCTAGCATACTAGAATAATGTAAACAATGCATGCGATCTATAAGTCAACCATCACGTGTCACGCAAAATAGAATAAACTTAACGTGACCTCAAGAATACGGCCGGTGCGTTACTGCTATAGCGCTCTACATGTTAGGGGGGAGGCTCGTACGTAGTTAATGACAGACAGCATCACATAAGAATGTTCCAAGTATACAAATCATGCATTACGTAACTATAGCATGTATAATGGATTGCTTGCGTGATTTCATAAAAGTATAAGTGTGATTGCATGTATTTTGATAGACTAACATGTTGCACCCAAAGGTATAAAGCGTAAAAAGGGTTCGAGTGTACTCACGGTTTTGCAAGCTTCCACTTGGTATTTCCGTAAGGTGTTGGGGGGAGTTTGGAGGATGGAGCATCGAGTTATCCTACATGAGGAAAACGTATGTTGGTAAGTATTCGAATGATAACGGAGGATTAGGAAATTTAATTACACTAAAGTATTTATACAAGAAAATAATCATCTAGACTTAATACTCGTTCTTGACACTATAATACCCATTCGGGTTGATGTGTATCGTAACGAGAGATTAAGTACTTAGGTGATGTAACCTAGTACCATGACGGACAATCATTCGATTATCATCAAGGGTTCGGTTAGTGGATAAATATATATATATATTATAGTATACATAATAAGTAGATCATAAACATCATGGAAGTTCATAGAAGTCATGCATGGAGGTGGGAGGATAACCTTACTTTAACCCCTTTTGGTATAGTTCAACAATGCACAAGTCGTCACAAGGACGACAAGGATGGTCATGAATAAGTTAAGCATAAAAGTAAAAGACGAAAAATAATCAATCATCAAGTAAGGTGGTGGATTGAAGGTAAGATAGCCAAGGCTTCCAAGTAATCACACACTACCAACTCAAGTCTTGTTTCAAGAACAAGCTTGGAAGGATACAACACTTGTGGGTTGAAACCCTATTAAAACGAAAGCTCTTACACTTGAGACCTCAAATATGGTGATGTTCCAAGTTGGTTTTCCATGGAAAACCTATGGAAACATTCCTAGAGGTGATTCAAATGTTAAGAAAGGAAGAAAAATCAAAGAAGGGAGGTAAGGGTGAGTTAGAACTCACTTTGAAAGTCTTGAACTTTCAGATGGAGAGAGAGCTTTAGAGAGAAAGAGAGAAGTGTTTGAGGTGTGAAATGAGAGTGGGAGGAGGTGGGTATTTATAGTTGAGGTTAGAGGGGTTGTTGGTTGAGTGCATTTAATGTAGAAAACACAAATTGGACCAATCCATGGGCTAGAAACCACTTTCTTCGGATTATGCCATTTTTAGTCCTTGAACTTTGTTTATATTTCATTTCAGGCTATAACTTGTCATTTTTGCATGTATAACGCATATAAGTATGATTTGGGTATCGAGTGTGAATTTATGAGTCTTTGCAAGTATAACAAGTATTAGTTTAAACGATTGAATGCTTGTAAGACATGCATAGATAACAAGTATGAATTTTTATTATGATTCAAGTCTCGGATTACAAAATTAGGAAAATAAATACGAATACCAATTTCCATAAATAGAAATACGATTATACTTTCTAATTAAGGAAAGTACGAAAAAGCGAGGCGTTACAGTCTCCCCTTCTTTAGGAAATTTCGTCCTGAAATTTATTCAAGAGTAAGACTTTGGAAAAGATGTCATTTTGGTGAAAATATTTGGCCAAAATCAAGATTTTGAAGTTTAAAGTTTTTGCGGAGTTCATGTATAAGTGTGTCAATATGTATCAAAATCTTGAAGGATAAAAATGGTAGGTTCGTGAAAGTAATTTGTTTGACTAAGGTTTTTTTGAGACACTAATCATAAACGTGTATAAGGATAAGTAAAACGTGTATGTGTGTGTGTAAGCAAGTGAGTTTGACTGGGTCTGGACAACTCATTGGAAGGAATATTTTAAAAGAGTGCGACCTAAGAGGAAGGTTTTAGTATAACTAAGGATGTACTTTGATTAAAATGAGAGGTCCACACCGAAAGCTGTAAGAAAAGGTTTGTCAGTTCTAAGGCGTATTAGTAAAATCACTTGTTGTAGAAAAAAATGTTTATTGGAGAGAGCTAGGATAGTAAATATTTATGGTTTCTAAAAGGTTTTGGCGGTAATAGACCGACTGGTTGAAGTTTGCGCGTAGATAAGAGTGAAAGATAGTTTTAAAAGAAAAGGAACATTTTGACCAAATGAGTCGGTGGGGACGTTTATAAAAATGGATTGAACGTTTTAAGTTGATTTGCTGTAAATAAAGTTTGGATGAAAGGTTAAGGGAAAATTGGGAAAATCGTGGTATGGTAGTGAATGATTCGGTAGGTGTATGCGAGGGGTAAAAATGGTATGAATATCAGATAAAATGCGATATGGAATGTTGAGAGATGCTAGTGATAGATATGGCGGTTAAAGCTAACGATTTTGAGAATGAAGCTTTGTCATGGGTAATCGAGTACTAATCATTTTGAAGTGGGGTCACCAAAGTTTGTTATGAATCAATGTATTTAACAAGGTCCGGGAAACACCGAAATTCTCACGGCACATGTTACGAAAGTTTGGTAACATGGTAGGGACACTTATATATAGGAAGTACCAGCGGCGTATCCACCATGTCCACACCATGTTACGTCGTTTCGCTATTCGGTGTCATGTTATGTTCCATGTTGCGATACACGGTAGAACTCACTATGGTTTTCATGCGCCTACCAATATAATCCCATGTGCACCCGCGAGTATTTTGGTTTGTGCATGATCCGCATAGTTTGTACTAGTAGTGTACGGGTCAGGTTACATCTAGTATTACATGCAACAGGTGTGTAAGATTGCGTATAAAAATTAAGTATGCAAGCATGATCGTATGCATGTATGAGTGTGTCGAAAAATAATCAAAATCATCAAGTAAGGTGGTGGATTGAAGGTAGGATAGCCAAGGCTTCCAAGTAATCACACACTACCAACTCAAGTCTCGTTTCAAGAACAAGCTTGGAAGGATACAACACTTGTGGGTTGAAACCCTATTAAAACGAAAGCTCATACACTTGAGACCTCAAATATTGTGATGTTCCAAGTTGGTTTTCCATGGAAAACCTATGGAAACATTCCTAGAGGTGATTCAAATGTTAAGAAAGGAAGAAAAATCAAAGAAGGGAGGTAAGGGTGAGTTAGAACTCACTTTGAAAGTCTTGAACTTTCAGATGGAGTGAGAGCTTTAGAGAGAAAGAGAGAAGTGTTTGAGGTGTGAAATGAGAGTGAGAGGAGGTGGGTATTTATAGTTGAGGTTAGAGGGTTTGTTGGTTGAGTGCATTTAATGTAGAAAACACAAATTGGACCAATCCATGGGCTAGAAACCATTTTCTTTGGATTATGCCATTTTTAGTCCTTGAACTTAATTTATATTTCATTTCAGGCTATAACTTGTCATTTTTGTATGTATAACGCATATAAGTATGATTTGAGTATCGGGTGTGAATTTATGAGTCTTTTGCAAGTATAACAAGTATCAGTTTAAACGATTCAATGCATTTAAGACATGCATATATAACAAGTATAAATTTTTATTACGATTCAAGTCTCGGATTACAAAATTAGGGAAAAGAAATATGAATACCAGTTTCCATAAAAGAAATACGATTATACTTTCTAATTAAGGAAAGTACGAAAAACGAGGCGTTATTGTCTCCCTTCTTTAGGAAATTTCATCCTGAAATTTATTCAAGAGGAAGACTTTGGAAAAGATGTCATTTTGGTGAAAATTTTGTCCAAAATCAAGATTTTGAAGTTTAAAGTTTTTGCAGAGTTCATCTATAAGTGTGTCAATATGTATCGAAATCTTGAAAGATAAAAATGGTAGGTTCGTGAAAGTAATTTGTTTGACTAACATTTTTTTGAGACACTAATCATAAACGTGTATAAGGATAAGTAAAAACGTGTATGTGTGTGTGTAAGCAAGTGAGTTTGACTGGGTCTGGACAACTCATTGGAAGGAATATTTTAAAAGAGTGCGACCTAAGAGGAAGGTTTTAGTATGACTAAGGATGTATTTTGATTAAAATGAGAGGTCCGCACCGAAAGCAGTAAGAAAAGTTTTGTCAGTTCTAAGGCGTATTAGTAAAATCACTTGTTGTAGAAAAAAATGTTTATTGGAGAGAGCTAGGATGGTAAATATTTATGGTTTCTAAAAGGTTTTGGCGGTAATAGACCGACTGGTTGAAGTTTGCGCATAGATAAGAGTGAAAGATAGTTTTAAAAGAAAAGGAACATTTTGACCAAATGAGCCGGTGGGGACGTTTATAAAAATGGATTGAACGTTTTAAGCTGATTTGCTGTAAATAAACTTTGGATGAAAGGTTAAGAGAAAATTGGGAAAATCGTGGTATGGTAGTAAATGCTTCGGTAGGTGAATGCGAGGGTAAAAATGGTATGAATATCGGATAAAATGCGATATGGAATGTTGAGAGATGCTAGTGATAGATGTGGCGGTTAAAGCTAACGATTTTGAGAATGAAGCTTTGTCATGGGTAATCGAGTACTGATCATTTCGAAGTGGGGTCACCAAAGTTTGTTATGAATCAAATGTATTTAACAAGGTCCGGGAAACATCGAATTTCTCATGGAACATTTTACGAAAGTTTGGTAACATGGTAGGGACACTTATATATAGGAAGTACCAGCGGCGTATCCACCATGTTACTGTCGTTTCGCTATTCGGTGTCATGTTACGTTCCATGTTGCGATACACGGTAGAACTCACTATGGTTTTCATGCACCTACCAATATAATCCCGTGTGCACCCACGAGTATTTTGGTTTGTGCATGTTCCGCATAGTTTGTACTAGTAGTGTACGGTTCAGGTTACATCTAGTATTACATGCAACAGGTGTGTAAGATAGCGTATAAAAATTAAGTATGAAAGCATGATTGTATGCAGATGAGTGTGTCGAAAAATAATCAAAATCATCAAGTAAGGTGGTGGATTGAAGGTAAGATAGCAAGGCTTCCAAGTAATCACACACTACCAACTCAAGTCTTGTTTCAAGAACAAGCTTAGAAGGATACAACACTTGTGGGTTGAAACCCTATTAAAACGAAAGCTCATACACTTGAGACCTCAAATATGGTGATGTTCCAAGTTGGTTTTCCATGTAAAACCTATGGAAATATTCCTAGAGGTGATTCAAATGTTAAGAAAGGAAGAAAAATCAAAGAAGGGAGGTAAGGGTGAGTTAGAACTCACTTTGAAAGTCTTGAACTTTCAGATGGAGAGAGAGCTTTAGAGAGAAAGAGAGAAGTGTTTGAGGTGTGAAATGAGAGTGAAGAGGAGGTGGGTATTTATAGTTGAGGTTAGAGGAGTTGTTGGTTGAGTGCATTTAATGTAGAAAACACAAATTGGACCAATCCATGAGCTAGAAACCACTTTCTTTGGATTATGCCATTTTTAGTCCTTGAACTTAGTTTATCTTTCATTTCAGGCTATAACTTGTCATTTTTGCATGTATAACGCATATAAGTATATCGAGTGTGAATTTATGAGTCTTTGCAAGTAAAACAAGTATCAATTTAAACGATTGAATGATGTAAGACATGCATATATAACAAGTATGAATTTTTATTATGATTCAAGTCTCGGATTACAAAATTGGGAAAAGAAATACGAATACCAATTTCCATAAATAGAGATACGATTATACTTTCTAATTAAGGAAAGTACGAAAAAGCGAGGCGTTACGCGTAAAACAAGACCCCTTTTTTAGATAAATAAAAATCAAAATTTTTATAAATCTTCATTATCTTTAATTTTTTTTATTTTTTTTATCAACATGCAACCCGTTCAGTTGAAACCGGACTTAAAACGCTAAATGTATAAGAATTTTCAGTTAGTTCGGTTAGAATTATTAAGGTAAACATTGATAGAGATAATTTGGGGTTATTAATATATATATTAAATTGGAATATATTGGCTGTGTCTTCAAGTTACTGTAGCTATTTGTAGTTCATGCTTTGTTGACATCTGTAATTTTTCTTTACACCTCATACTCTCTGAATGCCCTATAATGTATATCCATTCTCTTATCAAAATATTAATTTACACAATTACTCATCATAGATCTAGAAAAATAGATCTAAAAAAGAGAGGGAGTGGTCTGCCGATTTCTGACACAACCCTCCTCACACGGTGACAACGACAATCGCAATTAGAGCACGGCGGCGAGGACGTTAGGGTTGGCTATGTTGTTACCGGAATCCGAAAGTACAAACAATAGGGGAAGGAAAGGGGGTGGTGTTTACAGATGGTTGAGTTGTCTTGTCGGCGTCGTCGTGAGGTGGCCGGCAGACCACACATCCCTCTCTTTATCTTAGCTGAAAATGTATACATGAATGAATGGTTTTAAGAGGGGTCTTTTGTGGTCGGTCAGAACCCACATCCGAGTACGGCCGCCGCGCAGGGGCGCCGGGAAGACGATCTATTGAGATCAGTGAAAACGGTGAGAGGAAGTATGTGTATGTGGATGCATGGTGGCAGTGATGTAATGTAGCGCTGGTGGTGTTTGTGTTAAAGTTGAGGACTGGTGTAAAGAAACTAAGAAAGAGAATGTACAGGGGTGAGAGAAAAGTGAATACTGGAAACCAACCATTCTCAATGCTTAGGACACACTCAATTGCACATGCCTATCTCTTTTATATTTTGTATAAAAGAATGAATAAATAAGGCTATAGATATAGAAACAAAATTACAATACAAAAAGTACACTGTAAAATGGTTTTCACTACAGATTATGTTGCAACTTAAAAACTATGATTGAATAGACCATATATGTTTGTTGAATTAGATATTTGATACATAACTTAAATATCTAACGAATTATATGTATTGTAATGACGTACGGGTTTTGTGAACGGAACGTTAAATTCGCATGCGCGCATTAGTTTTCTAACGGCTTAGCGCGCCGCAAGCCGCGGGAGTCTAACACTAGTTTAAGTTAAGTTATAAATTAAGGGATTACATTTGTATAAAAATTGAATCCATAAGATAAAAGAATTAATTAACTAACTAAGTTAGTGTATTAATTATAATCTAGGTTAGCCTCGTTATATAAGTATAGGAGCCTTATGGTAGTAAATGGAAACTATTATATATGGAAAAAACATCTAACCCGGTTAGTACCGTTATTTATTTATAAACAAATAATTAACTAAGTTCTTTAGGCTTACAACACATAACTAGTGCAGGGATTGTTTTCGTCATTTTATGAAACAACAAAGTACAGGGGGTGATATGCTAATTACTTAAATTATCATTGGAAAAAAGAAACAAAGCGGGGGAGGGGGGATTCGAACCTGCGACCGCCACCCGATAACCAAACCAGCGCGCATAAACCACTACACCACTGGTGTGGTTATGACGTAAATCGGGTACTCTTTTTATTTTAACACAAACTGACGCGATCTTGAAAGCCTTCTCCTTCGCTGAAATCACATGTATTGCGATTTGGATGACTAGCCACCAAACCGATGCATTAACGGGTTGTTATGAAATGTGAATCACCAAAAATTGATTTCCCATTTATGAAGAATGATTTCTTAGCTTGCCAAAGGTTCCAATAATTCATGTTTGATGGTTCAATTAACCTCATCCATCATCACCAATAACAAGCTTCAAGAACATAATTGGGTTTTCACGAAATTCGTAAAATTAACCTCCGAAACTCACGTCAT
The DNA here is from genome assembly GCA_947069175.1 of Scalesia atractyloides. Taxonomy (NCBI): domain Eukaryota; kingdom Viridiplantae; phylum Streptophyta; class Magnoliopsida; order Asterales; family Asteraceae; genus Scalesia; species Scalesia atractyloides. Next base: position 27,114,257 of record CAMTDV010000116.1, on the reverse strand, counting down.
TTGTTCTCTTGATCAAACCAAGCAAAACCCCACTTAAATTTCTCCATTTCCACACCTCTACATCGCGAATTTGAACGAAGATCTTTCTAGGGCTCGTAACTTCAAGTGATGATTTCTCCTTCGATTCTCGTCCTTTTCAGGTGATTCCAAAGCCTAATATTATTCATTTTTCATGCTCTTCAAAACCCGATTATCCATTTCTGTAATAGAATGGCAATTAGACTCGAATTTAATTTTAGATGAAATTAGGGTTCTTCGTTCATAGAATTTGGGACTTTTAGGTTTAGACATGTGTTTTGATGAAATTGAGCGTAGATTACAGTTATATACCATATTCGATTTTTTTGTAAATTTCGGGAATTTTTATATCAATTGGAA